>CM024550.2:36713931-37334892 GCA_014182405.2 Eucalyptus sideroxylon | reverse complement strand
ACACTATGGCAAGTGGCAAGTGGCAAGGGCAAGGACAGCTTGCTTGCTCATTTCTAACCAAGTCGTCCAATGGTTACTCTTTCTTCCACCCTTCTTCAAGCCAGCCATAGATGGGAGACGAGAATTTCTAGCTAATTTCATTACGACTTAAGTGTCAGCAATTTAGTTTTATTTTTATTTCTTTATATTTTGGCAAATAATAAAATCACCAGTTCAAAAGTATCCTAAGATTGCCCATAAAAAAATAAAATAGGCATCTTAATTCATTTCGTATAAAATTTAGTATAGAAATAACACCCACTCTCTTACACAAATAACTAGAGTAGCTCCAATTTTGCCCAATTCATACCAATTTACCAATTGGCACTTTAATTTTGAATTATTCATGAGAATACACTACATTTGTCCCCCAGCCCTTTCTTCAATAGGTTTTTCTCTTTTATCTCAAAAAAAAAAAAATGATTAGACTGGGATTTAGCTATGTCTCTTTTTATCTAAAAAAAATTGTTTTAAAGTCACCTTGCATTCATTTTGAATGATTTTAAACCATTCCTCGTGGTAAATGTGGTACCTTTTCTCTTTTATCTAAAATAATTTGTTTGATGCATGTCCCAACCCATTACCTATACTTTAAATAAATTGTTAACAAATACTTATCTTAAAGCAATCAATCTCTACTTAGCTAGAAAATCATTGTGTACATGATTTCGCAATCTTTCATTTGTTGGATTTTCACTTATTGGAAGCTAATTTGCATGCACTATGAGAATTTAATACGATAGCCATACCAAATTAATTATATAATCTAATCTACTAATGAGAAAGTGTTAAATTCTAATATGCCACTTTTCAATCCTCAGATCATATCCTAAATGACTAAATGACGTGGAGGACATGTGGGAGGACCTAGATGGCATGACATTTTTTATGTTTACTTTTTCCTTTTTATAAAATTCGAAATAAAAATTGCCCAAATCTTTTCTAAGAAATGCAACCTAATTCATCCTAAAACAAATTTTTTGATTAATTCGGAATAAATAAAATACGCAATTTGACATGGAATACAAGAGCCCAAACAAATATATATGGGTTTTCTTTGAGCAAAATCAAACAAAGAAATCATATCAAAAGAAATATTATCCATATTCATTAAAATTCGGAAACTAATTGGAAACTAATCGAGAATTTCATAGATAGAAGATTACGACTCCAAAGTCAACTTAAAAATTATTAACTAATTTGTGATATGGCTGCAGCATTCTCCAACTCCCAAAAAGAACTCCCCGAAAATTGAGCTCCCAAAAAATCGAGGTGATGCTTCGCAGTGGGGCCTCTCGGTGACGGGTTACATCATCTCTCTTATTGTCGATTTGATGATTGAAACTGATATTTGCAGGCGGTCGTGTCCACCGGGACTGGGTGAAGAAAAGGGAGACTTTTTAGGGCCCGTTTGGTTCGGCTTTTGGGGAATGCCATTGGGGGAATGCAAATATCTTTGAGAGAAATAGGCTTTCGGAAATGTTAGACCGTTTGGTAAATTTTAGCATTGAAATGCAACTTAGCATAAACACCGTTTGGCAAAATTTACATTTGGAATTAGCTTTGGTTATTTTTCATTTTTTTTTAAATTCTAAAATCAAATTCCGCCGCCGCCACCGCCGCCAACCGCCGCCACCACCGGCGGCCAGATCGGCGTCGCCGACCGCTGCCAGATCGGCGCGGAGGTCGCGGATGCCGATCCGGCCTCAAGACCGCCAGATCGGCTGTTCCGCGGCCAATCCGGCCTCAAGACCGCCGAGATCTGGCCTCGCACAGCGGGCGACGCGGCCGAGGTCGCGCGGACCTCCACGGCGCGCCGGGTCTCGCACGACCTCGGCGAGGCTTCTTGGCGGCCGATCGCGGCTAAGCGCCGCCTTTGGCGAAGAAGAAGACGAACGGCGAAGAAGAAGGCGAACGACGGAGGAGACGATGAACGTGAACAGTGGTTCGCATATCCGGAATGCCCAATGCTCAAAGTCGGTCCCCCATTCGAAAAAAAAAAAAAATGCAAACATTTTTAAACTTGTTTTGAAAGCCGAACCAAACACCATTAAATTTTTCCCAATGGGCTTTGGGGGCTCCCTTGGGAAAGCTACCAAACACCCCCTTAGTCTCTTCGCGGCCACCTCCCGAGCCCTAAGCGGTCTCGGTTCGTCTATGGAACTTTGGAACCTAAACCTACCGTCAGAACCTACAACTAGACCTTGAACCTATCCTTCGACAGGTTCCAATAGGTTCTCTTTTTCTTTTCTTTTTTGTTTCATTTTCGGAAGAAGGATACCTTCAATAAGCTGCAGGATACTAGGGCGTGCATGGAAACGCTTCAAAGAAGCGTTTCCGAACACTTCGTACGGATTTTGTTCTCTGAACAAAAAAAGAACATAAACGCGTTTGGTTGCGTTTCTTTTTTTTTTTTTTTTTTGTTCCGGAACAAAATAGGAACAAAAAAAAGAAACAACAAATTCTTGTTTCGCCCTGAGAAACACTTCTTGGACGCCCGAAAGGAACAAAAACGCTTCTCTTCTTTTTTTTTTTTTTTCTTTTCTTTTCTTCTTTCTTTTCTTTCTTTTTTTTTTGGTTTGGCCGGTCACCGGCTCCGGCCATGGCCGACGACCGGCCGTCAAGGGCCGCAACCTCGTCGAGCGTCGCGCGGCCGGCGACGCTCGGCTTCTGGATCTCGGGGGCGAGGTCGAGCTCGCCCGGCCAAGGCGAGGCCAAGCCTCGCCGGGGGTCGGCGAGCCTCGTCGTGGCCAACGAGGCCGCCGCCGAAAAAGAAAAAGTAAAAAAAAGAAAGGAAAAAATGTAAAATAAAATAAAAATGTTTAAAAATTAAAAGAAATAAAAATAAAATAAAATTTACCAAACGTGTTTCTATTCATTTTTTTTTTGTTTCAAACGCGTTTTTTGAAAAAGGAACATAAACACTTTTTTTTTTTCGTTCCTAATAAAAAAAAATGTGTTAGGATTCGCACTAGATTACCTTTCATAGAAGATTTCATACCTGTCCATCGCATAAATCTCTAGAAAGGAAAAAATGGCCAAAGAAGAATATATTCAAGCACATCCCATCTTTTGTAGTAAGTGGCGGGACCTGAAAACTACTTGTGGGAAGAAATGGAAATAAAAAATTGAGAATGAGAGCATCAAAGGGAGACAGTGTTTCTCTCCTACTTTTGCAGCAAACTCCATCTAGAGGTCAAATGCAGCTTCACGCAATTTCACGCCACCCTGACAAATCTCTTCCAATACTTTGTGAGCAACCCCCAATGGTCTGTATCGTTACAAATGCTGCAAAATTTTTCCATGAAAAAAATGATATCAAATAACATGAGTAGACTATTAGATTGAGTAGCAATGCAGACAATGATTAATATAAAAACAAGTTGATTAAATCATATATAAAAGACACTAATAAATTGGATAAATTGCTCGATAATTTTGCATTACATTTCACACAATTAAGTGCAATAATGGCTTACCACATGATAACTCCTTCTCAGGATAAATAACATGAAAACAGGATAAACAGCACGGAAGTGAACTTGAAGACCGAAGACAATATTGATCGTGCTGGGTTGCAATGGCAAGTTATTCTTCTTCAAAAGCTTCCTAACTTCCCGCATGAGGGCAGCATCTCTTTGCTCTTTAGCATATTGCTGCAATTTTTCCTTTTTTTCCAATCACAAATTTCTAACAAAATTGCCCCTATTGTAATCGCTGGAAAATGTCTGCCGATGAGCTAAGGTCCTCAATAGACATTAACTTGATCACTTCGGGTCCTTATTTGACATAAAATTCACTTCGGATCCTTATTCTTATTTGACATAAAATTCACTTCGGGTCCTTATTTGAAATAATTGGTTCACTTCAAGTCTTTATATAACATAAATTTCACTTTGAGTTCTTATTTAAAAAAATAATTTCACTTCGAATCTTTATTTGGAATTTTCCCTCACTTTTATACTAACAACCACATGGATTTTTTTCAGTCTGAGGCATAGCCTTCGTTTATCCCGCATGATCCAATTTTGCACAGAAACTAAACACCAAATAAGATTAAATTTACTTTATCATGACCATCAAATATAGCCATAAAAATTCTGTTTCCGTAATTTTTTTCTGGCAAAGGAAGCAGGCCGAGATCAAGCTAAGGCTGAGTTATAGATTCATTTAAGATTTTGGTTAATTAGGACGGAGTCGGTATAGATTTCAAAGACCCAAGAAAAAGTTACTGAGAAAATTGGCATCCTCGTACAGCGGAAAGTGTCAAAACCCAACGATGACAAGCTCATCCTCGCCTGATAAGAGTGTTTCCGAACAGCGTTTTAGACTTCTTCTACGTCCCCTCATGAACAACAGAGGTCCAGTTGAGTGAAATAATGAAGGCCCAAATTGGCCCATGGCCTGCCATTACTTTGTTGCCTGTCGCCAAACACAAACACAAACACCAGGCACCGCATCTTCTCTCCCATTTGCTTATAGAGCGAAAATATGAACCATGACAAACAAGGATTACATGCATTGACCAAAATCGATGATAGTGGTAATTCAAGTATACACCGAGAAGTTCTTCATTTAAGGAGATCAAGTCTCTACAATTGCTATTATAGAAGGAAGGCACCGGCCAGGGTACCGGCACAAGTCTAAGCCGTTCCACCTATTCCTAAGATGTCAACGCATGACTAAAGTGAGATCCTACCATATGCGTCGACTTGAAGGCAGTGGTCTATTTGCTTTCTGCAATCGGAAGATAAACACCTTCTGCTGCCAACCAAATGTTGTCAGGCCGCTTTTCTCGGACACCGCATACCTGCAGAAATGAACCGATGATGCTCATGATCATTTTATAGAAAGAGAGCATCCCATATGAAAGTAAACTTCCAAACAGTCAATATGTCCATCTCAAGCAAGCATGCAGCAGGGGTGAATACATTTGTGAATAGGTTGAACTTTTGAAAGACATGTGACTATACAATACTTCTATTGAGATAAGTAATATCGATCTACAAGCCAGGAAAGCAGCACACTTGAATCATTCTTTTATATTAAGTATTTCTGTGTCCCATTCCATATGTTGTGAGATGTCTCGGTTTACATCATGCAACATGGAAGAAAGTGAAATAAGGGAAAAAATGCAGTTCTGCTCTTACCTCCTGCTGGCCCCCAGCAATACGTTGGTATTTCTTGTCATGACTGTGTAAAAAGCCACCAGTATCCACATGTTGGAGTCGAATCCTCTGTTCTTGCCTCCAGGTTTTCCCAGAACCTTCAATCATAAGCCTGCAGAAAATGTCCATCATTTAAAAATCCTAAGCACATGATGAAGTAAGGCCATAGAAAAACCAAGTATTCCTACTTGGTCCTACCTCCAAAAATCTCCAGTATCAGATTCAGTATCTCCTCCAAAGCAACTGACCTACACCAACCAGGAAACTTCTCATTAAAAGAAACCCCATGACCACCAGTTTCACCGTGTCAGGGTACATGAACTAACTCCACATGGTCAGTTATAATTGGCAAAATAAAAGCACAAACGGTGTGATCTATTTTTCATCAAAAAAAATTCTCCGAAATATAAAAACCAGTAAAAGGTGAGCACAAAGAAAATGAAGTGTAGCTTTATTTATTTAAACCACTGTTCGTCCAAATTATGGCCAAGGTTCAGACAGATCATGAATAACTTTGAGCAAAACTCTTGCTAACAATACTACTTTCTTATTGAACATTCCTAGAGATAAATTGTAATTAAGTCCCTTAGACAACTTGAATACGACCTTCAAAGAATCGAACAGCACTTATCATCAAACTAGAAGGACCACCAGAAGGTTGTTGAAAGAAAATAAAACAGTATCATCATTCTCTATATACCTAAGCAAAAAAGCCCCTTCAAGCTAGTTCCCTTAGCTACCATGCGAGGCTCAGCACATTCTAAAGCGTGAATAAGATTTGCAGGAGAAAACCTCACTTGAATAAGAACACAAGATAGAATGATGCCATAAACAGCAAGCTGCTCCTTTTTATTTTTATTTTATTTTATTTTTTAACAGGAATCTAGAGAGCTTCTTCAAGGACAAAAATAAGCACTGACCTCTAGGTTCCCCGTTATTGGAGATGCATGCAAGTGGCTGTGCAACCACTTTCTAGTCCTCATGTGTTGCAACTTAATGATGGTCCCACTTTTGATTCGATTTCCTTGTTTAGCTGAGGTACCTGGCTGAGGCCTAACAATCTGCACAAGGGATGGATCATGACATCACTCAAATTACGCATGTGAAAGAACATAATCAACTGTCAAACAAACAGAAAGATTGGTCTACCCAGTAGCTGTTGGCATCATCAGCACCAGAAAACCCAGTGACAGACTGTTGCCCACTGCCGGAACCATAAGGTACATCATGGGAGTGAAGCCGGAATTTCGTCTTCTCGTGCATTAGCTTGAGAACCGTCCCATAAGTTATCTGCCAAACACTTAGGATCAGCAAACCAAATCCAAAACAAAGTTGATTCCACAAAAATTTGGATCCCCAGTCAGCCTCTCCCTATAGCCTAACCCACCCATTTGAAAACCAACAAAATAAGCATCAGAGTAACACTTTACTTGCTGATTTCTCTCCTCTCCGTTCATGGAATGGAAAAAAGAAAATAGAAAACTTCCCGTGATTAAGATCCAAAACAAGAAAAAAATTTCAACCACCACAGAAAGCTAGAACTACCCCCATCAGGAAATTAACTTGATAAAATTCAATGCATCCCCTTTAATCTATGCCCGTTCCTCTACATTTCCCGAGCAATTTCGATCCTGTTGCACCTTCCACAGGACGCGAATAACATAGGAGTCAATACGAATCGTCATTCAAGTATAGCAGCCAAAATCCCGACAGCACAAACTATTTCACATTTCTCGAACATATCAAGATCTAAACTTTCACTTCGATCGAATCCCCCAAAGCCCAGAAACGAGAAAAAACGGCCGGTCGCGCAGCGCCTCCCACCGATCGACGATCCGGGGGGGGGTGGAGGGGGGAATCATTACCTCGACGCCGTCCGACGTAGCGGCGTAGGTAGGGGCGGGCGAGGCCTCGTCGAAGTCGAGCCCGAGGAAGAGGAACAGGGCGAGGCCGAAGAACCCGATCGCCATCACGAACAGCAAGACGATGAACCAGTTCTGCTGCCAAAACGGGAAGCCCGCCTTCTGCCTGGACTCCCGGTAGATGATCCTGGTCGGAGTCGCGGCGGACGACGGCGGCGGCGGGGCGGCGGAAGAGGAGGCGGCGGGAGAAGACTGGGGGTTGGGTCTTCTGCGGGAGGCTGTCGGAGCACCCGGAGGAGCCACGGTTCGATCCCAGAGCGAAACGGCCGGCGGCGGGGGGAGGCTCCGGCGGCGATTTCGAGGGCCGGAGATTGTTAGGGTTTGGAGCGGCGATCGGGAGTGGCGTGGGGGATTTTCTGGCGGTGCGGAGAATGCAGAGCGGGGAGGATTGAAGAGGAGGATGGCAGGGGGAGAGAGAGAGGAGGTGGTGACGTTGGGAGAGCCAATGGGAGGCGTACGCGTGGGGGAATGGATGACGTGGAGGGATGCCAGAGGAGGGAGTGATGTTGCTCCCTGGGATTCGAGTCTTTTTGGTCAAAATGACGGGTCGTCTGCTCTTTGCTATGATTTTCCAGGAAAATTGGGCCCAATCGGGAGCTCCGTTTATTTTGGGTGAAAATCAGGGAAATGATCGCTTAATACTTTTTTTTTTATTATTGTTTATGCAGGTGCTTAGACACTAATTGTTGTTAGTGATAAAAATATTATAAAAATATTTTCTAAATCATTCAATATTTGCGAAACGATGGGAACTTGGATGATGGGTTAATACAATAAATAATTCTTAGTTACTATACTCGTATTGTATTTATTTCATATTAATTTTGTGTTGAACTAATTCACCATGCCACGTGTATCCCAAATAAATTTTTGTATCCAAAAAAATCTCAAATTTGTATGTTAATGATAGATCTACCATCTATTAGTCTCTAATTAATGTCTCCATGTGGCAAGCAATTCCCATGACTGGCTAGTCACATGAAGATTTCCTATAGAATTTCGACTATATACATCTGACAAATCTATTATTAATTAGCTTGCATATTACATACATGGAAATACATGCAGCAAATAACGTGTGTGATTGGCTAGTGACGTGAAATTAATTTTCATATCTCAAAAAAGTGTTATATCAGTACATCGGCAACAAATTTACCATCAATTAATTTTGTATGAGGAAACATATATAGCAAACAATTTGAGTGATTAACCAGTGATGTGAAATAAATTTTTGTATCTGAAAAAAATTTTTAAATCGATATATTTATGACAAATCTATCTTCCATTAAGCTTTGATTTGATATCCCTATAATATCACTCACGTGAAAACACACATATGCCAAACAACTTGCATGATTGTTTGCCCACGTGAATCTAGCATGGAAGTCCAAATATAAATGGGTCTCCTAAATGACATATATCAGTAAAGCTAAATATGAAGAAAATGGACTAGTATTTTCAGCGAGATATTAGATGAAAATTAATGGAGAGTTAATTTACCGGTTTGTAATTTTTAAGGTACAAAAATTTGCTTTGCATAAATGTGTTGTGAGTATATCAATTTAGAATTTTGTATGATGTAAATTTTAGTTTGGTGTGAATGCAACACGTATGTACCGATTTGAAGGTTTTTATTATGATATGAAAAATAGTTTTGGATAAGCATGACACGACTATACACATTTGAGAATTTTGGTGCATAGCCATGTCTAGTACAACCTCTTATGTATAAACATTTTAAATAGGGTTGTTGGGTGAGCAAATATTAAGTAAAGATATCCGCAATGCCAGCACTTTACAAAATTAACATATTAAATGACTTGGACACGTAAGTGGACCTTTTAAAACAAGCGAGTCATATTCAATAACCAATAACACCATAACGCATCATTCAATGAATAAATACATTTCATAGACCGATCTTGGCAAGTCTTTAACTTTTTTCCATTTCCCATCGAATAACATATGTAATGAGATGACGTGAATGCTACGCCACTATATTATCATCGATGGCTATTCTTCATCATGACATGTAAAAACTTTGGAAAACTTTCATGTAACGGTCGATCTATTCATTGGTAATTCGACGGTTATGAACGAAAATAAGGAAATTTTATTATATTTCGATGTATCATAACGAAGGAAGTCAGGATGGCGACACGGGTGGCATGAACAAGGGGCGCAAAGCCCTTTGCCACATAGCCCCACCTCGCATGACGAGAGGAGCGTTGGAGGAGGAGGAGGAGGAGAGAAGTCTTTCGTTCCCTCACGTTAAATTTTGAAATTGGGGCGGGTGTGAGCCTCCAGATTCAACTCCATTCCATAAATCCCCGCCAAGTCCGTCCCCCCTTCGCTCCCCCACCGGATTCTCGCTTCCTCCCTTTCAAAAGGCGAAATCGAAATCAAGAAAAAACCAAAAAAACCTCCGAGAAAATCGAAAGGGGGCCGCGCTGGTGGTCGTGGAGCAGACACCCGACATCCTAATCACTCCTCCTCTTCCTCTTCCTGCTCCTCCCCTGCTTCGCTTCCCATGTCCCTTTATAGCTTCTTAGTCCTCCTCAGTTGATTCTGTCGTCTGCCCGTTTTCCCAGTCCGAGGAAGTCCACCCTTTTTCTCTCGAGGAAGAACAAGAACAAGAACCCTAGTCCCTCCTCCCTGCCCTCCACTCTTCCCGGCGAAATTTGCTGCCTTTTGCCCTCGTGCTGCTCCTCCTTCCCATGCTGAGTGGTGGGTTCGAGGCGGGTGAGTGAGGCTTTTGCGAGATCTGGGGGATACGGAGCCGCGGGGCGAGATGTCGGATAAGGAGCTGGAGGAGCAGCTCGCGAGTGCGGGGACTAAGCTCCTGGAGCCCCCGTCTTCGGTTGACGAACTCATGCCGCTTCTCGAGGCGAGTGAATTCTTCCTGGTTTGGTTTCGTCTTTTTGTTTCTTTTTCAGGGGAAAAGTTCCGTTTTTTCGGTTGTCTGCGGCGAGGGGTGTGTGACAATTTCGTGGGGTGTCTGTTTTCCTATCTGGGTTTTGAGATTGGGTTGAGTTCTTTGCATGCCTCTCATCGTACGTTCAAATTTCATGGGTTCGGTACTCTGTTTCGGTCATGCTAAGTGGAAGTGGCATCCGGTTGTGTCGATCGTAAATTGCTTCCTTGACGAGAGAGCTTCGCTGTTCTCCAGTTGATCGAGTAGAGAGGGTTTTCATTTTTATGCGATTGGTCGCTCGTCGCTTGAGAATTCCAGCGTAAAACCTGTGTATCTGCGTGCATTAGGAAAAAAAGATCAGAGCTTGTGCATCGGAGGATGTATGTCGGGAGTGGAAGGTGGTAACTTGTGGAATAATTGGTTTGATGGGATTCGAATTTGTTTTAAGTGCATTGGTTCTGCTGAATGGATATTGGTGCTTCCGAGGCTATAATCAGCATCAGAGTCGTGTTTAGCGAGGATTTCGTCTTAATACTGATGGTTGAAGGCACAAGATATGGAGGTCGATTCTGTATGAGATGACTTTGTACGGAGGAGGGAACTGGGATATCCTCAGCCTGTCAATTGCATATATTTGCTTCTCAGGATTTGAGTTGCAGATGCTTGCTCATTTAAAATTTGTCATTTGCGTCATATCTGAAATTGAAGTTTGTGAACTTCTTCCTCGGACCATCAGTCATTGCTTTTCATTCATTGTAGATAGAAACTGGGGATGGTCGATCTTTAGTTCAGATCTGGAATGCAAAAATTCACTTTGTTATGTTGTTTAGTTATAACTGGAAACGATTGAGAATGCTGATTTTCTCTTAAACCAATACATTGCCGTGTGCGGCTAAGGTTTAGGGATCATGATTTTTGCTTAAAGAAATATCCAATTGATACTTTGGGATTCAAAAGTGAGGGTACAAAAATTTGTCAGGCATTGGTTAAATCTGCATTGATGTTGAAACTCTTATGAAGCGTTGAGTGTCCAAAATTATGAGTATAACATAAAATGAGCTGTCTTTATGGCTCGTAGTCTGTGTTCATTACATTATTGTCGGGTAGCTATTGTTACGAATTTCTTTGTTGGGATCAGCATATTTTTCTTTGATCAGGTGATTTGTGCAATATGAGAATGCACACATGTCTGTTCTGCTCTAATCAATGTCCAAAATACATATACATTTTCCTCTAGACTGCAAATGCATTATAACAGAATAGTTTTTGAATCAGTCAAGAAGTAATGGGTGTTGTGAGACACTATAACATGTGTGACTTGTGTCGAATTTAGTGGCATGTAGTCCTTAGAAATGCTTACTGCTTTGATAATGTTGAAAGGAGTTCACGTTGTCAGTGATGCGTGGATGTTGGAATCTAGAGTGGAGAGATGTTTCTACTTTAAATAAGAAGCATTCTCCTATAAGGCTTAATGAATGCTTGCTTCTTAGCATCAATGCTTGATCTAGAAGTGGTGGTGCATAACTACTTTGTTATTGGATGAACCAGAAAGTAACATGTCAAAAATGGAAGCCCATACTGCTTATTGTCACAATATGGGAGTTTACTGCCTTATGGTTGTATGTGAAGAAAATTGGGAAAAATCAAAGATTGGTTTCAAAGCATGACATTTCCCCTCAATAAGCAGTTTCTGTGACCATTGTTCACAGCCATCTATAGTCAAATTGAGTTTGAATATTTGGATCTCCTGTAGACCAATATCACAAATGCACCAAAAATGCTACTAATCGGCGCAGGGCAAGAATTATTGCTTAAGCAGAAATTCTCTAGCATAAGTATGGATATATTGGAGAGAGTTTAGGTCCATTAAAATACCCATGATAATTCCCTGTGAATTTAGTTAATTCATTTAGCATGTCGAGAACTAGCATTTTCATTGAAATTGATGACTGCATTATCAATGCTTTGGGATCTTGAACTTCCCAAGTATTTTCTCTATGAATATCTCTAAAATTGTTGTTAACTTTGTTTGTCTCCTTAATGAATTTAGGAGCTTGAAAATTGTTTATCAAGAGTGGAACAATCGCCAACCACATCTATGCAAGATGCTCTTTCTCCATCCCTGAAGGCATTAGTAGCTGATCAGCTTTTTAGGCATTCTGATGCTGATGTTAGAGTTGCAATTGCCTCATGCATCAGTGAAATTACCAGAATTACTGCTCCTGAAGCTCCCTATGATGATGATCTAATGAAGGTGGTAGCTTGAACCTGTTGAATTTATGTTATGGGCTTCTTCAATCGTGAATTCTAGTACAATCTATTATACTTCCTCTGTGTTTATGATGGTTTCACCTTTTGCACAATGCTCTTATGCAGGAAGTTTTTCAGTTGATTGTATCCTCTTTTGAGAATTTGTATGACAAGTCTAGCAGATCTTACACAAGGAGAGCCTCAATCCTTGAAACCGTTGCCAAAGTCAGATCATGTGTTGTGATGTTGGATCTCGAATGTGATGCTATGGTTGTTGAAATGTTCCAGCATCTTCTTAACTCAATAAGGTATAATCAATACTCAGTTGATTGATTTTCTTGACAAGGAATACTCATTTATTTTTCTTATTCATTGAAATGTTACTTTTAAAGCTGGTTGTTGTTCTTCCTATCGGTTTTTGAACTTTTCATTATCAGATAAGTTAGTTGCAGAGTGATATTGTTGTTGATATCGTGGATGTGCTTCTTTGGTGCAAGATGTAGTTGCAGAATGATATTGTTGTTTTTTTTTTTTTTTTTTTGGGTGGGTTGGGGGGTGGGAGGGAGCTCTTATTTTAAGAAAATGACACTTCTAGACATGCCATTTTGTGAATGACATCTAAAGACTTGGATTGATTCTGGTGCTCCCTATTAGATCATTATGCATGTGATTTTTTTTTTTTTTTTTGGGGGGAATTATAGGAGGGGGAATTATAGTGTTCTTTTGTTGTTTTGGATAGTTCGAGAAAGGGGTTTTGTCCAACAAAAGCTTAGGAACAATAGTTGCTGCTCTTCCTATCTTTAAGCTTCCTTCTCCGTTCTCGATGAAGTCATTCTTTTCATTTCTGTCTTATCAAGAAAGTAAGAACGACAATGGGAATACCCCTTTTTGTTCACTGCTAATTTTAAAATACCTTTTAGTTGAAAATAATGGTGGAGATTTGCATTTACATTTTATGATTTGACCTTTTAAACTGACGGTCACAATGTTTCTGACCTACCTAGAGATGTGCAGTGTTTTTGCTTTTTCTAGTTTGAATTGGTCATTATTTAGGGTCTCTCTTTGTGACTTCATGCATCAATGGAAGCACGTTTCTATAGATAATGAGAATTCTGAATGACTTGTTATCAATGTGAAAGTACTTGCAACTATGGAGTTAATTTATTTTTGAATTTGCAGACATTGTGAAGCTAAATGCAGTTTTCTTCAGCGTATGATGCTATGCATGTGTTTTTATGTAGTTTGCGTTAATGGTTTCTGATGGACAATTGTCAGGGACCACCACCCGGAACATATCTTCCAATCAATGGAAACAATCATGACCCTCATCATCGATGAAAGTGAAGATGTTTCACCAGAACTGCTCTCGCCTGTCTTAGATAGCGTAAAGAGTGATAACAAGGTTGATTGTCCCTAATATAGAGAACGCTATGCATATTGTTTTTCCTCTTCATCTGATTCTGTATTTGTTTTTTTTTTCCCTTTCTTTCAGGAAGTTCTACCTATTGCTAGGAAATTGGGAGAGACGGTACTAAAGAACTGTGCATCCAAGCTGCAGCCTTACCTTTGCCAGGCATTGAAAGCCCTTGGAACTTCTATAGATGAATACACTAATGTAATTACTTCAATATATCAAGAGGCAAGTGCTGCAGTTGAAGAGAATAACAACCATGCTGCAAGTGAACATAAGGTTTGCCCCAGGTCACTCGCCCTCTTATCTCTATTATATATCAACTCCAATCTAATTCTTTGTATTTATGATTATTGCTAATAGTACTTGAATGTAAAGTATAAACAGTGCATATTCTCTGTACATTATGTCCTGGGATAGGAGTTCCTGATTGATTGGACTTATTGTATCTAAGTATGTACCATCTAGAAGCTGTTTGCGGAGGAGCATTAGTGCAATTTTTATCCCATGGTTTTTCATTATCTTATGATAGCAGGTTGAAAATGCTTATCCTAAGGTTGAGTTTGGTGGGTGAAATTTGTCTAATCTGGTGTTTAATGGTGTCAGTGGAGGGAGGGAGGGAAAGATTGATGAATGCCAACTTTGTTATGTTATTGAGTGTCATTTTCTGCTGTTTCAGTATATCCAGCTAAACTGTGAAAGAAAATAAATTATGAGCATCTTTTGAACCTATACATGATTAGGTGAATAAAGAAAAAGCTTCTCATCAAGACAGTCCTGCTGCTGCAAGATCTCCAAAATCAGTGATCGGTAATGGTGCCACACAAAAGGCAGAATTGGACTCTGTCTCCAATAGAAAGCCGGAGGATGCTCGTCATGGTAGTCCGCCTAAAGTCACTAAAGCATTAAGCAATGACAACATAGTCAAGTTGAATAGTGCAAATGTAGCGAAGAAGGAAAGCAAGCTGGGAAAAAAGAAGAAGGGAAGAGGAAGGAAACCTGTTTCAGGTACAAGATCAAATGCAACTCCTGACGGTTCCCAAACAATTCCTGACTCGCCCCACGACAATTCACCAGTGGAATATTCACCTTCAGAAAATGAAAAGGAAACTGCCGCTAACCCTTCTTCACCAAAACCTGCTGGAGATGAATCCATGAGTGTTGCTTCCCTATCCCAAAATGAAGGTCAACCTGATGAGAGTCGTCCCAGAAAAGGTGGACGGCGGAAGAAACAAGAATTAGCTAAGGAAGTCACGGGTCCTGCTGCTGACATATCTAAAAATGAAGCAACTAGTGATAAGGAAGTAAAACCACATATGAGCTCAGGAAGAAATACATCCCTGGGATCATCTGAGGATGTTAAAACTGGAATTACCCTAAAAATATCACGGAAGGAAAATGCTGCTACGAGTGATGTAGAGGCAAAATCACTAAAGAATTCTTCTAGGAAGGTTTCTGTGGGCACCGATATTGAGGATGGATCTTCCACAAAGCGTTCAGGGGATAAGAAAGGGGTTGCAAGAGTAAAAGTGGCCTCTGAAAAGGATTTAAGAAAATCCACTGTAAGTGATAACAGCAAACTTTTTTTTCAACTTGAATATTCTCTCTGTTTCTTGTTGTGCTCGGTATTCTCTATTTAAAAAATGGTGAAGTTGGTTTGACATCGTGTAGGAAGCTGCTGCTTCACCAAAGTCCGCCATGAAAGCTGGCGGAGGTGATGAAAAATCCCATGAGACTCCCAAGGAAAGTTCAAAGAGGAAGCATACTCCAGGAAAAGAGGTGTGGGGGTTCTCGTGTGTATTTTATCTTGATTTTCTTTGCATCTTCTTGAAAGTTCTCATCCTAAGTTTTTGATTTGGATGTTTGGAGATGCATTTATTGCTTTTGGAGAATGTAATTCCTCACCCTAGCCTATTTTCACCTCTTGGTATTGATTGTCAATTGTTTTTCTATTAGTTCTATGTGGTACATTCAGAAACAAATACAGAGATGGAGATGACAATGCATGCATCTTCTGTTTTTATGATTAAACTGTAGGACTGTGACTTAAAATTTTGGTCATAATCCTATCATTTGCTGTAGTGCCTTCAGCCTAATCCTTGGAACTAGTTTCTTACCTTTTAAAATTAGATGTCTACTGGTTGATCATCAGGCATCTGATGCTAAAGAATATGGTGAGGACCTGGTTGGTTCAAAAATCAAAGTGTGGTGGCCTCAAGATCGAGCGTAAGACCAGATCTCTTAATTTATTCTTTCTTGAGAGAGACAGAAATATATGAAAGTTTTCTGCGTAGCTATGATATGAGTAACACTTTTTTCTTATTTTTATTTGGTGGAAATGTTTCAGATTCTACAAAGGTGTTGTGGATTCTTTTGACCCTATTAGAAAGAGACATAAGGTGAGACATGTGAAGGATGTTGAGTTCTATTTCCTGTTTGTTTCAATGCGCCTTTGCCTGTTCACTTCTTTCACATATGGAGAGTCTTTGTCTGCTTGAAATGTTACAGATTTCTCTGTATGACAGGTTTTGTATACTGATGGTGATCAAGAGATATTGAATCTCAAAAAGCAAAAGTGGGAGCTTGTTGAAGGCAACTCTGTATCGTATCGGGTCTGCAATTTGCCTGTGTGGTTATATCTCATCGTGAATATCTTCATCTGGATTTGACATGATGGTTTTTTTTTGGTCAACAGGGGCAAGAAGGTGATAGCAGAAGTCCTGATGCTTCTCCAGAATTGTATGTGTTTTTTTTGGACTTTATTGTGTTGAATCATTGGTTTACAAGCAAAGCAAATTTAGATATTCTATAACATGCTTCATTTGCAATCTAAAAAGTTCACAAATGTGTATTTTGTCACATCTATTCGTCTTACTGCCGATTTCTTGAGATATCTAGTGAGGTCGTCTCTAATTTCTCTTGTTTGTTTTGACAATTATGACTAGGCCTCTTAAGAAGAGGGCAAAAATGAAGGAAGGGAAGACAGAAACTTCAGTGAAAAAGTGAGTATATCTTTGTCTGAGCTCTTTCTGTCGTAGTACTACTTCTAATGAATTTTGGATTTTTAATTGCCAGGGGCAATGCTTCCTCTAGCAAATCCAATGCTGGTTCTGCAAAATCTGGCAAAAAATTTAGGGGAGGAAATAAATCTGATGGCAAGTTCGAGAAAGACGGTATTGGTAAATCTAAGGATCGCACCAGTGAAAATGGTTCTAAATCTGGCAGTGTTGCTTTGAATAAGATGACTAAGACTGGCAAACCCAAGGATGAAGACCCTAGCACGCCTCATGTTGCGTCAAAGTCTGGGGAAGAATCCTCTGTGACCACAAAATCTAAGAAAGGCTCAAAGATTGCTTCTAAAGGCAGTGACCTCAAAAGTAGCGGAAAGCCTGAGAAGTTGAAGTCTAATGGATCTGACAAGCTAAAGTCTGGTTTACTGAAGGCAAAAGAGAGAATTATGGACAATGACTCGGTGGATTCTGCAGAAACCGAAACCAATGAAGAGAGGTTGGTCCCATCGAAAGTACCGGGAAGTGGGTCAAAGTCAGGGAAAAAGCGACAAAGAGGTGCTTAATCCTTAGCAGCTACCAAAGAATGTTTTATTTTTTTAAGCTGTCCGTGCTCTTTTCTATCTTTTCATCCTTCACTTAGTGTGTAGTGGAGATGCAACATCTGCCTCCGCAGCCCAAAAGAAGAAAAATGCATTTGGTAGAGATTCGCCTCAATACTGAATACATGGTCCGCACCTTGGCATGGTTATATTTACTGATAGCGTAGTCCATAGTGGTTGTTGGCCTTATTTAGTCTTCTGTATTCTTGGTGTTTCATTGTAAAGATGTAGAAGATCAACATTAACTTGTGCTAGGTTGCTTTGTCCAAACATTAGCAGAATGTTGGCGATAGTTGTAAAGATTCAGAATGTTAATGTTAGAATATCTTCATGTTCAATCTGCCTGTCTTTCATGAATTTTTTTTCCACCCACCTCCGCACGTCACTGTACATTGGCCGACTTAGGCGAACATGTTCTTAAGATGGAAAGTGGTTGTGTGGTGACCAATTATTTTGATGACCGAGTTGAGTGATTTGATGTCACCTGCTTTGCCTTCTGGTCATAAGAAAATACCATTAGATATAGCGTTATCATGTCGGCATACTTTTGCCATTACCTTTTGGTAGCCAAATAGGTGGCAAAATTATTCACGTCGGTTTTTTTGACATTGGCTTGAAATGCAAACGTTGCCACATTGTTGTTTGAATTGTGCTTTGAAGCTGTAGTGGCTAAAACCACTTGTCCATTTTTGTTCTGAACTGTGCACCTGGCAATAATCTCCAGGTTTAAACCTACCCATTCCGATCTTGTTTCTTTTTGCGCCCTTTTTTTCAGCATAGCCAAGTCGTGGTTGGATTCTTGTCTCTGGACGTTGGTCAATTCAGTTCGGCGGCGCGGCGGGTGACTCGCACAACTTTGTACTTTTTCCAAATCTATTGAAGACATGTTCAAACAAGAAAAAGCGAAAAAGAATTCTATCAGACAATGATCATTCGAGAGTCGAGTCAGTCTTCAACTTGGCACGGATCGTCCTGTGGGAGTGGCGTCTTGAATCTTTCGGCTTTCTTTTCAGACTCTTGAACTCAAAAAAGCCCATAATCAAAGTCACTATTCAGTGAGAAACAGGATAAGAAGGCTGCTGGAGTAGAATGCCCAAGTCAAATCTTGCTTTCATAAAGGGAAGGAAGAATGGGAAATGTTGAACTATGAGACTAAGACCAGGCCAATTCTAAAGCTTAAAGCTTTCGAGTCGACGCCGTAAGCATGAAAAATCTTAATAGCAAAGCAATGGAAGTCTAGAAATTCAACCACAGGGCCATTAGTTGATACTTAAAAGTTAAGCACGGAGATTAGATACTTGAACTTTCGGCAAGTAGTCGTCGAAAGTCAGGTGAAATCAGGAAACGGGCCTGAATCCGCCTCTCAAACCCACCTCCCGTCTCTTCATCCAGCGTTACCGTTGGATGCACGTCATGAGAAAGTTCAACATCGTATTAAAAAGAAATGACGCCGGCTGCTGTGAACTGGAAACATTGAGGCGGGAGAGAGTGAGAGGAGGTGGAATTAGAAATGGTGAAGGGACAGATTTGAGATGACACTTCCCGAACCTCTTTTTCGATCCGGAAACTTCTCTATAAACCCTCTGGATTTGGTTTGACCAGGAACTTGGTAACCCGAGCTCATTCCTTTAGTGAAAAAAGAATTATGCAGCGGGAATGTTATGACTAATCAGTGTACATGACAGAGAATGCCCATACGAAGCTGCGCGGGACGGTCTAAAGAGATGGGGAAAGGACCACGGGTTACATCCTGGTGTGGCGATTCGTATATGCAGATTGTGTTCATGTTGTATTGTCATATAGATTATACTACGACACAGGTCAATTGAAGCATCGCATGATTAGTTAATCGTGTTGATCTATGTGACACGAATACTGTCCAAAAACTAACGGGTCGACATCACATAACATAATTGAATAACAAGTTAGTGGGTCAACACGGTTGCATGACTCGCTATGACACGAAATCAATTGCTTGACATGAACTTGGCATGAAATATCTTCGTTTTTTCATCAAGTATCCGTCAATGAAATATGATGAAATTAATTTGAACAACATGCTCATAATCAATGGAAAATTATCAATTTAAATTTCATTAGTGAATAACATGAAAAATAGTCTTTGACTAATTGTGTTGAAACAGGTCACATACATATCATATCAACATTAACTCATTAATTTAAATGGGTTATACACGTGAATTCCATGTTCAGTGGATTGGAACAAATATGACATGATTACTGATTGTGCCTCACGGATTGACATGAAATTCACCCGAACATGATTGACCTAATCTAAACAATGTAAATGTCGTGTCTTGTTTGAGTCATGTTATCCTATCGCGTTAGAAATTTTTACGCCCTAATCAGGTCCCATCTCCCCATAGCTGTCATAATTGTGTTGTATATATGGCCAAAACTAAATCATGAATTAGCTCCATAATTGGAATTGTCTTCTCGTTTGTTCCCGCCTTTTGGCCCATTCATGGAGCAGCCATCGAAAAGTCAAACTGACAACACACAAGTTGCACTGGCCGCATCTACCCAAGCACCTTCCCTTGACTCCTCATCACACTATCTGCCATAAATGAATGGTCCAGTGAATGCCATTGGTAGAAGCATCACGAACCCATCCAAATAAATGTTGTACCTTTTCTTTTCTCTTTTGGGTATTCATGATTGTGTCCATGAGATAAGCCACTTTGGACCGTAATAAAACAGACCAAGTCTTTTCCTTTCCAGAGCGCAACATCAATGGTGGTGCTCCAATTCTATAAACCCCAGGTTTAATGCACGAGAAAAGATAAAATTTCAAACCCTACTTTGTGTTTTTTTCACTTCCATTGATTGAGGAGTGTCTAGTGGCTTTGGCATATTATTTTACTCCAGCAACATCCACTTTGCTTCCCACTAGTGTGGTTTTCTGAGGACAGTGGTTGAGCTTTTGTCTGTTGTTATTCGTTTTTAATAAGGAGCTCTACAAACTGATTGGACACACCGCCTTTTAAATAATTTAAGAATTTTCCTCCCCCTTTTGTTTTATCGTTTTGTTTTCTGTAGATTTTACATCATTTTCAGGGTCATTATCCGTGTACTTAGCCCAGGTCAAATGTTACTGCAAAAGTGCAGAGCCCCGCGTAGCCTAAAAGAGAGGTGAGCATTAGACTTCAGAGATTTGATAGATAAAACCGACGGCGACGCTGCTTTTGTCTTCTAGCAAAATTTGCACTTGGCGCTATCATTCCAGGATTATCTTCTTGGAATTTTGCACACTGTACGCTTTCCGTCCATGAGATATGAATCCTTGAAAATTAAGCCGCGCCCACCAAACATGTGATCTTTACCGCTCTTATCCGATTAATGCGTTGTCGGGCCTATCTTGAAAATGATAACAGTCTTGTAGGTATCTTGTCATTGCTGGTGAGGGTAACCTTGCCTAGTAAATGTACGGGAAATTATTCAGTCTTAAATTCATTGTACGATCGCCATCTTAATAATAATTTTTTCATTTTGATTAATTTAATTCTAAAATTTTTGACAATTTTTTAATATAATTCTCTTAACTATTTTTTTTGTTGGAAATTACTGATGAGGACGATATTTGTAGTTTTTTTTTAAAATATTTTGAAAATTCTTTCTTTTTCTTTTTTCTTACTGACTCTCCAGTACCACTGGCTGCTGGGGCCTCTTCTATGGACAGCGATTGGCAGAGGGAAATAGGAAATACAAGAAAAGAAAGAAAATAGAGAAAAGGAAAAAAATTTCAGAAATTATTGCCTAGTAAATGTACGGGAAATTATTCAGTCTTAAATTCATTGTACAATCGCCATTTTAATAATAAATTTTTCATTTTGATTAATTTAATTCTAAAACTTTTGACGATTTTTTAATATAATTCTCTTAACTATTTTTTTGTTGGAAATTGCTGATGAGGACGATATTTGTAGTTTTTTTAAAATATTTTAAAAATTCTTTCTTTTTTCTTTTTTCTTTACTGACTCTCCAGTACCACTGGCTGCTGGGGCCTCTTCTATGGACAGCGATTGGCGGAGGGAAATAGGAAATACAAGAAAAGAAAGAAAATAGAGAAAAGGAAAAAATTTCAGAAATTCTTTGAGAAATTTTGCAATAATCATCCACATAAGTAACTTTTGGCCAAAATCGATCGGAATGACTATATTTGAAAATCATCAAAATGTTTAGGATTGAAATGATGGTCGTACAATAAATTTAGGACATTTTGGACAATTCTCCTATATTTCTAATGACACACAATACGCTAAGATTTTCATAGATTGTCCATTATCATGGTGATATATGGAAAGCTTTGTCACCATCATGTAGAGAGTTCTTGTGTTTAACCACCTCGTGCAATCACATTGAAAATAAACTTTCCAGTTTCCACCATTTTATGTTAGTACGTGCCTCGTTGTGCAAGGAAAATCGCATGATTTACTCACCAGAAAGAACTCTCTAAACTCTGTGCACTCACGGAGAACAAAACCTAGAGAGAGAGAGAGAGAGAGAGAGAACCCTAAAGCAGTCTAAATGCTCGAAGAAGGAACGCATCTTGCACCGTATCTTGAAGACGAATCGAGCCTATTCCAGCAACGCTCGATGAGTGGATATGTCCAATATGCTGCAATGATGCGTATCGAGAACAAAATCCGGGCGGCCATCAAGGAAGACTTCCCCAAGAAGCATCTGGGCGGGCGTAAGCCTGATGGAGAGATTTATCCAAAAGTTTCAAAGGATGTCCGTCGTCTCATTGGAATTTTCGTGCCAGCAATCAAGTGACGTGTGCTCTGAGTTTGCTTTCTTGTCTCAAATGAAAGGATGCATCGATGCTTAGGATGTGCTTGTTTAGTGAAAAATGAATAATTCGGAAATCATTTCCCTTCACTTCATTTATTTTGCTGAAAATTAATAAGTATATAAATATTTTCAAAAAGTTGTTGCTTGCTTTGCTTACAAAAACGAATGAATAATTTTTTTTATCCTACACAAAAATATTTAGACATAAATTGTTGTCGGTAATTAAAAAGAAATTTCATCGATTAATTATTTCAAGCAATTATTTTTAATAAATGCTTTCCAAATATTTTATTTTCCACAAAATAAATGGAATTTTGAATAACTACTTGTGTCGCTTACAAAGTAAATGAATGGAAAATATTTTATTTATCCACAAAAATTTTTAAGCATAAATCATTATCCGACAATATTTCTTTTTTCCAATGACTACTAACTATTTCAAGCGAAGAAACGGAGCCTTAGTGCTTGATCTGAATGCATTACTTGGAATGATGACATGGTTGTCGTCCACTAGTCAACACAGAGAAAGATTTTGTCGTCTGAGGTACGATTACAAATCGAAATTTTTTGTTGCCTTGTGGTCGGCCAGTCGCCATTGGTTATATCTTAAGGCAACAAAATAAGTGTTTCGTTGTCTTAAAGCTAAACGAAGAAATTCGTATTCTTTCTTGCCATCGATTCGATTGAATTCGGGAACACTTTTGAGTCTAAGGCTACAGAATCACGTTTTTGTTGCCCTAGATCAAATCTAAAGCAACAAAATCAAATCATGATTTTGTCTCCTTAAATTTAGGCCCTTAAGCAATTAAATTAAAATTTTGTCGCCATTGAGAAAGCGAAATATCGAATCTAAAGCGACAAATACAACTTCTTTGTTTGCCTTAGGGTATGACCCAAGGTCACAAAATCAGTATTTGGTTGCCTTTAGGTATGATCTAAGGTGAAAAATATAGTATTTGGTAGCCTTTGGCTGACCCTAAAACGAAATACTTACGAATCTGATGCCTTTGGTTGGCCCTAACGTGACAAACATGATCATTTCTCACCTTTGGTGTACCTTAAGACGACAAGGAAAAATTCTGATACTATGGATTGCAATTAAGGCAACAGATTATTCATTTTGTCATTGCTTTATAACTAAGGCGAGATAATTGAATTTTTCTTGTTGCTTTGGTTGTATTATAATATTTAAATAATAAATCACACATTTGCCTAACAGTATTAAGCTTTTTGAATCACGGACGGTGATATCATAAAATCTCACATGGTATTAGAACTGAATATTCCGAGTTTGAATTTTTCTAGGTTCCATTCCCCCCCCCCCCCCACCCCCAATTAAATATATTCATACTTATTACTAGACAAAAAGACCATACTAAGTATGAGAGGAAGTGTTGGAATATTTGAATAATAAATTATGCATTTATCTAACGGCATAAGCTTTTGAAATAGTTGGCGGCGGTCTTATAAATTCTTACAGGTTTGATTAACAATAAAATTTTTCTTTAGACAGGACAATAACCAGTGCCGGATTTGTAATATCTAGGAAATGTAAATAGTAAGGAATTGTGCACTTGTCATCACAAACTATTGTTAGGAAAAACACATATGTTGCAAACAGAAATTGAATATTTGTTTTTACTACGATACATTTGATATCATCAGAGAAATGTAAAGATTCTATATGATTGAATATATTGCTAATGTAATATTAGATACAGTTTAATTGATTGTAGAATACGGCTTCGTTGACTCTCTCTCTTTCGTACACACATATGTTCCTTATCCCTTCCTTCCCACCTATGGTCGCCATTAACATCCTCACGCTCGTCACTACCCCTTGACAGTCGCCCCTCTTCAGCCACAAAATCCTTTTTTCCTCATTTATCACGATCGCAATAGTCGCTATGATCGATTTTGAATTGGGGGTCACGACAGTAACAATGACCATGACGAGACCTGAGGGTCGGCCTTAACCTAATCTAAGGGTGGCGGCCACAACCCTGACCAAATTTGATCATGGGTCGCCACCTCAACCATCTAGCCATGGCTAGCTATGACTATAAGTTGATCTAAGGTGGTGACTCGACCTCAGGATGTCGCGGTCACGATTGAATCTAGGGTCACGATTGTGGCCACCCTAGCCATTGCTGCTGCACCGTTGAGCATCAGCTTTCAAATTTTAATTAGTGATATGTACATTTGATTCAATATTATCAAATATTTAAGCCTAAATAATTAACGATAAAAAAATCTAATAATTTGAATCTATACTTGTCACATTTTTACAAGACAACCTCATTTTGTCACTTTCAATATTCAAGATAACAAAATATATTAATTGTCATATCACTTTATGTATCGAAAATGACGGAGCGAATCACATTATAAATAGTCCATGACAAAACCTACATCTATTCCGTCGCCTTAGCTCTTTCTTTTTCCTTATTTTTATGCTAATGAATAAGTACATGATAACAAAATTCGATCAGCTTAAAGCGCGAGAATTTAGCCCACGCTTGGAAAGTCGAAAGGGGTTCCTCAAATTCGATTTTTCATTCCATTGCAAAGGAGGAAGGAGGGTCAAAAAAGCGAAGTGGGGGGTGGTCTTCGTTGACGTCAAATATATTCTCGAGTTGCGGGCAGTGGTTGGCCGTTATGAAAAAGCCAGCGCTCCGCCTGAGAATCGATTCTTGTAAAACGACGAAACCTTTTGTGGTATTTGAGAGCACGAAGTCAGACTAGGTCTAGCTAGCTAGGCCTCTATGACAACGAGAGATAGAGGAGGAGGACGACGACGACGACATTAAAGTGTAGATCTCTCTCTCTCTATGTCGCGTGCCTTCGACATTCCACTTACCATATTCTCGGCTTTTTGATGAAGAACAAAAGTAGTGGCTTTTGCTTGTTCGAAAAGATGACATATTTTAGACCCTAATACGGCGCAAATAGCGGGGTTATGCTCTGAATAAACAGTTGATCTCAAGGGTTTTAGAGAGAGAATATTTTTATTTTATTGGCAAGTGTCCGCCCGAGACCTTTATTCAATAAACATGGAATGCATTAGCATTTTGATATGTAGTTCTTTTGTTTGGTGTGTTTGGTGTGTGATCAATGCTCTGAAAAATTAAATATTTTCATTTTGAATATGCCGATGAAGTTTTCATAAACTTAGCAAGGAAATAGTCGTACTATCGGTTTTGGTACACCCGATCATGTTACCCGTATGATTCATCCTAGTACATTAAGGTTAAGTTTTAGAATTGCTGCTTATGATGGTTTGTCCACATGGATAAAAGTCGTGTGAAACAACTTCTCATTATAAAAAGTAATTAAATAAAATATGGGTCCTCCTATGAAGGAGTGCCCCGTGGGCATTTTTTTAAAAGTATTCCTAATTTGGAATAATTCGATTTTCAAAGGACTAATTATGCAAACCAAGAACATGCGGTGCATTAAAAATCGAGTCGTTTTCTTAATCGGCTACTTAGCTAATATCTCGGGACACTCATTAATAAAATTTAATAAAATAATTTTAAGTGGGATGATGGACCACGCAACACTCCCGTAGGGCACACAGGTGAGATCAATAGGTGCACAACCCCGATGTTCTCGCGTGCAACTTCATTATAGAATAATAATTGGCCTTCTGTCCTCTTTCGTTTTGCTCTTTATCTTTTTGTTTTTTCGCATGAAACACTATCGATTCCTCCTTGGAGCATCGAAGTTTGCCCTAATAATCATGTTGGATTTCGCATGAGGATGACCAAAAGTTGCCAAGGAACCTTTGCATGCGTATAACGAAGTCTTGGTTAAACTAAATATTTTTTAACAAGAGCCACACAAAAAACATAAACTAATTCTTAAGATAGGGTGCAAATGACTTTTGGGGAGTATAAATCTTTACAAAAATAAGATAAATCTTTCTCTCTCTCTCTCTCTCTCTCTCTCTCTCTCTCTCTCTCTCATTCTTGTTCATTTTCCCAAGGGGATTGCCAACCTTTGCCTTTCACTGCAGTGCATGCCCAAATCTATGGAGTACAAGTTATCTAATCGGGCATATAAATAAATAATTAAATAAGTGGTCCATGGTTTTGTTGATTTTGGGGACCTAAAATGGATGGGTGAGGATTTTGAGGTCTTTTACGGGCCTGGTCACTACTCCCCGGGAGTCCAACCTTCCCAGTCCGCTCATTCTCATTTATCAATTTGCACAGTGATTGAAGATATATTCATCTTATATGTATTTACCCATCTTCAAAAATTGAACGATGGAATATACCTAATAATCATAATGAAAATTAGTATTTGAGAATCTCAATGGACGATCAAATGATTCGAATATACATAATAGTTCCATGTAGAACTTGCTGAAATTACATTAATGGTCCCAGAACGGGATGTTTGTTCAGTTCAACCAAAGAAGCAAAGGACAGATGTTTTTAAACAGATTAATTGTAATGATAATTGTTGCATGAAACCTAATCTTTTGTTCTTATGATAGTATTATTGAATGAAACCTCACCTTCTCTAGCAAGTCTATTTAATTCGTATAGATCCAGACAATTCGATGTCCACACTAGCTATCGGTTTGAGTTTGAGCCTAAGGTATATAGGCTAGAAGTTAATTTGATTTTGAGTACTCATCATACAAGTAGGGTTTAGATGTTGACACATATACAGTTTTAAATTTGGTAAATGAATTCATTTCATTAGTAGATGACAGTTTTTCATTTGAATGAAAAAGTATTTATGCTTATGGTATACCTTATGAAAATTCGTCGATTATTCAGAATTTTCTCCTCCAGTACCTATGAATGTCGGCATAAAAGCATGGACTCAATTATAAGAATGAAGACGAGAAAGTTTTTTCAGTCTATTTTTCTGTCTTTACAAATTCCATCTTTGTTTGGAAGAAAAGGTTAGAAATTTCGAGTTGATATCGACATCACATGAAAACTACTTTCGCGAAGCATCACCCATGATGGAAAAGCTACCAATTGTGATTTGACGGTGGACACCCCTTGAGTCCTTTGTTGGAAAGTTTCTCTCATGGAAGAGTCCATGCTAGTGCTCTCTCTTCTCTCCATATTCTAAAGTTGCTACTTTTGAATAGAATTCAAATGGAATTTGGCTCAACTTGATGAGTTGGTCAAAATAGAGGCTGGCTCTTTGTGACCCTTGAGGCCTAATTCGTTCACTCTTGGCATCTTTGATCCTTTTGACTTAAAAGGCGGCATTTCCATTGAGCAAGTGCTTGGAATGTCACTGAAGTTCCTTACAGTAGAATTGTTGATTAAAAAGTGTTATTTACAAGTTCAACCCTTCATTGCATTGTAGCTAAATCTCCTTAATGCCAAAATCATCTATAAGGCAAACTAAAATTGACCTTTGAGTGCTTCATACGATTTCACTCATGCAAGCAAAAACCATCGTACAATAATAGACTAATACACGTAACGAAATTTGAATTCTATTGTTATCATATCTATTGTCTAAATACTAATAAACCGAACTGAATTATAAATATATAATAAGCATATCTATTGCCTACTATATAGAAATTCTATAGGGAATGGTAAGAATCTTCCCCTTTGCAAAATAGTATTTTGCAAATCTTCTCACGTTTTATTCGCTGTGTAGATTAATTGCAAAACAGAATAAATGCATTTAATGAACTTAAAAGAAAAGATAACTAATAAATACATTTACCCAATTTACATAATAAAGTAGGTTGTTATAGGTAATATTACAGAAATACTATACGATGAGGTATTTTCTTTGATGATGTATCTTTTTCAGTATATATGCACACAAAAAAAAGGATATATATATTTGGATGGTTTAGATAGTGAGAAAATGGAGAAAGTAGGGGATTGTATCGGTAGCTGATGAAGACAAAAGGAAAGTAATGGAGATAGTCGAAGACCCGAGAAAGACAGAAAATGAAATCAACTGAATATCCTTCAATTCATAAAAGTGATTTCTTTTTTGTTATTTTAGCAAAGAGCATGGCGAGGATTTTTATGGCCAAAATTCCCAAACACAGTATAATTTAATTGGTGTATTAAAGAAGTAGTCAGATCGATAATTTATTTTAAGTGTAATTTTAATATTGATGTTGTCTTATAACCTATTTTTAATTTGGTCATTATGTACAGAAACAGTTGAAACAATGAATTATAACTTATTTCATTTAGTTTTTTAAGATAAGTCATTTACAATTGTCTCGATTTATTTCTTGTTTTCAATATGCTTGATGTAAATAGTGAAAAAAGATATGAAATATCAAATAAATAAAGATCAAGTTCCTTAAAATGATGTCTTTATTCTTGAGGGCAATAATTTTCTGTATCAATATTCAATATTTATAGTTTAATTATAAAAATAATAGAGATATAATATTATGTTGAATGTAATCCACAATCACAATCATTCAATTAATAATTTTATACACGAGAACATGTTTTAAGTTCTTTTTCAATATAGACGTTTCCAAAGAAATGGGTGATTTAGACAGGGTGGGGAAAGTGGAGTAATACATCATTAGTTGATGGAGAGAACATCAAAGTTATGGAGATAGCAAGAGAATGGAGAAACTGAGAGAATATAAAGATTACAACAATATCCTTTAATTTATTTAACGGATTTTTTTTTTTTCAATATAGGGCATAACACAAAACATTATGGCTAAATTTTTTTGAAGCAAAATCACAAAATATTTCTTGAAAAATAGCAGAGATAACTTTGTGAATTTATTACCAAGGACATTAAATCGACATAACTTATATCAAATGCATTTTCCAATATTTACGCCATCGTCCTAACAATTAATTTAGTATTATATGTATTAAAGCCATGTCTATTTTAATATGATTCATTTACAGTGATTTATTTCTCATTCTTCAATATGCTTGATGTGAATACCAAACGGAACTGTAAAAATCAAATATAAATGAAACATTTCAAGATATAAATTATACTCTATTCATTATTGGGTATTGCAAGTTTCATTTTTATTAAAATTATATGTTAAAAAGTCAAAACATATGTTCCCTCAAGCATTATGAGTCTTTTTTTTCAACAAAAGATTAAAACATCGAGTTATCCAAATCTAACATAATTTATTTATTTTTATTTTAAATAAAGGTACATGCTAAAGTTGGTTGTTGAGGACAACAATACTCAGGCATACATCACATTATTTAACGACACTAGAAGAAAGTATGGGAAAAATTGCAAATAAGGACTCAAATGAGGTTGTTTCTCATAAGAAAGTTCAGAGTGAATATTGTCTCAAATAAGGTTTTTGAATTGAATAATTTAGTCTTAAATAAGAGGCTAACTCTTCACCAGCGGGGCAGCATGTAGATCTTACACACCACTTTTCAAGCCATGATCAGGGGCATTTTTTTCGCGGCCACTTTTACCTTTTTCATCTTCTTTCCTTTTCTTTTTCTTTTTAAAATATCGATTGTTTTGCTCATGAGTTTGCAACACGGAACTATATGTAAAAAAAATAATTTTAAATTTTATTTTCAGTACTTTTTAATTTAATAAGCAGATTTTCATTGGAATACGGAAGAATCACGTGGAACGCACGTGCTTCATCTACCAGTATATTTGAAATGGGGACAGGACAGGAATGGCGTCGCCTTTGGTCCCCGCACACTCCCGCCGCTGCTTTTGTTATGATACATCCATGCACCGAAGAGTAAAAGAAGATCCACTCTCCAAAGATTTTACCTAAATAGTTTATTAATCTTCCTTTGGGGGTCCAGATCCCATGTTCAAGATAACCTCGAAATCAACGCAAAAGTAAAAATACAAAATAAAAAAAATTCAATAACATTGCAATTAATCAGGATTTGTCGATCCGAATCATTAATTTTCACCGAGTACGGTGCTCTCACGCATTGTGCACTTTAATTGGGCATTCACCAAAGTAGCATACTTCACGTGATTTCGAAATATATGCAAGAATCATTTTGTAACTGAAACTCTCGTCTCGAGCGAGAAGATAAGTATATCTTCTCGTGGGACAACCCCTTAATCACTTGTGTGTATGTTCCGTCCAATATCGATGAATTATGTTGATCTCTTCTCACATGCAATAGACGTTTGAGACCGTGTCTATTAGGGAAGTCAATTAATTTTCACTGAGTATGATAGTCTCACTTTTCATGTGCATTTATTAGATATTTACCAAATACCATATTCCATATGGCTCCAAAAAATATGCACAAATTATTTAGTAGGTAAAATTCTCACCCAAGTGAGAATTCTCTCTATAATCGAATAATCCCTTGGAATTTCTCTTTCTCCATGGTCGAACGATCCCTTCGAGTCCCTTTCTTTTCCCTCCTAATAGTCTAGAGTCAATGCAAATGTTTACCTCTAACGAATTTAACACTATTTTAAAGAGTTATGCAGGAGCATAAAGAGAAAGAAAATAGTTTCTCGACTATCACATGTACTTAGATATGTATTATGTATCCTCCTGCAAAGAAAGGGGGATGGTTTAAACTTTTAAAACAAATGGATTCCCATTGTATTAGAGCAAAAGTTACACAAGGTGAACACTTATTTTGGCCATAGATCCCTTTGCCTATATTGACTGAAGGAGTAATTATGTAAGCCAGCATCATAGGAAAATGTTTGAATGGAACATCTTTCTAAATTTCTTCCCCTTCGAAGCTGATCAAGATATGATCTGCTACAAGTCTCCAGCTATCCCGGGGATGTGGTTTATGTCCGCATCCTGGTTCTCACGCGTAAGGGCCAACTTGCAGAGTAAATCGTGTTATGAAATATTGCTAGATAGAGACTATATTTGTTTCGGGAAAATGAATAATTTGACAAATATTTCTTTGAAAATGATTGTTTATATCACTTGAAATAATCAGTTAATGAAAAAATATCTTCATTGTTGACAATGATTTATGTCTAAACATTTTCGTAAATGATGTAATTATTTTTCATTCTCTAAGTAATATAGGTGATCATTTTTAGGCACATCTCTTTCAATAATTTATTTTTTACAAAACAAATGGAGCTGTGGTGAGGATTTATTTTTAACATTTCAATCAATTGTTCTAGAGAGATATTAGTGAATTTTGCATTTCTACTTGTTTGAAATGGAATGTTTATTGTGTTTTCTGCCCAATCTAAAAATTGATTCTTCATGTCATATTTACAAATGCCCCAACGCCTCCACTAACATCCATCACTTCCGTGGTCACTGTCCTACCCTTATTAACATTTTGCCCACTAAAAAGCAAAAGGGACATTTTTTTGGGGGGGCTTTCATCAGATAAAGAAAAATGCTTTCTCTAGATTTATAATAATTACATTCCATTTATTGCGTCACAAATATAAATAAAAATACGATGTCAAAAGAATATTTGTAGTGACCTTCCTTGCATAAAGTACAATTAGCTCTTGAATATAATGGGTCCTATTCCACTCTTCCTTATGTTTATTGGAGCTCATTAGAAGATTCTCCATATTTCTCTTATTTTAACATATCTCCACTTATTGTGATATCTTTTTAATTGATTATATTTGATCATAATTGATATTGCAATATCTTTTTCACCTAACATACTGAGAGCGTCTTAATACCTCCTATAATCTTCATTATGAAACACACAAAAATCGCATGACTTTCTTTTGCATATTCTTATCTATCTTAGTAGTGGGGACTTCGTTAAGAAGTTTATCGAACTAATTTCTTATGCATAGCAACTGATCGATGGAATGTGATTGCCAAGATCTATTAAGGTGTTTCTACCGGGAGCAATTAGTGTATTGACTGCTACACTCAATATATGTAAAACTTACAAATCTACATAATTTCTAATACAATCAATGTCGTGTCAACATAATGATTTTTACAAAATCTACTACTCGACAAATTTGGGACAATGGAACCGTAACTTAAGGGAAACCTATACTTTTATGTAATTTACATAATCAAGAGTTCTTTGGCGACAACGACAATAATATTCCTAGTGGAATAATGACTTTTCGTTCTTTTCTTATTTTAATAGGAGGAAATATTATAATCCCATGAACATATCGTCGACTTACAAGAAAAATGTTAGGGTGTTAATGAGGAAGGTATTGATTGCATCCGGTCCCCATCAATCCGTAACAAAGGGTCCCATCGAACATAACATCACACGTTCAAGTATAAAAACCCTCAATGCTCATCTGAAATTTCTCACGAGCTCAAGCTAGGGCTTATGAGCCGAGCATATGACGAAGAGTTAGAATCTTAATGTTCCCGTCTTTTCTCCTATAGATGTTCCATCTTCATGTATAGAATTCTTGTCATGGATCGACGATGTGGCGGAGGGAGATATTCGATTGACAAGAGGAAGGGGAGAGGAGGAGGAGGAGGAGGAAGGGCGCAGACAAAGACAATGTAGCCACACCCGAAGAGACCAGAAGAGACCACAAGAGCTGTCTCCCCAAGTGGCGCACCCCCAATCAAATTCGCGCAATTCCCAACACGACACACAAACCCCATCCGGACGCACTCACTCGCACGGCCCCACCCGACAACCCCCCGATCCCATCCTACGGCTCGGAGCCCGTCTGGCCCGTCCCCCAACGGACGGCCAAGATCAGGCCCCCCGCCAGACATGGCCCATGAAAGCCACACGTACTTCCCCCCGTTCAATCTCCTCCACCAGTAAATCGCCGACGCGCATACTCTCTCTCTCTCTGTGGAACAGATGGAACCCTTTGGGCTTTCAATACTCGCTTTCTCGAGAAAGAAAAAGAGGGTTATTGTCTTTGGAGCTGCGCCCCCCCTTAGACTGCGTCATCCATCATCTCCCCAACCCACAAAACCGCACTTTAAATACGATCAGTCCACGATCAGGACCTCCTCACCACACCATCATATCTAATCTAATCCCTCTCTCTCTCCTCTCTCTTCTCTCTCTGCTCTAGCTGGATATTTCTCTTTTTTCTTTTGTATTTTGCAGCTTCTCTCCCTGCTCTAGCCGGATATTTCTCTTTTTTCTTTTGTATTTTGCAGCTTCTCTCCCTGCTCTCTTTTTTTCCCTTTCTTTCTTCTTTTTTTTTTTTTTTTCCTGAATCTGGTTCGCTCAGATCGCTCGCCGACGGCACTGTTGGATTTTGTCATTGACGAGTCAGGGACACCCGTCACGTGTCACCGACACATGTACCGCTTTGCATGGAGGGTAGATTCTACCGTGTTTCTCTCGTCGGAGAAAGAGAGAACGGAGAAGAAGAGAGGGTTTCTCTTTTCTTTTTTGGTTTTTCTCTTTTTTTCGCTCATTTTCTCTTCATTTTTCCCTTGTTCTTTGCATCTGGGTTGGTGGGTTTCGCTTTTCTGGGGTGTTTGACCCCTACAAATTCGTCAAGTTTTCGATTTTTTTGGCTAAGGCAAAAGAGCGGTACTGGATCTTGATATGGTAACTTTCCTAAAATGGTGGGTTTACAGTGTCCTTGGATCTGAATAGATGGTTTGGTACTTCCTCATTTCATGTCTGTTTCCTTTTTTGGCAAGGCAACGTTTTTCTGTTTTCTTTTTTTCTTCCGATGGGAATTTGTCATGGTCAGGGACCGAAATTGACAGAAGAGAGTGAGCACACAGAGGGGATTGTATATATGCTTATACCTTTGCTTTTGCGTGCTCACTTCTCTTCTTGTCAGCTTCCATCCCCCAAAATTTGGCATTCCCTCCCGCCCTCCCTCCCTCCCTCCCTCCCTCCCCCTCTCTCTCTCTCTCTCTCTCTCTCTCTCTCTCTCGGATGTTTTTTTCCTTCTTGAATTTTCGGTTTTCTGTTGCTTCAAGTTATGTTTGGAATAATAATTGTTATACACACATTCAGCAACTAGCAGCAGCAGCTTACTTCCCAAGAGAGAGAGAGAGCGTGACTTTTTACGACGACTGCAAGAAGGTATGCCTGATAAATGTGCGGATTTAGCGGCAAATTTTGCTTGCTATCTCACGCTCTCTCTAGCTTTGCTTAGTCTTTTAGTACGGTCCTCACTAAAAAACCTGTCTCTTCTTCTCTTCTCAAGTTCTCTTTTTGCAATTTATGCGCATGCGATCTTGTGTTGCAAAAACGGTTCTGATTGGAGCTTGTTTCACCTGGATCTGACCAGATTTGTCTGTATGCGTTTGCTTCTGCTTGTCAAGGTTATGGTTATATTTTATGGGATGATCTTTGGTTCTGATTAATCTTGTTATGTTAGGGTTGCCTGCTCTACTGTTATATGGATGATCTTCCTCTTATTGTGCTCTTGTGACCCAAAAGAAAGAACGTTGGGAGATCTTCTAGTATGATGATGCTGAGAGTGTATTGCTATTGTGTTTATCTTCTCCTTCAAGTTGCTTACAGATAGTTGCAGTTGATGATCATGGAGGTTAAAGCTTCTTAGTTCCTCTGGCAATACCTCGAACTACTCTAAACACTCTTGAATTGCCAAGTATGCTTTCGATAATGAACAGTCATGAAGCCAATGGTTTGAAGTGAGAGTTCCTGGGAAGTGGATGACAAGTTTCAGATGGATCTTACCCAATTGATTTCTCTAAGTTGGTTATCTTCTATTCCAGGTGAATTCTTCAGTAACTTGTCATAGATATTCGTTCAGCTCAAGCTCTTCAACTTTTAATATTTCAGAAATTGAAGACTGAAATTATATGTTTCGCACTACTTTACACTGAGAATGCTTTCTTTCTTTTCTTCCAATCAACTCTCATGTTCTGCATTTGGCTAGACTAGTCAGCTGCTTATTTATCCATGAATTTTGCATGTCAATGCTTTCACAATTTGAGTTGGACAAAGAGAGAATGGCAATTTAACATGCGATAGTATTCGGCAACAATTTATTTGAAAAGGAAAGATGGAAAACCTCTTCCTTATTGTAGAAATTGTTTCAATGCTCTCTAAGGTTGAGTTTTTTCTTGCACTCTTCTTTTAAACAAGCAATCTTATAAAATCTCCTCATGAATTTATATATGATTCTGTGTGAATATTTCATGATTTGAATAATTTGTTGGAGGATATCAATTATAAGGAGGAACTTGTCTCCCTTAAAATGAATTGAAATCCAAATTCTGTGCATTGGTATCCATTTCAAAATCTGCAGTCATTTTCCTCTCTCAAAAGGTGGTATATACTTAGGCCAATAAAGAAAAAGGCGGCATATACCCTTGGATATGTCAAATTCGTCAAATTTTTCCTTAATAATCAATTTTTAAAATATTTTTCTTTTGCTCAGTTTTGTGGATATGATTGATTTAAATTACCTGCTACTTGTCAAAGTTAAAGTCATACTTCTATAAAGGCCTTCCAGTCTTAAATTGTTCTGTCACTCACTAAAAAGGAATTCTGCACCTTCAAGTTGGTTGCAACTTGGCCTATATAATGCTGTAAAGGGAAAAAATGGAGGAGAGCTATTTGTTGGATCGTTACGTGCTCGAAAGTATGGCAAAATGTGGTCCAGAAGTTAAGAGTGTTGTGGTCCCGTGGTATTCAAATATGATTTGTTTTTATGCTTGGATATGTCTTATATAGTTTGTCTCGAAAATTGTAGGTATGGACAACCTAGGGGGATTGGAACTGTCTTGGGTGATACAGTATTAGGCCCTTGCTATTATTTATGGCTGAAAAACATTAAGACGATCTTTTCTTTCTTTTAGGCTAAAGTATGTGCATAAGTGTCAATAACGAACAAATAAAGGTCATTACTGTGCCTTTTTTTAATTTTTTTTTTTAGTTTTGGGATAAAATTCTGGTCAACATTGTTCGCGTTAATTCAGTTCCCACGGAAAATGATTCCACAATCACCAGTGATGACTGTCTAGAGTGCAGCAACCTTCAGAGATTTTGCTGAGAAATAACACGATACAATTAATTTTTGAACCTTTTTATATGTGAATGTCATCTTGAAACTATTATGTATTAATGCGTGTCATTCTTAGACTAACCTTTTTCCAATAAGGTGACAAATCTTGTCACTTTGAAACATATCTAATCAAAGAAGGATTACGCACGTCACTATAGATAATAACCAGTCCTCTTTAGTAATTAAACCAATGCTATTGGTTTTGCAAGGAAATTGCTCCTTTAATATGCTAGCTTCTCTCAGTAGGAGATGTACATGATCCTGAAATGCCTATCTAGAGATTGTGATAGTTGAGGTAATGGCGAATCGATCTGGTTCAAGGGTTATTTCTTTGGATAGTTGTCAGAGTGTTACTTGACAGCATAGTTAGTAGTAGGGGCTAATAAAAATGTCTGAGGGCGTTCTAGACATTCTGGGAGCTCAGCCTTTCTTAGCTCATAGAGAGATGGGCTACCAGAATGTGCGGGTTGGTAATTTTCCCCCCTATGATTTTGAAGTTCAATCATCCATTCTTGGTGTCTGACAAAGAAAATTGTTGCAATCGATGTTCTTTGTCATGCTACTTTAGGGGTAATAAGCAAATGTTTTGCTGCAAGCAATTTTTAGTAAAGTAGACAGTCTCTTGCATCTAAAAATTGTCTCATCCCTTGTTATGCCCATGCCAATACTATCTGATGCTATAGACTATTTCAAATCTATACCAATTGCACTTTGAGGTCCTATCCTTGAAGGATGACATAGCAATTGATGCATCGGATTTGTTTTGGAATTGGAATTTACTATTGAGCTTTCTTGTTGCAATGCACCAAGCCATTTAAACTATTATTGAGTGATAATCAAATTAAGAATAAAGGTATTAGGATGTGGAAATATAATAATTGATAACTGAACTGATGATTCAAAGTTTCAAGGTGAAATCTGATACATATTACTGTCTCCACTGAGTTAAATGTGTATATGATCTTCTCACCATTTTAAGGCAGTGCCAGTTTAAGAATCAGCATTGTATCTGATGTTTTAGAAGTTAGGATTTTCTGTCTTTGAAGTAGGTTTTAGGGACAGGATCATGTTTTTGTACTTACTATTGATGCAAACTCGTGATTCTACTGCATGTCTCCTGAACTTTAACCAGGGACGCAGCCATACAACTTTTATCACAGAATATGTTTGATTTAGGAAATTCATGGCTTATGCCTTTGAGGAATGTGTGATTTCTAGGTGCAGTATTACAGGTTTTGTTTGTTTATCTGGATCTGATTAATGCCTCCGTTTGTTCCCTGGGTATTGACTGGTTTTTGTGTTGACTGAATTGCTGTCTGGTTGGTGGTAGCAATAGACCAGTCAATTGCACTTTTAAGGAAATATTGAGGAGCAACCTTATAATGACAAATTCCTTTATCTTGGTTAATTGCAGTATGAATAACAAGGAGACTCGGGTAGCATTTCCATCTAGACACATACAAGGAATGATTTTATTTAGTTTACCTTGATTGAGTTAACATGCCAATGGCATTTTAATTGATGTTGTGTAGGTGCATGTTGGCAATTTAACGTGTGATAGTATTCGGCAACAATTTATTTGAAAAGAAAAGATGGAAAACCTCTTCCTTCTTGTAGAAATTTTTTCAATGCTCTCTAAGATTGAGTTTTTTCTTGCACTCTTCTTTTAAACAAGCAATCTTATAAAATCTCCTCATGAAATTATATATGATTTTGTGTGAATATCTCTTGATTTGAATAATTTGTTGGAGGATATCAATCATAAGGAGGAACTTTCCTCCCTTAAAATGAATTGAAATCCAAATTCTGTGCATTGGTATCCATTTCAAAATCTGCAGTCACTTTCCTCTCTCAAAAGGTGGTATATACTATAGCAAATAAAGAAAAAGGTGGCATATACCCTTGGATATGTCAAATTCGTCAAATTTTTCCTTAAAGCAATAATTAGTATTTAAAATATTTTTCTTTTGCTCAATTTTGTGGAAATGATTGATTCAAATTCCCTGCTACTTGTCTAAGTTAAAGTCATGCTTCTATAAAGGCCTTCCAATCTTAAATTGTTCTGTCATTCACTAGGAAGGTATTCTGCACCTTCAATTTGGTTGCAACTTGGCCTATACAATGCTACAAAGGGAAAAAATGAGGAGAGCTATTTGTTGGATAGTTACGTGCTCAGAAGTATGGCCAAACAAGGTCCAGAAACTAGAGTGTTGTGGTGCCATGGTATTCAAATATGATTAGTTTTTAAGCTTGGTTATGTCTTATATAGTTTGTCTTCAAAATTGTAGGTATGGATCATTACGTGCTTGAGAGCTATTTGTTGTTGGATCGTTATGTGCTCAAGAGCTATTTGTTGGATCATTACATGCTCGAAAGTATGGCCAAATGTGGTCCGGAAGTTAGTGTTGTGGTGCCTTGGCATTCAAATATGATTAGTTTTTAAGCTCGGTTATGTCTCATATAGTTTGTCTTGAAAATTGTAGGTATGGACAATCTAAGGGAATTGAAACCGTCTTAGGTAATACAGTATTAGGCCCTTGCTATTATTTATGGCTGAAAACATTAAGACGATCTTCCATTTCTTTTAGGTTAAAGTATGTGCATAAGTGTTGATAACAAGCAGATAAAATTCATTGCTGTGCCTTTTTCATTTTTAGTTTTGGGATAAAATTCTGGTCAACATTGTTCTCATTGATTCATTCCCTACGGAAAATGATTCCACAATCACCAGTGATGACTGTCTAGAGTGCAGCAACATTCAGAGAGTTTGCTGAGAAATAATACAATACAACATTACTTTTTGATTTTTTTTATATGTGAATATCATCTTGAAACTATTATGTAGTAATGTGTGTCGTTCTTAGACTAACCTTTTTTCAATAAGGTGACAAATCTTGTCACTTTGAAACATATGTAATCAAAGAAGGATTACCCATGTCCTATAAATAATAACCTGTCCTCTTTAGTAATTAAACCAATGCTATTGACTGGTACATATACGTCTTTTATTGGTTTTGCAAGGAAATTGCTCCTTTAATATGCTAGCTTCTCTCAGTAGGAGATGTACATGATCCTGAAATGCCTATCTAGAGATTCTGATTGTTGAGTTAATGGCGAATCAATCTAGTTTAAGGTTATATCTTCAGGTAGTCATCAGAGTGTTACTTGACAGGATAGTTAGTAGTAGGGCTATTAGAAATGTCTGAGGGCGTTCTAGACATTCTGGGAGCTCAGCCTTTCTTAGCTAATAGAGAGATGGGCTACCAGAATGTGCGAGTTGATTAATTTTTTTTTCCTATGATTTTGAAGTTCAATCATCCATTCTTGGTGTCTGACAAAGAAATTGTTGCAATTGATGTTCTTTGTCATGCTACTTTAGGGGTAATAAGCAAATGTTTTGCTGCAAGCAAGTTTTAGTAAAGTAGATAGTCTTTTGCATCTAAAAATTGTCTTACCCCTTGTTATGATCATGCTAATACTATTTGATGCTCTACACCATATCAAATCTATACCAATTGCACTTTGAGATACTACTTTGAAGGATAACATAGCAATTGATGCATCGGATTTGTATCAAAATAGGAATTTGCTACTGAGCTTTCTTATTGCAATGCACCAAGTCATCTAAACTATTGTTAAGTGATAATCAAACTAAGAATAGAGGTATCAGGATGTGGAAATATAATAATTGATAACTGAACTGGTGATGCAAAGTTTCAAGGTCAAATCTGGTACATATTAGCGGCTCCACTGAGATTAATGTGCATTTGTCTTCTCACCATTATAAGGCAGTGTCAATTTGAGAATCAGCAATTTATCTGATGTTTTAGAAGATAGGATTTTTTGTCTTCGAAGTAGGTTTTGGGGACAGGATCATGTTTTTTTTTGCTATTGATGCAAACCTGTGATTCTGCTGCATGTCTCCTGAACTTTAAAGTAGGGACCTGGCCATACAACTTTTGTCACGGATTATGTTTGATTCATGGCTTATGCCTTTGAGAAATGTGTGATTTCTAGGTGCAGTATTACACATTTTGTCTGTTTGTCCAGGCCTGATTAATGCCTCCATTTCCTCTTTGGGTATTGACTATTTTTTATGTTGACTGAATTGCTGTCTGGATGGTGGTAGCAATAGATCAGTCAATTGCATTTTTGAGGAAATACTGAGGAGCAAGGTTATAATGACAAATTCCTTTATTTTGGTTAGTTGCAGTATGAATAAAAAGGAGATTGAGGTGGCGTTCACTTTTAGTCTCTACATATACAAGTAATGATATTATTTACTTTACCTTGATCAAGTTAACATGCTGATGGCATTTTCATTGATGTTGTGTAGGTGCATGTTGTCTATGTTGATCACGAAGATCTCACAATGCTAGGTCCTCCTATATGCTCCTGAATTAGGATAACGACTTCGTCAAGCTAGGATGTCCTCTCAATGGGGTAAGTACACTAGAAGTGCCAAAAGTTGTGTATGGCGCTCACGTTGGTATTAAAAGTTTATTATGGATAATTTAAGTTCTAATAAATTTGAAAAGGATCATTTTAGTGCCAACGCCAATTTAATTGGCCGGAAATCTGATGTGATACTTTTTTATTAATTTTGAAGCTGACATGGATCTTTGGAGAGTACAATCAGCATCCAAACAACAAAATGACACGTTTGGTATCTTTCCCCTAGGTAGGAACCCTAAATTGAGAGAGAGAGAGAGAGAGCATGGGCTTCCTCTTTGTCTTCTTCCCCAAAAACAACACCAGCAGCGACACCACTAGCGACACCAGCAGTAGCACCTTTGACCTCCCTTTTTCCTCCTCCTCCTTCATCCTCCCTCCTATTCTTCCCGCCACTTCTTGCCTGAGCAACAACCTCATCCTCTCCTCGCTCACCTGGTTGAGCAACTATGATGGTGGCTAAGCGACGGTGGCCGAGTGACGGCGGGACGAATGACAAAGAAACCCTAATTTCAGTCTCCATATGGGCTGTATAGTGTTGTTTTTGTGAGACTGTCCATGTATGACGGCAAAACGATGTCGTCTCTTAAGGAGGATGGAAAGCGACGTCATTTAAAAGCCACAACTTTTTTTTTTATAAATATAAAAGCCACGTAATTAATTTGGCTGGAATATTTTGCCGGTGGTACCAAAATAATCATTTTTTCTCCAATTTGACACTAACCTTTGGCACCAAAGTGAGCGCTATCCACAACTTTTGGCACTTCTAATATACTTTCCCCCTCTCAATTCATTAGAGTTGTGATGAGTATCATTATGATTCAAAACTTCTTCACTTTTAGTATCATCACGAGCAACAATTTTCAGGCAAACATTTGAAGTTTTCCCTCTAGGTATGAAGCTTTTTCTTCAAGGATTTTCTTTTTTCATTGTTACCATAATGGGTGTATGTGATTTCACAACATAGACCCTTGATTAATGCAAATTGCACCCATAAATTGCACCCATGGATTGTGCTTTCTAAACCATGAAATGTTGTTTTGATTTATCTGCTATTGAACTTTTTCCTACAAACCCTGTCTCTGTACTTAGTCCTTTAATCTCTATCATTTTGGTGCTGCAGTTTCCACTTGCTTAGCAGTCTACATGTACATTGGTCTATAAAACTATCTCTGTACTTAGTCCTTTAATCTCTATGATATCAGTGCTGCAGTTTCCACTTGCTTAGCAATTTTGCTCTAAGACAACCCTTTGATTTATTGAGAACATTTTAATCTCTCCGACAGATCAACTGATGAGTGCTTTGTGGAGATATTGCGATCTGTTGAGATTGCAAATTTGCTCTTTTTGGGTGGTTGAGATTAGAAAAAACTTGAAACTCCTATGCATACATGGTGTTTTATTGTCACAAGGAACCTAAAACATCATATCCTCTTTGTGTCTTTTCCTTGTGCGGGCCACAGTGTTGTGTGCTCTTCCCCCTCGTCTCCTTTGTTGGCCGTTGTTTTGGCCTTCTTATGCTGCTGTTTTTATTTGCATTGTATCTCTCTCGCAGCTCTTCCCTCCCCTTTTCTCCTGCCCAGGCCCCCTTCCACTCATTTGGACTTCCTGTCTTTCAGAGTGTAAGCTGGTGCCAGTGCCCCCTTGCTGTACAGCTGTATAGCTTTTTGTGCAAAAGTCTATATACTTCTTACCTTTTACCAAAAAAAAAAAATCATATAAAAGGAAGAGTATAAACATATTTATATTTTGCTTGCCCAATCATAAAAACTGGGGTTCCCTTCTAACGTGGAGATGATATTCAGATGTTATCAGAGGTTCCTGATGAATATAAAAACTGCGGTTTATGAACAGATTGACAGAAAGTACTACTTTCTAGAGAACAAATCCTATCTCGTTTCTCTGCTCTGGAATCTAGGCATGCTAAGTTTCTTTAAATGTATCTTTCAAGAAGAGCTCTTTCTTTTACTGATTTCTAGCTTGATCAATTGGGTATTTGGATAATGTCCTGGTAGAGACAGGTAATGGCCATAGATTTTTTCACTTCAGCTATTGGCTTAACATGCTTTACAGGGTGCATATATTTTGTTGGTGTGGAGTATAGAGCTTATATATATTTTTCTATTGAGAATCATCACTTTTAGGGGTTATGGATTCCTTGGGTAGCATTACATTTGTTGGGTAAGGTGATTTTCTCACTAATCCAGGGGCACAAAGCATGCATATAATAATTCATTTCACTCAAGATGGTGACAGACGTGACAACCATACCTTGTTGGAAAAGAACAAAAATGTCCCAATGGTACTCTACTATTTCTCAACGTACACAAGAAGAGAATAGGGAGACCCAGATAGTTCAAGAATTGATTCGTGAGTACAGCCAAAAATGAAGATGTTTTGGCTCATTGAAACCTCATAGCTCTCGTATCTCTTTTCTCAGCCAAGAGCATTTGCATGTCTCGTTTGTCATGGATATATCCCTATATCTATTGGTTACAGCACAATATTATCATATTTTGGCTTGGTTCTCTAATTGAGATTTACAAGATGTCAACAACTTATGTTGCTTGGCAAATACTCCCACTAATCTGAGTAGCTCTGGCAATCGCTCTCACTCTGAGTTTTAGTTTGGAGCTCTTCTGTGAGCCACATGTGAAATACATTTATGTTTCTCATGCTTCTAAGGCAAGTGTGTTTGTTTTCCAACCCTCTTGATAACAAAACTTTTCAATGTCTTATCCTACCATTATAAAGTGTCTGTGCACATCCACTCACAATCATGACATCCGTCTTTTTGAATTCGCTCTTCTACCAATCTATACCTTTGGTGATTACTTATTTTCACATTGCTCTCTTAAATCAAGTATGAGAGAAATCTCATGCTTAACTGAAACTGTATTTTTTTATGGTCACATTTAGGGTCGTATCTAATAGATTTAGGTCTTCTTTGCTCACGTACTTCCTCATCTCCGGAGGTAGGAGGACTGAGATCTTCATCTGCTTCCATTTCCTTATCTTTTTCATCCTCATTCACGTCAATTTCTCCCGCATTAGTAGCTAATGCAGCATCCCTTGGTATCCTGAGCTCTTTTCTCATTTCCCTTGCTTGAAAGAAGTCTTCATCATCGGATAGAATGTGTTCATCATTGCTCCTGGTTTATGCATTTTGAGGTTGATAGTTTGGATCATCATTTTCACTACCACTATAGTCAAGTCTCTCACCATCCTCCATCATATTCCTGGCATCAATCTCATTACCAGTATAATTCTCATCACTCTCACCATCATCCACCTCACTATCTTCTGGCTGAGCTTGAATGGCTGGCTTCTAGCCCAGCCCCATCTCCAGTCCCACTTTAGCCCTAACTTCATCTTTTAACTTAATTTCCAAGTACATATCTATCTCCTACTTAAGCCCCCACCTCAACTTCAACTTCATGCTAGCTAGCACCTCCATATTCAAGCTGAAGCCCAGCCCCTCCACCAATTTCGGTCCTACTTTCATCTCCTTAGTCAATCCCAAGTATACATTCATATCCCACTTCAGCCCAGATCCTGACCTCTAATTCAACCCCAACTTTATCTAGTGATTCAGCTTCAACCTCAAATTCATCTATTAATTCAACATCGGTAGTAACTATCAATTCCCCTTCTGCATAAAATTCTAATGTACCCATGCCCACTAATTGCAACCCTTGATCATTGGCTAGAAATTGGTATATCCCCATTCTTCAAGGTATAACTGGGAATTTCAAACGATAAGTGTCAAAATTTACAGCCTCAGTTAAGGATATAGAACATAAGTGTAATAGAATTCACTAACCGAGGCTTCAATCCCCCAAGAAAGTCTTCAACAAGACCAGTATATATTTGACATTTTCTCCAAACCCCATAAAGCCACCCAGGTGGACTATAATTTGGAAATGGCATTTGATTTGGAACAAATAGCAAAATCACCTGTTTATACTCCGCCCTTTTGTTCACACCAATACAAAACCCTTCTGCGAGTACTAAGATAAGATGCAAGTAGGCTTACCAGTTTATTAGATACTGAATAGGTTATCAATGTCATGCTGCCAATGAAAACCCCAAAATGTTGGTGCACTTTGAAGCTTCGATTTTGGTAAATCTTGGTCCCTCAAGCACCCACAGAGAGAGAGAGAGAGAGAGAGAGAGAGAGAGAGCAATGTAGTTCTGTTCAGACTTGAGAGATGTGCATAACCTTGTCATATTCGTCATAACCAATATCTATAATTCTCTAACAAGGATATATAGGGACTCATGCTTGAAGATTCTCAGTGGTGTGCTGCATGTAAGATTAACTTGGGATTGGTGGCACACTCTCTCTCTCTCTCTCTCTCTCTCTTATGTTTTAGAGTTTTGGCTTTATATGCTCAATTTGAAGCTCGTTATGGATGAATGGAGATTACGATCAGCACAATGCTAGTACAAATATGAATCTGATGTGGGACATTAGTATCAACTTAAGCAGAATTTTGGGTGGAAATTGATTGACTAGCATCACTTCCCTTTCCGGATGTTGAGTGCTCAAATATATAGGCTGGCTATTTGTTCATCCTATATGGTTGTGCTAAGTGCTGGTTGATGTGTAACCATCTAGTGGTTGAAGATGGTAAGAAGTGCTAGTTTTGTACGGTGATGCAAATTGTGCATAAGAATTTGACTGATGAGGCAAATAGAGGGACTACTACTTATCTTCTTCTGTTACTGAGGATGGAAATCTTAATTTCCTCGAGCCATTTTATCCATATTAGAGACATTCACAGGAGTTTATAAAGATCATCTTATATCCAGTGGAATAGATATGTGAGGGTATGCATGTTGCACTATAAGCTCTGCTAATGGTCATCATATATTAATAATGGGCATAGGATGAACTCATTCTCACAGACTTTTTGTGTTGTACCATCTGTGAAGGCCTGTGATCACAACCATGACTTTTTTTCTCCTTAAACTTTTTTGCAATAACTGTGAATGATTGATTGGTTAGTACTCTGTATGCATTGATGGTTGTTGGGGGTTTCAGAGGCATCAGCAAGTAAAATTTAATATGTTACATTATGATAAGCAGGTGCTGGCGTTCTTGTATCTTGTCCAGTGACACGTGACTATGTAAAGGTCCTCACAGTCAAAATAATTTTTACTTTGTCAGGATTCAACCTTCTAATTTCGTCAGGTAAGCCACTGAAGGGGACTAGAGAGAGCCTGCTGCTCAACAAAAGTTTGAAATCATGGTCCGAATTGGTTCTTATTCATTATTCAGCTTGACGGAAGGTCTTGCTAGGTTTTAGAAATAGTTCACCTGTATCTCTGCTGGATTATTGAGCATCTTGTGATGATAATTTAAGGAGCTCTTTTATTTCGCATATTTCTTTTGATGCATGTCCACTTCACCTATATTCCAGTATGTATAGGAGGCAACACTAATTAGACTGGTTTCAACACCACAAAAAGACACCCTAGAAGACACTTAATTGTGGGATAGCTTGTAAAGAGAGCACAATAGGCTTCTGAACTGGGAGTCATCTTGCATTTCAAGCAAGCAATGAGTCCATGAACATTGGAGGCTATCTCTTTCTCAGGAATAATGAAGATCTATTTGAGAACTTTGCTAGTGAGAAGGCAAAAGAGGAGTTATCATTTGGAGAACAAATGGTAGTGTTTTGAGTCCAGTGACCGCAGTAAGTTTAGCCTTTAATTTCGCTTGGGTGGAGCTGACATATATATCAGCTATTGGATAACTCTGCTTACAGGAGATTCAATCTTTTGTCTTGTTACTGATAGTGATCTCCATGAAATGGATGAAACCCTCGTGCTAATGGTACTTGGGAAACAAAGAGAAGATGTTTATCAAAGGATATATGAAGCAATGCAACTATTGTATGTAAAAGTTAGTGATTCCATAATTTGATAATAGCACAGAACGCGATGAACGTTGTTACTATGGAGTCTCTTGCTCCTGTTGTTCTATGTTGGGACCATGTTTTTTTCAATGCTGCTTATTGCTGGAGCACAAGAGGATTCCTTTTAGCTGGAGAGGCCCACCAAACCAAAGGCAAGTTGATCAAAGGCAGTGGTGTATGCATATTCTTGGAGTCTTCTTCGCACTCACTTGCAAACGTGGAGTTCTGGCAAAGCAGATGACGATGGAAGACGGGAACGGCAATTTTTCAGCGTTGCACAAATGGCGATAAATGTTGTGCTGCGAACAAATTCCAATGATCTTGCTGTAATCTGATAATTGTCTGGTATCAGATGTTCTTCTTCTCAGAGTGGAGTCTAAGTCCTCACTCGATGGTAAGGAAGATTGAAGTCTACAACAGGTGCTCAGCCGCTCGCAAAAGAAAAAAGGAGGCCTGGACAGCGAACTGAAACCATACTGCGAAAGCAACCGTCAAAGACTGATGTAAGATGTGAGGAATGTTTGGTCTTATCAAGGCTACTAAGGTATTGAAGATGAAGATGGAGATTCAATAACGTTCGGTCATTCTATAAGTAAATTAATCACCATAGCTAACTTTACCTCAATTCACCCGCAAAGGGCTCGCTCGCATCTTTCGAGTTCTTGATAAATAAGGGCCAAGCTACATATGGTAATTAATGTCGTGCTGAGAACAAATTCCAATGATCTTGCTGTAATTAATAAGGCTTTCAATCTGTCATCATCCAGTCAGTTCATGTGATCTTCTCCAATACTTTTGGGGATTGTATTAAGAGAAGAAAAATAGTAGTCTTCAACATTCTTAGTTGAACGCGAGTTTATGCCTCCATTTTGCCTATGACGACCTTCTTCATTTTGATAGGAGATGAGGAATTGAGTAAGTTTGATGATATCCGAGAAAGGTAGATTCTGTGGGCCTCAAAATATGGAAATGTGGAACAACTTCGGGAGAATCAAATGGCACTTCAGGACTAGGGGTAAGCATCAGTTTGATCAACCCTGGGCCAATCCAACCCAATCGGTCCTGGTTTGTTCTTGATCTTGGGACGCCTTAATCCTGCAATGTACGGATCGGTTATCAGTCTTGAAACTTTAGGATTAGTTCAATCCGAATCATATAATATATATTGTACATGTCATATATTGTACATTATATATTATATTATTTTTGTCTATTTTAAACTCTAGTACCATCCGGTCAGTCTTGGTTTGGTTCTTGATCTGGGGACGCCTAAATCCTATAATGTGCGGATTGGTCATTAGTCTTGAAACTTTAGGATTAGTCCAACTTGAACCATATAATATATATTGTATATGTCATATATTGCATATAACATAGTATATATTATATTATTTTTGTCTATTTTAAACTCTAGTGCCTCTCTATGTTCTATTGTGTAAATTAAAAGGTAGAAACCCAACCAAATTCGATATTATATACACACTCATATACAGATATAAATAAATCATCTTCACTCACGTCATTCTATTTACTTGCCTTTCTTTGTTGGTCTCGCTCCCTTCGGGAGTGTAATTTAATTGCTCACCTCTAACTCAACAATCACAAATGGAGATTTTTGTTGTTACTTATATTTATGTTTGATATGTATCGTTATTCATAGTTTGGCTGTGTAATGTTGTTTTGTTGAGGGACATGAAATTTTAAATAATACATCCTTTTAAGGAATACAAAAAATGAAATATAAAAATAATCGACTGGTCTCAAATTGACCAAGGAGCAACATTGGGATTGGTTTGGTCCTCAGATCCAAAAAGCTTAATAGGACCGATCCATGATTCCAAAAATTAAGGACCGATATCGTGCAGGTTGGTGCAGACCATGCACAGCCAATTTAGCAATTGGGTCATCATGCCTCAGAACAAGACGTGGTAGTTAGTTAGCGAAGGCAGTACTTGCGTTTATTTTCCGGAGCATTTATACTTGCATAATCACAGATATGGCGCTCCAAAATATGTTAAGGGTAGGAGTTTGTGTGGCGTCAAAACAGCAGTTTTCCTTCCAGCGTTAAGGGCAGAAAGACAATCGTAGGGCCACTGGATTATAAAATCAGCCGCTTGGTTTTTCTCAGTAATCATTGGGTGGACACATAATTAACAACAAATTTGCATTCTCAACATCACGATTTGTCTATCTACACATTATTTTTTTTTGCCTTAGTCCATCTGTAAATCTGTTAAAGATTAGCCTGCCACACACGTCAAACATACAGTTGATGGTCCACAGAAGGACAGCATTGAAGTCCTTGGATAATGGCAAAGAAAGTCCTTGGATGTCAACTCCCAAACTCTGCAAGCATAAGTCAGTCGAGCGTTGGAAGCTCATGGGCGATGAAGATCTGATGAGGCTTTCTGCTTGATCACAACTCACACCTTTGACAAAGCCCCGGCGGCGAAGAGTAAATTTCTACGAGAAAACTGGTCCAAGGATGTGGAACGTCAGCAGATTTGAGTAAGGCTCAAAATGTTTCAAGTTCTGAAACAGGAAAGTAGCTGATTGAGCAAATGCAAGCAAATTTACCTGCAATGTGTACACCGGAGTAGACTTGGTGGGCAAAGTTTTTAGCAATCTTAGTCTGCTTGTGTTTCCGCTTCTGTTGATGCAGGTTAATCGACTTCATCAATCAAATCCACACAAAAAATGAATTGTGCATGTGCATGAGTCTTCCATATTTTCAAAGTTAAGCTGCAATTAAACTCAAGTGATAGCCCAATTTCAGAAGGCCTTTACTTAGCATCTAGTTTCTCTTATAGACAACCAGCCATTTACTTTGGACCACAAGTCTCATCCAGACTGTGTAGTGTCGATTCATGATATGTGGGGCTATCAGGAAAGTTGGCTAAAATGCTTTAGACTGAAAACTGATCCTCAGTAAAATATATTAGGGCTTTTAGTTGCTCTAATTACCCTTTCAAACAAAAGTTACTACAAATTTTTCTCCAATATTTTTAATATGTACTTCAAATCATAATAGACCATCTCCCACAAAACAGAAATAACATTTAAAGTCAATAAATTGAACTTACTTTTCTTCAGTTCTGGGAACTTTTGCACTTGTAGCGACGTCCCATAGTTTTAATGTGCAATCAGCAGAACCAGACGCAAGAAGAGTACCTTCACAGCTACATTTCATAACCCCGATGTTAAGCAGCTGCCACCTAATAAAGAGGATTGCAAGACAGTAAATTTTCAAGATGTAAATAAGCACCTGTAGGCCAGGGTCCAGACACAAGATGTGTGACCCATTAAAGGCATAATGCATCGCCCACTGGAAAGGTCCCACATCATGATTGTGCCATCTTCATCTCCAGAAGCCATGTAACGACCATCTGGCGACATAGCTAAAGACAGAATCATACTCCTGTGGCCAATAAAAATGCGTACGCATTCTCCGCTTGCTACATCCCACAGACGAACCGTTTTATCAGAAGAACCAGTGACAATGTAGTTGCAGTTGGGATGCCATTGAACACACTGAAACAATAATTTGCATTATGTAACATCTTTAAAAGCACCAATTACTCTGAGCATGTAAATGTTCCCATAATTAGAAACATGATTATGTCTCAGCACCATTAAACTTCACACAAGTCTTCAATCTTAATAATGTACTTCACTTAACATTATCAAAATACCTTTTAGAGATCAGTCCCCAGGTCTCCTATCTTAAGGACAGAAACACTGCACCTAGTCTGACACTGAATGAAGATAAAAAGGCTATTTCTGTTTTTCATTTGTTACAGAAGCATGGAACAAGGATGAGGACCTACATAAAATATTGGATAGGTGGACTTTTTATGGGGAATGACACCGACTACTCCTAGACAATGCTAATCCATCAATTTACTATGTAGGAGAGAGGGACCTGACTCTAAATAGCAGCTATTCTCATCCATGCTTAGAACGCAGCTAAACAGAATCAATGGATTCGAAGAAATTCTTGTTTTTATGTTGATTCATCTGATTTGTCTGTTGACAGAATCGTGCTTTATATGTTGCTAAAAAAAATGCCCAAATTTATGGTCACACACCAGTTTGTACCAAGAACGCTGAATGACCACAGTGACCACATTCAAATAGGTGAACTGAGACTACCATAAAAGCCTACTCACATCAACATCAGACAAGTGTCCTGCCATTATCCTCAAGGGCTGAATTCTGTCCACAGACCATAGTCTTGCTGTTCTGTCATGTGAAGAGCTGGCAAAGTAATGCCCTGCTGGACTAAACTGAAACAGAAGAGGACAGAAAAGAATCAGATCCATTTTGCTTTTTGACATGAAATAGAGCATAAACAGTACACAGTAGCGTAACCTCTATCAGCATGAGATGGAACAAATTTCAGGAGTTAGCTTAAGGAATATGTGGAACCAAGATGCCTTGCCTGAACATCCCATACAGGGTAGTTGTGGCCCTTGTAACACACAAGATTAGCATTTAGTTTTGTGCTCCATAACCGGACTGCAATACCAAAAAATCCACCAATTAGAAGTCTCCAAAAATCATTAACCAGGAAAGGGCTGAATAATAGAAAGCTGGATGCGTATATGAGGACAGCATACTTGTGGAGTCAGCTGATGAGGTGAGAATAAAATCACCCAAAGGACTAAAAGTGGCAGAATGGATAGGGCCTGAATGACCCTGGAACAGGGTGTAAGATCTCCTCCCACCATTTGTCCCCACTCCCTGATCACCATTAGCAGTATCATTTTCACCCTGCAAAATAGCTGATACTGGCACTCTTTAGTACCCTCACCACGTGGCCAGAGAACCAGAAAACTGAAAATGTTTACACCAACTCACAAGTACCAGACTGCTGCCCAAGCTTTGCCATGTCCCAAACCTATGAAAGCACAATTATATGCCAGCAAAATTAGGATGAGAAGTAACAGCTTGCTATCTTTGGCATTAAGGAATTAGGAACAACCTTCAACGATGAGTCTGAAAATCCACCAGCGACCAAAGACCCATCTTGGGATATTGATGAACAATTTAAGCTGAAACATTCAGCATGGTCGAACATGTGAGAGCACATGAAGACAAGAGCACATGAAGACAGTACATTCTCAATTTGGAGGGACTAAGCTAACATAGCCGTGCACATACCTATTATGTGTATTGATAAATGTGTAAAAGCTGACAGACGGCAGTGCTGAACTACCTAACTGCACCCGGTTTCTCAAGTCTTCAAGTATAGATTGTTCAACCTCTGCTGAACTGAAGAAGTAAAAAGAATAATCAATGGCAAACAGAAGAAAGGAGTATCAGCATAAGTATAGATTGTTCGACCTCTGTTGACCTGAAGAAGTAAAAAGAATAATCAATGGCAAACAGAAGGAAGGAGTATCAGCATCAGGCAGACGACTTTGGTTTTAATCCCCAAGTTCCACTCTTTAGCTCATGTCCTCAAAAAAGGGCATCATGTGAAGTCCATTATGAATAAGTGCAAAAAACCATCACATGCTGCTATTTAAAGTTTCTCCTCCATCATAATGCACATACTTAAACAGTACTTGTTGGTGGGTACTATTTCCTCCCACAATTCGTGGAAATGCTTGGTGTCTTGATGGAAACAGAAAACTTGACCAGCTCTCCAGTCCAATATTTTAATACATAAGCAATCCTTGCATTTCTTTCTCAAGCTCTCTTCTTCTTTCTATTTCTTGGTTTGCTTTTCTTCTTTGATTGATCAAGACCAGACTTACTTGTATCATCTATTTAACAGGACCACTATGTAGCAGAATACATCTCTAAAATTAGACACCCCAGGAATTCAGTGACTTGATGATAGACACATCAATCCAGCTAGATAATGAGAAATAAGGGGATTTGGAAAGTACATTACTGGCAAAGCAAGCTCTGGTTTGACTCGTGGCGCCACAGGTACAACATTAGGCTCTGGGCGCGTATTTTTCCCAACTGCACCTGTACCCTTGTCCTTTTTCGACTTTTTGACCGACGTACTTTGCTTTCCCCCTTCTCCTGGCCTTTTCTGAATTGTAAAAGCACATTAGTACCATGTATAAGAATAGTTCAAAATTTGGCTGCTAACACCTAAATGTGTGTTCTTGTAGTTTAAAGCATGAAATCAGATGAAATGTTCCACATATCCACACAAACATGAAGTAAAAATAACAGAAGATGGATACCTTAACGTCCTCTGAGTCTCCCTCTTTGGTTTCTCCATCAGCCTTCTCAGATTCTAAAAGTGGATTTCCAGCCTTCTCCAGGCGATCTTCCAAGGAATCTTCAAGCAACTACATTCAAGACACAATAACCTTAGGGGCTTTCTTAAGACCAATAAAAGGACTTACTCTGATCAATGATTAAAATTACTTTTCTTGTTGATTATATTTGTGATAATTTTCTTGTTAAGAGTTGAAGACAGTTGACCAGAGGTGATATCTGATGGATGACAAGCAAAATGATAAATTGCAGCCAATGCCAACTTCTGTTGATAATCAGAACAGATAAAGTTGAGTAATATTGCACAAAGACAGCACAAAAACAAAGTAAAGCGATGGGCAAACAACTAAAATGCATTATTAACTGACCCCCCACTGTATCTCTTTGTGACTTGCTTGATTAGCATCATCCTCGATGGAAAAGATCGTTTCTACTCCAACATCCTCGGAAATAGACATGGGCTGTCCAGGGGTAACTGCAAATGTTTGGAACAGATGTACAAAAGTCATTACATTACATCTCAGAGAAAATACGAATGCTCAATGTGTTCAACAGTTTGGAGTTTACCTTGAAAGTTTATACGCTCATTAATAATTCCAAGCATCGTCATGGACTGCGTCTTGTGAAGATATTGAAGTAGAAGGTCATAGGAGTACTGAGAAATCAGACATAAATGTATCAGCTTCACCAATGAAACAAGCACTCAGGGTTCAGCAAACCAGGTCCGGTCATATCCTTCTCTTTGCAAATAATTTGTACTTATAATGCATCAGTTGAGCAAAGGACCAAATAAATGTTTCACTTCAAGAAGCATTTCAACTGGTCTTTACAGAACAGTACATATGACAAATATATATATGACATTGCCAACCTAGGCTACTCTCAAATAAATAAAGCATTTAATTTTCCATTGTAGAGGCCTTCAGGAAATACTCAGCCTATGACTTCTGCTTAGATGAATAAAATTATTGAGCAACCAATCTCAAGCACAAATGTACCAGCAACCATAATCTTCTCAACTATATCCGACAAATATATTTTATGAACATCCATAAAAATCTAAAGTAGGCTCCAAAATCAACTAATTAGTGTAATATCCACCATTTCTATGCTACAATTCATCTTTAAGATTCATAAGAAATCAACAGATCGAGCAATTTCTTCCATTTTGCACCTTTCAACTTTCACAATAAATTATGGGGAGTATGGACAATGAATTACCTGACATATCTTGATCTTAGCTTTTGTGTGCCTAAGATAATGGGCAAATTCCATCTCCTATGAGAGATAAAGAGTATCTCTTAGTGACTAATATCATATAAAGACTGATATGAGATGAGTTTTCTAAATCTGTAACAACCTCCAAATGAGATGGGCAAAGGACTCCTTCCAATTTTAGAAGGTCTGCAGAATGCATCATCGTATGGTCCTCGCGGAAGCTATTGAAAAAGGTTCGAGCTGGAGACATCAACAGTGGAATGTAAAATGCAGTTGGATGATGAGACTAAAGAGGCAGACATGAAGCCTAAGAACCCCATTGCACAGTGGAAAGAAGAAAAAGTACCAATTTATAGATATATGATGAGTGAGGGAGGAGGAGGAGGAGGAGGAGGGAAATCATGCAACTTTTCGTATAAAGAGCCAACAATGAGGAACAATAGGAGAGAACCTACCTTCTTGAATATGTCCTTGCGCAACCAAATCCATAAAGCAATGAATAAATACTGGATAAAGCACACGCAGCAACTCATGCTGCACAATTTGACAATATATATTAACAAAAAGAAAGATAAGAGAAGCTTAAATAAAAGATACTCAGAAAAGATATGACCTTGTACGAATCAAGTGAGCTGTGCGCCCATGTCCTTAGTTTGCTATATCCATCATGGTATCGCACTGGACTACTTTCAGACCTACTAAGAAAAGAACATCTATAATTAGTGGAAACTTGGAGAGTATGGACTTATGAGATAGAATGCCTCACCTCCTATGATTCTACAAATTCTTGCTTCAACTATACATATATTCCATTTCACAGTCAACTTGTAAGCAGTAAGAATAAGCAAAAGAAGCAGCTAACTACAAATCCTGATGAACCCTTCATCATGTCATGGTGAAAAATTAAGCATCCTCAGAAAAGGCAAACGGTCAAGTCAGTATCTATCTAAAAACACACACAGTGCTAGGTGTGCATCTTGAATTCGATTTTCTTTTTTGGTTGGCAACTACTATGAGAAAGAGAGAAGTATAAATGAGCTTCACCAAGACGGGCATCCATGGTTGTTATCCTGATTCAACTTAGCCACTTATTCAACCTTTTTCAATCTGCACAAAGTTTAAAAGTTTCTTGTTTTTTTGGTCAGGTACTACAATGAGAGAGAGAGAGTATAGATGAGCTTCACCAAGATGGGCATCCTAGTTGTTATCCTAATTTGACTTAGCCGCTTATTCAATCCTTTTCAATCTGCATAAAGTTTAAAAATTTCTTCTTCTTGTCCTCAGGTCTTAGGTCTTTCGCAAGTTCATGCATTGTCAAGACCAATGACACGATTATCTGCACGAATTGGCTCGTCCCACTAATGGCAACTTCCCGGGCGCAAGCAAAATACATTTTTTCCTCCCATTTCAACAGAGTTCGAGCTCCTAAACACTAACAGAACACCAAAAAATGCAGCTCAAATCGAATGGAAAAGACAAAAAAGAAGTAAACACCAGTAACCCATCCTATAATTACATCGAACAAGCCCCAGAACCGGACGTAATCCTCACGGGTCGCGACAAATTCGGGAGCAGAAACGCGGCAAAGGTGCTACCTTTCTTGCCTCCAACGCGCATACACACAAACCCACAAACGACACGAAAGAAAGAGGCTACCGCGAAAACAGAAACGGGCATTACTCGACGAAGGAGAGGACGAGCTTAGCAATCTCGGGGTCGGCGAGCGAACTGCCGCCGCGGTCGGCGCCCTTCCTCGACGCGGGTGGCTGCGGCTGGTGCGGCTGCTGGTGCTGCTGCCGCTGCTGGAGCTCTTCCTGGAAAGCTTGCTCGGCCTGCGCGAAGCCCTTCTTCTTCAGGTACTCCGTCACGAGCTTCGCTATCTCCTCGTCGTCCATCGCCTTCCCCCCGACTTCCCACGAGAGAGAAGGACGGGCCACGGAGCGCGAGAGGGCTTCGGATCTCCGGCGGCGCGTAAGCTCGTGCGGCTGCCGAGTGTTGTCGGATGCGAAAAATCGAAACTTTGCCAGCACTGGCGTCGAGGAAGACGACGACGACGACGACCTGGTTTTCGCTCAAATTCGAGGTGGAAGGGCGGCGTTTCACGAGGGCAGCCCATCGGCCCAATTTGGCACCAGGCAGGGCCCAAATTCGAACTTGTCGAAAAGTTCGAAAGAGGATTTGTTTGGGCCCGGATGAGTTTTCCTTCTTGAAATTTCGATGTTTCAGGCCCAAGAATAGATAATATGGTTAATACCGTTCATAATCACAAGACGAAACCCGTGACCCACTTACTTCGGACTAATTTTCGTCTCGCAAAATATCACAAATTGGTACTTCGACTCATTAGCATTCCGCCTAATATCCAGTTAATATGCACATTTGTCAACCCACAAGATTTTCCACGTTGGATCTGTCTTTCGTCCCGTTGGATTTATCTAGCAATTCTCTGTCACATGTGACATGTATGAGTTTTAAGGGGAAATTGGATGAAATGCTAATGGAGGGGTAGATATTTAGATCGAGGGAATTGATTTAGGACTTTTATGAGATGAAAATTAATTTGGGGTAAATGTGTCATGGGCATATCGATTTGGGATCTTCAGCATTATTAATCATGAATATTTCTTAATCCCTGCTACATTTCTCTATAATATATGCTTCTTTACTTTACCTAGTAAAGATTAGAAAATTTATTGTTCGTGCACAACAGATTTGGAGCGTGCGGAAATGTTCATGTTCCTCGTTCGACCAAAGACTCCCGAAAAGAACGGCGCAAGCTATCCTAGAAACGAACGTAAATCGTCCTCCATCGGCAGATCAGCCACATATGACATGCATCTCCGGCGCATTCATCTACTTTTTGAGACTAACGTCTCGTGATTTTCGGGACCTAAACTGATTTTTTCCCTTCTCAAACCTCAACGTCTACGCAGTTCTCGATCCTTTATTGACGTTTTGAATAAAAGAACAAGGAAGGATGGCCTCGCTGGCTTGTTCTGCGGGTTGGATTGGGACCCCGTGTGGCCATAATTTCTGCAAGAAAAAAAGGAGAGGGGAAAAGGGAGCGCGCTCTTGACTTCAAGGGATATTTTTGATTGAGTTTTAAATGTAACTTTAAGGCATGATGGTCGAGTGGGGCAGAAAAGAGGAGAAAAAAAAAAGGAAGAGTCCGTCCTTTGCCCAAATAATGTAAAATCTTGACTCGATCGAGACTTGGCGACGGCTCTTTTCTTGCCACGCATAATGGTTATTTCTTGACTCCATCTAGACTTGGCGATGGCGCTTTTGCTTGGGGCTGAGCCCCCACACAAGCAAACGCGATGTGAATTATGATGCCCAAAAGTCAAGAAGATGCGCACACGATGGAAAGAGGAAAAGGACAAAAGCATGTTAGGTTAGGATGGTGATGTGTTCGACAAAAAAATTTAAAATAAAAATCGGCGATGTGAACATCTTCAAGTGTCACCAATCGTGATGCATGTGATTCAGCTCAGGACAAAATTATTCAAAAAGTTATAAATTTATTGTATTTTTCTAAATGTTTTTAAAATTAATAAAACTAATGAAAATTTTCACCCACCGTTGCAACGTAGATTTTTGTGTTCTCCACCGAAAAAGTTTAGAGAAAATTTGTCGCTCGACTATTTTCCAAATAAAAAAAAAAAAAACTTGAAAATTTCGAGAAGATTTTAAAAAGTTTAGAGAAAATTTGTCGGCGTCACTATTTTCCAAATAAATTGGCCAATTAATTGAAAATTATGAAAAGGTTTTGAAATTAATTTGTACTATTTAAAGTTTAAATTTGAATGAGCAAAAATGTAATAAGTTTAGTACTTTTTAGACAATTTTCTTTCCGGCTCATCGTTTTCATACGGCGAACTGTGAACTTTCCAACTTTTCGGCACGTGGGGACTCCTCAAACGGGACCGCGGAAAGAGCCCGGGAAATTCTTGGATTGACTTTGGACGAATTCATAAAGTCCTCCACAGATCAGATCGCCTTTAAATTCTGTCTAACTACGGATCATCTGGCGGTATCCCAACGGTAAGTCATCCGTCAATCATTTTCATAAAATGGTGATCCTGCCTTGCTTCTGTTTTTCTTTGCCGGTCGCAACAATCCCGCTGCCAAAGTTGAAAAAAAGATAGAGAAAAAAGTTCGAGGACTGAAGAAAAATCACGGCATTTTGAGGACCGCGTGCAGTGTATTCTAATTTGCATGCGCAGATGAGGGGCAACATTTAGTCTAAAGATTTCAGGAGAATTGATGATGGGCGGCGGAATGAATCCCTAGTTTTTTATGACCACTGATGGAATAGTCAGTAGCCACCTTTCAACTTACAACACAATGTGGTCACTTTTTTTTTTTTTGGTCGGATACAATTTTGTCATTGAAAAGGCATTCTGTTAGCTAAAAATCTTGGACTCAGCACAAAATCTCTTGGATTTTCGCAATTATCGAGTTTGGTTTACCATCAAGGTTTGATCAAAGAGAAGATGATGAGTGAAAGGTGTGTTTGAATTGGTTGGTGATGAATGGAGATTCGGATTAAGATATCTTGATGTCAAAAGAAAGATAGCTAAATTAAGGGGATCGGATCTAATATTGAGCTCATGTGTCATGGAATAGATTGTTAAGATGCACATGGGGGTTATGTCAAAAAGTTCCAACACCTAAGAATTAATATGATAAGAAGTAGTTAATACATTATTCATGACTAATAACTCATTGATTTAAATTTTTAAATGAAGTTAGGTCTAACTAGATATATTAATAAGCTCGGATTGAGTTCGGACTTAGGCCTCTCTTGACAAAGAATTAATATGATCAGAAGTAGTTAATACATTATTAATGACTAATAACTCATTGATTTAAATTTTTAAATGAAGTTAGGTCTAACTAGATATATTTTTTGGTAGGTCTAACTAGATATATTAATAAGCTCAGATTGAGATCGGACTTAGACCTCTCTTGACGAAGAATTAGTATGATAAGAAGTAGTTAATACATTATTAATGACTAATAACTCATTGATTTAAGCTTTTAAATGAAATTAGGTCGAACTAGATATATTTTTTGGTTAGTCTAACTAGATATATTAACGGCTCGAATTGAATTCAGACTTAGACCTCTCTTGAAGATTTTCCCATAAGAAAATATCGAGTTTCTGTTTCACATTCTCAACACTAGAAATGGGTTTATTACCTACTACTTCACAAGTTCTTTATTATCGAGGAACTTAGATCGTTGACAGTAAGAGTTAGCTACCTCCCCTGAAGAGGGGTTGGTCTATAGTAGTTGGCGTCAAGAGAAAAAATAAAAATTGAGCGGTCCTAGGAGTGGTGGCACTTGTCCTGATTGCGGCGGTCGGTGAGAACATGGGTACCGGAGGTGGCGGACAATGACAACCGACAACTGATGGTGGTGAGTAGCTGTGTGGATGAGGACTGGTGGGGCATAACGTTGTCACATTGAAACTAAAAGTTGAGTGAATTCCAAAATTGAAATCCTAGAGCTCAAGATCTTTGGTCGAAAGCCAAGTATGCCCTGTTTCCCCCCACCGAAAAGCATATATTCAGCCAATCATGATTGAATTCAAGAGTGGTTACGTGTGGAAACGCAAAATCGTGCTTCACGAAATAGCACGACATCGACAACCACGAGCAATCGCAATCCAATGTGAGGACAGATTCCCTCGTAGTCAAGAAGGCGAAAAGACACATGGTGTCAGGATGACGTCATATGTGCCGACGTATGATCACAGGCGTCTTATGACGTCAAACGACGACGTGGACCCCTCAATGCCCATGAGAGCTTGATCTACGGTCGCTTTTGAACGTGGATGATAAGTTGGAATTCAGGTGGAATAGTCACATTCTTAGCAAACATGTTACCCAAGGGAAAAGAAAGGGCAAATTACATAAAAGCCTTCTTATTTTTTTTTTTTCCAATTTTACCACTTCTTTTGAGATCATGTCGGCCTATCTAGACCTCGACCACGGAGAGAGAGAGGAGAGAGAGAGAGAGATGACTATGAGCAAAGATATAGTTATGTTTGAGCTAGGATTTTGGAGAGTCAATATTGAATTTCATGGTGATTAGGCATAGAAAAAGGTAATTTTATGAAGAAAGTGACAATTCAATAGATAAACTCACATGGTTACTCATTTTTTAAATTCAATTTGAACTAAATAAAAAAAAATGAAGGTGCAAACTTCTGGTTTTGAAAATAGAGGAATGCTATGTGATATTGGCTGAAAATTCAATATGTTTTTAAAATTTTCCAAAGAAAATGAAGGGAAGTACTTTTTGGGTAAAACCAGATAACTATCAAGGGGTGATCTGGTAATTAAGTATTTGGCGTGGACATATCAAATCTTATTGTTGCTACGCCAGCCATTTTTTTTACTTGGGATACGTGGACGTGACGGTTTGCACACATCCCTATGAATTAGTCGAGGCGAATGATTCGGAGACTTCATAAATTGGGAAAAATATACAAGCAATAACAAAAAGTCTTGGGCACAATTGAAGGCATAAATTTTACCCTCGATATAAAAGACAGACTTTCTTGGTCAAGTCCACACTTATCCTTATCCTTTTAGTTCTTTAAATTCCCAAATTTAGTAATTTAAAATTCGACCGAACGAGCGGAGAAACTTTTACGATGTGAAGTGCCGTGAACTTTTCTAACCCCTTCTTCTATAATTCCAACTCCTCGATAACATTGACACGTGCACTCGCTTTGCACACGAAGTGATCAAATAAGACAAACATGCACGACTCTACTATATGGAAAAGTCAAGATGAAATTATTATTACTTCATCTCATGTCTAGATGTTTTCTTTCGAAGATATTTTTTCTCCAGTTGATAACTCATGATCATTCAAGAAACTATGTTTGAATTGTATGGCAAACGAAAGGTGGCACCATTTTTTAGGAGACTAACTTATTTCCACTACGGAATTTTCTTGTTACTCTTTAACTTCCAAACGGTTCTTGATCTTTTCTGGAAATTAACATATGTATCTTTGCTCGGATCAAGAGGAACCGATGGTCGTGGTTGGCCCCACAAGCAGAAGCGAGATGAGCCGTGCTCAAAAGTCAAGGAAGATGCCTGTACGACAAGGAGAAGAAAATTGCAAAAGTAGAGTAGGTTAAGATGTTGATGCGACAGCTTGATGCGTCACCGCGTGATGCACGCAGTTCAGCCACATGCTGTCATGCCCTAATTTTCCACTGAAGATGAGTACGTGTGGACTCCACATGGCTCCAGAAAAATGGCTGAGGAATTCTTGGATTGACTTGGTGGAATTCATCAGTCCTTCAAGATCAAACCGCCTTTATGCCTGTCTAATTACAGATCAGTAGGCAGCATCATCACAGTCAGTCATTGGTCAATTAGTTTTATAATAGTGATGCTAAGTTGCTTCTGTTTCTCTTTGCCCGTTGTAATAATCCGCCGCAAAGGTTGAAACTGAAATAAAAAAAGCTCGAGGGATGAAGAGAATCGCATCATTTTTAGTGTTCTAATTGAAAAGACATATTTTAGATGAAAAATCTGTTCACATTGAAAAAAACACCGGTTCTCATGCATGCGCCATGTACCTGCATACAACTTATTTTGATATAATGTTGTAAATTCTATTCACTAAAATATATATAATACTAAATTGATAAAATTGAAAAGTTTAAAACTAAATCGATATTCATGTAATAAGTTTATGGACTGTTGGAAATATATCTTGAAGATTCTAATTCCTTGGATTAGTTTTTGTAATTAGGAAAATAGGAAAATAGAGATTCATTTATTATCTTTTCTTGTTTTATTCTTTTGTCTCTTACATTATAAATATACCAAAGTGTAATGTAAATATACACAATGAATATACAGAGAAAAAGCTTTTCTCAAATCTCTATTACACATTCTGTCATGGTATCAGAGCCGACCCTCCTGGCCTAAAGCTTCCGCATATTCTTTGAATTGCCATCGTTCTTTTTCTGGCCTGTTGTTGCATCATCTTACCTGCGAAACAAATTGACCCAAAGAAAAACGATTAGGAATTCAATATTTTTGATGCCATGACGAAAAATGTTGAGAATTCCTCAACAGAGGAGACACCTACCTCAGATCCGGTTGTCTCTCTTGGCGGCGACCAAGCCTCTGTTCATCCATCAGAAGAAACTTTTTCTGCACAATTGATTCCAGCGTCGGGCCAGACCTCCGGCCCAATCCAGTGGCCTTCAACCTTTCCTCCAAAGATATGGACAAATGTGGAATCGCACCCTCGCACCCTTTTGGCCCGTTGCTAGGACAGTATGGACCCAAAGACCCTTTTGGGCCTTCGCAGCTGTAACAGCCCTACGGAGACATCGGGCCGACGAACTCGCCAGAACCCGGATCCATCCGGGTCGTGGATCCGGATCTCTCCCGGGTTCAAATCCCTACCCGGATTTCAACCCGGATACACGGTCTTTGGGTCGGGATCCGGATCTATCCGGGTTCGAATCCCTACCCGGATTTCAACCCGGATATGCGCCACCGGGTCAAGGAACCGGATCTATCCCGGGTCATGGGACGAATCCCTACCCGGGATTTCAACCCGGATATCCGCCGTTGTTTTTTCCGGTTGGCGGCGGTGGCCGGCTTGAACCCGGCGACCCTCTGTACACGTCGCCGGCCGATGGACCCGAATTGAAGCTCCTCGGGATGCAACTTACCGGAGCGGAAAACTACGCAGCCTGGGCAAGGGATCTCCGGCGTGCTCTTGTCACCAAAGACAAGGACGGCTTCCTCGACGGAGCCGTTCCTTTTCCGGCCGACGAGCGTCTCCAACGGCAATGGCGCAAGTGCAACCAACTGGTTCGCACATGGCTCGGGAACTGCCTCGCACCAGAAATTGCAGCCGGACTCCCACCAACCGAAGACTCCCGAACTCTCTGGGACAGAATCCGCGAGATGTACGGACGCCTCGACCGAGCGAAGCTATTCACCATCACCCAAGCCCTGTCGGAGTTGAAGCAGGGGAACCTCTCGGTTACCTCCTGCTTCAACCGCCTCTCCGCTCTATGGAATGAGCTTGAGGCCGCCGAAGAACGACTCGAAGGTCCCGAAGAAACCCTCCATCAGTACCGGAAAATTAAAGAGAGGGAGAAAACGACGAGATTCTTACTAATTTTAAACGAATCCTTCTCGGCTTTCCGATCGCAAATCCTCGCGATGGACCCTCCACCTCCGCTTGGCCGTATTTACCAGTTGGCCGTCCAAGAGGAGCATCACCGGATGGCCGCCGCTGGACACGCTCGGCTAGGCGAAGGCCTGAGCTTGGCCGTTCTTCCTTTCGGCGACACAAGTCTCGGCGGAACCTCCACAGATTTGGAGAGAAAAATCGTTGCTGTTGCTGCGGCTATGGCGAGAAGAAGCGGAGGAAACCCTAAAACATTTAGATCTGACGGCTCAGATCCAAGATCTGGAATGGATGGCTGGGATCGCCGATCCAAGATGGACGGCTCAGATCGGCGCACTGGATCGGACGGCTGGGATCTAAGTGCTGGAACGGACGGACGAGATCGGCGCGGCTGGATCGGACGGGCCGGGATCTCAGCCGGAGAACGAACGGACGAGATCGATGCTGCTGGATCGGACGGCCATCATCTATCCGCGGCTTCAACGAATCGGACGGCCGGGATCATGCCACGTCGGCAAGAAAGGTCAAGGGCAGAATTCCAGATTTAAAAATAAATATTGCGATTCTTGTAAATGTCCACATCATACCATTGAGACCTGTTGGAAGCTACATGGAAAGCCTAATGACAAAAAGAGAGAATCCATTATTTCCCAAGTTTTGGTACAAAAGGCAGATGGATCACCTCACCAGATGATCACTCAAGAACAATATCAGAATATTGTACAAATGCTGGATCAACTCAAGACTAGTGATAAAAATGCAGGATTCTCAGGTACTTTCCTATACAACAAGAATTCGTTTTTGGTTGATGTATGGATTATTGATTCAGGTGCTAGTGACCACATAGTATGCAACAAAAAAAAAATTTCTCACACATACAAAATGCCAGAATCTCCTATCACGGTGCGTCTTCCAAATGGGAACATCACAAATGTTACCCAAACCGGCACCGTTCATCTTGGTCAAAATTTAATCCTGAAAAATGTCCTATATATTCCAGAATTTGAATTCAATCTTTTGTCTGTCTCAAGAGTAAGTGAGGATAACTCTTGCCATGCCACATTCAATTCCGACAATTGTCTTTTTCGGGACCATTCGACGGCGAGTGATGGCCTTGGGTAGTGTGGTAGATGGACTCTATTTCTGGAACAATTCCCCAGAGATTTAGAATTATTAAATAAGCATGTTTCTTGTAATGCTATCAATTCAAATAAAAATCTCCTTTCTCATCAACGATTGGGTCACAGTGCTTCTTTTCCTCATCCAAAATGTCCAATATGTCCTTTAGCTAAACAATCTCGAGCACCTTTTCCGAAAAGTACATCTCGTACAACATCCCTTCTCCTTACTTCATATGGACATTTGGGGACCTTATCATACTCTTCACCGTGATGGATCTCGATTCTTTCTTACAATTGTTGATGATTACACTCGAGCCACATGGGTTTATCTTATGCAATCGAAAAGCCAAACTTTTGGTCATCTATCAAACTTTATTTCCATAATTAAAAATCAGTTTGGTAAATCTGTACAAAAAATTCGTACAGATAATGGACGTGAGTTTTTCACTTCTGATTGCAAAACTTTTTTATCTTCCCATGGTATACTTCATGAAAGTTCCTGCACTTACACTCCACAACAAAATGGAGTTGTTGAGCGCAAACATAGGCATCTGTTAGAGGTTGCTCGTGCTCTAAAATATCAAGCTTCCATTCCAGAAGATTTTTGGGGAGATTGTGTGGTCACAGCAGCTTATTTGATCAATCGCATGCCAACTCGAATTCTTAATGGTAGGACCCCTTTTGAGATGCTTTATAACAAACAGCCTGATAATAATCATCTTAAAGTATTTGGTTGTTTATGCTATACAACAAATGTGGGTCCTCGAGATAAAATGGGCCCTCGAGCCACTCGGTGCGTCTTTATGGGATATTCTTCTCTTCAGAAGGGATATTGAGTTATGGAGATCTCTACAGGGACTTTTTTCATTAGCAGGGATGTTGTATTTCATGAAGACATATTTCCTTTTAAGGAAAAGGTTTCTTCATCACAGTCCTCTTTACCATCAGGACACGACAAACTATTTTTGCCTGATGATTCTTTGTCCTCAGCACAACGGTGTCTTATTGCACTAGGACCACCCATATCTTCAGGACCATCTTCGCCTGCATCAATGGAATTATCACCTTCAGAAGCACCTTCACCAGAATTATCTGAGGACATTTCCCAATCTCCTACACGAACAGCTGCTTCACTAATTCTTCCTGAATCATCAGATCCTCCAGTACAGATCCTCGAGCCGCCTCGACGATCTGGAAGAAACACTCGTCCACCTACATGGACAAAGGATTATATATGTTCTGCAAGAAGTTCTTCAGGTACACAATACCCCATTGGCTCATATGTCTCATTTAATCATTTATCGCCAGGACATATGTGTTGTATAAGTCGCATATCTGAAGAACGAGAACCATTCTCCTTCGCTGAGGTAGCACGAGACCCTAGATGGCAACATGCGATGGAGTCTGAACTTACTGCTTTAATGGAGAATCACACATGGGATATTGTTCCTTTGCCACCAAAACGGAAACCAATTGGCTGCAAATGGGTTTACAAGATCAAATTCAAAGCAGATGGTTCTATTGAGCGTTATAAGGCTCGATTAGTTGCCAAGGGATTCACCCAAAAAGAAGGTTTTGATTACCATGAGACTTTTTCTCCAGTAGCCAAAGAAGTCACTGTACGCTCCTTCTTATCAGTTGCAGCCATACGAAATTGGTCTCTTCATCAGATGGATGTGCATAATGCTTTTCTCCACGGTGATCTCGATGAAGAAATCTACATGGATATTCCTCAAGGATTACGCAGACAGGGGAGTCTCGGGTATGTCGTCTTCGCAAATCCTTATATGGATTAAAACAGGCATCTAGACAATGGTATGCCAAATTCACTGCTGCACTAACCAATGCAGGTTTTGAGCATTCTAAGTATGATTATGCCTTGTTTACACGTACTACAAAAGCATCATCAATTTATCTGTTGATATATGTTGACGACATACTTGTCATGGGAAATAATGATTCGATGTTGCCAAGTTCAAAAATATTTACGCTCCACCTTTCACATCAAAGATTTGGGACCGCCAAAATATTTTCTTGGCATCGAGATTGCTCGGTCCAATGAAGGAATTTGCCTCGAGTCAAAGGAAGTTCATCTTAGAGATTGTTTCGAAGGGTCTATCGGGATGTAAACCAATGCGGTCATTCCAATGGAATTGAAAGAATGTCAAGTTGACGACGCATGAATATGACATAAGTTCTCCTTCAAACATTAAGGACTCGGTGCTCAAAGATCCTTCGAATATCAACGACTTGTCGGAAAGTTGATATATCTTACAATGACAAGACCCGACATATCATATGCCGTACGATACTCGGCCGGTTCATGCATATGCCAAAGCAATCACATATGGAAGCGGCATTGAAAGTTGTGAAGTATCTAAAGGGATGTCCAGCCTTGGTATACTTCTATCTCGTGACTGCAATATGAAGATGACAGCCTTTTTGTGACACAGATTATGCTACCCGCCCAATGACCAGGAGATCTATTACTGTTTCGCATAAAGCTGGGAAAGTCATTAATTTCTTGGAAGACAAAGAAACAGATCAACTGTCTCACTATCATCCGCAGAGTCGAGTATCGAGCCATGGCAAAGGCCACACCTCGTGAAATAGTCTGGATACGAGGACTACTCCTAGATCTCGGAATACAGGTTAGTGGACCGACTGAATTGTTTTGTGATAATGATGCTGCACTCAAATTAGCGGCAAATCCAGTCTTTCATGAAAGAACAAAACACATAGAAGTGGATTGTCATTTCACTCGGGATAGGATCAAAGATGGAGTCCTGGTGACAAAAGGAATCGGAACAACGGAGCAACCTGCAGACGTCTTTACTAAAGCGTTATGTCGGAAAACAAAGATAGATATCTATTGAGCAAGCTTGGTATCCTTGACATCTACAGGCCACCAGCTTGAGGGGGAGTGTTGGAAATATATCTTGAAGATTCTAATTCCTTGGATTAGTTTTTGTAATTAGGAAAATAGGAAAATAGAGATTCATTTATTATCTTTTCCTGTTTTATTCTTTTGTCTCTTACATTATAAATATACCAGTGTAATGTAAATATACACAATGAATATACAGAGAAAAAGCTTTTCTCAAATCTCTATTACACATTCTGTCATGGACCAATTGGATTCCCCATCTACCATAGCTAGCTTTGAAAGTAATTGGTAATCTGTCGAATGGCGGCACTTGTCCTTGATTATTGTAAGAAATGGTGGTCAACAGTGGCTAGGGTACCACAGGTTGAAATAATGATGGGCTACAACTAATAGTGGTTGGTCACAATAGTAGCTATCGACAGGGATGGTGGGGATTAACAGAGTATCTAAATATCAAACAATGTTTTTATTTAATAGATTAAGCTTTTAAAACAATTGTCAATAGTTCTCCAAAAAATTTCACATGGAATAAGGACAAGAGATAATGAGTCCAAATCTTTGTAAACCCCATTTACCTTCCCATTTAAATACGTTCACGCATAATAATAATACTAAAAAAGACTAGACTAAGCATAAGGGAGATTGATATAATATTTAAATTATATCACGCACTTATCTAAAAGTTTAAATTTTTAGAACAATTGATAATGATTCTATAAAATCTCACAAAGATAATGATCAATCAACGCTGGTGTTAGGGTCTAAACCCACAAGTTAAGTGAAAATCAAAATTGAAATTTTGGAAAGAAAAAATCATTAAGTTGAAAGTTAAGTATGCTTGTATTACTCCCCCAAAAGCATATATGGCCAAATAGCCAATCATTTTCATAGTTAAAATGTAACATCCTCGATTTCAAGCCATGAGAATAGGGTATGCAGGTCGGTAAGTCCTAACTTGGCTTCTATCGTGATGTCTTTTTAACTAATACGTGGACGTTGAATTCGTGCATTGGACATGAATCGACCTTTTGATCATGGGGTTTAGTTGTGGACTAATCCCACACTATCGTGAACACAAAGGATGATCATGGATCAGTTCTGTGTGAATGGTGCACTGGTTGCGGGTGATTCTACACGAAATCTATCCCAACTATGAAAGATCCATGAGTCAATCCTATTCGGTAGCGAATCGATTGTGGATAGATCAAATCCACATGACCAAGTGACAACTAATGATTGATCAAGGGGACCCATGGCATAAACCTTAGATAGACCAAGGCATGGCATGTTTAGCTTTGGACCCGGTCCGCGAATGTCGTTTTTAAGACATTCAATGGACCAATCAAAATCGAAAATGGTCACGAACAAGTTCAAGAATGCTACCGATTTAGTTGTACTCATTTGGGAAAAGTTAGTGAATTTTTAGCACGAACCTCAATTCTCATAGAATTGTCAATTGTGTACAAATATGAACGACTTCTCCAATTAGGCGACACCTTATGTTAGTCTCATAATTGCCTTGGATAAGATTTAGACACAAATCAATTAATGCGGAGATGAATCATTGGACAAATGTGAAGAGGCAATTGGGGTTTTAGAATCTTTCATGACCTTTGACCATGTCTATCCTTGTCTATTATATGCCACATGTCAATTGCAAGGGGAGAGAAAACTTGCTTCCCAACTAGCTTGGCAAAAATATCTAGGCACTCATTTAAGGGCTTGAGACATTAGTTCATTAATGACTTTGATGAATCATCAACTTAGGTGTTCTCTAGAATCTTAGGTGAATCTTAGGGCATGATGGCCTAGATTATAGTCTTGATGAACAAGACAAGAGCCAACCAATTGAAAGAGGACATTTGGTATATAAAAAGGGCTTAGGTGTCCCCTAGGCACATTAGGCAATAATGAACCTAAATAAGCCTTGGAGAACAAGCCAAGAGGTGGACCAATCACAAGTGAACATCAAGTTATATAGGTGCCAACTAAGAAGGCTAGATAGGCTAACTCAGCTCTTAGGTTTAATTATGAGTTTGCACCAATAAATGAGGTGGAGGAGGCCTATAAATAGGAGAAGGCATCCTCACAGTTTAAGGGTTAGTCATTCTCTCCTTTCCTCTCCCTTTCTCTCATCTCTTTCACACCTCCCTTACCAAGTTGCCTTTGGCGCCAACCGGTCACTAAAGGAGCATCTTGGAGCTAGGTCCAAAAAGTAGTAAGTGGACTTTCCTAACTCTTTGATAGGGTGATGTATTATGTGCATCGATTTAGGATCTTGTTATCCTTTGCTTGTGTTTGCTTGTATCTTGTGCTTGTCGTGTGCTTTCAATTACTTATATTTGCATCAAGTGAATCATGGTCTTGCATGGATGTCAAGCATACATGGATGTTGAGGAAAGGTCTTGGCGACTATGGATGTGTGCCAAGGTGGAAGCATGACCCACACTTAATCTTGAGATAAAATTGAGGTGTGTTGTTATTTGAAACAAGTCACGAGTTGATGCCGAATTTGGAGCAAACGGTTCCAAGTTAGGACCACGAGCCTGAATTGTATTTGGCATGAATTTAGTTAGTAAGGCACACAGGTCATTCATTGATTCACCTTACTTGGCACGCCTTTGGGCCTTCGATCCAGCTAATGAATCAAGATAAAAATGAATTGATTGGTGTTTGAATGTATGAACGCACAATGGACTTTTACTGCCAATGCTAGCATATGCCAAGTCGTTGCCTAGGGTAAATCCCCGGATGCCATCTCGATCTAGAGATCGTGGATGATGCCAGCCCGAGTGAGGCCAATGCCTAGGGATCACCCTAGATGCCATCTTGATAACGAGATCGGGACGATGCCAAGTGCCAAGGGGAATCGATGCCTGATTGACACTAGAAGAGTCTATGGATTTCAACTAACTATACTAACTGAAATAAACTAGAAATCCACGTGTGGTCCATGATTGATGCATGTATGATGCTTGAATTGATTCTTGCAAAAGTTGGGTTTGTTTTGATATGGGCTATTGAGTCTTTGCATTAATTTGAGCATATATTGCATCAGGTCACTTAGTGCTTGAGCGAGTCTTATGTGATGCATGCATTTCTCTTAGTGATTGAAATGATTGTAAGACATGGATCTTTAGAAAGCTTGTTCTTATGCATTAACTCATTGTCTTTGATACTTGAAAGCACATAAATGATTGGTAGTCTTGCATATATATAAGTAAAGCAAGGCACAAACCTTGCTATTGATTTGCCATTGACAAGTGGATGGTGATTGTGTATTTGAGGATCGACGGCAAGACGTCCTCCTATGAGAGAATTAAGGAATTCTACTTATTGAGTTATCGACTCACTTTGGTTGTTTTCACCATTTCAAATGTGTGATAGCTGAACCAGCCCCACCATTCATCCGTCTTGGGCTTCCAATCGATATGGCTACCATCGTGATGGACATAGTAGATTTAGAAGGAGACATTATCTACCGGAAATATACTACAATTGTATGGGTTCAAGAAGAGGTCGACACCTTGGTTCTCATATGTACAAAGCTTGGTGACTCATTTTTTACAGGGACATTATTGGTCCCATTCATGGCTTCATCCTTCTTGTGGATCCCATGGGAACATTGTAAGGGAATGAGCTTAGAATGGGGCTGTTTTTGGAGGACGCTCGATAAAGGAGCTAGGCTATCCCAGTCTTTTTGATCGTTGATGTGTGGTAATGAAGATAAGTAGCCCAAGATTAAGATGGGCATGTAATCATAACAACTTTTAATATGTATATATGATTACATGTTGCTTTTATTTGGTTGGCTTGTATACATATTGCCCGACTTCCATGTGTGTTTGTGTACGGGGACTATTTTTAATTCGCTTCCACATGTGCTTAATCAAGATAAAATATTTTTGGGACGATCGATGTGCTTGGGACATCGATGCTAACCCGCAAGGTCATGTTCTTGTACTAGAGGTGGGGTGGGGCGTGACATAAAAAGTGATTGAGTGTGGTAAGGGTGAGCAATTAGGACTGGTTGAATCTAGTTACTGAACTGAGCAAGACCTTGATCGTTTTGGTTCACTGTTTTATATCGTGAATTGTTGGTTCTACTTGAGGACTGGCGTGGAACTAGTTTTTAGTTTTCTTTTATTTGTTTACAAAAATGATAGATATGTATGAGATGGGTTTCGAGTCAAGAAGGTTAGAAAAATACATCAATAGCTTAATCATTTTATCAAAACCTTCATTTAAAAGGTTAGATTTTTAGAATAGTTGGATAGTGGTCCTACAAAGTCTTGCAAAGATAATGGTTAATCAACGGTGGTTTCAAGGTATGAAACCACAAGTTAAGTGAAGATCGAAATTGAAATTTCAGAAAGAAAAATCATTGATCAAAAGTTAGGTATGCTTGTAATACTCCCTCCAAAAAAACATATATGGCCGAATAGCCAATTGTTTTCAAAGTTAAATAGTGATTGGCGTGTTGTAAGGGTGAGCAAATGGGATTGGTTGAATCTAGTTATCGAAATTGAGCCGGCCTTACCGTTTTAGTTTACAGTTTTATGTAGTGAATCATTGGTTCTATCTGAGAAGTACTCGAGAATTGGCCTAAAACTAGTTTTAGCTCTTTTTTTTTTTTTTTTTAAATTTGTTTCGAAAAATGATAGATATGTTGGAGATGGATTTCGAGTCAAGAAGGTTAGAAAAATCCATCAATTTCATAACCACTATATTGGAAAATTGTTCCCATTATATTTTTTTTTTCAAAAATAATAGATATAATACTTAAAGGTAGGTCCTATCTCTGATTGACCAAGCCCATTAAGTTTCAGGTCAGATCATAAGCGAATCAGCTTGATTCTTAATTTCAAAAATTTGTAATCCACTTTGGTAGGTAGGTTCAAATTTCTTGATCACGGGTCTGAAACTAGCATTCACTAATGTGTGCAGCTGCACAATCGTGTTTCACATAATACAACTACTTTAAGTACAAGCAATCATATTTGACCATATAAAATGTACAAGCAATCATGGACATAATTGGCCAACGAGTCATAAACCTAATAGTATAACAGTCAATTCATTCTTAAATCATTTGATAATTTGTCAATTTTGTCCTCAACTTTCAATTATATCAACTTAGTTCTAAACCTTTTGAAGATCTAATAATATACGAGAAGGACTACGTTAGAAAACCATGAAAATGTTTAGAATTAAATTGACAAATCATCAAAATATTTAAAATTAAATTGATAAATCGTCAAAAAAATTTAAATTAAATTAGCATGACTGAGAGTTTTAAGATTGAATTACTCACTCTATAATAAATTCAGGACTTTATGGATGATTGTGCAGCAATTATGTGCAAAGTGAGAACAGATTGTCATGGCTAAGAAGACCAAAAGATGTTAAAAGTAATGATTACGTCATCCTTGCACAGAATGATGATGGACGTCCCAGAATGTGGCATGACGTGGGCTCCCAGTCCCACGAGAGATTGATCTACACTGGTCTTCGAACGTGGATCATGAGTTGGAGATGTCATGGGATAGTCATGCCTCATCAATAATGACGTTACCTAAGGAAAAAACTGGAAATTAAATCAAAACCTTTTCATAACTTTTTTTATTTTTTATTGTTTATATTGATACTTGTAAAAAATCCCAATAAAAACTTGAGTTGATTAGTGGAGGTAAGGCACATGTGTGTAAAGAGCATAAAAACCTCATAAACAAAGAAGTTAATACCTCATCAAAAATGTTAGCAGAGGGGGAAAAATGGAAAATATATCAAAACATTTTCATATTTTCAAATTTCACCATTTGTCAATCTTTATTTTTGATATTTTAGGTTTATATTATTTGAAAGTCCGATCAAATCTTGAGTGGTGGAGATAGACCATACATATATAAAGAGCATATATTTTCCAATTTTACCATTTTACAATCTTTATCAAAGATACTACCTAAGGAAAAAAAAAAGACAATAATACATCAAAGCCTTTTCATATTTTCCAATTTTACCATTTTACAATCTTTATTTATGACATTTTGGATTAATACTGAAAATCTGACTCAAAAGCTTAAGCTGGTTGGTGGAGGTAAACCATTTGTGTGTAAAAGCTTGAGTTGATCATGGAGGTAAACCACATGCATGTAAAGAGCATATGAAGCTTCTAGAAAAACAACACCCCATTTTACATGAAAGCCAAATAAAGCGCAAATATGAGGTCGTCAGGGGTGTGGACAAATTCATATCAAAGTTGCCATAGTTGTGACCTCAATTTGAAGTCAATGGCCACAATAGATGACCTATTGAGTTGGGGTTGTCCGTGGCTTCCATGACTTGAATTTGAGGTCATGAGAGCTCGACCACCTTAGATATAGCTTGCAAACATCATGACGACCTCGATTCGAGATCATTGTGGCCTTCCTTGGCCTTCCGCGGAAGGTGGGGAGAGAGAGAGAGAGAGAGAGAGAGAGAGGGTGACCCAAGATTTTGGAGAGTTGATTTTGGATTTCATGGTGGTTAGGCATAGAAAAGTGATAAGAGTAATTTTGGGAAGAAAGTGTGGTAATTTAGTAAATAAACTCAAAGGTTATTTAATTTCAAACACAATCGGGCGCCTAAATAAAATATTAAAAAAAGGAGTGAAGGTACAAACTTTTGGCTTTGAAAATAAAGGATGTAAAGTGATATTGACTAACAGCTCAATATGTTTTTTTAAAATTTTCCAAAGAATAATGAATTTGGAGTACCAGTTGGGCAAAATTAGGTAATTATTAGTGAATTCATCAAGTGATTAAGCACATCATGTGGATGTATCAAATTTTGTTGTTGCCCATACTTTTTAAGTAATCTCAGGAACCACACCAACCATTTTACTAGGGAAACCTTACCTTATGTATGTGAACTTGACAATTTGTACACATTGCTAAAAATTAGCCAAGCCAAATGTTTCAGAGACTTCGTATATTAAAAGTTGGCCCAAATAAATGAAAGCATAAATCTTATACTCAATGCAAAAAGTAGACTTTCTTGGTCTTTAGTTTCCCAAATTTAGTAATTTATACTTGGTCTAAACATGCGGAGAAACTTTTAGGATGTTAGCTTTCTAACTCACCCTTCTTCCACAATTCTAACTTCTCTATAACATTGACAAATGCACACGTTAACACCATAATCTACATTCCGAAAAAGTCTAGGTGAAACGACTATTCTTTTGTGTCATTTATAAATATTTTCTTCCAAATATATTTTTTTCTTTGCTGATAACTTCTCATAATTATTTAAGAAACGACGTTTGAATTGTATTGCCAATGAAGGTTGGCACATCATTTCGAGGAGACTAGCTATTTCGTAGAGGAGACGACCTTAAATCCACTCCGAAATCTTCTCGTTACCCTCTAACTTCCACATGGTTCTTGATCCTTTCTTGAAATTAACATATGACTCGGATCAAGACTTACCAAGTGGCCCTATCGTTCGTGGTTGGCCCCCACAAGGAGACACGAGATGGGGTGTGCACGAAAGTCAAGGAAGACGCCTGTACGACCGGGAAAAGAAAATTTGCAAAAGTAGAGTAGGTTAAGATGTTGATGCAATAGCTAATGCGTCACCGCCGTGATGCATGCGGTTCAAGGCAATTGCTGTCATAACCCTAATTTCCACCGAAGACGAGTACGTGTGGATTCCACGTGACCACGGGGACAAATGGCTGGCAAATTCTTGGATTGACTTCGGTGCAATTCATCAATTTCACAGATCAAATCACCGTCAATTCTGTCTAGCCACAGATCATTTGGCAGTATCCCGACAGTCGGTCATTGGTCAATCATTTTGATAAATGGTGATCCTAACTTGCCTCTGTTTTTATTTGCCCGTTGTAATAATCCGCAGCACATGTTGAGAAAAACATGAGAAGTTCGAGGACTGATGAAAAATCAGGGCATTTTGAGGACTGCATGCAATGTATTCTCATTTGCACAATTGGCTCTAATGTGAACAAAATTTTAAATTTTTTTATATTATTTATTTATTTATTTATTATTATGGCCAACAAGGGTCACCGCGACCCTTGCTAGCTGCTGTGAGTGAGGGGTCGCCTAGTTATGAGGGTTGAGCCATTTCTAAATTTGACTGCTGCGAGTGGTGGCCTGGACAAGGGCCACAATCCTTGCCCATTGTCCAAGGACGATGAATAAAAATGAAAAGCAAAAATAATAAAAAAATTAAGAAAATAATAAAAATTGTTAATTTTATTTAGATCAACTTTACTCATGCCATATAGGACGATCAACATTTATATTAGCAATTTTCGGCCAAAATTGGTTGGATAGATTTGAATTTTTATGACTCAATCGATTCAATTAAAAAGTTTAAAACTAAATTGATATTTGGTACAATAAAATTAGAATTTTTTTGGTACTTGCCATTTTTAATGACCAATTACCAAATAATGAGAAGCTCTTGTCAACTCTGAGTGTTCTTTTTGAAAAAGCATTTTGTTTAGCACAAAAAGTAAAGAAAGCAATCGAGCATGCATTTTGCATGTACACGCAGCATATTTTAAGATAACATTACAAGTTTTATTTGTTAAATTTTGTTTAGTGGTATCATTTTCCGGATCTTATGATAACCATCGAATGTAAAATTACAAGTTAGCAATTAGTGTCCCTAATTTTAATTGTGCTGAGGAATTGTTATGACAATCTTGGCAATAGGCGCTTATGAAAAGCAAGACCAAATGATCATTACGCATGGAAGAAAAGTGGGTGATTACCCAAAGAAGAATGAGTTTATACATTACCCAACTTAAATCGCGCAAGTGAGGCCTTCAAAAAGAAGAATTCCGAGCGACATTCTCTAGAAATGAGTCTATTACCTATCACTTTACATGTCCTTCATCATCGAGAACTTAGAGCTCCAACGGAAATTTTAATTTGACAATCGATCCAATGACAGCTAGAGTTAGCTGTCTATCGCGATAGAGAGGCTAATCTATAGTAGCTAGTTGGCGCGCACTAATCTCTAATTATTGACAGAAAGGATGGTCATTTGAGTGATATCGTCAAACTTGTTACAATGAAACGATCTAACGGCTCTTATGGATAGAACTGTGTCAGAAAGCATTTTTGAATCATTTAGAACTCCAATGACAATTTTAATTTGACAGTCGATCCAATGATAGCTAGAGTTAGCTACCTATTGCGATAAAGAGGCTAATTTATAGTAGCTAGTTGGTGCGCACTAATATTTAATTATTGTCAGAAATGACGATTCTTGAGTAATATCGTCAAACTTGTTATAGTGAAACGATCTAACGGCTCTTATGAATAGAACGGTAGTCGAAAGCATTTTTGGATCATTTGTATGAATTTAAAATGTTAATGCAACAAAAAAAAAAAAGTTTAGTGGACTCGTGAAACACAAGAAAAGATTCAGGATTTTTTTTTTTTTTTGGTGGGGTTAGCCCACTTAATCGAAATAGCTGTTGACGTGTGCTAATGCGCAATCAATCGTGTTCCACGCTATGACGGAGCACTTTGAGAAGTGCGGGCAGTCATGATACAACTTACAAGGTGAGGACAGATTCTCATAGCTAAAGGAGACCTAGAGATGCGTCACGCGATGACGTCATCCATGCTGACGAATGATGATGACGGAACGTGCCGGTCCCATGACGTCGCATAACATGGACCCCCTGATCCCACGGGGGGAGGTTGATCTGCACCTAGTTTTTGAACGTGGATGATGAGTTGGAAGTGACGTAGGATGGTCATTCATCATAAAAGATGTTTTTAGAGGAAATTGAAAGGAATAATACATACAAGCCTTTTGTTTTTTTTTTTTAAATTTTCTAATTTTAGCACTTATTCTTTACTTTTAAAATTACAAATGTTGCATTCTTGAGCAAAATCTCGTGACTTTTAAGATTAAATTACCCACCCCCAGAAAATTCCGATCTCTCCGGTGCCATTCTCATCACACAATACCTCCTTCACCGCTGCCTGTCTCTCAACAGGGTGTGTGTTCAAGCATTTGCTATATGCGAGCTCAAACAAACATGATGAGGTTGTTGTCGTTGTCAACAAGCTTAGATCAAAGTCACCAGAGTTGTGACCTCAATTTGAGGTTGTAGGCCACCATGGGCGACCTGCTGAGTTGAGGTTGTCCATGGCTTCCATGACTTGATATGAGATCGTGAGAGCTTGGCCACCTCAATCTAGGTTGTAGATGCCACAATGACCTTGATCTAAGATCGTTGTGGCCTTCCACGGCCTCAGTTGGGGGCAAGGGAGGGGGGAAGCAGAGCTAGGATTTGGAGAGCCAATTTTGGATTTCATGGTGGTTAGGCATAGAAAAGTGTATGACAAGGGTAATTTTGTGAAGAAAGTGATAATTTTGTAGATAAACTCACAAGGTTACTTATTTTGAAATACAATCTGGCGCCTAAATTGAGGAAAAAAAAAGTGAACGTGCAAACATTGGGTTTTGAAAAGTGTATGGCAAGGGTAATTTGGGGAAGAAAGTGGCGGTTTTGTAGATAAACTCACGTGGTTATTCATTTTGAAATACAATTCCATGCCTAAATTAAAAAAAGAGATGAATGTGCACACATTGGGTTTTGAAAATAGAGGATGTAAAGTGATCTTGGTGAAAACTCAAGATGTTTTTAACTCTAAGGTATTTATCGGGCAAGATCAAATAATATCAATGGGTCCATTAAACAATTCAACATTCAATGAGGAAACAGTAGACTCCGTTGCTCCCAACCAGTTAGTCTACAAGCGATGTACGCAAACGTGACAATTTGTATGAATCCCTAAGAATCGACCAAGCTAGATGATTTGGAGACTTGGTAATATAAACAAGAAGGCAAATTGATTAAGCAATAACAAGAAGTTGGGCCACTTGGTTGAAGGCATGATCCTATCTTCAATATAAAAGGGGGACTTTCTTGGTCAATTCCGTCGATCCTTATCCTTTAGGTCTATGATCCCCCAAATTCAGTCATTGAAAATTCGAACGAACTTGCAGAGAAACTTTTCTGACGTTGAGTGCTGATAAAGTTGTCCCAACTGCTCCTACAATTCTAAACTTCTCGATGACATCGACATGTGCACACGGTCCGCCCACGCCGTGGCCGGACCATACAATAATTTGTACGACTCTATAGTACGGGAAAGTTGAGATGAAACTACACTTCCTTTGTCTCATTTCTGGATACTTTCTTTCCTTTCTTTCGTTGACCACGTCTTCCGATTGCTTAAGGAAAGGGCGTTTGTATTGTTTGGTGCATGAACGATGGCGCCTTGATTTTTCAACCTTACATTAATTACTTAGCCATTTCAAGGGTTTGGCAAAAAGAATCCACGTTCCTATTAAAAGTGCTAACCTTAGCTCGGGTTATAGACTTTTTTTTTTTTTTTTTTTTTTTTTCGACCCGAAACCCTCGCACGGCCCGGCCCGGGAGGAGGAGTAAAACCCAGGGGGGCTGCGTAAGCGGGAAGACCCACCACCCCGACAACCCACTTAAGACATGCATTGTAAGACTTAAGAACAACGACGCCGTAGATCGAACTTGGGACCTCTCGTGAAAAGTACCCTTACCCAACCACCAATGCAACCACCACGGGTGGTGTTATAGACTTTTCTTTTGTCTCTTGAAAACGCCAGTTTTAGCTTGGATTTCAATTCTAGCTCCATTTTTTTTCTCTTTTTTTTTTTTTTTTTGTCTCATAGATAGTACTGAATTTAAGTCGATACTCAAATCTGACCCGTCACGTGGTGCTGTTAAGAATACGATGTATCTTTTCACATGTGATCGTTATCAAAGTCGTCGTTGAAATTTGAAGAGTATTGAACCAAGTTTTTTCTCAACGGATCCTTGAACTCACGATCGGCAGCATCCGGATTTAAGGAATCTCTTGAATTGTGTACGATGAATTGTGTACGATCCTTCCATGTCCACACAAACGTGAGTCGTTGAGTATATGTGGAATGTGACACGTCCAACCTTAGCGGCATCATTGAACAAAAATTTGACATGTGTCAATTTTGGGTCTCGCCTGAAAGTGGTTTTGTTTTTTTTTTTTTTTTTTTTTTAATATAAGACAGAAGTTTGAGATAAAATTGGGATTTGAGCTAAAATTTAATCCTCCTTCATATAAAAAAAAAAAAAAGCTCATAATTGGGACCTGTGTTAAAGTTAATGCTTATTTGTGAGATGAAAAATGGTTTTGCCAGAATAAAATCGAGCTATTTATACGTTTAAAGGAATTAGGAAGAAAATAAGACAGCTATTTATTTCGAGGAAGACTAACTTATTTTCTTTATAAAATTGGTTTGGATGAGTGCTCAGATGAGGATGGACAAAACCGTGTATAAAATATATGTATGAGCAAAGGATATGCCTACTATAATTTCTTAAAGTCAAGGTTGAAGTCAGTCAACTTCAGAAATTTGTGAGAAATCCTGGCCTTGTCGGCAGATTCGTTCTCATCCACACGGACATCTCCTTGTCTCAATCCACGATCACAAATCTCGACTTAACTCGATTTATTGTTGCAACCCCAAACTAGCCGCTTCCACACGGTTCATTTATGTCCGGAATTTTTAAATATGTACATATTATCCCCATATATTATGATAACTTGGGCACGACCATAATTAACCGGTTATCTAATGGGAAAATAGCATAGTAATAGGAATCGAACCCATGACCATTAATTTCTAAGCCAAAAGTGTGAGGATCCCCTTACCAGGTTCAATTCCATAGTAGGTGTTTAAATATAGTTTGTGTTCTTAAAGTGTGTTTGTTTGAGTGAAAGAATTTTTTGCAAATTATTATTTTGGACTTTCACGCATTTGGCTCACTGAAAATGATCAGTCAGAGGAAAAACTAATTACGGTCAAAGAAAATATACATGTTTAAAGTTGGGAAAGTGAATTTACTAACCTAGATTGGAAAACATTTTTTTATCATGAAATTTTCTGCAAAACAAAAACACCCTTAATTTCATAAATTTCCTTAGTATAATTATTGCAGATGTGGCTTCTCAAACTAACTGCTTGAGCAATTAGTATAAAGGAACACTTTATGATGCTTTCAATGAAAAATGTGGCGAATTCAAAATGCAAGTTCCAATTCAAGCATCTTTCGCCATTTGTGAATAAAAATATGGATAGGCATACCAAGAGTTTAAGCTGTTGTGTTAGATGGAGGAGATGATATGTACATTAGTTTCCAAGGAAATTTCTTGTATATGCAATGAGTACAAGAGTGTTGAAATCTCCGTTTCACATGCAAATTGGATAATGGATGACCGATACGAGAGTATTGAAGGGGAATAAGATTGGATAAGGATCCACACACACGATGTGACATTAGCGTTAACTTGAACTGCAAAATATAAAATTGAACGAAGGTTCTATGAAGTTGCGAGATTTCCGTCATAACACTTAACTTGTCACATAGGAATTATAGGGTTTGATATGCAAAAGTTAACTGAAAATATTACTCATCTGATGTGCATCAAGGGAGAAGAAGAAATCATATCCAGAATTCAAAAAGAGACATTGTCGTCAGGATTGACCGGTATATTTCAACAAATAATCCCAATTCTCAAGTATTTGAAAGGAATATGGTGAAGATCTTGATATAATTTAGGAAGCAACAAAATTATCTTAAGAAACACTTGCTTATCCCCTATTAGTTGATGAATGTAGAGGTCATGTTTTTCTGTAAATCTCTCTTCCTCTCTCTCTCTTTTTGAGTCACACGACAAGACAATCAGAACCATCAAGCCAACCTCCTCGTACCCTATTTGAGCACAAGTTATAATCTATTAAAAGATTTACAACTACATTCGTTCACTTAAAATGTTAAAAATATTCGATTAAATTCTGTACGACTTATTGTGCAATTATCCTCTGAACCTTATGTATAGAGCAAGAAATATTCTAATTTAATAAAGAAATTAGTTATTCTAAAAAATAATAAAAATATCAAATAATATCTCTAACGTCTAATATTATCTCTAATAATATTTTTTTAATGGGAGGTCTTTATATTCATAAGCACAGTTCAACCCCCCTCTCTATCGAAGATTTTTTTTTTTTTTTTAGTCACGTGTAGAAGGCACAACATAAAGAATTTTATTTTCATCGCATGGTCCGCGCGACCTAGAAAAAGAAATTATCCTAGACATAAGAATTTTTTTTTACGTCTATTTCGCATTGACCGGTCCATGAAATTATCCAGACTTTCAGCACACGTTTCCTGCCGCCCCCCCCCTTCGGGGCCGCTTCCCCCTTCTGTCTTCTTTCTCTTTCCCCCACGACATGCAACTTGGCGTTTGGAAAAGCGCCGACAGCTTCACTCGTTTTAATTACCTTTGTAAAATCAAAAGCTGAATGAATCAAGACACAGACAATTCTCAGGAATTCTTATGAAATCACTTCACATGGGGACCCAAAAAAGTCTAAGCAAGTCCTCAAAATTGCAAAATGGATTAATTGTGTTGAACCTGGACTAGCCAATTGTCCCGAGTCATGGATTTCTTGTTACTTAAGAAAGAAGACCATTAGGATAAGCATGATTTGGTCCGATGGTGTGTAATTAATCATTTCTAGCCGACGTCTAGAATACCGGCAGGGTCCTACGTCAATTAAAGCGGTAGGCCTTACGCGTCTAAATTGTCAATCACAATCCGGACATGGTAAATATAGTCTTTGTGAAACATGGTAAAAGTCATCTTAATTTACATCGATTTATAGATGTAACAGCTCGTATCAGTTTTATCTATTTGAAAATAATAATGAAATAAAAAGGAGAAGAAAATGAAGAAGAAGATGCCAACATAAAAGCTGATCATATTTCAACACCCATTTCGCCGACATGATGATGACCATGAGGTTGTTAACTATAGTCAATTTCATTTCGTCAAAAATTAGAATAAAACCCTGCTGCCTAACAAGCACACAAGAGCTGCTTTCCAGCGTTAGACGCATTGCACATCAACTAAAAATTCGTCCACGTTCATCATATTTATAAAAACTACATAAACAAGTGGTATTATGGTCTTGAGAAAACCTACCTAAGTTGTAATCCTTATCGTTTCGCATTTATTAATGAAGTTTAGTGGCTTGTTCCCCAGCAGAAGAAGCAAGGAAGGTTACAGAGACTTGGGTAGCTCGAATTCAATGAAGTCAACGAAAATAAACAAAAAAAGTTTAGGTGGTCTGGGCTCTAATTTCTTATAGGTTGTCAGAAATTGACAGGGCAAATGGAAATTCTGATCTCGTCCATTTTTCTGTTCTTTTTCTCGTATGTCGTATAAACTATGCAGTCGCCTGAGTGGAGCCCCATGACGAAAGATGCATGACGTCATGTCATGAGATGGCTTCTTTTAATCTCCGATGCTTCGCAGCAACTTACTTATGTCAAATCAAATTTGGACAGTCTTTGATTTTTCTCCAGCCGCTTGGTGCGAGTTTCCTTATTTATATGAGCCCTTCGCAGGCCCTTCTCCCATTCATTTACCCATTTGATCGTTCAAACTTCTCAAGTTTTCCTCTTTTCCCCCCTTCCAGAAAGACCATTGTAATCCACATTCTCATCAGCAAATCCCTCCCATGGACACAAGGGTTGACACGTCTCTTGACCTTAGGATAAATTCTTTCCAGAATTGCAACAGCAATATCATGGTGAGTGCAGCACCCTGCAAGGACTAGATTGTATGCTTCACCTTTTTTCTGTTTCCCGGATTCGGAGTTGCTAAGTTTACAATGGTTTTATATGATGCATATATCTAGGATCTGAGAAGAGATAGAGGCGGATTTGCTGAAAAATCGCAAGAAGTAGGAACACTCCAACAAGATGTAAGTTCCTTTTATGTGAATATTTGCTTTCTATGCCGTCGGCACATTGAATATTTCCACTTGAGCTAGACTTTTCATTGGTCTACCTTCGAAATAAGCTTCTGTTAGTGCTCATGATGGATTATATCGAATTTATGGGACAGGTTGGTGTATCTATGGAAGAGTTCAGAAGGATGAGCTCGGAGAACAAGAAATTGACAGAGACACTAAATGTCGTTTTGCTTGGTTACAACGCCTTGCATAGCCAGATGATCAATTTGGCGCAGGGAATTTCATCTAATGAAGCCCTCGAATCAAGGAAGAGAAAGTTTGAGGACTATATTGACCTAGATTTCTGGAAGAGGCCAACTGAGAGCATGAAATCTAGAACCTCTGTAGCTTATTTCCAAGTCGACCCATCTGATAATAGCCTCGTGAGTTTCGAAGATCACAACCTTAAGCGAAGATTATGCAGTACCCTTTAATGAATAAAGCACTAATTATGAGCATCTCTTTCTGGGTTTGGAATTGCAGGTGGTGAAGGATGGATACCAATGGAGAAAGTATGGTCAGAAAGTCACCAGAGACAATCCCTCTCCAAGGGCTTACTTCAAGTGCTCTTTCGCTCCAAGTTGCCCTGTTAAAAAGAAGGTAGTTACATGGCACTTAAAGGGTTGACTTATTAACAGTGATGACCGTGCGAGCTCCGCAGAGACATACAGATTAGCTGTTCATATGAAAATGTATGATATATTACCAAAAGCAAGAGGCGTTTACCCTACGTTTCACCCTAAAAAGGGCCCATCAACTTAAGTTATGCGCCTATTAGGAGATTCCATGTTCCTCCTCAGTTTCCCGGTCTTTAATGCAGTGAAACCTCTACCTGACCAAAAAAATTGCAGTGAAACCTCTGAATAATTCCGGTCATGAGATAAATGATCTTTAATAAAGGCAAAAATTTGATTGAGAGATATTATAGAAAGAGCACATAAAACCCAGCTAAGTTTTTCCGACTGAAAGCGCATATAGTCGAGGACCCAAAACTCATCTTTAGGATACTCAGGGTGCCACTGCAAACTAATTGACAGATTTCGTGCTTAATAGTTTGAGTTTCAACTGTCCATTTCATAGTCATATAGATCAGGGAGTAATAGTAATACCGCATGGCATGGCCCAAAAAAATGAATCAAGTTGCTTGATCTCATGTTCATGTTACTGCTCACAGGTGCAAAGGAGCGTCGACGATCCATCCCTCTTGGTTGCTACCTATGAAGGCGAGCACAACCATCGATGCCCTCCTCAAGGTGCAAAACCCCCCTCTGTTTCGCCTCCGATCTCACCATCGTCCATGAAGCCTTCCAATCAAAACCCCGTTCTCGATTTCGTCCGATGCGGGTTTTCCAACCTGGCAATGAAATCTAAGCAAGAAACCGAAGTAGGGACGCCCCCGCAATTCCTGGTCCAGGAAATGGTTTCTTCCTTGACGAGAGATCCCAATTTCACAGCTTCGCTCGCCGAAGCCATTTCAGGGGCGATGTTGGACCGGTCTCGCACGCAGAGTTGGTGAACGCCGGAGCACCTATAGAATTAGGTCGAGTATCTCAAGTTGTGTTTATTTGGGTTGCTTTGTTAGATCATAGAGTGGAGAATTCAATTGCGAATTGCATAACAGAGCATAGTCAAAAGCGATGCAGAGAACAAGCTTTTCAGGCTCTTTTCCCCCACTGCGACTAGATTGTATGTATGTTTGGACTTCAAGAATATGCTTTTGGTGCATGAACCACAACAAGGTTTAGTACGTTTGGAACTCTTAAATAAATATATGTACGCCGCGCATTTGTATGTAATATATAAGACATTATGAATGCGATGTCCAGTGTGAAAAAGCAACAGCAATCGGTCCCATATATAACCACGCTGTGTAAAAAAAGGGGTTTAATACTCAGAAGGCAACTGCAAATCGCGCATGCTTGTCTTTCAATTTCGGCCCACGCATGCTCATTGTTTATAGCAAGCAGCCCAACTTAGTTGACCAAAAGAAAGACAAACGGCCCGTCGACAAAGTCAATTCTTCTACACCATTATGGTTTTTGTTTTTCACCAGGATCCAATGGTAGGCAACTTTACATGGGAAAAAAAAAAGGTTTCTTGAGAGTTTATTACTTCCAAGTTTCGACATTGATGAAAGCCTCCTAATGATAATATAAAGTGGATTTATTTAGTAAACAGAACCGGCCCTTTTACTTTTGGGCTACCCTCTTGTCAAGTCAAAAATAACTCATAAGTTTCAAGAAAGAGAAGAGAACAAACCAATTTGTGCATTTTTATAAGGAACCGGTCTTGATTCGATTTGATCAATTTAGCTTGGTTGCCCAATTCAAATTAAGATCAATTTGGTTAGATCCTTTACTGTTGAGAAACGGTCCAAATCAAATTTGATCATCATAAAGTATATGTCCTAGCTTATTATTCGGCCAACTGAGTTTGATTCTTAAAATTAGTAAAAGATCATATAGTGAGAATTGATCATTTCCAATTTTCTTCTTGATGATTCCAAGCCCATTTGGTGAGATTCCGTGCTTTGATTGATCAACTCACTTTTAATTAAATGTTGCTTTCAACCAAAATTGACTCCGGGCAAACTTAAAACAAAGACTTTCTTCTCTCCGTGACGTACGGCCGCCATTACTTTAGACCAACCACGTACCAAAACAAACAAGAAACGTTGGTGCCATCTCATGTTGTCCCATCTTGTTGGTGGGGCTATTCTTGTTTTGTTGTCGCCTAGGAAGGTTCTCCCCACCCACCCCTGACCGGAGTATACTTTGGTTTTGTTAGGGGATATTATTTTATGCTCTTTTGAGTCTTCAACTGTCTTGTCTCCATTATTTCTCTCATATTTGTCAGTCTTAGCTTCAAACTCTTCTTGATATTTGGATCCTTGTGTTTTGGCACGGATCAGCCAAATTAAGAAAGAGTTATGGTATGATTCGGAGTCCTTGACCCCGGTGTATATAAATTGACTTCTACTAGAACATTTGGAGGATATATAATCAAAATGGGCAGATAATGTAATCTACAATTGAATTTAATTGACCAAAGTGATTGTTCTAGTGGTAAAGAGATCACTTGCTTTCCACTTCATGAAGTCACAAGTTTAATGCACATTATAAGCAAATCTTTAAATGACTTGTGTTGCATGCGTATGTTGGGTTTTCTAAAACTTGCCATATTAACTAATGGTTAGATAAAATTTATGGTTTGCTCTTGGAGCCTTTTTTTTTCATGTCCATCCTATTCTAACTCTCGACTTATTCTCAGATTTTTGTCACATCTCTTTGCAAGTGTGGAAATCGGATCTCACACTTGAAACTAAATGTCCCCACTCTCAACTCCCTAAGAAGGTGGAGAATCATCTCCCTCTTGCTATGTGGAAATGGTGGCCACTAGAGTAATCCTTAGTGGTTGCTGTTGGAGCTTCATTGAAGGGAAAATTGTCCAATAAATCTTAAACTTATTATAATTAATTTAATTATAAAATTTTCAATTTAACTAATTTAGTGATAAATCTTTTGATGAGTTTTCAATGTAGTCATTTTGATCAATTTTGGTTGGAGTAGACAAAGATGATTTTTTTCAATTTTTTTAAAGAATTATAATTTTCTTTTTTTCCTTTTCGCCTATGGCCATTCATCACCAGCCATTGTCAAGATTGGCTACAGGTAAAAAGGAAAAGAGGGGGAAGGGGGGAGACAATTAGAAGTTGAAAAAATCATCTACTTCACAGTGAATTGTGCAATTTAGGACACTCTACGTCTATGTTAGTGATTTCAGCCCAATTTTGGTTGGATGGACTACATTGTGATATCAAAATATTTAGGATTCAATTGCTCAAATTCAAGATTTTAAGACTAAGTTGGCTATCGTACAATAGGTTTATGATTTTTGGGATAATTATCCCCTCGATATAAGTCAGGACATTAATTTCACAAATTTAAGGTGTGTTTGTTTCATGGAGAATCAATTATGTGAAAATATTATGTCAAAAATGATTAGTTGCACCGCTTAAAAATTAGTCAATGCAAAAACAAATTATTTTAATTATTTATAATAATCCTTATCTAAACATTTTCGTGAATGATGTTTCAAATCGTAATTTTCCACTTACCAAACTCCCGGCATGCACTTCGTATTTCATTTGGCAACACCATAAGAAAGTGCTGCTAATTATGCTCCGCACTCAGAATGTACTCGATCTTCTTTATTTTGCACATCATAAGGAAATTATAATTCTAAAGATGGGGTGAAATCACTTGAGAGGAAATCTCGGTCTAGTCCATCTTTCACTCGTCTTATTGGATCGCACATGCTTTTATCTTACATCAATAAACAACAATAAAAATGAGTTTTGCGCTTCCCTTGGAATGATAACGATAATGCTATGCAACATTCCCAAATTCCACATTGAATGGAAGATACCTATTAAGTGATATATAAGCTATCACCCATCCTAAAATGACCGTCACCTTATATGGTCACACTCAAAGTATTCCTTCCAAGGATTTGGTTTACATGGAATAGGCCAAGTCATAAAATATAGCATTGGAGTAGGACCCACTCCACTATATATGTGGTTGGTGAATGGAAAAAGCCAATTCTCAATTTTTTTTTTTTTTTTTGGTTTCCTACTCTACTACTACTCTACACAAGGGCAAATCCCCCGAGTGATTTGACCCTCCCCTTCCATGTTGGAAAAGAGTGATCCTTGGGGCAAAAGGGCTGGGCCAAAGACGCAGCTCATAGTAAGCTTCAACGATGACAAAAGGGTAGAAGTGGACAAAACCATCCGTCGAATCGAGGGGTACTCACCAGGTGATACATGCCAACACTTATGAGAACATCAATTTTTTAAATGAGAAATACCTTACTGAGTGATATAATAAGGTAACATCTACCCTCACATAGTCATCACATTGTGTGATTATTCAGATTATTCTTTTTAATGACTTGGCCCACATTAAACAGGGCAGTTCATTACACACTTGATATTCACTCGCCGTCAAGAGTTAACTCTAAGTTTCAACAACGTAAAAGAAACGTTAGAAAACAGGTGGAGCGTGACGAAATAATTTGGTACTTTATTTCTAAAGTGGGTGCTGGCGGACAAGAGTGATTATAGACCAATTATGATCCCAAACTTAAGTAAACGCGAGTCAACTCGAGATGGAATCTTCAACATGACTCACGTTTGTTGGCATCCGAATCGTTCAATGAATAGGATCATCCTTTTTGGTGGACCACGTTTCCCCGAGTCAACAGTCACCGCCAATTCTAGAAGACCATCGTTAGTCATAAAGACTCTCTCTCTCTCTCTCTCTCTCTCTCTCATGGGGCTATTCCTGGTCGCCTGGTGCATGCGCAATCAGTTTTCAGAATTCACGTGTTGGACTCCGGTAACGAGGAGTTGACTGTCGTCGCGTTGCAGGACCCCACGTCAACCTTGGAAAGATATCCAATTCAGACAAATAAAAAAAAAAAGAAAAAAAAAAAGATGGTGATGAGCTTTGTTGCCTAGTGCGGAAAATATGGACTCTTTCCTTTTCCTCTTCTAAATGTATGACTAAAGCTGGACTATTCCACTATTTCCTTCCCACTGAGAACCCATATCTTTTTCCCGCGTGCTGTGCTGGGACATTTCTAGAAGCATTAGTCAATCTAAAAATCGCCGGTCAAAAAATGTTACCTATCATCTATTAGGGTAATTTATTGATAACTTAATGAAATTTTTATGAAACTATCTGACTCTTTTTACGGCCTACAAGTTATCAGTTTTTTTTTTTTCGTTTTCACTAGCTTTTATTCATCTTTCTTATCAACTTCTTAAACTTACCAACTTTTATGCAAATTTTCCAATATTTACTATTAGTTTTGGATTATTTTGGATTATCAACCTTCATTTAACAAAGAGATAATTATAGCTAAAAGATCGGGTGTAATAACGAGTCAATCATGAAGTAGTGTAGAAATCAAAAGCAATTAGAGATTCTTGCAGAGGATGATCAAGATGCACAAGGGGTCCATTAAAGATAGAGGAAGTATCACCTATATCTCTCCCTAAACATCTACATAGACACATATCTATGAAAAGAAATTTTTCAACACTTCAAACAAGAATCATCCAACATTAATCAAGGAGTCCATAAGGCTTTAGAGGCGATTTGTTGGATTAGATCTTTGTTAAGCTTTGAACTTTGAATTTGAATGAGATTAGATTTTCCTAAGTTTAATATAAAACTTAGGGTGTGTTTGTTTCACGGAAAACGTAATGTTTTTGGAAAATGTTTTTTGAAAACCATTTTTCAAGAAAACAGTTAGTTTTCCTTTGTTTGGTGATATGTAACTAAAAATATTTTCTGATTTTTGGATTGCATTTGAAAAATGATTGAAGGTGTAGAAGATGTTGACGAAGAGGAAGAGGAGGGAGCGAAGCCAACAGGAGCGCAGGAGGGGCTAGGGTTGGAGGAGGCAGCGATGACGAAAGGGAGGGAGCGAATGAGAAGGAGAGAGGGGAGGAGGAGTTAGGGTTTATGTTCACATGCAAAGAAAGAAAAGAGAAAATAAGAAAAGAAAAAGAAAAAAAAAAAAAGATGAAAGAAAGAAAAGATATAATAATAACAAATTCAAAATTTTTAATTAGAAATTCTTTTTAATAATAAATTTTTCATTAAACAATTAAAACATTTTAGAAAACGTTTTCCGATTCTTTCAAAGGGGAAATCGTTTTCCTGAATTTAAGCTTTGGAAGGAAAACATTTTCCGTTGACTAGGAAAACATTTCCGTTGACTCATTTTCCTAAATGAACCAAATGCTGGAAAATGAGGAAAACGTTTTCCTGGAAATTGTTTTTCGCAAAACAAACACACCCTTAGAGAATATAAGCTTTTCCAGTCAAGCCCGTAAGCTTTTTACTTTGTTTATGCACTTGTTGATATCCATCGAGAAGGTTATTGTTGAATTTCAATTGGGAAAATCATCCAAAAAGTTCCAAGCATTGTACGAAAGCCAATTCAATCTTAAACATTTCAATTATGTTAACTTAGTCCAAAGTATTTTAACGATTTGTTAATTTAGTACTAATTCATTCAATAGCATCAATTTAGTGATAATTTGCCAATTTAGTCCTAAATCTCTTGATGATTTACCTATGTAGTCCCTCTGGCTAAATATCTAAATAATAAGTTTATGACTAAATTGGTAAATTTTCAAAAGGTTTAGGACTTAAATGGTACAATTGAAATGTTTAAGATTGAATCGGCCTCCGTATAATAGATTTAGGACTTTTTGGATAATTGTCTCAATTCCGGTCATCAAGTAAGAAAGACATCCAAGAATGAAAGTGGCCTATTATTTAAATTCCTTGCAATTTCTTTCTTGCTCCTAATTATTTGTCTACACTTTATTCTATTATTTTGAATCTTACAAAGTCCTTGAGGCTTCAAGATATAATAGAATCCATTAGATTTTGATATGAAGTCAAATTCAATACTTTAGCTCCCAATCTTTTGATATTCAAAGTTACAAACTCCTCTTATCTTTGACAAAAAAAAAAAAAAAAAAAAATTCTCTTTTCTTTTAAATATTTCTATTTGCCTCAATTACCAACGCCTTAAATTTATCAACTATTTTATAAAATTATCAACGTTTATTTGGGTGGCTTATCACTTTTCTTCTATTAAGTTATTAATAAATAATGAGTTACCAACTCTCATTTGAGTTGCTTATCAATGTCTATTTTTTTTTTTCTATTAACTAGTTCTTTTCTATTGAATTATTACTTTATTTTACCTTAGTTGCCAACTTTTCAAATGTATCAATTTTTTTTTATATAAATTGCCAACCTCAATTAGAGAAAACAATTACCAAGTTTTCTCCAATTAACTCACTAAATAATATTATGGATAAAAACTCCTTTTTGAGTAAGTTACCAATGCTTATTTGGTTTTTATAAATAGCCATTTCTCTTTTTCTGTCAAAAAACCTTCTTTTATCATTTACTAACTTATTAACCTTTCTTACCAATGGCTTAAACTTACCAACTATTATATGAAATTATCAACCTTTATTTTTGTGACATGCAAACTTCTCCAATAAAATTACCAACAAGATTTGGGTTACAAACTCTCATTTGAGTTGCTTACCAACAAATTTGTAAAAGATTAATAAAAAGTTGGCAAATTGAAAAATCAAATAAATTTTGGTATGTAAGTTTAATGAGAGTTTGTAACCCAATATTTATGAAATCTAATGGGAGAAAGGGGTGGTCTTTAAAAATAGTTAGTAAATATAACTGATTGCTAACCAAGGTAAATAAAAACCGGCAACTCAATAGAATAGTTGATAAATTGAAAAATTGTATGTCGGTAAATAACTCAAATGAAAGTTGATAACTAAAACTAACAGGTAATTTAATATGAAAAAAACTGACAAATTTTTTGAGTTGGTGTTAGTAATTTCATATCATATTTATTACGTTGGTAAGTTTTGCAAATTAAAGTTGGTAAGGACAAACTATTAAATATTTACCTGAAAAAAGGCCACCTAACATTTCTTTTTTTGGTCACATCATCTATCATTTACCAACAGTATTTTGACATTCAACACTTATTGAAATCTGTTGGCACTACAAAAAGATTCGCATCTTTGATCTTGGAACAATAAAGTTTGCATCATTATAATATAAAAATAAAAATAAAAATAAAATACGGAGTACCTTCAAATTAAGCATGGTAACTAATCTAGCCATCCAACTCCACAGTGGATTAATTATCTAATTAGACAGTTCTAATTTGATTCAAAAGCACAAACCACATAATTTCCTGAGTAGATCCAATAATCACTTGATTCACTCTTTCATTGTAGGCCTCAAGCAGAATGCAAGTATCTCATCCTTTTGCAAACTATATAATTAAGTCGGTTAATCAAAATGATTCTGGATTAGGCAGTCTAAGTACCTACCCACTTGGTACCTCGTACAATAAGCTACACTTCGCACTCGAATGGTCCAATCGACTGATAGATACGGTCAAAACTCGATGGCAAACCGCTCAAACACGTCAGACCCAAAGCAGAAGAAAGTGGACTGAAACTTCTTCCCGTAAAACATGACGGCGGACCGAGGAAGGGGGGAGGAAATTGGAACGCCAATTACGTGATTGATGTGACGTAATTCATTGTACGTGCGCTCGTCCCGATCATAGGATATTCTCCAATACTGTAAATAATTTCTTCCAACCCAAAACCATGGGTTTGACTTTCAACGTCTTGCTCCCCAACGAGGCAAGGCCAGACAAAGCAGCCGCCTCCAAGGGTTATCTCCTTTCTTGTATATGGTCTCATATAACTGCTCACTTAGACGAGTCTGGGTCCATCATACGCATTAAAGAAATAAGGACTCTCACCCATATCTGAATCTGAATAATTCACAGCAAAACCTTATCCATTCTCTTATAGCTTCATCGTTTTCTTCCGTCAATATATAGGCGTCGTGGTCTCTCTCTTACTCATTGCCAACAGAGTTGAAGTGTTTCGTTCTCTTATCTCTGCTTATGTTTTCGTTCATGGATGTTCCTGGTTCTCATGAGAAGGAAACGGTTAGTATGGCTTTGTTTCTGCGGATCTTCATTACACATGCCCGTCGAAGAAATCTTTATGGACGAACGAGATACAACGCCAGGTCCATTACGTCTGGATGGTCATCGGATTTGAACAAAATACGCGTTTCTTGATCTTCTTAAAACCCTTCTGCTGAAAATTTCTTCTTCTGCGTAACCAAAGTTGTCAAAAGGTTTAATTCGTCAAATGTTTTTTCTTTTGCAAATTTTGACACTTTGATCTTAGAAACAACATGAGTTCAAAGACCAATTGAGTGAATTTTCTGAGGCCATGAAAAGAAATTATATATTGTTTGAACCGTCTCGTCAAATTTAGAAGGCTGCAATTCATGTTGAAATTCTTCTCTTAAATAGGAAATGTCTTCAAATACGTTTGGTCGGGAGAAAATATATCGAGATGAATTAGAACGATTGAGGAAGGAGAATGAAACTCTCAAAGTCATGGTTGAAGTCATCGGGAGCAAATGCAGCATCCTTGAAACTCATCTCCGGGAAAGCCATTGTCCTCCATATCATCACGACTCCAACAAGAGAGCAAGGATTGAAGAATTCCCTTTCACTAAGTCGTCTAAGATCTGTGTCAAAGTGGACGAGAAGGACAACAGCTTGGTACGTCTCTTGCAGTGAAACCGTTTGGCTATTTCTTTGATTTCACAATTTAGCAAACCTGCGTCAGCGGGTTGCTTAAGTTTGAATAGTGAGGATCGTTGTTCTTCTTTTTGCTTAGGTAGTGAGAGATGGATATCAATGGAGAAAATATGGACAGAAGGTCACGAAGGATAATCCGTCCCCTCGAGCTTATTATCGGTGCTCCATGGCTCCGGGGTGCCCCGTCAAGAAGAAGGTATAAATCATGTTCGCTCGAACACTTCGTCTCTTCTGTAATACAACGGCGCTGGTGGAGTAGTATCTTGTCATAGATGCAACGCTGGATCTAGGAAATAAAAGTCTAAAAAATGTTAATTAACCAGATCTCTTCCAGTTAAGACACTGCATTTCTTAGCATGGTACAAAAATAGATAGGACTCACACTCTTTTCTGATGATACCTAATTACTTGTTCTTTTTTTAGATCTTCTGTAATACAACGGCGCTTGTGGAGTAGTATCTCGTCATAGATGCAACGCTGGATCTAGGAAATAAGAGTCTCAAAAATGTTAATTAACCAGATCTCTTCCAGTTAAGACACTGCATTTCTTAGCATGGTACAAAAATAGATAGGACTCACACTCTTTTCTGATGATACCTAATTACTTGTTATTTTTTAGATTAACATTGCGATCAACACAGATTATCAAACCCTTACCAAAACAAAACATAGATTATCAAAGGACTTAACTCCCTCATATTTCATGGGGATGTCATAAAGAAAACTCATTCTCAAACTCATGCATCCCTGAGAAAGTAATTCCTGCACATTGGATTTCCACCAGAACAAGGATATTGTTTGCGCTGACCATAATTTCGGGCGATTCTCAACGGATGTTATTATAGGTCCAAAGAAGCGCAGAAGACAGGACTCTTCTTGTTGCGACCTATGAAGGACTACACAACCACGGGACTGTCGATGTCCCCAACGGCGATCACCTTCCTTTACGCTCGGACCATTCACCAAGAGGTCAGCTAGTGAATCGCGATCTTACACTAATGCCAACAATTTCACCAAGCTCCGTACAACCGCCTATTGCTCTCGATCTCAGTCTCTCCAGAAGCAGTTTTCCTCAGGACCCCAAGCCCTCTTATCTAAGCAAGAATCTCAGCTTTGGCAATAGAAGCAGCGATTGCGCCAAGATCGAAGAATATGCGGCTTCTTTAGTTAGAGACCCCAAGTTCACTGAAGCTTTAGCTCTTACAGTTGCCCGTACACTAAACAACTGAGTTGGATGATGTGGTGATTCCAACAAATTCATTAGAAGCATCATTTTCTTCTAGTTTGTAGAACTTACTAGATAAAGTTCGAGTACATTCCGTTGTCTAGTAGCTTTGATTTCCATTCAAGTTATGATGGATCAAATAGTTTAGGCATCGCTGTTCTGCAGGTACTCCTTATGGTATGTACTGTTCTTCTGGATCTAGCTTCCAAATGATACAATAGATTCTACTTTTCCTTTTGCATAGCTGACAGCACAAGGATTTATCAATGACTCCTCTGTCCGTTTCCTTTTTGTCATGAGTAACGTTGGGTAATCTTTTATGGCCAAAAGCTTGAAAATATCAGTCATGTTAGATTCATCAGCTGTGTGACGGTGCTCTATTGGAAATGTAATCCCAGAGGGCGTGCCTCTCTATATATGATTTTCAGTTATTTCCATCCATAGCAAGTGAAGAAACCACTTTTTCTCTGTATATTATAGGGCCGATCTAACCCTCTCAAACTTCAAACTTTGGATTAAGTTTTTATCTATGTCCAATGTACGATAACCGAATATCTTTAAATACCAAATATAGGTTTAAATGCACAAGAAATCTTAAAACTTATTGCAAAAGTGTAATTGAATCATGAAACTTTCAAAAAATACAGTCAAGTTTTAAAATTTATCCAATTAATATGATCAAGTCTTTCCTTAACTTCATCCAACTTGGCTGAAGGAAAATACGGAAATTACTTTTTTTTTTGAAAAAAATTAAGAGTTGTGGTGCTCAAGAAGAGTGTTTAAGAAAAAAAAATTGAAATCTACTAATTTTAATTTTTTTTTAAATGATAAAAAAAATTAGAAAAACTTACTATTGATCTTCTTCTTAGACGGATCTTCTTCTTAGATGGTTCATCTTCTTCAAGCTCAAACTGCTTCTCTCTGCATATTATAAGGCCAATCTGATCCTACCTTCAACCTAAAACTTTGGCCAAAAGTTTTATGTAAAGAATAATAATCGAATATCCTTAAACAATCAATAATGATATTCAATAGTATGATATAATAATCACATAAATTTTGAATAGATTTCAAATTCAAGATAAACTTTTCAAACTTTCAAAGCTTTAAATTCATTTCTCTTAAAAGTGAAATCTCATTTTCTTTTGTTTTTTATTCCCTATTTATGCGCTCACACACGTATAAGCATGAGGTATTTGGTTTCTAATTACATAAATTGCCAAAATATAGCTAAGCGTGCATCTCTAATCAATTCATTGAATTATTAATTAAGTTATTAAACTATAGAACCATCCGTGAACCTACTGAGTTGTACATAATTTATAGTCATGAGCAGACAAATCAACAACTTATAAACTGTACTTTTTCAAGGGATGCTTGAAAACGTCATGTCTAAAAAGATTTTCGGTCCATATACCCTAATAATTGCAAGACTTTTAACGAATTAATCTCTACCATCCTATTAAAACAGGCAAATAGGAATAGACAAAATACTTCAATTCATGTCCTTCCATATAAATCTTGAATATGGCCTCTTAAACTATGCTTGAAAGACTACAAGCATCATTAGAGGATGAATTGGGCATTGCCATATAGTATTCAAAAAAATGGCATTTCAATTTCAAAATTCAATCTTTTTTCTCTCTCTCTCTATTATGTCGTCTCCATCATACGATGTCGCGACGAAATTAAATAACACATTGCATACCCCCACGATCACGAGAATATTAATAAGCATTCAAGCACAAAAGAAATATTCCCCACCACAGTTTATTATTAGCTATTATTCATAAATGTTCCTATCCGAAGCTTCCCTTCTTGTCTTTTTGTCCGGCTTTTACGGCCTTCTTTTTATTTTATTTTATTTGTTTGGCAACCATGAATCCCAGCAACGATCCCGAAGACAGGATTCGAGGATTCCGATGATGATAAATTCTTGGGGGAGCGTTAAAAACCTCGCCTTTATTTTTCAAAATAAGGAAAAAAAATCGAGAGAAAACGTTCCCTCCCTTTTTCGCTCTTTTTGCCATTTGAAAGAGTGGCTGCGCAACTTCTTCTCTCTCGCTCTTGCCATTTATGGCGCTGCATTAACTTTCTTGCTCTGCATTTCCTGCATTCTGTGATTCTTTATGACCCACATGGAGCAAATTCTTGAAGGATTTGCCTCCTCCAGGGGGCATATATATTGTGGTCGCCGAATGCGAATCGCGGATGTTATACTACTCGAGGAGGAGGAGGAAGAAGAAGGAGGAGGGGACGAGAAAGAGAGTGGGGTTGACGCCGAGTTCGAGATGAGCAGCCTTCGGCGGCAAGTTGAAGTGGGGTCTTGTGGGTTCGAGCGTTCGTCGCCGGGTCGGGCGATTTCGAGGTGGTTCAGACGGCTCAAGGAGAAGAAGGGTGTGGCGGGGCGGATTCGGGAGAAAGAAGGGAGGGAGCATGGCGATGGGTTGGGGAGTTTGAGCGTTTCGAGGATAAGGACGAAGGTTGAGGATGGTTCGTCGGACACGGTCAACGGGAAGGATGAATCAGGTGACTATCGATTACTATTTGAAGTTCTGAGCTTTTCCGTTGTGAAAAGCGTTATTTCTCGATGCTAAGTTTCCTGAGTGTGGACGATCTGTCAGATTTTTTATTGTTTGCAAGTGTATTATGCTACGTATGGTTTGAGGGAATTGGTATGGAATTAGAATTGGAGTTGTTTTTCATGACATGCTTGTGTGATCACAACGCTATGGCCAAATTATACCTGTTTCATTTGGAAAATTTTTGACTTGTCCGGGTTGATTCCCCCCTTAATCCTTTTAATATATTGTGGAATTTAGGCCAAATCTGAAAAAAGTTATTTTTATGAACAGTTAACTGGTGGGAAGCCAAAGCCCTGTTTCTGCATGTAGTTGTGATGTAGATGGTTCAGGAAAAGCGAAATTAATGGTATTAATGTGATAAAAGTTTGAGGTCATGAACGATATTGCGGGTTCCCTGCCTATTTTGTAACACTGTTTAAGTGATAATTGAAAACCTCTTGATGTACAATGGAAGCTTCGTATTGGAGGTTGCCTCGTGATTCTGATCATAAATCTTTTTTCTTGGAAAGAGTTCTGTAATTGGCACGTACTTCAGTCCTTTCATGCAGCTGGTTGAACCAATATAAGTTTAAACAAAATGAGGATTGGTGGTGTGGACAATTGAGCCAACTGAATTTGTTTTGCTGGTGATATCTGAAGATTATATCCGCCGTGTATTGTTTATCCTATAACCCCAAGCAGGGAAGCTAGGACGTGAAGGTTAAGAGGTTTCAGGGCTAGAAGCTATATGCTGAAGCTGGAATTGGTGTGTCCAACATTAATTTCTCCTTTTACTTTTTATAAAGGGCACCAGCCATGCCCGTGTGGACAAAAACTGGTTACCATGTAGGAATATATACTCTTTCGGCAATTTGATTCACCATTCGAGCCAGGGATGTGCATTTTAGTGTAACTGGAATAACATGCCAATTCACATCAAATGCCCCAGTTGATACATAATAAGTGATATGTAACATCTTTCATACGCTCCCCTGAAAATATTCTCTGCTTTCGTCGCTATTAAATGAAGGATTCTTTAAATGAGTGATTGTTGCTTGCATGCTCCTCTATCCAGGACAATATAGGAAAGAGGATACATTCAACCTGGGAGTCGCAGGGAGTCTTTTAGATCTGATTGCTGCGAATAAGAATGAACTCAGCAAAATGGAGGATTTGCGGAAAGAAATGGAGCTTTTTCTTCAGAATGTCAAAGAAAAAGTACAGAGGAAAGTTTCTTCTCGTGAACCATTTGAGCTGACGGAGAGTGTTGCCTCTTGTTTGACTGACATAAAAGAAGTCTTCAGCTGCGGCAGCCACCTTTCGGAGCAATCCCATAGAAGGCCATCTCTTTTGCTAGAACAACGTAGACAGATGCAGTTGAATCAGTCCAGTGGATATGAGTCTAGACAAGAACCTGTGGAGGGGATTGAAGAACTGGAAGCAGAATTAGAAGCGGAGTTAGAGCGCTTGCAGCTTCAGTTGGATGCTGGAACCTCTTCCAAGCAATCATATCAGGAAATGATAAAGGTAAGGTTCTATGTCTTCTGATTTTCTGCGTGATTCCAGGATGTAGGGGGCTCTCCGTGGAACACTAGGTTTCCTTGATGCTTGCCTGTGCATGGAATTGGTTGCAGAATTTTGTGTATTCTACTGTCAAAACCATGATAGTTTCTCGGTTGTTGCGTGTTAACATATGCTGCAGCAGACTCTCAACATCTGAAGGTTTCAGGTGCAGAAAAGTTTCCGAGCTTTAGTTTATTCTGATTCTGCATGTTCGACAGTTTGTCCCCTAATTTGGTCAGATTGAACTCCACATGGCAGTCATATTTTTACTTCATTTGCATTCCTGATTTTTTACTTCCGCGCCATTGCTACCTACTCATCTGTTCAAGCCTTTTAGAACTTAGCACAGAAGGCATGGAGAACTTTCTTCATCACAAGTTCTCTTTTATTTGTATTTGTTCTCTAGTCAAATGCAGAACGGTTTTGCTCTTTATCAGAGTAAAGAGAACCAGTTATAGGCACCAGCTTTTCTGTTACATTTTGGTTTGCTTTGTTTCTGCAAATTATATATATGTGACTGAACTCCTGTCCTGTTTCCAACCTCCTTGTCAATTTACACACTCAGTGTCTCTTGGTGCTATTGCGAAAGGGAAAAATGGGAGGAAAAATAGATGTATTTTCCTGGCTATTATGTGCAGGGCTTAGTGTTTTCTACAAAGATTGTTGGTCAATTTTATGGTCATTCTTTGTGGTCACACTCAATTTTTGTGAGCGAAAATGTTCTTCTGTGTTCCTGTAGAAGGGTGGCAACGCAAACTGCCGAAGGATTTTGAAACAAATGTAAATTTATGCATTGTTTGTTCTCTGATTTTCCACTTTCTTGCTGTCTTCTCATTTCTGTAAAATATGATTGCTCTCTGTCCCTGGACATGAAGGAGGAACTCCAGAATCCACAGAGTTCAGTGCTCTGCTCGCTTAAGCCTTTTCATAAGTCCGAAAAAAGTACTCTTCGATGCATATGTTGCTGTTATAGCTGAACCTTCAGTTCAAGGCCATTGATGGGGAACACGTCTCCAGTTCTCTCTAGTTTCATTCATTATGTTTGTGCCTTTGAAGGAGTACATTCTTTTTTTATTTGGTTGTTGAAACAAAAGTAATGCCAGGCTCTGCTCAAAAGTCAGACCCCACTTTGGGATAAATTTTAGCGACAGTTGTTTGAGTTTGGTCGATGATTATCTCTTCATCTGAATGTTAGAGCTTATGATCTATAAAGCAGGTTGCACCCAAGGAATCTGCTTCAGCAAGTGGCTGTAGCACTAGTTTTGGGGAAGTAATGGACCCCGAAGACGAAGTGACTGAATTTCAGGGTGGAGTTCCCCCTATTGAACTCGAGAGGAGATTGCATGAGCTGTTGGAAACAAGACTGCAAGAACGAATCAAAGAGCTTGAAGTATCTTTAGGGCGTATGGAGCAGAAGCTCTCTGAGAAAGAGAGAGAGATCTCATGGTGGAAAGACACTGCTCGTCTTCTGTCACAGCGTGTTTCTGAGCCTTCTCATGGTGGCCTAACCACCAATGGACTCTGATACGTTGAACTCAAAACTGTGAAATTGATTTGAATGGTGTGCAGCTTTTCTTTTCCTTTTCTTATCCTTTCTGAGAAGGATAAAAGGACAGATTAAGGAATGCTATGATCAGATATACAGCTTGAATTTACTCGCTCAGATACTTTCATATTCATCTAAAGCTTTCTTTTATTATTTGAAAAAGAGACTCCCATGTACATAAGCCTAATATACTAAATGGTAGTTTTGGTAATTTCTGCCAAATAAATTTTTTTTTATGTAAAATATTTGGGATTGTTCTCCATATGGACATGCAAAATGCGGCTGGAAAGTTTAAATTTAAATTTTACTAAAATACACATATAATAGAAACAAGAGTTTGAATATTAAGCATTTAGACAGATTTGATTCGATTTTCATTTTAGAGTGTATAGATTTCAATGTCATATTCTCTAAACTCGAGATTATCTCTGTCCATCTGTCCTCAGCCATTATTTCTATTCTATTTGACATGTGAGATTGAAAGCACGATCTGTCGAACAATAAAGCCCATGGATTTTTCTCTTATCTCATCTTTTTAAATCAACTTCAAGTTATGTGAAAAACTATAAAATGCCCCTGCCATGGAGAAATCACCTGCACTTTTTGGCAAAAGGGATTTGCTTTACATGACAGAAGCTATACTTAGAATATGCTGATTTCAACAGAGGTAAGTACAACTAAATGAAATATACATGTGTATGTTCGAAATTAGGCTGAATTGAGTAACATACCATTCACTTCAATCTTCGTAAAACATTTTTAGTTGAATTAATATACTGTAACATAATTCAAAAATAAATTCGGTTGAATTACCCATATATTATCTTTAAAAAAGTAAGAGATATTTTATCTAGATCTCTTTTTTAAAAACACTTAAATTTAACAAGAAGTGGAATTTAATGATTAGAAATCAATAAAAACCAATACCAATTAATAAATGTGAGACACGTGGCTATCGCAACCCTCCCAAATTTTCCATTAGGGTTGGAAAAGGAGAAAAGGTTTAGAGGTGATACCCAAAAGCTAGGTAGACGGTAGGCCCAAATCCTTGGATTTCTTTTTAAGTTCGAATTAAACTTAAATGATTCTTCATGATACGAGAGTTGACACAAGCCTTTTGGAGTCAGCTAGAAATCAATTAAGACATAAGAGTTTGTCTTGTTTACTATGTAATGAGAGATTAACTAGGCTAAGGGATTTCATTGTGCTAATAGTTTAATTAGCGCCGTTACGGTATCTCTAACTTGGGGTCTTCATCTAATTGATCAAAACAACTTCTTCTTCTTCTTCTTTTTTAAAATTAAAAGTCCTAAAGATTTTTCAAGTCACTATGTGTCCATGCAATGTTTTTTAAGGGTTTACTATGATCCTAACCATTTTAGAGAAGAAAAGAACAAACAATGTATTAAATTTGCGATAATCAAACACCCAACCTATTGAAAGTGCCTAAAGTAAAAACATGAGATATAAAACCTTTTACTTGTTCGGTAAAGAATATACATGTCCTTGTTGTAGAGTCCCAAGACTGGATTCCTATCAGGTAAATAAGAACTTAAATGTGCACAAAGTTACTTTAAATTTATGAAATTACATTAATCAAATCTACACAAAATGAATTATTTACAAAAATGATTATTCTAATCCATAAAACACCGAAAAGAGAACTAAATTAGAAAAATGACTTTAGAAAACTAGGAAAGTTTCGAAAATTTCATTTCTCGCCTAATTTAACACTATCCTACATTTTTGGTTATTTTAAAGATTTTTCATTTTTTATTATTTTTTTCATTTCTTATATATTTTTATATAAAAAAATAATTCATGGAGCTGAACTATGCTTGATTTAATTGAACAGGGAGCAATTCAGAACATGAATACAATATTAATCAAGTTCGTATCAACTTTTTCAAAATTGAAACTTGGTTAAAAAAAGATTTGAAACTTGTATTTGGCATTTCGTCGAACATTTAGTATGCATTAGAATACTCAGAACTGTTTCCCCAAGCCATGTTTATGCCCTTAAATCTTGACCTGGAGATGATCTTAAGAAGAAATAAAGAGACAGTGCTATACAAATACAGACCAAGAGAATAAAACACTCAATAAAAGACTACAAAATTACCAAATCGTGCTAAAAATCCCCTTCAAAATCACGTGTCTGACTGTTCCTGCAAGTGGGTTTAAACCAAGAACGGCCAGACCCGTGTATGCCCAGATTGACGTCCTTATATATAATATATTAAAGAGTTTAAGAAAAGTCCGCTCAACCCAAATGAAATCATGTAACGTATGATTTCAAATACAACAAACTTCTCGTAGAATGATCAACTACACACTTCAAACCAACCTCTCCAAGTGGCCCACCCGCATGATCCACACTGGCCAGGCGTGGACCAGTCATGGCCCAGCGTGGATCAGTCCAGGGCGTACGAACAGCGAGACTGTTGGAGGCATTTCAACAAACACCTAGAACGCACATCTAAACCAACAAGCTCAGAGAGTTACGCGGGTGACAACTTACAGGCCTCTCTTCATGAATGAAAAATACCTAAGGATCGACTTGCAAGACCAAATCACACATTAAAATTTGCAACAAAGAGGGATTTAAACCGTCGTGCATATACCCAACAAGCACCACTGGCTCTCGGCCCTTTTTCATTCATTTTTACACAAATTATTCCCTTCGATTTTTCCTAAAAGCTGTGATAATACCCTAAACTTGATTCCTAGTCGTCTGGTACCACGCGGTACTTGGCCAAAGGAACCAAGAAATTGCCTCCCAAGTCGAACAAATTTGGCCTCCTCAGCTCTGGAAAAGGAGACCTGCAAGGAAGAAAGCTTACCACGTAGGTGTATAGTTAGCATTCGAAAGCCTACACTCGAACCTCTTTTATCTGCTCCTTTGACACCTACTCCAACCATACGTATCCTAGTTTAACTATTAAGTTTTTTATTATATATATATATATCAATATTCCTCCATTTTTTTTTCAAAATGTCACTCTTTCCCCAGCTCACGATCATCCTCCCAACACTAACGAAAAATTCAGACTTACTGCCCTGAGTCGCGGAATAAGGTGCTCTTTCAAGGCCTCTAGGAGGCCTTCCTAATTTTCACTTGAGTCGTGCGATCTATGTTTGGAAAGATATTTGAGTCTACTTTAACTCTTTAATTGAAGGTTTTGGCTATTTTTAGCTCGAAGGTCGTGAACTTTCCATTTTTTTTTTCGAAATGTTACTCTGGAACTCTCCGGTACAAAATTGGTTTTTCGGTCTGATTTGTCCTCCCTTTGCTCTCTATATTGGCCATAGTTTGCCCTCACCCTGCTCTCCAACTTTCACCTTCAAGCTCTAGCGTATCTTTTTGGAGAAGAGCGAAATGGCCCAGAGAACTGCCTCTCTCTTCTTCTTTTCGTTCTTTCATTCTCTGTGAAAGTCCCCGGCCAAAATCCAAGAGCTCCCTTTTACCTGGTATCTCACTCGGTTACCCCTTCATTTTCCTCTGCATTTTTTACCTTTTCCCCCCTGCTGCAGCTCTGATCTTTTCAACAAAGAACTGCCTTTTTTTTGCAAATTTTCAGCAAAGTCTGGTCGTTTTTTCTTCGCTAAAACTATCTATGGAAGCCCCTTGATTAGCCACTGACAACCACAAGCAACTCCTCTGATTTGACCCCTGCAAGAGATGCTGCACTACGCCGAGGGAGAGAGTTCCAGTTGCACACCACTTGGTTTGGTCTCTCTCACTCTAGTTCATTTTCAGTTCTTTTTAGCTCAATTTCTAGCCTAATTTGGACTAAAGGATGGCCGTTTCTACGATGCTTATGGTGTGCAAAATGTGGGATTAATTGGGTGATTAGAGGGTTGAAAGTTGAAGATGTGCAACTTCTGACAGACTGCGCGGTTGCACGGAAACAGCAAGTACGCGCTCGTGGTTCATTTGATTGGGCTGGATTTTTTATGGGAGATATTCAACACATCAACATAGCTGGCATAAAAATTTCACTCCCAATGGACATTGATGAACTTTTTTTTTTGGGGTCATATGATAAACCTACTTTTGGAGGCCATACATTCCTAGTTTTGGTCCAGGGGCTTGGTGTTGGATTTAAGGATGAACATGGTTCGGGTTGAGTCGGTTTACCCTCTAACTCTAGGATCAACTCGCACAGTATTGGTCCTCAATTTTTGAGACTAAGAACTGACCTTATTGAGCTTGGGACCGAGGACCGAATCGACCCTATAGCTTTGATCCGGTTCCAGGGTTAACTCAGGACCAATTGATAATTTTTTATTTTATTTTTTGTCCTTCTTAAAAAAGCGATCGAGAACGGGACTGACCCAATAAGCTCAGTCCGGTTTTAAGGTCAACCTAAGATTAACCAATAATTTTAAATTTCATTTTTTGTACTCCTTAAAATGGCAACTGAGGACCGTACCGATTCAATGGGTTCGATAATGAGCAAGGTTAGCTAATAAAGGCAAGTAGTCAGGGTCAAGTGGGGTGAACGTCGAACAGGACGAGCATTGAATGTCGAGCGGGGAGCAACAAGCCAAGCGAGCATCGAGCAGCACGAGTGACCCAAAGCGAGTGATACGAGTGTCAAGTGGTGAGTGGAGAAGTTATTATTATTATTTTTATTTTAGAAAATTGAAGACTAAGAAGACAAATAAGAAAGAAGAAAACGAATACTATAGGAGGATGCCATAAGGTGCCTTTTTGGACGCCGTGAGAACTTCTCACAAAAACATTTTCCTCTTTTGTAAATTATGACTATTGACATTGTAAAAGACATTAAAAACCTAAGTTATTAAAGAACAATGTAAAATTACTTGAATTTCTCACTAAATAGCTGTTTAATATTATTGACGCCATTTATTTTAAGGTTTTCTTTATATAAAAAAATTTATAAATAATATATATTTATGTATATAGTCATGGTTGATCCGAGTTGGACCGACCCGAAACTCTTAGGATCGAGGATTGACTCGCACAGTGCTGATCTAAATTCTAAGATTAATGATTGACCCAGTCTCCTTGAGAACCAAACCAAGACCGGCAAGGTTGGGCCGGTCCAAAGTCAGTCAAGGGTTGACCCTGAACAGATGCTCACCCCTATTTGGATCAGCCGTTGTTAGCTCAAAAAATGGCAAACCCGAGAAGCTACACTTGGAGCTAGCGCGCTTGCCATATATCATTGGAAAACACACTCAAAGATGCTCGTAGTAATAACTGATTTGTAATTTTCGAGTTTCTTTTAAGCCTTCAATTTATCAATGAAAGACAGGCCAAAATGGCGGGAGAGGAGTTTGAGAGCAAGTGTGAACTAGGGTGGTCGAGACTCTTTGGAGTTGCCATTGACCGAAATTTTAGTCGTCGGGCCCAAGATTCTAATACTACAATGTCCCGAGCTTAAAATGTTGAAGAAACACAGTGGAAAAATGGGCCTAAAACGACGTAACGTAGGCATTTTTGATTAGGGGTCGAGTTGGGCCTATATTGGCGCAATTCGATCGCTAATCTTCATGAGATGCATGGGTGGCCTATACAAAATGAACCATAGCTATTGATAAACTATCATGCTTATACAATACACTTACAGTTTGAACTTGCCGAGAACAAGGAATGTAGGGTCATATAAATCGATTGTTTTTCACAAGAGTCATCTCTTGCCGTTACCTTGATTTGTAAAATGATTTTCTTTGGAAGATGCATGATGAACTTGTTGGTGAAATTCAAGTGTCAAAAGTGACAAAATTGTGTCAAGTATAGGGGTGGAGGTAAAGTGAATTCTCAAGTGACAAGCATTATATACGAGCATTATATAAACTATCTCCCAATTGTTAATATATGTATTTTGTCAATATTTATTGACAATTTTTAATGTTATTTTTATCCAAGTTAGCATAATTGTTGTCATTTATGATATCGATAATGTTGCAACTTATGTTATTTCTACAAGTGTGTTGGACCTATGTATGTGGATAAATACTTTTTTTTTGTAAAGTCCCATATTATGGTGGATGCAGAAACTTTAACGAAATTGAAATCGAGAATAATAAAAGAACATTAGATTATATATGAATAAGCCTTGCGGGAAAAATTAGGGGAGAGGAGAAACAAAATCCACCATAGAAATCAAAGATTACAAAAGGTGGCTCTTAAAAGCTCGGACTCTTTCTAGCTTAACTTCTTATAGATAGGCAAGAATAAATCTAAAGTAAAAGAACCTCTTTTTGGAAACCTTCTCCACCTAGGAAAATCATTCAATTAGGAAACCTATTCAAAATAGGAAACCTACTTGAATTAGGAAACTTTCATTTTCGGGCTCAAACTTGAGACATATCTAACAATTTCTCTTGGCTTGACTTTTAAGTCAAGTTACAATCGCTTGGCTTGAATTCTACGTAAGCAATAAACAATCTTCTCCTTCCATTGGAGTAAAACTTAGTTGTAGCAAATATTAACCAAATTGGTGATAAGCAAAGGCTTTGTCAACATATTAGCTAGATTGTTTTCTGTACCAATCTTTAAGACCTTAATATAGCCATTAACAAGAATGTCTCAAATAAAATGATATCGCACTATGTGATTTGTCCTCTCATAATACATCTGATTTTTAGTAAGCTCTTTAGTAACATATTAGTTGGATTGTTTTTTGTTCCAATCTTCAAGACATTAATATAGCCATCAACAAGAATATTTCAAATAAAATGATATCTCACTATCTGCTTTATCCTCTCATGATACATCTGATCTTTAATAAGATGTATAGCACTCTAACTATCATAATGGACAACATGCACAACATGATCTACACAAAGCTCTCTAAATAAGCCTCTTATCCATATGACCTCTTTTAATTGCTTTTGCATTAGTCATATACTTCACTTCTGTAGTAGACAAACCTATTGTATGTTGTAAAGTAGCTTTCCAACTGACTGCACAATCTCCAATAGTTGAGATATACTCAGTCAAAAACCTACTCTTATCAAGATCAGTAGGCATAATTAAAATTAACATATTCAATCAGAATGTCACCAATTTTCCTAAACTCTAAATCAAAATTAGAAGTGCCTTTTAGATATCTCAAAATCCACTTCACAGCTTGTCGATGAACTTTTCATAGGCATGTTAAATATCTACTTATCACACTAATGGCATGTAAAATATCGGGTTGGGTATAAATTATGGCATTCATAAGGCTACTAACTATACTAGAATATGGAATATGTGAAATATATTTTATATCATCATCTGTTTGTAGACATAAGTTAGCTAATAATCTAAAATGAGTAACAAAATGAGTACTTACTATTTTGGCATTTTTCGTGCTAAAACAATCTAACACCTTCAACTTTTATGGGAGAGATATAATTTTCCTCTTTTATGATCTCACCGAATTTCTATGCTTAGGATTTTCTTTGCTGCACCTAAATCTTTCATTTCAAATTCAGTACTCAACCATGCCTTCAAATTTTGTATATCAAATGTATCTTGTGCCACAATCAACATATCATCAACATATAATAAAAGAGAAATGAAAGAGCTATTAGGAAATTTGCACAGATATACGCAACTATCATATTTGCTCCTACAATAGCTAAGATGTACCATAAACAAATCAAACTTTTTATACCACTATCTAGGCGATTGCTTCAAGCCATATATAGATTTTTTCAATAGACAAACACAATCTTTCTTACATTCAAATTGAAAACCTTCTGGTTATAAATTTTCTCTTCAAGTTCACTATGCCAAAAAACTATTTTCACAACGAGTTGCTCCAACTCTCTAAATTATGCATGGCAACTAATGCAAGAAAAACCAGAATAGAGCTGTGTTTAATGACATGTGAAAACACATCATTAAAATCAACTCCCTTAATCTGACTATAGTCTTTAGCAATTAAATGGACTTTGAACCTAACGTCTTCAACATTAGGAATACCTTCCTTTTTTTTGAAAACTCATTTACAACCCACAATTTTCTTTCCTATTGGTGGTTTGACAAGCTCCCAAGTTTAATTCTTTTTAAGAGATTCCATCTTTTCATTCATAACAACTAACAACTTTGCTGAATTTTTTGAAGAAATAGCTTATTTATAGGTTTTAGACTCATTGTACTCTACTAACTCTGCAACTAAAAAAGCATAAGCAACAAAATCTGAGAACCCAAATTTTTGCAAAGGCTTCACTATTCCTCTTGGTCTATCTTTGGCAATAGAATATTGTTTCTCTTCAGGTTCTTTAAACTCAATATTATTAGTAGACGATTGAGTTGGCTGTGAAGAAATTACTTCAAACTCTACTTTCTTTGCAACACTTTTTAGATTTTTATCACAAGAAATAAATTATTCTTTCTTATGATGAAACATAACAGACTCATCAAAAGTAACATATCTGCTGATAATAATCTTTGATAAATTAGCATACCAAAATTTATAACATTTTACACCAAAAGCATTATTAAGAAAGATGCATTTTTTTGCTCTAGGCTTTAATTTGCCTTCACTAACATGTGCATATGCTGGACATCCAAATACATGAAGAGAAGAATAATTAGCAAGTTTACCTTACCATACATGCTCAAATGTATTGCACTTAATAGATATGTAAGGAGAACGATTTATCAACCAAGATATTGTATTAACTGCTTCAGTCCAAAACTTCTTGCCTAAACCGGCGTTAGACAATAGGCACCTAGTCCTTTCTAATAAGGTTTTGTTCACGCGTTCTATAATACGATTCTACTGTGGTCTATTCACTGTAGTGTGATGCCTCATTACTCATTCAACTTTGTAAAACTCATTAAACTCGTATCCACAAAATTTCAGCCTATAATCCGTTCTCAATCGCTCAATCTTTTTACCAATTTGCTTCTCAATTAATGTTTTTCATTGTTTAAATGTAACAAAACATCACTTTTATATTTTAGAAAATAAACCCAAACCTTTCTTGAAAAATCATCAATGAAAGTGAGTAAATATCTCGAACCAAGGCTTTTTGAAGGAACTTTCGCAAGCCATCAAAGATCGGATTGAATATAATCCAAAGTGTTCTTCGCTGTGTGAATTCCTATCATGAAACTAATCCTTTTTTGTTTTCTAAAGGCACAATACTTACAAAAATCCAGTTTTTCAATTCTTTGACCACATAGAAGACCTCTTTTACTTAACTCCTCCATCCCACTAAAACTCATATGGCCTAATCTTACATGCCATAATTTAGTGTTGTCTAATTCTGTCATGGCAGATAAGATTGTAACTGAACCGATAACTAATAGTACCTTACAACTGATACAAGTTCTCAATTTTCAGTCATTTCATCAACAGAAGTGAACATCTCATAATCTTCATAACTCTATCTTCAACTGTAAACTTACAACCATTAGCATCAAGTGTATCCAAAGAGATGAGATTTTTCTTCAAATCAGGAATGTGTCTGACATTATCTAAAGTCCTAATAATGCTTTCGTCCATCTTGATGTTGATAGTCTCAATCTTAATTGCTTTGCATTTAGTGTTGTTCCTATTAGAATAACTCCACCGTTAAATTCTTTGTACATGGAGAACCAGTCAAAATGAGGACACATGTGGTACGAGCAACCCGAATCAATAATCCAGCTATCACTAAATTTGTCTTCATCATTTGCAACCAATAACTAATCTTCATTTTCCTTTTTAGCGACACCAACTTGAGTGAGGTTTTCATTTCCCTGATTCTACCTAGTATGGTAGTTCTGACTGTTTTGCTGATTTGCATTCCCTTAATTTTAATGATTCATGTTATTTTTTCTTTGCTATTTTGCCTTCAATTTTAGACAATTTATTTTGATATGCCCCTTAAACTTACAATAGTTGCAAGTTAGATCCTTACGCTTTGATTTTGACTTGGACTTGTCACCATTACTTTTTTCAATAGACCTTCCTCTAGCAACTAAACCAGCCACATGATCATTACTGCCTTCAAAGGTCAATTATGTATCTAGTTTCTGCTTATTTAGGAGATTAGTCTTGACATCTTCAACATCAATAATGTATCTACTAACAATCACGGTTTCTCTAAAATTCTTATAAGAGAAAGATAGTGAAACTAGCAATAAGAGAGCCTGATCATCTTCTTCAACCTTAATATCAATACTTCTTAATTCAAAGATAATAGCAATGAATTCAAAAAAAAAAAAAAAGAGATGTAAGAGAAGCACCTTCAGCCATACGAAGAGGGAAGATTCATTGCTTGAGCCTCAACCGATTGGTGAGGGATTTTGTAATAAAGCTACTCCAATTTATTCCTTAAACTTACTGCTATTTTCTGATCTAATACCTCCTATAGAACTTCATTCATGAGACACAACTGAATAGCAGACAGAGCTCGTTCATCCAACTCTTCCCACGTTTCATTTGACTTGCTTTCTGGTTTCTCCCTTTCCCAAGTAGAGTTTTCTTCAAACTTTGCTACATAAGAACACCCAACGTACAAACTTATCATAGGTTGAAATTACCACTCCCATCAAACTTCTCAATATCAAATCTCATTGTTAAACTTGAAGCCATAACTAGAAGATTGAGGGAAAAAAAAAAAACCTAACACTCTGACACCAAATTGTTATGGCAAATGCGAAAACAATAATGAAATTGAAATTGAGAAGAACTTAAAAAACATGAGCTTTTATGTGGAAACCTTTGCACGGAAAATCATGGGGAGAGGAAAAGCAAAATCCATTATAGAAATCAAGAATTACAAAAGATGACTCTTAAAAACTTTTTCTATCTCAACTTCTTATATATAAGCAAGAGTGAAATCCAAAGTAGAAAATCTCTTTTTAGGAAACCTTCTCCAACTAAGAAAACCATTCAATTAGAAAACCTACTTAAATAAGGAAACTTTTCTTCTCGGGTTCAAACGTGAGACATATCTAACATCCCACAATTTAAAAATTGAAAATGCTCAAAGTTAAACGTAGCAATATGAAAGTTTTTACAATTAAAATTTAGAAAGAACGCATACATGATAGAAACATTAGAAAAGTTGAGTTTAAAATATATTAGCATCTTGTTCAGTTTGTTTTTTTATTTAGAATACGGATATCTTTGTTAGTGCTATATTCTTTAGCTCAAATTTTTTATTGACTAAGTTAAAACTCAGAACTATTTTATTATCCTTATTTTATTATAAATGGATGTAAAAAAAGAAGAAGAAGAGTAAACACATGAATAATAACCCAATAAATCACTCATTTCCAAAGCCATTTGAAATTGTATATAATATTAAATTAATGGGAATTAAAATAACCCATAATTAAGATACCTAAAACTGACTAATTTTGCTATTGTTTAAATTGAATGATTTATTTATTTATTTCAATAATCTAATGAACCAGACTATTAAACTAAATTCAGTTTAAAGTTAGCAATTGATTTGTTCTTATACCACATGCCTTTTTAATGGAAATATGACGCCAATGGTCCCCAAATTAGGGTCCAATGTATAATGTCATTTCCGAACCTTTAACATGTATAATGTCATTTCTGAACCTTTAATATTTTCAATATAGTTCTTGAATTTTGACCCAATGTGCAATTTCATCTCTAAATTTTTAATTAGTTCAATGTGATCAATGAAATATTGACAAATGTTCAATTTAGTACCTCAATTATGTAAAAATGACACCAATGGAAGGACTACACTGAACCTTAACAATAGTCTAGGGACTATATTGAACAAGTTAAAAGCTCAAGAATGTTATTACACATTGAGCCAAAGTTTAGGGATTACATTGACAAATTAAAAGTCTATACATTGAACCAAAATTCAATAACTATTTATGCCATTATCCTTTTCTCAATTCTACTTTGTCTGCTGCAATTGAACGAAGATCTTTTCGTGAGGGCTCTTTCAAAACCCTAATCTCTTGTCGGAAAACTCTCTTTCCAAAAGAAACCCTCCCTCAAAAAACCTCCATCCGCAACCTCTCAACTTTAATTTATGAAGCTGAGATCCTGCTTTGCTCTGCTTTTCTTTTTTAGGCTTTGATTTCCGATTTTTTTTTTCTCTTTTGATCTAATATAGGAGATTTTTTTCCATTTCTTTTGGCATCTTTTTTCACTTGTTTTTGTTGCTTTTACTCGCTCATCGTGATAAATAAATCTACTTGTAGCTAAAAATTTCATAAGAATGTCGTCACTAGTCTAGCCAGCTAGATGCCTTGGACATGGTTCTATGACTTCTCTGAGATTCAGCGAAAGCTTTTCTCTTCTAATTTAGTTGTAGATCTAAATCTAAGAGTTTTTCTCTCTTGATTTATATCTAGATCTAAGAGTTTCTTATATGCATATAGCGATAGTCTTGAGGACACTAAATTTAGGCGCATATTGCAAGACGTAGTTTCTAGTGAGAAAAATCTCGATGTATGCCCTTCACTGATGGTTCTAGTGATTGATCACCGATTGATTTTTGATGTTACGATAAATATGGTCTTTTGGGATGAAAGTGTGTTTATAGCCGTCAAGCTATACTCTTTTGTTTTTCTTTATTTTGGTTTTTTTTTTTTGCAGCTTTTTTGGAATTTGTTTTGCTTGGAAGTTTTCTATAATCCCCTCATGTTTGATTATGGCAAATGAATGAAATTTGCTTTTGATGAAAAGAAATGTACTTTGTATTTATATGAATTTCTATGAATTATAATGTGACATGTTAAATTATTTTTAGTTCTTAAGTCTTTTGACTCTATGATTTTATTGTAAACTTCACGTAAATGGATTTCAAAACTACTTAACTATTACACAACAAAAAATTCATGCTATAAATATACGGCTTTTATTCATTGATTATTTACTTTTATTATAACCTCAAAGTGACAAAAACACAATTTGTTATATTTTAAATAGTCTATGATATTTTGAATTTCTGCAATTCTTTTATAAATTAAGTGAATTCTTTATTCGGTATAATGTTCCTATATTACATTAAATGAAATTGCTTGAACAAATTAAGCTACTAAACTATTGATAGTTTACCTACTAAACAACATATATCTTTAGCTTTTGTAAATTGAATTCATGATAAGAAATTCCTATATACACCGAGTTAAATTACTTACATCAAATCAGTTAAAATTCAAGAGTTTCTCAAATCTTTAATCTCTGCTGATCTATTGTAAACCAATTTATTTTAATTTTATCTTACTAAAATAAATTTTCTTGTAGGAAATATTCTTTATTTAGAGTATGAGAAATTTAACAGCAAAAACTATATATAGACAGGCGTGCGTGCATATACACACTATTTTCTAAATAATGTTTTTCAGTTTTTCAGCTATTCAATTCATTGTGAGTTTATGTTAAGCTTTGACATTAGCAAGAAATATATTTATTTTATATATGACGCATATCTCATTTTTATCCTTTCATTATTCAATTTACTCTTTTTTTTTTATAAAATAAAATGTTTTGTACGGTGTAACTTATTCACTTAAACGCAGTAAGCTATAATTCAATTTTACTCAATTGAAAATAACAATTCATTAAAAGTCATTGCATATAATGCTAACTTGTTTTCGTAACTTTACATTGTGATACTAAGTCCTCTCAAAAATTACATTAACATTTTCAGCAATTTTTTTTTGTTTGAAAATACTAGTACTTTCCATTTTTTTTTCTTTTGGTCTAACTCCTCTCTTCTATGTACATCTAGTACTTTCATTAACTTGAGCAAAGTTTGTGAACATCTGACCATAAAAATATCCGGCAGAACTTCAAAAGACGATATGCTGGTATGGATTAGGAACAAGTGTGGGATCAACTCAGCTAAAAGTGCAAGTAACAGGCCATACTTAAACGAATCGGCAGCAGCAAACCGACCAAGCCTCATTATCCTATCAGACACCCGGAACACTGGACGAAAATCTGGAAATTGAACACCCTCCCCAAAATTAATTTCTTTGTGTGGAGCGTATCCCAAAACACTATACCCACAAGAGAGTATCTCTTCAAAAGGAAATCTTAGCTGACCCCATGTGCCCTTCATCTCATGAAGCTCCAAAAACAATAAGAGCACATCCTCCTCCTTTGTCACTGGGTAGGAGCCATGTGGTCGGATTCAAGACTACACAGTCAAATTTCGAATCAGAACATTACCAGAATGGATCAATGGATCAGAAAATGCATTGGATCATTCATAGACCTACATTCAAATGAGGAACTCGCGGGGGTATTGTGGTTTATTCGGAAAGCAGGAAATGCCCACATCTTCCAGTTCCGCCGATCAGAATCAAGCCTAGTTGTTGACAATGCACTCGCGATGAACATTGAGATGGAACCCCAAAAAGAGGGAAGCAAGCTGACCAAAGCCCTTGGGAAGTGAGGGCCTGGATTGAAGATTGCAAGAGGAAGCTGGCCCATCTCAAATTCGTTCTCCAAGAGAGGCAAATCAGTTTGGGTAGCTAAGGCCCATCAAAACAAAAGGACTTCTTTCTACTTGGCTGCCCACTTTGAATAGTAGAAGATTAACCAACACATCTGGATGGCAAGTTAGAAAATCCACAAAAATCGTTGAGGGCGAGTAGTAATTGTCCCCAAAAGCTAGTTCCTTACTCACTCTGTACGCAAAGGTAATAATTTAATCAAATGAAAAATCGTTGCTTGAAGATTTTGACAAATTCCGAAAGGAAAGGTTCCATCTGTAAGCACGTGGGATTCAAATTTTTAGATACCTCAACAAGGAATGAAACTCCTTGCGTTAATTATATGCAAGAGACATATTCGATTATTTACACCATGAATTTTGAATTCTAAATGATATAATTTATGAGGTTAGCTAGGCTACGTAATAAAAGTTTAATTTGATGAAAACGTGATTTCAATGTGATTTGTGATAACAATTCATTAGGATTCAATATTGAAACAATTGTATCGGCCGAGAAGGTTAAAAAAACAAGTAATCGATTGCCTCTTGTTGAGGGAACTTTTGTACTTCTAGTGAACATTTTAATTTTCCTTTTTTTTTCCAACTTTATCAAAATGTGGGTTTATTTTAGAGTCAGTACATTGGGTCTCGATATCAGTATTTCACTTTATGGAAACGTGAGCTCCACTGTAAACATCAAAATATTTTAATTTAAGTTAACTCTGGTGGAGCCAGGCCTTTTCGGCCTTTTACTTTCCTCTTTATCCTCCTTTCCTGTCCACCGCCCACCGCCACTGTCTTTTCTCGTCGACATGACCCAGCGTCCGTTTCTCTCTCTCTCTCTCTCTCCGCTCACTACTCACGCGCCATACGTGCGGTGCGGAGACATTATACGCACCGCACGCGCGCGACTTAACTAAATATTGTACTCGCTTGCAGATTGGGTCCAGGAAAAGTCGATGGAAAGGATCCATGGCGACTCGTAGATCATCCCGCTTTTGCATACGTTCTCTTTTTTTTTTTTGGTAAAAATGCATACGTTCTCTTTTGCTTTACTTTCCGGCCAAAATTTAATAGTTCCTTCACGTGGATCGCCTAACGCCTTTATAAAAAACGATTAATATCCTGAAAATTCCTAATCTGGTACCCATGTGATAAATGTACCTTAAAATGTTTTTTTAACCATAAAAAACCTCAAACTAATATACATTTGATAAATTTACCGTAAATTTGTACATTTGTGACAAATTTAGCTTCCGTTAGTTTTCGTTAAATTTTACTGTCAAATTATTAAGTTAAATAACACGTGACATTTGACGATATATCATAAATTTACCAATTTAGGTTTTTTGTGGTCAAATAAATTAGTTTTTGGTAAATTTATCATAAATATACAAGTTTATGGTTTTTTACGGTCAGTTAGGGTAAATTTGTTACAAGTGTACTAGTTTGGAGTTTTTCATGATCAAACAAATAATTTTGGGTAAATTTGTCACGGATGTATCAGTTTGGGATTTTTTAGGGTATTAACCTTAAAAAAAACGTGGCTAAGGTCCCATTCGATTCAATTTTCGACAAATGTCCTTTTGGATTAAAAGAACTTTTTGAAATGTAAAGAGCATTTGATCAATAGTAATTTTATACTTCATTATGAAACAACTTTGATTTAAATGCCGTTCGGTAAAAATTATATTTTTGTTAAGTTTTCTATTAAAAAAATTTCATTTAATATAGCCACAGGCGACTAGATTTGGCTGCTGCCACCAACCTCCAGCGGCCAAATCTAGTCGTCGGATGGCCTTGCTTGAGGTCACAACCCAGGGAGGGCATTTGGGTCTCGCAAACCCAAGCGACTGTCGCCTAAGGTTGTCGTCGAACCTCAAGCGATGATTGGGTCGTGGTGGCTGCGTGACCCCTCAGGCAGCGATCGTCGGCATGGGCAACTCCTTGGCCAATGGTTGTCGGCCTCCATTCTTTCTCCAAAGAAGATGAACGGTACTCATGACTTGCAGTTTGAAAATGCAACTTCCCAAAGTACTTATGGAGTTATTTTTTTGATAAAGGCTCTTAAAGCCATTTGGAGATGCAATTACATTTTGCCAAAATTGTCCAAAAAAGTAAACCAAGCTCGTTTGCATTTGGCCAAATCCTTTTAGAGCCCAAATGCCGAATCAAATAGGGCCTAACTACCTACCACATTTAAATAATGCTTGTATTATTTTCTAACCTAATTTCTTAAAAGAAAATCCACAAATTTTTAGTGAATATTAAGTTTTTTTTTTTTATCTAAAATTCAAAGATTAATATCCCAAAAATTCCAAATTGGTACATTTATAATAAATTTATTATAAACTAATTTTTAACTATAAAAATCCAAAACTAATATATTCATGATAAATTTGGATGAGATGATGGGTATTATGGATGTGAATTTGAGTAGACTTTAGAAAAAATGATAATGTTTTCGGATGCAAAAGACAAAGATGACGGCTTAATTCATTTTTGTCTGTTTTTATGGACGACGGTGCAATTCTAAGCACCATTAATTGAGAAGTTGTCATCATGGAATTCTATAATAAAAAACGATCGGATCAAGGAGTATTCTCAAATTAACTTGTTAGGTAACCAATTGAAAAAATGAGAAACCTGAATTTAGTGACGCGATTAGAATGAAATTACCATGTTGATTTTTGTTTCTGAGCATGGTGAGGTGTGCACCACCACATGTATAGAGTAACATTTCTCAACGTTTCATTTGACTCTTGCCTCATCCACCAGCCTTGGTCTTTTTTTAACTCCTAAAGTCTCGGTAATTTTTGCAAATATACTTTGGAATTCGGGATCTTAAATTTGATGGGGACTGACTAACCTGTCCTACTCTCCTCCATATTTTTAGACTACTACTCGCCTCGACTTCTTCTCAATTACGTTTAACTTGTGGGGCCATGGCCATTTCTTTATCCTTCATATCTCTGCCGTTTCTCTTGATCAATGTTGCAGCACAGTGGAAATTGAAACAGAGCCTCGCTTTCCTACCTGACCATCGTTCTTTGACCCCTGTTCCAAACGGAGTTCTTACAACTTCCTTGAATGCATCATGCTGCGTTTTTCATCATACAAGTCTTATAAAATCACTATAAAATATGGTGTGATTTTACATGTGTTCTTCGACGAGAAAAGCATGTCAAATCTTTTGTGATTACTTTCAGTGTTTTAGTAGGTGTAGCTAAGATGAAAAGAAGGAGCCATTCTTCGGAAACTAGATGCACAAGCCAAGGCTCATCAGGAGTTGAGTTTGATGTGTTCTTGAGTTTTCGAGGGCCGGATACTCGCCTTACCTTCACAGATAGCCTCTATTACGCCTTGCTAGGTAAGGGAATCTGTGTTTCCATAGAAAAGCAGGGGATCGACGCTGGTGAAGAGATCGGCCCACAGATTTTCCAGGCGATTGATGCCTCGAAAATCTGCATTCCCATCCTCTCCAGAGGCTACGCCTCCAGTAGCTGGTGCCTGCACGAGTTGGAACACATGATGGAGTGTGGGAAAACCAAGAAACTGGAGGTTATGCCCATTTTTTATGACGTGAAACCTTCTGATGTGAAGCTTGAAACCAAATTATACGGCGATGCACTTTCTCTGCATGAAAAAAAGCGTGGGGTTGAGATTGTGCAGCGCTGGGCGAAGGCACTTAAAGAAGTTGCTAGAATCAAGGGATGGGACATCAAGAACATGGGGTATGTTAACTCACTCAACTCCATCTTCCCTTTTTTCTCTGTTTCTTTTGCTTGAATACAAATTATAATTTGAAGACCACAACTTTGTTTTTTGTTCTGGACCAAAAATTGTGATGGAATATCGCATGGAATTCTACGCGCCATTATCTCAAGATTGAAGGATTACCTTCTCGACATAACCATTATAATTTACTGTCCTATATTGAACGAGACCAGAGAATCGTGTATATATTCTTTTGTTCACTGGTTCCAGCATCAATTTTGTAATTTCATGTTATGGCTTGATCTTGCGAGTATACAAGTTTTGCCACCAACCTTATAATTTACTTGATTATGTTGTGTGTCCTGACATAGCCACGGAGAACTCATACAGTTGATTGTGCGGGAAGTGTCGATTAAGCTTCAGGTGCCTCGTGTTCATGTATTCGATGATTTAGTGGGAATGGACAAATCAGCGAATGAAGTAGTAGATTTGCTGAATGTTGAATCTGAGGACAGAAGGCTCATTGGAATCTTGGGGAAGGCTGGAATAGGCAAGACAACTCTTGCCAAGGTTGTTTACAACAAACTATCTACTGATTTTGAGAGTTGCAGCTTCATTTCAGATATCCGAGGAGCATCACAAGATTCTGGTCTGTTAAATTTGCAGAGGCAGCTTGTCTTTGATATCCTTGGAGACGTAGGAGTTGAGCTTTCTAGCATCGATCAATGCATGAATATTATCAGAGATAGATTCAGTAAAAAGAAAGTTCTTATTGTCCTTGATGATGTAGATCAAAGGAAGCAACTTGTGCCATTAGGACCAAAGGGAGAATGGTTTGGTTCGGGAAGTAGAATAGTGGTTACAACAAGAGACAAAAGTGTTTTAAGTGGATTCCAAGATCAATTTGAACATTGTTTGCTTTATGAAGCTAAGGAACTCAACGATCTTGATGCTCTTCAACTTTTTAGTAAGCATGCCTTTAGAAGCAACTCTCCTCCAAATGCATTCTTGAAATTATCTGAGGAAATTATTGTAAGAATAGGAGGGCTTCCTTTGGCCATTAAAGTGATTGGCTCAAATTTATATGGAAAAAAGGAAGCAGAGTGGCAAAAAATATTGAAAATGATGGAACATGGTCGTCATCAGGAAAGTACGCCACTCAAGATGCAAAGAGAAGTGTCTTCTCCAAGCAAATTACTTCAAGAGAGGTATCTATTCGTCAAAATATGAATTATATACATTTTGCTACAAGTCATTTTTCGAAAAGAATTGTCTTTTATTTGCAGTGATAAAATAAATGACACTAATCGATTCCATACTTTTGTCTCGAATTCGATAAAGAAGAGAATCATTAGTAGGATAACAGTAGTCTACCATCTGAATTTTAAGATGTCAGTCCTATTTCCATAATGCTCACTTACACTTCAGAGAATAGAGCATAACTAATTTAATTAAGAGTGACCATTGTTGTGGTGTGCATGTCAAGTTTTCTTAAAAGTTCAAATTTCTGGTCAGTAAATAAGCAGATCCAACTTCCAATATAATAATTAGATCAAATCACTAGCTGAATTTCCTTATTAATAATATTGTAGTAGATTAGATGTCAATTTAGGTATCACAGTGTGCTAGAATAAGTGTTTGCACTTTTTTTGCATTGACAAGAAAAAATTAATGACAAATGAATATCTTGTATCAATGTGGGGAACTGAAGCAATGTTGTAAGAGAGAGACTGGTCAGGTGAAATTCTGTTTTTCTTGCAGAGGATGAAGAAAATGGAAGATGAAGCTGGAGAGCGACCAGCAGACGTGGAAACCTCAGATAGGAATTATTATGCAATTGCAGCTGTTCAAAACGTAGTTGGTATTGATCATCGTGTAAAACAAATCACCAACTTACTGGAGATGGAAGTCAATGATGAGGTGCGCATTATTGGAATCTATGGAACTGAGGGAATTGGCAAGACGTCTCTTGCCAAGGCTGTATACGACTGCATCTCTTCTTGTTTCGACAGTTGTAGCTTTCTCGCAGAGGTCGAAGAAACCATACAAAATCCCGGTGGTATTCAGTTTTTGCAAAATAAGCTGATATGTGATATCCTTGAACGAGATCATAGAGATCCTTTGTTTGATGAAAGAATAGAATTGTTTCTGGATATCTTTCATGAAATGAGAGTTCTAATAGTTGTCGATGACGTGGAAAGGCCATCCGATCTTATTGCGATTGTAGGAGACCAGCTTCATTGGTTTGGTCCAGGTAGTCGAATAATTGTGACTTCCAAAAATAGTGGAATTCTCAAAGAGTATGATCCCGAGAAGGCTTGTAACTACATGGTTAGTGAGTTGGATGACGGTCGAGCTTTTGAACTTTTCTGCAAGCATGCATTCAGGATGCAATCTTCTATGCCTGATTATGATGGATTCTCAAGCCGCATTGTCAATGCTACAGAGAAACTACCATTAGCAGTCGAAGTCATCGGTTCATTTTTGCGGGGTAAATCAATACAAGAATGGAAAAAGATGGAGAAGTCAATGAAAAAGCGTATTATGAGTTCTCAAAAGACTACGGTTGGCCTTGAAGAGATACTGGATATATGTTACAAAGAAATAGATCAACAGCAAAAAGATATATTTCTGGACATAGCATGTTTTATCTCTGGTGTGGATGCCCGAATTGCTTCATATATGTGGCCCAATTGTTATCCATCCTCTGGTTGCATTCTGATGCCCCTGGCAAAAATTGGAGAAAACAATGAATTGCAGATGCACAGATTGCTGAGATGCCTTGGCAAAAGAATTTTTGAGCAAGAGGGATCTGGAGATCCAATTGGGAGAAAAATTTACATACAGGAGAAGGTAAAAACCTTTTGGTGCAGTTTGTTATTGGCAAAACAAACACCTCGACTTACAGGCTACATTTTTTTTTTTTCTTTCCATTTTTTCTCAAGGAATCATATCATGCATGTACACTTTAGCACGTAGGGCTAGGAAATATCCTTTTTTCGGATGGGTATTTGGGTTTACAGCTTCTGATGATTATGTTACTTTGTCAAATGTAGGGAAAGGAAAACGTTGAAGCTCTCCCCATTGACTTCACAGCTGAATATTTTGAGATGATGCCAGAACTACGGTTTCTCAAGTTGGATAATGCCAAACTTTCCGGAAACTTTGGAGGTGCATTTGCTAGTTTAAGGTGGCTCTGTTGGCAAAGGTGTCCTCTGGATTTTAGTGCAGAAAATTTTTTGTTAACAGAGTTGGTCATTCTTGATCTGTCTTGGAGCAAAGTCACAGAAGATTGGGGAGGTTGGGTTGAAATCAAGGTGGTTTAGTATTTGGTTGTTTTATGTTTGCTTTTTTGAATTATATATCTGGGAATTGACCATGTGGGGGTTTTCTGTTTTGGATTTGCAGATGGAGAAATTGAAAGTTTTGAATCTTACAGGTTGTTCTGACTTACTGATCACTCCCGACTTCTCTGATTACAAAGATTTGGAAATCCTGATTCTTGAACGATGTTCTCGTTTGGTGAAGCTACATCCTTCGATTGGCCATCTGAAACGTTTAGTGTCCCTGAATTTGAAGTTTTGCTCCCGATTGCATAGGTTGCCAGAGGAACTGGGTTGTGCGACAGCTCTGAAAGAACTTTTTATTGACGGGACTTCTGTACGGCAGATCCCCATCTCCATAGGCAATTTGAAGCAACTCGAAATTCTTAGTGGCTCCAAGTGCTTCCCATTGACTCACCTGCCCAGTTCGATTTGTTATCTGACTGCTCTCTCCGAATTCTTATTAGAAGGTGCAAACATTTCTGAGCTCCCGAGCTCACTGGGAAAGCTGCTGAAGCTAAGACGCTTGTCATTGAGGGATTGCCGTTATTTGGAGGAACTTCCATATTCTATCGGTGAAATTCGGTCATTAGAGGAGTTGGATATATCGGCCTCTAGTATATCTGAACTCCCCGACTCAATAAGAAATCTGAAAAGCTTGAGAGTGCTGAGAATGGATTCTTCTTTCATTCGAGAATTTCCTAAGGAGATTGGGAATCTAACCAATCTGGAAGAACTCCATGCTTCCTGGTGTGGGAATTTGAAGGGGGCCATACCCAGTGATATCGAGGGACTATGTCATTTGAGATCATTGATGCTGGGGCATTCCAGTATATCTAGCCTACCCCCGGAAATCTCCACCATCTCTGGTCTTCTCACCCTGGATTTAATCCAGTGCAATGAAATTGAAGAGTTGCCGAAGCTTCCCCCTTCTCTAATTTGTCTGCGTGTGAGTTCTAAAAGGATGAAAGCGATACCCCTTCTTGAAGATTTGAAGGAATTGGAGGTGCTGTGCCTAAGTGATGGGGACCCGAAGGCATGCCGACCTCCCTCAAAACAGCCAATGCCAGAATCCAGCTTGAAACAAATGATTGACAAACCATCCTTCTCAATATCGTTTCCTAAACTGAGGAAACTAGAATTGTCTCTTTCGCAAGTTATGAAGCTGAAGTTTGAGCCGACAGATATTCCTCAGCTCGAAACGCCTACCCTTCCTCGTTGGAGCCTTAAAGAAGCATCTGAGCTTCCCAAGACGTTGTCAGTGTTCGAGCTCCGTCACTCTGCGATAGAAGAGATTGAAGGGCTTGGAAGGCTTAAAGCCCTGAAGAGGCTAGAAATATCCAAATGCAAAATAAAAAATCTCAATGGGATTGGCCAGTTAACCTCACTGAGAAGTTTGATTCTATCTGACTGTGATTGCCTCAGTTTACCTGATCTTTCAAACTTGAAGTCGCTGAAAGTTTTAGATATCAGACGATGCAAAATGATCCGTCAAATTGAAGGCCTAGAAAAATTATTTTCTTTGGAAACGCTGAATATTAGTGAATGTCCGGCTGAGAACTCGGTGCAAGCAAAGAACGTAATGGCAAGTTCAGTCGTAATAGGGGGCCGTGGCGACTTCATCAAACGACGTGCGACATCTTTGAAGCATTATAGACAGAAGATTCTTCTGGATACATTAAACAAGGTGCGATATCGTCTTCATAAATGTATAGTAGATATATGTGAACGCACAGGTTTGAAAATTGGTTTGTTATAATTTCAGTTTGATGCTCTAATTCGGTAACACTACACAAATTGTAAAAAGTTAAATATTGTTCTGAAATTTGCATGGACTAAAATATATCTTTTAATCCAATGGCGAAAATTTATCGGGGATGATTTCAAATAATTTCAAAAACTTTAGTGTTTTTTTGACATGTTCTTCACAATTTGAAATGTTGTTTTGTGTAAATTTAATAACTGCACAAATGAAAGTTTTATCATTATAATTTTTAAATTAATTTCGTTGTTATATAATTGAGCGTCCGACATAATGTTATACCATATATCTTTTCATAATTTTGAGCAATAATCGCCCTATTAAACTTTGGCATTATTGCGCATTAGACCGTAAACTTTCAAAAGTTATAGATTACCTCCCTTCACCCCACCCAAAAAAAACTTTGATTTATGTTGCATCCATTAGTTTTTCAGCACGAGTAGCTGTTAAACAATAATTGTGTCACATTTATTTGCTGTTTTGCCAGTACATGCATATATAGTAGGCTAGATTAGTTTCTATTTTTGGCCACCAATGGGCTTGACTAGTTGATTTTGCGATTTTAGTACTATAGCAGATTGCCACCGCGGGGAATTCACGTCTGTTCATAATACATTGACTATTTGAAAGTAAATTAAAGCAAATATTGCTTGAACAAATGGTCATTAATTACATCATGATGTAACTTTTACAGGAGCGAAAGTATTATTTCAATAAAAAAATGCAACTTATGACAAAAAGAGACTAGTAGTTTGGAAGCATATTATTTTGGATTAAGAAATAATACAACAACATACAGATTTTCATAAAATGTTTTGAAACAATGTATCCCATGGTTATGGATTTTTCATTCGAATAGTAGAAGATACAGCTCTTTTTTAGTTCCAAAATGCAAAACAATTGGATTTATATTAATATCGTAATTGAAATAAATAATTACCATAAAAAGATAGTAGTACATGAAGTGCGTCGAAAATATCCAAAAAGAATATATTGATGTAATTAAAGTGAAAATAAGATGGAAGTATTAATATAACGACGTAATATATAGAAAAAGAGACGGAACTGGGCATGGAATTAGAATAGTTTGACTCGTACTTTTTTATTTTTTATTTTTTGCTTTACTCGGGGGTTCGACAGCCTTTTGCTTTTACTTGGGGAATGTTTGGACTGGATTTTGCTTTTTGCTTTAGGGTTTTACTTTACTCATTTTTACAGTCGGAATTAAAATTTCCTTTAAACGAACATCTCATATCTTTACGAACGTTAAATACTGACAGTTAGAAAGAGATTCCGATGATTTTAGTCGTTTCCATTTTGGTTCGAGTACTACGAGTCTACGAGTATGAATTATTCTCGCTCAAGACCCTAAATAATGGAAATTGTTTTTATAAAACTAAGGCCACGTATACTACAAATGGTCTCTAAAATTGGTATACTAAGGAAAACAGAGAAATACGTTTTGGTCCTCATATTATTTGCGACTCTTTATTTTGTCCACGTACCGTGCTTTCTTCATCTTAATCTCTCAACTAGTAATTCTTCTTTTCCCTTGGATTTCGTCCTCTAATGGCTTCCTCATGTAAATGTGCTCGATAAACAAACGATTTGCTGACATGTAGGTGCCATGTAGACTAGGGCGTTGTTCGTTTCCAGCAGGTTTTGCATCAGAAATCTATCAAAGGGATGAATTTGAAAAAAAAAAAAATCGATTTGGGGCTGAAATGATGGAAAAAATGGGGACCAAAATGAAGAATTGCGAAAAAAGCGAGGTGCAAAATTTTATCTTTCCCCAAAAAGATTCCGAGTTTATTCACCCTAGCAGCATGTATTACCTCAATCCCCTACTCGTCTGTCTTTTATCCCTTCAAATACGGATGCCGATCACTCACCCAAATACCAACCATTTGCAATTCTTTCCCGATTGTTGATCTTTGTCAATATGTGCATGTCTCATTAAAAATATGTAAGTGCCGATGTAAACAGGCAACGCATGAATTGAACAATAAATTTGCAAAAATCTGTAGCAAATAGACAATATTCTCAATTGATAAATGACATTCTATTTAAGGATAAAGTGCATGTAAAAGTAACAAAGTGACCAGAAGGAACCAATCAAGAAGAGCTCAGTACCTGTAAATGAGAGTGTGGTATAGGAACATACTTGTATTTGGAATTCGTTGAGAATATTTAGGCATTGCTTTCCGTTAGTCCAAGACCACTATCTTCCAAAATTGAATGTGGATCATTCGACTTGGAAACAACAACACAAGAAAATGTGAGGAAAGATGATGCAGAAGGAACCAAAGAAATTTGTGTTGTACGTGTTTGAAGGTAAACTGAACTTAATATCCGTCATTGCATAGTCGGAGTCTAAGAATAGTCTACCATCTGAATTTTAAGACGTTAGTCCTATTTGCATAATGTTCATTTGCTGTTGCAAGCTTGTTTACACTTCAGAGATTAGAACAGAATTAATTAATTAATTAATTACCGTGACCATTCTTGTGATGTGCATATCAAGATCTCTTGAAAGTTGAAATATCTGGTCAGTAAACCAAGCATCCAATTTCCAAGATGCTAATTTGATTACAATACTACCTAAGTTTCCTTATTAATATTTTGTGGGAGTAGATATTGAATTATGGATCAGAGATAGCTAGAATAAGTGTATGCGTATTTTTGCATCAATAAGAACAATTTGAAATTTGGAGCTGGCAAAATGGGTTATAAACTCATATTATGATCTATTTTTAGTTAAATGGGTCATATATGGGTCAAGTGAAAGTTAAATATAGGTAAAAAACGGGTCAAGTGAAAGTTAAATATGGATCAGAAATGAGTCTGAGAAAATAAAACACAAAAAGAAATGGGTCTAAATGAGTTATTAAGAAAGGAAAGGAAACCTAGAGCCGGCAAAATGGGTCATAAACCCATATTATAACCCATTTTTAGTTAAATGAGTCATATATGAGTTAAGTGAAAGTTAAATATGGGTTAGAAATGAGTCAAGTGAAAATTAAATATGGATTTGAAATGAGTTTAAGCAATGGTGGGTTATTAGGAAACCCATTTTAAAGTTTAAATCCGTGGGCATGGCATTTTTTAACTTTATAAAAATGTTTTATTTTTAATAAAAAATCGAAATTATAATTATTTTTCATATTTCAATTTTCTTTTCTTTTTCTTCCTTCCTTAGCCGATGGTAGGGCGACGGCCAGGCGAGGCTCAAGCTTGCCGGCGTCGAGCAAGGCCTCGATCTCGTTGGATTACGTGAGGCTTGGCCTCGTCGACAACTAGCGAGGCTCGAGCCTCACTGGATCTCGCTTGTGGCTGGTCGTGGCCGGCAACCAGCCAAAGAAGAAGAAAAAAGAAAAGAGAAAAGAGAAAAATAGAAAATAATTTAAAAAAAAAATTAAAAAATATATATTTTAAAAAATAATTAAAAATTAAAAATTAAAAATTCGATTTTTAAAAAATATTTTAAAAAGAATTATAAAAATTTTCCATTAAATTTGTATTGCATAAAAATGTTTTAACAATACTTTTTTTTTATAAAAAAATCATAAAAATGAGCTTTCTTAGGTTTAGTTAAAAAATTTTCATGTTACAATTTTTAGTTATTTAATGGTATGTTCACTTTAAATAAGAGAAGCATGTGCATAATCTAATTTTTTTATAAATATTTCAATTTAAAGGTTTTTATTTATTTTATTTACTATTTTTAATTTAATTTGAAGTTTTAATCCAATTAACATATAGTAGAAGTGGGTTTTCCTAAAATATTAATAGGTTTTAGTAATACAGGTCGGGTCGGGTATGGGTCACTAGATTTACCCTATAAGAATATGATTCAAAATGAGTTAAATGGGTCAAATATGGGTCGACCCATTTTCGACCCGACCCGACCCGATCCACCCATTTTCCACCCCTAAATTTGATGATAAATGAATATCTTGTATCTATGCGTGGAACTAAAGGAATGTTATAAGAGAGAGACTGATCGGGCAATGTTTGTTCTTGTCTCCGTCTACGATCATACTTACGTGAAAAATTCTATTTTTCTTGCAGAGGATGAAGAAAATGGAAGATGAAGCCAGAGAGCGATCAGCAGACAAGGAAACCTCAGATGGGAATTATTATGCAATTGCAGCTGTTCAGAATGTAGTTGGAATTGATGATCGTGCAAAACAAATCACCGACTTACTGGAAATGGAAGTCAATGATGAGGTGCGCATTATTGGAATATATGGAACTGATGGAATTGGCAAGAAGACTCTCGCCAAGGCTGTATACGACCAGATCTCTTCTTGTTTTGACAGTTGTAGCTTTCTCGCAGAGGTCAAAGGAACCCCCCAAAATTCTCAGGGTATTCAGTTTTTGCAAAATAAGTTGATTTGTGATATCCTTGAGCGAGATCATGAAGATTCTTCTTTTGATGAAACAATAGAAGATTTCGTGGATATATTTCGTGAAATGAAAGTTCTAATAGTTGTCGATGCCGTGGAAAAGCCATCCAATCTTCATGCTATTGTAGGAGACCAGCTTGATTGGTTTGGTCCAGGTAGTCGAATAATTGTGACTTCTCAAAATGAGGAAATTCTCGAAGAGTATGATTCCGACAAGGCTCCCACCTACATGTTTACTGAGTTGGATGATGGTCAAGCTTTTAAACTTTTCTGCAAGCATGCATTCAGGATGCAATCTTCCATACCTGATTTTGATGGACTCTCAAACTGCATTGTCAATGCTACAGAGAAACTACCATTAGCAGTTGAAGTCGTCGGTTCATTTTTGAGGGGTAAATCAATACAAGAATGGGAAATGATGGAGAAGTCAATGAAAGCACGTCTGATGAGTTCTCAAAAGACTACGGTTGGCCTTCAAGAGCTATTGGATATATGTTACGGAGAACTAGATCATCGGCAAAAAGAAATGTTTCTGGACATAGCATGTTTTATCTCTGGTGTGGATGCCCGAATTGCTTCATATATGTGGCCCAATTGTTATCCATCCTCTGGTTGCATTCTGATGCCCCTGGCAAAAATTGGAGAAAACAATGAATTGCAGATGCACAGATTGCTGAGACGCCTTGGCAAAAGAATTTTTGAGCAAGAGGGACCTGGAGATCCAATTGGGAGAAAATTTTACATACAGGAGAAGGTAAAAACTATTGGTTCAGTTTGTTTTCGGCAAAACAAACACCTCGACATATGGACTACATTTTTTTCTCCATATATTCTCAAGGAATCATATCATATATGTACACTTTAGCACGTAGGGCAAGGAGATATCCTTTTATCGGATGGGTATTTGGGTTTACAGCTTCTGATGATTTTGTTACTTTGTCAAATGCAGGGAATGGAAAACGCTGAAGCTCTCCTCTTTGACTTCACAGCTGAATATTTTGAGATGATGCCAGAACTACGGTTTCTCAAGTTGGATAATGCCAAGGTTTCCGGAAACTTTGGAGGTGCATTTGCTAGTTTAAGGTGGCTCTGTTGGCAAAGGTGCCCTCTGGATTTTAGTGCAAAAAATTTTGTGTTAACAGAGTTGGTCATTCTTGATCTGTCTTGGAGCAAAGTCACAGAAGACTGGGGAGGTTGGAGTGAAATCAAGGTGGTTTAGTATTCATTTGGTTGTTTTATATTTGCTTTCTTGAATTATATATCTGCGAATTGACCATATGTGTGTTTTCTGTTTTTGACTTTTGCAGATGGAGAAATTGAAAGTCTTGAATCTTACCGGGTGTCCTGACTTGCTGTTCACTCCCGACTTCTCCAGTTACAAAGATTTGGAAATCCTAATTCTTGAACGCTGTTCTCATTTGGTGAAGCTACATCCTTCAATTGGAAGTTTGCAACGTTTAGTTTCCCTGAATTTGAAGTTCTGCTCCCAATTGAACGGGTTGCCAGTGGAACTAGGTCGTACGACAGCTCTGAAAGAGCTTTTTATTGACCGGACTTCTGTACGGGAGATCCCCATCTCCATAGGCAATTTGAAGCGACTCAAAATTCTCAGTGGCTTCAAGTGCTTCCCATTGACTCACCTGCCCAGGTCAATTAGTTACCTGACTGCTCTCTCCGAGCTCTTATTAGACGGTGCCAAAATGATTGAGCTCCCAAGCTCACTGGGGGAGCTGCTTAATCTAAGACGCTTGTCATTGAGAGACTGCCATTGTTTGAAGAAACTTCCAGATTCTATCGGTAGAATGTGGTCATTAAAGGAGTTGGATATATCGGGGACTTGTTTCTCTGGACTCCCCAATTCAATAAGGTATCTGGAGAGCTTGACAGTGCTGAGAATGGATTCTTCCTTCATTCGAGCATTTCCTAAGGAGATTGGGAATCTAACTGAGCTCGAAGAACTACATGCTTCCTGGTGTCGGAGTTTGAAGGGGGCCATTCCTGGTAATATCAAGGGACTACGTCATCTGAGATCATTGATGCTGGGGCATTCCAGAATATCTAGCCTACCCCCTGAAATCTCCACCATCACTGGTCTTCACACCCTGGATTTAATTCAGTGCAATGAAATTGAAGAGTTGCCGAAGCTTCCCCCTTCTCTAATTTGTCTGCGTGTGAGTTCTAAGAGGATGAAAGCGATACCCCTTCTTGAAGATTTGAAGGAATTGGACGAGCTGTGCCTAAGTGATGGGGACCTGGAGGCATGCCGACCTCCCTCAAAAAAGCTGATGCCAGTATCCAATGTGCAACAAATGATTGGCAAACCATCCTTCTCAATATCGTTTCCTAAACTGACAAAACTAGAATTGTCTCTTTCGCAAATTATCAAGCTGAAGTTTGAGCCGAAGGAAATTACTCAGCTCAAAATGCTAGTCCTTTCTGGTTCGAGCCTTGAAGAAGTATCTGAGCTTCCCAAGACGTTGTCAGTTTTGTCAATTCAAGGTTGTTCATCATTGAAAAGATTGCCGACTGTCCAGGGCTTAAACAACTTATCAGTGTTCAAGCTCTACCATTCTGCGATAGAAGAGATTGAAGGGCTTGAAGGTCTCAAAGCCCTGAAGAGGCTAGATATATCGAACTGCAAAATACAGAATCTCCATGGGGTTGGCCGGCTGACCTCACTGAGAAGTTTAATTCTATCTGACTGTGATTACCTCGACAGTTTACCTGATCTTTCAAACTTGAAGTTGCTGAAACTTTTAGAGATAAGACAATGCAAAATGATCCATCAAATTGAAGGCCTAGAAGAATTAACATCCTTGGAAAAGCTGAATATTAGTGGATGTCTGGCTGAGAACTCCGTGCAAGTACAGTATGTGTTGAGGCATGTAATGGCACGTTCTACGGACACGTGATGCTGAATTCTCCTCAGTTTCAACTGATGTCTGTGCTGGCATCCACCCTGTAAAGGGAAGACGGGTGCTGTCCGTGGAAAAACTTAATGGAGAAACAGGAATAAGCGAAGAAGGCAAATTTATTGGAGTCAATTTCAAGCTTGACTCTATTGAAGTCCCTTTGAAGACAAGTTGAGGCCACATCAACCACCGTGAACAAAAAGCAGCCGCTCTAGGTGATCACACCGGTCTCTTCCAAAAGGAAAGTTGTGCACCAGTTGATTCTCTCCTCAAATTCCAGATGGCAAAATTTTTAAGGGCTCCAGTATATGCAACTTTTTGGCATATTGGTCAATTAGAAAACTGCATAAAAGTCACAGCAGAAATGAATTCCCGTCTAGATTCAGCATAATTTGAGAGGCTATTGAGGTATCAATTGAAAGGGCTGATAAGAAAACATAGAGGAAAGTGAATAGGTGTGAAAACAAATTCTTGTAATGCAGTGAAAAACTTTACTTTTAACTTGAGTTTGGTTGATACAGACTTTGCAAAAGGAATATATCGTAGTAAAAAAAATAAAGGAGTTTAGGGAAGAGAAATGGAATACATAATTTAGAGTGGTTCGGTTTAGAACAAGTCTACGTCCATTTTCCCATGCCGATAGCCTTTTGGCTGGATTCCACTATGAATCAAAAAAGATTTTATAGTCTTGTGATTTCAACTTTATGGTGAAGAGTTTCTACTACTCTCATAAAGTCTTTCTTTGAGTCTCTCTCTCTTTTGAGTACAGTATAATGAATAACAAGTAAATGGTAAGTTTCGGACTTTTGAATTTTTCTTTCATGCACTCTTTCGAATGGCTAGAGATGCCCCCTTAAATACTCTTTTATGCCTTCTCGACCGTTGGCACTTTCCAAAGGAATTCTAATCAAGTCATTGAACAAAATCAATTAAGGAGATCTTGAGCCGTTTGAAGATTGTTTGCCTAGGGCCGTTTTTGTCCAGAAAATTCAAAGGACCGTTTTTTATCGCGAAATTGGGATGTAAGTGGAATGTATTGGTGCGGAAAAATACAAATTTGATCGATGACTCAATGGTTGAATTTTTGAGAAGTCGAATTACCCTAATTCAAGTGAGGATTGAAGTCCAATTTGAGGAAATTGAACCAAAATTCGTATGCCCCTATGACCCATAACAATTAGACCATTTCCTTAGCTTGTTGTAGAAGATTGGTGACTGAAAATTGGAGTGGAAGTTAGCCACGCAAGGTAGAGCCCTCCAAGGGGGACAGAGGGATAAGATAAGGCCATTGGTGGCCCCCTCCAAGCAAAAGCCAGTTCCCTCCTCTCTCTTCTCTCCCATTCCGTCGAATAGCACCCAACCTTCTCCTTCTTCCTCATCTTCGAACGCGAGGGGAAAGCTAGTTGTGACATTCCGATTTTCCAATTCTATTTTCAATAAATTGATACTTGCATCTCATTGGCACGCATATAGTTTTTTTTCCTTGAGTCGGCCACTCATGTGAAAACTAGTCTATCAGGTGAAACCGTTAAGAGATTCTAATGCATCAAACTCGAGAATTTGACCAAGAAGCGACCTTTCGACCGAGCTAATCTGCAAGGGACATTACGGCACGATTAAAATTGATTAGAGACCGGAGATAGGTCGACTCGACAAAGGCATGTGATTAAGTGTGGGTGATTCCACCAGATCGTACAATTCTTGTCGATCGGCATTGGACTGACTTTTCTATCGATTGGGTACCCTTTGTTTGTATTTGAAACCTTGAGATTGCCACGATAACCGAGAGTTGCCAATGTGTCAGAGATGTACATTGTGGCTTGACCAACCACAGGTCAAATGCATAAAAATTTCTAAAAACTATTCGGTAGATCAGGACGCGCTAATATCGTGCCAAAGTGAAATTAACCGTGAAATTGAGATCGAACTTAGAAATTGGAAGTCCTGGTGTGCCACAAATCATTTTAGGATCATTGACTCATCTTTGGAAGATTTTTCATGCAAACCGAGTTTTTCAACAAAATGATCAAATTATGGCTAATTTGGTTCGGAAAATTGGTAGGCCCGATTTTGATTGTATTTTAGAGATCAAAATGGTACTATGGTCAAGTAAATATGTGAATTAAGGGGTGGTGATATTGGATTAATTTTACGGACTTTGATTGGTTCAATTAGAAAAGAATTGAAGAATGTGATGTACAAAGTTTAAGAATTTGTGTGCCACGGTAGAGGATGGAATTGGACCCATTGAAAATTGTTGTGAGAGATTTGAAGTTAGTGGAAGGTGATGTCATCTTATGTTAGGGTGGGCCATTTTTGTTGGATTAAAGAAAAAGAAAATAAGTGGTCCCCTTTCTTCTCTCTCCTCTCTCTCTCTCCCTACCGTGCAACTGCTTCTCCATCTCCATCTTCTTCTTCTTCTTCAAAGGGCAGCAACCGGAGAGATCGACCAGCAAACTGCCGAACCTCTCGCCGTCGCACGCCCTCACCGTCACGCTGGATCGCCGTTAACTGGCCCCCCTCTTTCTTCCTCCCCTTCTCTGTCCGTTGAACAGCTTCTCTACCCCATCCCCTTGTTGTGCGACACCCTTGCAAGTCGAAGATAGCGAGGCCAGCAGCACCACCAGAGTAACTGCACACCACCGCCGCTCGCCATCCAAGCCTTGCGCGCAAGGCTGTCGTTGCTTGCCGCTGTTATGCATGGCTCCATCTCCCTCTCGCCTGCCTCTGCGTCGCAGCTGCTGCATCAGCCCGTCCCGGAGCCGTTTAGCCACCTCTAGCCACCGTGAGACCCCGCCGTCAGCCGCACGACACCGCTGCAGCTCCTCCATTCGCTTCTGACCCAAGCTGACACCGGATCTACCATTTCTCAGCCTCAAACTGCGACGGACAGCAACAAGCAAAAATAGGTATTTTAGCTCGGTTTTGGCCTATTTTGGTCGGCTTCCCGACCCCGGATGCTTGGCCCACCTTAAGGAAAGTCGATCCCCGTTGCGTCCCCGTCGTTTTGGTCTGCTTGGCTCGCTAATCGAGTGAGTTTAGCTCACTAAACCTCGATTAGAGGGTTAATTATGTTTATGGAGATTTAGTTTATGTTAAGTATTCTTAGGTGGTTAGTTTAATTTATTTAAGTGTAGATTAGACTAAGGTGTTTAATTAAGTTAAAGTGTGTTTAATTTAGGGCTAAGTAGATGTTTATATTAATATAAGCCTTGATGTGACTTAAAGGAATTTAATTTTGATTTAAATAAATTTTTTGAAATTATTGGATTATTTAATAAAATATTATATTACGAAAATTATTATAATATTATTATTTAATTAATTTTCGGAATAAATTTAATTATTTATTAAATTTTGAAAATTTTGTCGAGACCTTATATTCTTAGAATTTCGCGTTGCTCGCCGCTGTATATTCAAATTTTGAAATTGATGGTTGGATATTATTTTATTTAATTTTCGGAATAAATTTAATGAATTAATTGTTTCCGGAAATTAGGCGAGGATGACCGGTGACCAGAATTTTATACCGATCATCGTGGTGTAGTCTGTTTATTTATTTGAGCTTTATTTTGTGCTAAATTGATTTATGAGTGATTTTAGGATTTATTGCTAAATTGAATAATCTTTGGTTATTAATTTAAAAATAATCGGGCATCGGTTGACAATGCCAAAAATGTTTTGGTAGACTACAGAAAATGGTGGGATTTATGGAAAGGGTCAAGTGAGACCGTAAAGCCATTGAATCTTGAAAGGGTCGAGTGAGATCGTAAAGCTATTGAATCTCGAAAGGGTTGAGTGGGACCGTAAAGCCATTGAATCTTGAAAGGGGTCGAGTGAGACCGTAAAGCCACTAAATATTGAAAGTTGCCGAGTGTAATCGCGATTACCACTAAATTTAGATTCGCTTGGAGGGCTGTGTTTGAGGGTTGAGAATGAATAGTTAGAATGACCGTGTGATGACCTTGATGACATGTAATCGACTGGGTCGATTAATCACTCAGTCGATCAGAGTAATTGAATTGTTTAAATTCTATTATCGTATATGCTTGAGTTATATGAACGTGATTGAGTGATTTGAATTGTGCTAATCTGCAAGAAGGAATGGAGGCGAGGTAAGTCCTCTATGGTGTGGCTAGGCCATCATTGGGCGTATTTTCTTTCTAATAGGGGTTTAGGGGGTTGAACTTGCTGAGACAATGTCTCACCCTGTTGTGGGCCAACATTTTCAGGTCCCGTGTAGATGGAGCGACCAGATCACTTTGGTTGGCCTTAAGGAGTTGCATAGGCGAAGTCAGGAGGATTGAAAAACGTGTCCGACTTGTAGGTCATAAGACAGTTCCTTTTTAAGAGCCGATTTTTTTGTAGACTTTTGGCTATAGGCCTTTGTTTGTAACTCCGTTGATTTATGAAAGTGTATTGTTGTGAAATTGCTTCATGCTTTTCTATCCCATATTTTATTGTCAGGGGTTTTGTAATATGCTTCTGCATGTGCATTAAAGAATTGATTGGGTCGGCGACTTAACCTGGGAACGTCACATTTGAATGACCATGGTGGGATGTTGACGCACTCGAGGTTTGGGGCTTGACACTAGCAACCTCCTCGTTGTCGCAGCCACCCGTCGGAGCCACGAAGCCACCGTCGCGCATCCCCTGCGCCCTGCTCGCGTCTTGCCTGCACCTTGCTGTCGTCCTTACTCCAGCGGTGTCTCAAAGCTTCCCTCGTGACCGTCGGACCACCATCTGCTGTCGTCCCGCCGTCTGGAGGCCCGCCAAGACCACTGCTGCAACCACCGGCCTTCCCTCACCGATTCCGAGCAAGCAGCAGCTACCGATTCACCTCTCTCAGCCTTGACCAGCACCGACCATAAGCAGAATCGAGTGGGTCTCTAGGTCATTGTGTGGCCCGTTTAGAGACATTCCTGACCCCGGTTGGCAAGCCCGCTTTGGAGTTTCTTGTCCCTCGTTGCGTCCCCGTCATTTCAATCCTAGCAGATCACTTAACAAGTGAGTTTAACTCGCTAATTCATACTTAGTAGGTTAATGACGCTTAAGGGTTGATTAGTGTAGACTAAGCATGGTTTATATTGATAGTTAGATTAGATTATCAATTTAGTTGATTATTATCGCATGTTAGGTGGTTAGAGTAGTGTAGTTAGGGCCTAAACAAGCTCTAGTATTTTTCTAGAGTGATTCAATTTTTTTTTTATTCATCTCGGCTTTCAATTAGGCTTTACGGGCCTAAGTATGCATTTTTACTATTTATTTTTATTTAATAATTAATTTTTGTAATTAATTAATTAATTAATTAATTTCCGAAAATTAGATCGAGATAGTCGGTAACCGGAATTTTGTGCTGATTACAGTGGTGTGATCTGTTTATTTAATTGAATATTATTTTGTGCAAATTGAAGGTGTTTTGTGATTGTGGGTAATTATCCCAAAAATTGAAAAATTTTGGTAATTAATTGGAAAATTATCGAGTGTCGGTCTACAGCGCTAAAAATATACTTTGGGACTGCTGAAACTAGTGGGATATTCAAAAGTGGAAATGTTGTATTTTGGCTAAGGTTGACCATGTACCCACACACGATAATTTTATCGGGTATGATAAAAATGGTGATTTGGTTAGCTTCTGGTGAGCATTAGTTTATCAGCTTTGGGTGAGCAATATAATTTGTGGTCAGCTTCTTGTGAGCATTAATTTATCAGCTTTGGGTGAGCGATATACTTTATTATCAACTTTGGACGAGTAATAAATTATCAGCTTTGGGTGAGTTATACTATCTATCTTTAACTTAGGGTGAGCAGTCCTGATTTGATAGGACCTTATAGATAGTATTGAGTGGGTTGACCGAGAAGTGGTCGTGATGACATGTAATTGTTTGAGTCGATTAATCGATGATTCGATCTGTCTTGATGTGTTGAAATGATTGGTTGAAAATGTCAATTGTACTGACTTGTAGGAAGGAACATAAGCAAAGATAAGACATCCGACTCATAATGGTGCTTAGGTAGCTCTCATGGTATATTTTCTTCCTAGTCTGGTCTTAAGGGGTAGAACTTGTTGAGACGTCGTCTCACCCCGTTGTGGGATAACATTTCAAGTCCATGGATGGCAACTCCTAAGTTTTTTAGCTGACCTAAGAAAGTTACAGAGCAAACACCTTACATTCCGTTGCATGATAGCCCTAGGGGCTGGATCTATGAGCTGGTGAGATCCATAGTCTAGGTTGATGTGGGTCTCACCCACAAGGTGACCCATCGATACAGGTCATGGTATCGCTAGGTTCAGGATGGCCATAGAGAGGGTCCCATGCCGGAGTCTAAGATACCTCTATATATTTTGGAGGTCGTTTTTGGGAAGGGCATAGTAAATCCTTCTCAAGGCTCGATTGTAGATGCGGTAGACCCGGCTCCTGAAGTACTAGAGTCTCCGATGCAGTCTGCTGAAGGCTCCAGTTGGAGTTTGGAAGAAGGTGAAATTGAGGATGAGGACTCGTAGTTTTGTGAAACCCCCATTGTTTTGTAGAAGTTATAAATAGACCAACTTGTTTCATATATGACATGATTTGCTATGTATATATATATACAAGTGTGGTTGTGTTTTTGGTTCAAAAAATTTGTGGCCCTACTTTTTTATCCCATTGTGTTATTGTCTAGGGATTATTTATCTACTTCCACATACACATATTAAAATAAATGGATCGGCAATGCGTCCTGGGACATCGCTATTAATCGACCGTAGAGAGATGGGCATGCGCTCGGAGGATCGAGGCTTGACAACCTCAATCCGAGAGATTCAGAGGATTATGTCACTTTCCGTTGATAAATTGATTGGCACTCTTCAATCCAACGAAGTGGAACAAATCAACGACGAAGATCCCGAAGGTAAGAGGTCCATCGCTTTAATATCTAATGTTGATTCTGATGATACAGACTCAGAAAACAACATGGACGATTGTCACGACCTAAATTTTGAGTGCACCACTTAAAACTAGGTTAATGTACTACTAAGTCTTTAAACTTAGCTCAAGCTCTCCCAAGCTCATACCAATTCGCGACTTAAGGTTAAAAAATTTAACATGCAAAATATTTTTAACTAGGAGTCGCCACTAATCGATTTATGGTAGGTCGATTAGACACATAAGTAAAATAAAAGGAGAATTATTTTACTCCTATGAACCGAGACTAAGGGTACGAGGACTTGGTTACACTAGATTTCTATAATGCCCTTTCGGTACCATTTCTTTTTAATTTTCAAAAATATTTTTGTAGGTAGTTTGGATTTATTTTAACATAAATCTCTATCATGCAATGGGATAATTACACAGATGCTCAAATATTCAATAAATAAATTGCATCACACAAAGCAAACAATTTTTTTTTTTTGGGTTTTCTTGAAAATTAGAATTCTTTTATGAAAATGCATTTCTTAACTAAATGACTTAATCCTATTAATATGCAAATTCTAATTAAATGGGCTTATTATGCAAACTAATTAACCTGCACCTCATGACCTAATTTCACTATTGAACAAAGGGATTAATTTGACTTAAACCCTATCTTATCTTAGAAAACTATTTTTTGAAAAATGAGATAATTAAAATATGCGAGCATTATCTAAAAATATTAATTTAGGTCCAACCCTAACTTATTCCTAAAAATGCAACCCTAAAAATGTAATCCTAAGAAAATTCTAATTTACTAAACCTACATGTCTGATTTACTAAACCTTTATGCTCATGCAAAATTTTGATTTTTGATTTTTTGGTTTTTTAGTTTTTTTAAGATAATTAATTATTAAATAAATATTAAATCTAAGCTTTCAACAAAATAAAAGATTAAAATAATCGAAAAAATAACATGTTGTCTAACATGTCAAATTAACGATTATCCCGACCTTAATTATCACGACAAAGAGATTAAAATAATTAAAAATTTGATCCGAAATCTCACGGATCAAATTAATAATTATAATGATTTAACAATTAAAATTCTACCAAAAGCCCAAAAATTAATATAATTAGAAAAATAATCCGATGTCTCTGGATCGATTAATAGTTATAATAATTCCGGACAAAATCCTTGTAGATAATGCCTACAAAATGCACAAATATTAACATCGACAAACCACGTTCTAACTTAAACAATAATAATGAAAATTAAAATAAGTAAAATAAAAATAAAAATAAAAATAAACCACATAAGGACTCAATGCTTCTCATTGCTTTGGTAAAGCAGCTATGACGAGGGCGCGCGAGCCGTGACGCGAGTGTCGGGCACTGGTTGTCGTAGGGCAACGACGTTCGAACGGAGCGAAGGTGGCGCGAGTGTCGGTGTCGGTAGCAAGCTCGTGGGTGAGAGGGATCTCCGGCGGCTGGTGGGACGTTGTGACCGGCGCGGGGAGCGGCTTTGGCAAGGTGGTAGGCGGCGCGATGGGAACGAGCGAGTGGTGGGCTTCGGAGCTCGCGTCGGGCCGGGTAGCGGCGGGTCGCAGTGCGAGGTGCGGTGATGGGCGTCGACTCGGGCGGTAGGGGTCACGGGCGGGGGAGGCCTGTGAAAGAAGAAGAAGGATTGTTCTTCTTTTTTTTTTTTTTTTTTTTTGTTTTCTTTTTTTCTCTCGCTTCGGTTACCCTATCTCCTCACACGTCCCTCTCTCTGCTGTTTTTTTTTTTTTTTTTTTTTTTTTTAGAATTTCAAAAGCAAAAAGCAAGACTCCTTTTTGCTGACTTTGAAGAATGAATAAAAGTAGGGGTGTGCATTGGACCCGGAACCGCCCGGACCGCCGGAACCGGACCGGGAACCGGTTCGGTTCCCGGGTCCAATTGTTGAGAACCGGTGAGAACCGGTCCGGTTCCCCGGTTCCGTGGGCGGATCCGCCCGCCCGCCCACTCGGACCGGACCGGTACTATTTATAATTAAAAAAATAAAAAAAAAAAAAACAAAAGTCAAAAGTCGCGATTCTCGCGAACGAAGCCCCCGCCCCTAATTCGCGAAGCCCTAATCGCGTTTCTTCTTCTTCAACCTTCGACTCTCTCTGTAACTTCCTTTCCTTCTCTTCGTCTTCGATTCCACGGTCCCACGGTCCACCCCGAGTATCCACGCCGCCGCCGCTGCTCCTCCTCCGCCAATGTCCGCCCCCGTCGCGCCGGTCACCACTCGCCAGCGGCCAACCGCTACTCCTCCGCCTCTGCAAGAACACTTGACCGAGCCGGCGAGCCCCTTTTCCGTCACTCAACAAGGTAAGAAGCCCTAATTTGCTTCTCATCTCTTGATTCTCTTCCGATTTCTTCCTCAGTTTTTGATTATCTCTCTATTTCTTCCTCAATCTCTTCTCCTCGTCTTCGATTCCACACCAAGCATTCACGCCGCCGCCGCTCTCATCCTCCGCCACTGCCCGCCCCCTCGCGCCGGTCGCCACTCACGGTTCCACGGTCCACCCCGAGTATCCACGCGCCGCCGCTCCTCCTCCGCCACTGTCCCGCCCCCGTCGCGCCGGTCACCACTCGCCAGCGGCCAACCGCTGCTCCTCCGCCTCTGCAAGAACACTTGACCGAGCCAGCGAGCCCCTTTTCCGTCACTCAACAAAGGTAAGAAGCCTTTAGTCTCTCTCTCTCTCTCTCTCTCTCTCTCTCTCTCTTTCGCGCGGGAGTGCGTGGGTGGGATACGAAGGATCTTGATCAAATGGAATAAAGTGAAAAGAAAGAAAAATTTTACGTTTTCATGTTCGTAGTGTGGGTATACGGGCTTTATCTTGGCAAAGGTTTTATCTTTTTGAGTTTTGGGTATGTGGGTTGCCACTATCTTGGTTGTCAATTAGCAGAATCTGTTTTCCGGTGCCGAGTTTGGTTTTTAGTTTGTGGAATTTTGTATTATATGTTATTTGTCTGATCCTATGATACATATGACTGGACGAATAGAAACAGAAAGACATGGCTCATTTCTTGGTTAGCAGTCCTAGTCTGTCGTGGTCCTTGGCTAATGTTGCATTACAAACTTGCACTAGATAGAAATTTGCTGGCTTTTTCTTTCTAATACCTGCTAGACCCAGAGAGTATCGTATTTATCTGTTTTCATGATCGTATGGTTGAGGATAGAGGAATTGGAAACCTGGATGTGTTGTCGAAGTCCTTTTGTGGAATTGTGATTGTGCATTTTCTTATATTTTAAGATTGATGATCTAGACCTAAAGAAGTGATGTAGACTAACCATAGTGCATTGCTTGATTCAGGTGATTCATTAACATGTCAATGGAAGTAGAGGAATCTTATGATGCAATAACACCAATAGTGGAATCAACATCACAAGAACATGAAGGAGGTGAAAACTTTGAAGAAACATAAAAAACAAATCAGGTATCTGGTTCTTGTCCATGTCCTCCTAGTAAGCGAAAATCAGCAGCTTTGCTTCATTTTCGAAAAGGAATAACTCACACAAATGGGAAAGTTGATGTATTTTGCAATTACTGCGGATCTAAGTATTCATACCACGTTGATAATGGGACTTCAAATATGTTGAAGCACTTGAGAAAGTGCAATAAGTATCCTCGCAATGTGGATAAAAGGCAAAAATTGTTTGCATCACAAAGAGTAGATGGAACTCAAATGATAGGAGGAGATACTACTAGTAGTACCGGGAGTGGTGGAATTTTAACGACATGGAAGTTTGATCAGGAGATTTGTAGGCAAATGCTTATTCGGATGATTATAATTGATGAACAACCATTTTCGATTGCTGAACGTGTTGGATTTCGTGATTATGTGAATCAATTACAACCTCTCTTCAAGCATATGTCGCGATTTACGGTGGCTAGGGATTGCATGAAGTTGTATTTTTGTGAAAAAAGAAAATTAAAGGCTTCCTTTTGAAAGCTTAATTCTAGGATCGCCCTTACGACTGACACATGGAGTTCCATTCAGAATTTGAACTATTTATGCCTTACTGCACATTTTATTGATGAAGATTGGAAATTGCACAAAAGGATCATCAATTTTGTGGTGATAGCTAGTCACAAGGGCAGGGATATTGTGAGAGTTATTGATAAATGCATATATGAGTGGGGAATAGAGAAGAAAGTGTCCACAATTACAGTAGATAATGCTAGTTCAAATGATGTGGCCATTAATTATTTGAAAGAAAAATTTTCAAGAGAGAGGCTATTGATTTTAGATGGTGAATCTTTACACATGAGATGCACGGCTCATATATTAAACTTGATTGTGAAGGATGGCTTGGCTGAGATACGTGATTCCATTACACGTATTCGAAATGTGGTTAGGTATGTGAGAAGTTCTCCTACGAGAGCTAAGACATTTCGAGATTGTATTGAAATTACAAGAATTGCTTATAAGGGTTCAGTTTGTCTTGATGTCCCAACTAGGTGGAATTCCACTTACCTAATGTTAGAGAGTGCCATAAAGCTAAGAAAAGCTTTTGAAAGGATGGAGGAAGAAGATGTTTCTTTCTTAACTGACCTTAATTCTGATACTCCAAGTAGCGTTGATTGGGAAAATGCTATTGTTCTTTCTAATTTTTTGAAGAAGTTTTATGATACCACCAAGAAGATGTCCGGAACTTTGTATATCACTTCAAATGATTATTTTGTGGGGATAGCTTCTTTGTACAAATATTTGCGGGAAGCAATGAAGGCTTTTGATCATAGGGTGAGAGTTATGGGCTTGAAAATGAAAGAGAAGTTTGACAAATATTATGGAAGTTTTGAAAAAGTCAATATGATGGTATTGATTGCGGTAACATTAGATCCTAGAAAAAAGCTGAATTATGTGAGGTATTGTTGTAGACTCATTTATGATAATGCTGCAGAAGTTGAGATGTTTGATAATGTGAAGTTTTCCTTGAAACGTTTGTTTAAATTTTATGAGAAATCTTGACACACTTATAGAGACAAAAATTTGGATGGTGAATTGGTAAGTTCTACTAATATCGGTAGTAGCTACGATTCTTATTTCAATGAGGGAAATGAAGAGGATGATTGCAGCTTAAATTTCTTTGTGCAAGAGCCTTCATATGATGACTTTCTTAATGAGGAGAAGAAAAAGTCCGATAACAACTTATCTGAGCTCGATCGATATCTTAAAGCTGAACTTGAAGATGGTCGCAATCTTGACATTTTGAAATGGTGGAGTGTTGCTGGCCAAAAGTTTAAAATCTTATCTTTGATGGCTCGAGATATTTTGTCTATTCCCGTTACTACCGTTGCTTCAGAATCAACTTTCAGTACTTCTGGTCGTGTGCTTGATGGTTTTCGGAGTTCTTTGACTCCTAGAGTTGTGGAAGCTTTGATTTGCACTCAAGATTGGTTGAGAGCAATTCGTGATCCGATTAATGTTGAAGAATGTATTGAAAATGCGGAAAAGTTTGAATTTGGTAAGTCCATATCATTTCATAATGTAATTTTTTTTGTATATCTATTATCTAAGAATTGAATACTTTATTTAATATCTTCTTTTTGTTAGATATGGATGACGTTGGCAAGGAGATTAACAAGGAGATTGACGGTCCATAGAGTTTACAAGTTCAAGTGGGAGGAATCTATGAGTCATCTTGAAGGTTTTTTCCCCACCTCACTATTTTATCTATTTCTTTGCAATATGGGAGATTTCTCTTTCTTCCCCATATATAAAAACGTACATTTGCTTTTGTTCATGGGTTGTGTGCCGTATTGGGAGATCATGAGCATGTGCGGAGGTGGTGGATGTGGTGTGGGGTGTGAGGAACAAGGTAATGGCGTGTTGGCTAGCTCAAAAGGTGTCGTCGCATCATGAAAGATAATTGAAGTAGCCTCAATTGGAACTTGGTTTTGCTGTCCCTTGTTCTATCTCTTTCTCTTTCCTTTTTTTCTTTCCCTTTTGCTCATTTTATTATTGTTTTCATTATTTTCTTTCGAAAGAATTCATGGTGGATAATGAGCTTGAGAGGGAGGACTAATGCAAAAGAAATTCGTCTATTATTCGTCTATTAATTATTGTTTTAGTTTTTGGAGATTGGAACTTGGAATTTTAGAGCTCAAAACTTCCGGACCGGCGGTCCGGGAAACCAAAATTGTTTCGCTCTTGAAAATCAGAATTTTTGGCGTCAAAATCGGTTCCATGGATCCACCCAACAAATGGGTGGATCCCGGTTCCGATTTTTCGGAACCGGTCCTTAGCGGGCGGTTCCCGGTTCTAGGTCGGGAACCGCCCGCCCGGACCATGCACACCCCTAAATAAAAGGAGAATGAAAATTCACAAAAGATGAAATACCACCCCCTTTCTCACGATTCTTTTACTGCACGAATTTTCTCTCTGAATTTTTTCGAAAATCGCTCGCCCCCCCAATTTTCTCACGAACTGTAGCCCTTTTATAGTGAAAACCTCTATTGATCTTTAGAAAGTTGTGCTTCTTTGATTGCGGGAATTACAAAATTTCAGCCTCGATTTGCCATCGCAAATTAAAATTTCGGTTTTTCACTCACATTACCAGAAACGCATCCAAGTTCGTTTTTATTTTTGCAAACAGCTCACCTGATGAGTATAATTCTTTGATACTTTCCCTTTAATTTATCAATCTGGTCATTATCCTCATCGATTTTGGGTTTGGCTTCCATTTTCTTTCATTTTTTCCTTTTATTTGTTCAAAATGCAATTTTTATTTTCCTTATTTCCCTAGGTTTGCTAAAAATTAGGTGTCAACAACGACGAAGAACTTGCTTTTATGATCAAGAAATTAAAAAGTTGAGTAGAAAAGGAAGGAAATTCAATGGAAGAAAACAATACAAGCAGAATGGGTAGAACCATGAAAGAAGATGACCAACAATGAAATTTATGCTTGAAGGCACATTCAGACTTAGATACAAACTCAAAATCAAAGTCTAACTCAGACATAAACTTAGAATCCAATGAGGAAATCGAGGTAAGTCATTGAGAAATTCTTACTAAAGTTCTTAAGTATATAAATGCGTTTTGCTTAAATCTCAAATAATTACTTAAAAAAGATCTCTGAACTTAAAAAGGAGAATTCATGGTCTAGGCAACATGATCTTTCTCGAAAAGAAAAGTTTGAAATCTCGCAAAAAGATTTTTTACAAACAAAAGAAAATTGAAATTTACTTTTCAAAGAAAATGATTCTTTAAAGAAATTTTTTTCAAATATTTCGACGAAATTTTCAAAGGGTTTCAAAACATTAGAGCATATCTTAAGTCAAGACTTGGTTTTAATAAGCAAAGTAATTATCTAATAGATTTTCCTAAAATTAAGGAAAGACTTAGACAAAGACCTCCTAGACTTACGTACAAGAAGCATTTTCAAAAGATCTTTACAAAACCTTTTGGTTGAAATACCCTCAAATGTTCAAATTGTGGAGACTCAGAACACTTTGAGATCTGTTAAAAAAGATTGGATAAAAACAACATATCCTACTAACTCTCATAGACACAAGAAAAATTGGGTACCAAAGAAAAGATGAGTTATTTTTGCAGGAAATAAAAGAAAAGAAGAAAGAGAATTTAGTAAGGAATGTATGCTTTTTTTTTTCTAATTTGATTTGGGTACATAATTTTCATTATACTTGATATTCGATATATTATCTTTGTGCCTTGATTGATTTAGATTTTATTATGATCGTATTCTATGATTTGTTTTATTGAAATAAGAAACGTGAGATCATTTTTGTGATTTGTGAGTTGAGATTTGACTTAATACGTGTGATTATTTGAGTTAATTCAGATTATTTTGTCTAATTTTATGCTCTCTAATTTTGTCATATTTTCTAAAGTGAAAATCTGTTTTATGTGATATTAATTTATTGTGCAAAGATATTCTTTCCTTAAATACTTTGTTATGATGAGTTTAGAAAGAATATTTGCTTATCTATGGAGATTTTATATTTTGCTCTTACAAAATGGACTGATCTAAATTGATGGATACCAAAAAGGAAATGAGTTGATTGCAAGAAATTCTTTAAGGGAAGAATGATTGCAAATCTACGCAAATCTTGGTGCAATCAGAAAAGTATCTCATGCAAAGATTGCAAGTTTGATCTGCTAAGTCAGAGGAATGAAGCTAAAAAAAAAAAAAAAAGATCTCTTCCTTGTGCAAAGTTTTTGCAAATTATTGAGGAAATCCCTTATGTGTCGTACGAAAAGGAGGAGAACGTGAATCCAAAAGAAATGGAAAGAATCGTGATTACCTCAAAAAGGTAACAAATTGAGGGGGGGCATTGATCAATTATGGAAAAATCTTTTTGAATTGATCATGATCTTGATTAATATGGAATGAAGGAGAATGTAAATGTGTCGGAATTTAAGTTATAAAAATCCGATTAGTGTATTTTTTTATTACATTTTGTCATTAACAAATCTTTTATTGATATTATCATTTTATTATGACAAAAGGATAAGTGAATTTTATAATGCATCCGTGATTTTTATTAAATATTTGCTATAAATGATCGAAGTAATTACATATCTTTAATATTCGATTTACTTTGTAAAAGCTGATTTTTTGGAAATTGTATTTCATGCAAGATATATTTGTTATCGTTTTATATTCTTTATGTGATATCATTTCCATTATTATCGCTTTTTTGATTATGAGAAAAAGGGGGAGAGGATATAAATGTGCATATGTGTTGATTGGTTAATATTATTTATTACATAATATTGAGTTGCGATTATTTTTCCATATATTGCTATACTCAATCCGTTTGCTATCTTCTGCTATCTTTTGATTTGAATTACATTGCTCTGATTTATTAATATTTTTAGAAAGTGTGACTACACATCTACATATTCAGAGATTGTTTTGTCATCATCAAAAAGTGAGAAATTGTGAGGGAAATCCCTTATGATAAATCAACGGCTACTAACATGTTTAATTATTGAGTAACAGACTATGCAGATGATAGAACATGTAAATGATATTATCAAAGTCTATACTTGAAAGAACCAGAATACATATTCTATGATGAAACTGAACTTATTCAGATTGTGTCCAGACCTTAAAGTTAAATATGTTCAGAAGCAGAATATGTTCAGATTTACGTCCAGATTGTAAAATCTATTGCACTCAAACTCTAGAAGACACTTAGACTTTACTTCAGACGGAAGACTCTCAGACTTTACTTCAGACAGAACACTTTCAGACTTTACATCCAGAATGAGACACAAATCCATAACGTGACAAGGTCCAAAACGAGACATAAGTTGAGAACGTAGTAGATTTAGAACAAAACATGATCATAATGAGACAACTTGACAGAACGTAACACAAGCCTCAAACATATAACGGCTAGTAATCTGGTTTGGATTCTACATCAAGATATATTTGATTGACTCAATCTAATTGATTGATAATTGGATTTTGAAGACAAGAACTTTCTATACGAAAAAGCTTTATTTATGGAAATTAAGATTCTATTTGTATGGCAATCAAAATCAATTTGAGATTTTACTTTTATCACTCAACAGCTACCAAATCTTCTAGATATAGATCTGTCCAATGGGTAAATTGGAAGATGAACTTCTAAGATATTGTCCAACAACTAGTTTGGAAGTAGAGTAATATTTAAGGAGATTAAGGATCGATAAGCAAGTAAGAGACGGAAACGTAAAATTTATAATTCCAAAGTTTGAGCGACTTTCGATCATACACTTGCGTTTTATGAGCTTAAATATTTGTGATTGTGAGAGAAATATTAAAAGAGTGACTTAGTGAGATAGTGTGATCTATCATTAAGTATTTGCACTCAAAATTGTAATCTATTGTTGATTGCATAGTGGAATCCAGCATAAAGTTATTAGCGTGAGGAAGTGGACGTAGGTTTGATATAAGCCGAACCACTATAAATTTCGTGTGCAACATTCTCTTCCCTTAACTCTTCATATTTAAGTCGATTGCATAATTACAAGTTATTTTAAAAGTCTGTTCTATCGCATAACAGATTCTGAACATTTATCAAAAGTATAGTGGCTCGTTTATCATATTTTGATCCTTATTCAGATTTTGCTTGAAATTTATTTTATTTCATATTTATCTGCCAAGACTTTTTTAAACACCTATTCACTCTTACTCTAGGTATTCGTACTAGCACTTAAAAAAAAAAGAAGAAGAAGATGGTGAAGAAAATGAAGATGTTTGAGGAAAAAATGGAAGCAAGAGAGGAGGAGGGAGTGGTGGGGAAGAAAAATGCGTGAGAGAAAAAAGGGGTGAAAGAGTGAGGGAGAGAAGAGAAAAAGAGAAGAAAGAGGGAAAGAAAAGAAGAAGAGGGGCTGATTCGTCGGGGGGTTGGTGTGAGGAGGAAGGGGGAGGGAAGAGAGAGAATTGATAAAAAAAAAAAGTGGAGGGGGGGGAAATTGTGGTAGGAGGCTTGGCGTGAGGGGGAGGCAAAGTAGGGGGAGAGAGAGAGAGAAGAAAGAGAGAAGAAAAAGGGAAGAGGGAAAATTGTGGCAGAAGGAGGGGAGGGGGGACGTGAGGGGGAGGAAAAGTGGGAGAGAGAGAGAGAAGAAAAGAGAGGGAGAGGAAATTTCGTGAGAAGGAGGGGGGGAAGAAAACGTGAGGGAGAGAAAAATAATAATAATATTATTTTTTTTTTTTTTCTTTCTTTTTTTCTTCCATTTTTCAATTTTCATTTGATAATTTATTTTCCGAAAATTTCGGACTTGTCGATAATTTGATGGACGTGGGAAAAGGGGGAAAATTGTGGCAGAAGGAGGGGGGAACGTGAGGGGGAGGAAAAGTGAGAGAGAGAGAGAGAAAAGAAAGAGAGAAGAAAAGAGAGGGAGAGGAAATTCCGTGAGAAGGAAGGCGGGGGAGAAAACGTGAGGGAGAGAGAGAGAGAGAAAAATAATAATATTTTTTTCTTTCCTTTTTTTTTTTCTTCCATTCTTCGATTTTCATTTGATAATTTATTTTCTGAAAATTTCGGACTTGTCGATAATTTGATGGACGATGAGATGACGTCCAATAATTAAATATGGAAACCCTCAAAAATTCGATACCCAAAATCGAATTAAATTTTTATGATTAAAATCGATCAAACGCAACTTTAGTACAACCTAAGCTATCGGGTAGCTTTTAGGGGTTTTCGGGGTTGATTTGTGATCAATAATTTTTATCCACGTTTGTACCACTTCGAATCGCGGACGACCCTCGATTGTCATGTAAACGTGAGGGTTCAATTACATACCCTAAACATAAGATCAATAGAAAATCGGTTTATCATCACTCGACACGAATATCGTAATTGTGCGGAATCACTTGCGAATTGACTACGTACTCCTGTTGAATCGATTTATATCCATTCGCTAATTGACTTATAATAGTATAGTATTGACCCCTGTTGATTTTTATGGTCGAGCGATCAATCTCTAATCGAATTCTCTGGTCTTTCGCGTTTTAACCATTTACAGTCTCACCCAATAGATTAGTCAACTCGTGAGTAATCAGTTCAGAGTAAAATAACCGTAAATGTGTCAATGAAATAACCATTTTATATATTTCGAAATTGGGCCAATTTTTTGGATATCACGGTGAAAGTCGAAGAATATAATTCTTCTAATCCCCAACTCAATGCTGAAAAAAAAGATTCGACTGGAAAATGACTCTAATGAAAGCTCCGTTTGTTTTGTAGAAAATAAATAATTTGTAAAGCATTTCTTAAAAATGATTGTTTGTATCGTTTACAACAATGAATGAACAAACTATATTTTCATCGTTCATAAAAAATATTTAGAAGTCGATAACGAAAACACTTTCCAAGACTAATTATTTCAAATAATACAAACAAATATTATCAAATCGTTCATTTTTCATGAAACAAACGAAACTAAAGATATATTAATTTGTCTTGCCTTGCTGACCAGCAAAATGGGTTTTCTGGCAATAATAGGGCGCGGTTAATATCCTCCATTACGGTAATATCAGCAGAACTTGATTTATACACGGAGGATCCAATTTAATTGAGCGAACTTGTGAGGATTTTCCCTCACGTTGCCCAAGCACCTGGCGGGTGCACAGAAGTCGATGGTCTTGGTCAAGTGTAAAATGTAAAATATATTGTCGTCTAATGTCTATCGACCTCCTGTGCCTCTGCGAGAGAAAGCGCCATAGACAGAGGGAGAGAGAGAGAGCAGAGTGAGCAAGCGATGGCTTCGACAGCAACAATACTGGCTGTGGTAAATCCGTCTCTCCCGATGTCTTCAATTTGGTTCGTGGCGTTGTTTATTTTGCTGGGATTTGTATTATTCTTTGGAACTTCTTTGACATGAACACGATGGAATCGTTCCTCTGCTTGTAGTTCGACCGCATAAATGCTCAATATCATCTGGAATTTTGCAAATCTTATTTGACATGAACGATTGAACCACTGAATGTTAGAAATCACGAGATCCTATCGAAAGTCCAAGCTCTATTGGGCCTGTTAAGTAGTGTTTTGCTCTCTCCTAAAATTTAAAATATTATTTAACTTTCAGAAAATTACGGAAGTTTAACACAGATTGTTGTTTAATGTCTGTAGACCTCTTGTGCCACTGCAAGAGAAAGCCCAAGAGAGAGCGAGCAAGCAGTGCCTTCGATGGCGACTATACTGGGTGTGGTGATTCTGTCCAAGGGAATGGCTTTGGCTTCGGCTTCGGCTTCGGGTTGGTGTTGGTCCACAGCGTCTCTAATCTTTTGCCGAGGAATTGCTTTTGCAGCTGCGGCTGCTGGGAGAAGAGACTCGGTTAGTTTTCTCAGCATCTTTTAGATCTGTATTATTTTTTAGAACAACTTTGACATGAATACAGTGGAACCGGTCCTCTGCTTCTAGTTCGACCCTGCAAATGCTAAACATCGTCACAAAATTTACAAATCTTCTTTGACGTGAACGATTGAACTACTGAACGTTCAAAATCACGAGATCCTGTCAAAACTCCAAGCACTAATGACGTTATAAGTTGGGCCTGTTAAATACTGTTTTGCTTTCCCCTAAAATTTGAAATATCATTTTAATCTGAGAAAATTATGAAAAGATCACGCGTGAATTCGCGCACCGACATTTGATTGTCAAGAAAGTTTCGAGAATTTTGGAATTAAAAAAATAACAAAATGTGCGAGTCGCAAAATTTAGTTGCTGAGGCCGCTTGCCATCTTAGGTTCCTTTCCATGGGAACCATAAAACTTTGGTCTTTTTATATCTGTTTTCTGTTTGGCCAGAGGCTGACTTTGTCTGAAACACTATATTCGCCATGTGAAGTGGTTTAGTTTCCTTGATTTGGCAGGAATCATCTTCCCTATCGTCATCTGGAATCAATTATGAAGTATTCTTGAGTTTTAGAGGTGCAGATACTCGCAAAGGATTTACGGATCACCTTTACAGCAAATTGATAGATGCAGGGATCCAGGTCTTTAGAGATAACGAAGAGCTCCATGGCGGACAAGAGATCAAGCCGCAGCTAAGAAAAGCAATCAAGGGGTCAAAAATCTCGATAGCTGTCTTATCCAAGGATTATGCTTCCAGTAGAAGTTGCCTCATGGAGGTAGTGCAAATGTGGGAGTGCAAAATCCTTGACGGACAGACTATTATCCCGATTTTCTATGATATTAGTCCCTACAATGTAAAACACCAGGCTGGGGATTTTGAAACGTCCTTCGATCAACATAAGAAGGACAGAGTCAACGCAAAGATCATAGAACAATGGAAGGATGTGCTTCGAAAGATCGGGGGATTAAAGGGATTTAATCGGGAGGCCATAAATGGGGGTAATTCTTTTACTTCTTGTTTCTTTTTCTTTCCTAGATAATGACAAAAAGAAGAAGTTATTGGCTGATGTGAAAATGAACCCGAACCTTTTTCAAAAAATATTTTTTGTAATCATATCAATAATAGTGCATGCTGAAGAGATCTTTAAGGTTATTCATCTGAAATTGATATCATTTAACAAGTTATAGTTCCATATGTCTATTGACTAACAAGTGACTCGATTAAAGTGTGGCCATTTGAAAATGGCTTGACTTATGACATAAGCACGAGTTAGACCAGCCCACCTGATCCAGTACACTCCGTTCGTTCCCCCTTGCCGATAACTTTTGTTTTGCAGATAGCATGACATCAATGTCAAAAATTGCTGTGTATGAAAGGGAAATAGACCATGCGTTAAAACTTGCTCTCCATTTTTAGTTGAATATTCCCCCTGCCCTTGTTGGTTGGGTTAATTTTTGTCGTTTCATTCCCCCACATGATTTTTGTCTACTTAATGTCACCCTAGTGCTTTATCACTTATGTTTGCAGGCTTGAGTCCCAGCTCGTAAAAGAAGTTTTTGGACGGGTCATGCAGGTGTTGAAGAAGGATGACCAAATTGTAACGGACAAACTAGTTGGAATTGATCTTCATGTTCGAGAGATGATGAGAAAGCTCGGTGTTGTCCACAACGATGGACAAGTGCTCAAAGTATGTGGAAAAGACGTACGTGTTGTTGCAATATGCGGTATACCAGGTGTTGGAAAAACTACACTTGCAAAAGTTGTCTTCAACAAGATGCATAATTTATTTGATGGATGTAGCTTCCTTGAAGGCATTAATTCGGAAAGAGTCGAGGCTTCACAAGAAAGGTTAATTGCTTCCCTTCAAAAAATTAAACTTGAAACACTTAATTCTTGTAGCGACGGAATTAAGAAAATGGAAAGTCTATTTCGTAAGATGAAGGTTCTCATTGTGCTTGACGGTGTGCGTGAGGTTGAACAAATTGAAAAATTAGCTGGGAAGCTCACTTGGTTTGGTCCAGGAAGTAGAATCATTGTGACCACAGACAGAAAAAATGTTTTAAAGGGTTTCGTCGGTGGAGCAGTCGAAGAATACGTTGGACGAATGAGAGACCACCATGCTCTTCTACTTTTTCGTCAGTATGCTTTTCAAGGGAAACCTCCCGCAGATGTCCATGAGTTTGATTCCCTGTCCATAGACATCGTCAAAGCTATTGGACTGCATCCTAAGGCTATTATACTTCAGGCTATATTTTTAAGCCAGAAAAGGAACGACATAGACACATGGAGATATACCTTGCACTTTTTAAGAAGACGACCACCAGAGGGCGTTACAACTCTCTTTAATGACGGTTACAAATCTTTAGATCCTGATAGACAGAAGATATTTCTCGATATAGCGTGCTTTTTTGTTGGAGAGGATAAGAGGATTCCCACTTACATGTGGAAGGCTTGTGATTGCTATCCTCCTTCGGGAATGAATCCCCTTTGCAACTTGCATTGGTTGGAAGATGGAGAAAATAATGAATTAAGAATGGACAATCTGATACGAGACTTCGGCAGGGATATTGTCAAGAACAAAGTTGCTCATAAGCGCTGCAGGTTTTGGAATCACAGTGATGCACTTTCTGTTCTAGAAAATAGTACGGTAAGTTTTCAAAGCCTCTAGATATTGAGTTTTGGAAATGTGATACGATTATAACACTCAAAATCTCACTATCACAATCGCAATATTTTCTTGCACCACAAATAACACTCAGACTAAATTAGCTTGTACAATACTAGAGTACGCTGTCTCCTACAAACACTCAATTCTTTTTATTTTTCTTTCACTCACGGACTGATTACTCTCTTTATGTCCGTGAGACTCTCCCAATGTTAAGGATGTCTCCGGCCTCTCTACTTTTCTCTACAAATGCGAAGGGTAACCACCAATTTATAGTAGTCCTAGGTCCGTGGGGTTCCCTGAGTTGTTACTTGTTAAGCAAGTTGACTTGTCAACTTGTTTTCTAAAAAGTGACAGATTGGTGCCTCAACTTAAGATCCGCGGCCATCTTCTCTTCCTCCTTTGTTAAGCAAGTTGACTAGGATTTGGAGGCCTCCTTTGACTTGTCTCCCAACAACTTGCGGCTCGTAGAAAATACGACACAATTGTGGGAAGTTTGAGAGATAAAGAGGCGGTGCCTCTTCAACACATTATTTTAGTGAGTTACGAGAGCGTTCAGATAAACCTTCCAATCTCATTACCATAACCGTACTTTCCTTTATTAAATCTCGTAGGGAATAGAAAGTATTTTGTTCTTAACACGATTTAGAATGCGTAGTGGATAGTCATGGATTTTGTAACATTGATTTGTCTCATTAATAGAAATTGAAGTTTTTCAACTTGTTCACACCACCCCCAAAGAAAAGAAACGAAAACACCTCCCCTCTCTCCCCCCCAAAAAAAAAGAAAAAGAAAAACTTACACGTTTTTCCCCAACCGAGACTTAACAGGGTAGTAAAAGTGTCGAAGGCATTGGTCTCACTGTTGAAGATGGTGGCACCGAACCTTTTAATTGTGAACAATTTCGTGAAATGCCGAATTTGAGGTACCTCAGACTGGACCGGGCTAACATCCGTGGAGAAACTAAGAATCTTCCTTCAAATTTGAGGTGGGTGGATTGGCGAGGGTGCCATTTCATTCCTGAGCTACATGATATGCATTTAAAGAAGTTAGTCATTCTCGATCTGTCTCGGAGTCCCGTCGCCAGAGATCCAAAAATCTGGAGTCAAATCATGGAGGTATGGCCAATATTTGCTTTTCAAATCTCATTTTAAGATGATAGGTACGAGTGAGTAAAGTTTGACATGCTCTTTTGCACGTTGCAGAAGGTGAAGGAATTGAAAGTCTTGAACCTCCAAGGATGTGGCCTGTTAAGTGCATCGTTGAAATTTCCAGCTCCAACCGATTTAGAAATGTTGATACTGGAAGACTGTACTTGGTTATCTGAAATTGGGCCATTCATTAGTGAGCTGAAGAAGCTGAGATCCTTAAACTTGAGAAAGTGCAGACGAGTCAAGAAGTTGCCCCAACAACCGGACTGGATGCAATCTTTGACAGAACTTCTGATTGATGAAACTGGCATTAAAGAAATTAAAATCGACAGTGATTCTTTGAAGGAACTTCAAAAACTCAGTGCTTGTGGCTGTACAGAGTTGGGATATATATCCCAAATTGGCCACCTAACGAGACTCGAAATTCTTGCACTGGATGGTGCTAAAATTAATTTGGATCCGGAAATTTTTGAATTTCCTCGGAATCTTCGGATACTTTCTTTAAGGAATTGTTCGATGGTGGAAGAACTTCCACCTTCCATGGGGAACCTGGGGCTGCTGGAGTTTTTGGACCTTTCACACACTAAAATTGAAGAACTACCACCGTCAGTCAAGGAATTGAGAAATTTGAAGACGCTGAAGATGGGAAGCACTCCCCTACGAAAATTTCCTGAAGATATAGTGAACTTGGAGAAACTGGAAGAGATAGATTTCTCTGACTGCACAAATTTGGAGGCCCAAGATTGTCGGGATATATCAGGATTATCCTCTTTGAGAATTTTGAGATTATCGTCATCCATTGTGCCTGGGCTGCCTCAAGACATTTGTGGTCTCTGTCGCCTCCAAACCCTTGAGATACTTGAGTGCGACCAACTTCAGGCACTGCCAAAGTTGCCCTCCAGTTTACACAGTCTCCGCTGGGGATCCCGAAAAATGACAGTCCCTAACTTGTCATATCTAACAAATCTAAAAGAGCTACTTTTGAAAGATGTTCAGCATCCAACAGGGGGATTATTGAATCTAGAGACACCAAAGGCTCCGGATATTGGGTGGATCACGAGATTAACAAGTCTAGAGACCTTGGAATTGTCCCTTTCAAACGTCACCACTCTCCCTGGGAATGTTAGTGCCCTTACTCATCTCCGGGAACTCTCTTTATCCTACATGAAGGAGCTCGACCTCACACAACTTCCCTCGTCCCCAAGCTTATGGACTCTACGTCTCAAACATTGCAAGATTCAAGAGCCCAATTTTTCTAGTCTGATTTGTCTGTCAGAACTAGAATTAGACAACTGCAATTTAGCAGAGATCGATAGTCTTGAAGATTTAGGGCGTTTGGAAGTCCTGACAATTTTTGATTGCAGGAATATAACAGACGTTAATGGGCTCAAAAATTTACCACGTCTCAAGAAGGTGAAAGTTTTCCCTTCTGATCCTGCCAGTCTATCAGAATTATGCGAACGTGGATGTGAAGTGGACTTATGCGGATAGGCTATGCCTGTATCTTGCGTTCTTCCTGGTCAGTGGCTAGATAGTCTCTATCCTGTACGAACTACCGTTGTACTTTCAGTCTTTGACAGGACATCTCCTTTTAGTCTTAATAAACTGGAGGGCGACCTCTCTAAGGTACATGCTCCAATTCTGGTTACAAAACTTTTTAACCAAAACAAAGTTGGATTTTATCGTTTCCATGAATTCCTTGTGTATATTGCATTGGATCTATCTGTTCAGGGCCACAAAATACCCCAGGAAAATTCTTTGCATCTGGCAATCAGTAGTGGCATCAACAATCTCACATCAAAACCATTGCTGAAGGTCACGCCGACACTCGAATTGCTGCATATTTTATTGGTGTTCCATTTGTGCTGTTTTTATAAGGGCGCGGTTCTCCAAAACACCATTTACTGTACTTTGTAGCCTGTAGGATGCATCCAAAAGCCATCCACTGCCACACAGCTGTTCGATTCCGATGAAAAGGACAAAACGAAGGAGAAAAATAAGATCCTGCATCCATGGGCGACATTGTAAGGTTTCCAAGGTTGTGAGCCATCACGGGCCTTTACTTCCGTCGGCTATGCTGGTGAGGTTTGCCCTCAACACAGCCTTCGGTTTTGCCTCTATTCATACCTGTTGATCAAGTCATTGGGCTCCCGAATCTCCAGGAGCTGATTACAGGAAGGTGATCCGAAATGGATGTGACAGAGATCTAATGTGAAGGAATTGCAAGAGAGTGCGCTCGCGATTGCGAAGTCGAATAGGCCGATGATTGCGTTGTTACCAGAAAAAGAGAGAAGCGTCTTTGAATTGATCTGCTGCTTGGAAAAGGATACTTTTCATCCATCGTTCTCTCCTCCTCTTCGTATTAGATTCGCTTCCCTCGTATCTCTGGATAAAAATCCTGGTTAATGGTGATAGCTTAACTCTTCCAATCGGAAACCATGCTTGTATCCGTCTATAAATCCATAAATAATAACAATATTGGGAAAACAGAGCTTTTGGTTGAGCCACATCATCACTAAATTAAACTTTCTTCTGCTTCTCTTAGCATTACTAAAAGTTACAAATTGGTTGAAAAAGGTAAAGGTATTGTAATAATTAATAAAGTTAACAGATACCTACTTAGAAACCATATATGTGTATGATAATTTAAAAAGTTAGAGGTTCCTACTTAGGACCTGCAAGGTAACATTTTTCTTTCTCTCAAATTTTGTTTTTTTTTTCTCAAAACAAAAAGAAAAAACAGAAATCTATTTGATAACGCCAATTTATTTTTCTATTCCTCGGAATAGAAAAGTAGCCGCGAATAGATTTGGAACAAAAACAAAAAAAGAAAAAGTAGCTTATTGTTCTGGGAATAATTTTCAGAAATAAGTCAATTTTTTATTCTTTTTCTCTTTTGTTATTCTTGCTTGTTGCGGCCACCGCTAGCCACCTTCGGCCACCCGCAGCCACTATCGGCCAACTGTCGGCTATCGACCGCCACCTCTTGACCGTCGGTGACTGTTGTCACCATTGCCGCCTAATCGTCATTGCTGTTGCCCACAACCCACCAGCCACCCTCGATTGCTAATGATTGCCATCGACCACTATTGTCATCGATAGCTTATCGCTACCGCCGGTCGGTCGCCCGTCGCCGTATGACCATCGACTATCAACCACCACACAATTGTCGCTTGCCGCACGACCACCACTCGCCGCTTGCTGCTGCACAATCATTAGCCGTCGATCGTCACCGTCGCATGACCATCGCCCACAACCCACAGCCCACAGGCTATCCCCTCCTCTGGCCGCCTGTTCGCCTCCGACAGCCAGTGGGCTGTGGGCGGCGGTCGGCGGCAACAATCGGTAGCCAACGGTCGTGCATCGATAGGTGGTGGTTGTGCAGCAAGGGGCGGCGATCGGCGGTCCATGAGCAAAAAGAAAAAATGAATCAATACAAAAAATAAAAAAATCATACCAATCGCATTTCTATTCTTTTTATATTTCAAGAATAGAAATTTTGTGTAATTACTATTGACATCTGATTTTTAGTCGATACATCATTTAAAAATAAATAAATAAAAAAAGAGAGAAAACCGTTGTTAGTTCACAATTAATCGTCGCTGTTCATCAATAATGCATCATGTCGTTGAAATAGGCATGTGCTCAATTAGGGGAACTCTTGACTAGGAAGATCAAATCTTAACCTTAGTTCAATCCAAGGGCTAAGATTTGATCTGCCTGAAAATATATAAAGAGAAAAAAAAGAAAGAAAAGGGGGAGCCATTCGACAATCGGTTTTCTCTCGAAAATCGATTCTCTCTCTACAACCATTTTCTCCCGCTTTCTTGTGCTCTCTCTCTCTCTCTCTCTCTCTATCTCTCTCTCTCTCTCTAGATTCCGCTCTCTGGGTTTTCTCCCTCGATTCTCTCTCCATAACTGCTCGATGGAGCTTCCATGGCAGATTTGGAAACCCTAGCCTCGCTCGCCATCCACCGGAGGGAGCTTCCATCTCCGTTTCTAGCAATCTGCTCCCCCTCTCTCTCGATCATTCTCGGTTCTATGAAGTGGTTTTGTTTTGGAAGTTTGTGGGAGGAGATTTCCTTTACAAACGGCGTTTCTCATCAGCTCTGTGGAGTATATTACAGAGTATGCTAGGACCTTAGGGCTCAAGGTCTCTGTCATTAAGTTCAATTTATTAGCTGGAAGTGTGGGTTTTACTGTCCTTCCTCAACATCAAGAGTATATTGATACGTATCGGTGCTGAAATCTCCATTATGGGGCACAGAAAGTCTGTATAATCAACTTCTTTTTATAGGTAGGGAAAGCAAGTCATCGATGTGTAGTCAGTCCGTATAAATGATGTGGATTACAAGCATACTTGAGCATGCAAGGAGGTTCTGTTTGCTGACTTTGCTTCTCTTATGAGTGCTTTCTTCGGTTGATTGCTTTTATACAATGTTATTGGATGATTGTCTGTGGATTGACGATCAATGATCATGAACTTGAGGTTGATTGAACTTGATTTGCTTTGATCTGTAATTTCTTATACCTGATATGTCACTCTCTGTTTTGGCTGAGACGAAGTGCTAAAAGAGGTTTTTTTTTTTTATCTCGAGCACTTCTAGACATGAAAAATACACTTCTAGAGCTTCAATTTGATATGTTGCACGCCCATAGTGGATGTCGTTTGGTTGCTGAAAAACACCTTTGAAATTTGTCAATTCTCAGCAGTTTTAGATTGATTTGCTGTTCTGACTTACTGATGTTTTGTTTTAACTGGACTGAGCTGGTAGATGATGTTATTTGGATTTAATATCTTCTGGAGATTTGTAATAGACTTCTCAAGCTTTCCATAGACATATTATATGTGTGATTTGGCCATTGTTTGCCTTGCCTAACACTTCTTGCAAAGATTGAGCACTAATTTAGTGTCGTAGGTGTTCTGCTCTGATGTTTTGTTTTAATTGATTTCTGTTCAGATTTTTTTAATTCAGTGTCTCATGATAGATGATCATGACATTCCCTTTTATCTCATTGTGTTTTTTTTTAATTCCTCCTATTATATTTGTTGCTATCCACAACAGCAACGCATTTAGCTATGAATAGTTAGTCTGAATTTCTGAACTATTTGGATTGGTCAATCCATATAACCGCATTGGTTGAAATGGTCATTGCGAATATGAAGATGTTGATATTGTGTCATGAAAACCTGCTATTTTGCTGCATTTCTGACATGGTGTTGTGCATTTTTGAATTTTCATAAATTCCTATATTGCTCACGTTGGAAAATTTTTGCCATGAAAGTTGTTCCCCATAATATTGTTGATGTTGTGTGATTCACTTGGAACAAATTGTCCATAGGTCCCCTTCCAATTACATTGATTTTTTTTACCTTGTTCTGTGATATTTTGTTGCAATTTTCTGTTGTGATTTTCTTCTAGAAATTTTTAGGACATACTAAAATGCTATAAAATACATTTTCTTTTAGTAGGATAACGACCTTTTGTTGCTTTTCTTCAAAGATATTGCTTATACTTTGTTTTTGTTGATTTGCACGTGAGATGAGACCGTAAACTTTAGAGTGAAAATAGCATCTTGCTTGGGTTGTATGTGTAAGTACATAGCATATTGCTTGGGTTTTATGTGCAAGTACATAGTCACCATTAGCTTGCATAATCTTCATCTCGGCATGTGCTATTTGTTGAATTTGTACACTTGTTGAATATGTCTACTCTTACCATACATGGCTCAAGTTTACTGGATTCATTGTTGTTCTTGTTGAACATGTTGTATTATTGGCTTTGAATGTCGTGTATATTCATAATATGCTGTCGCCAGGTTATAATTGCTGTTTGTGGCTTGAATTTGCTGGATTCATGTTCATGTCTAATGTCTATGTCCATTCGTTATAGTAATGATTTCTATGCGTTATCTTAATCATATAAGATGAGGTAAGGAATCCATGTTTCTTAGATTAGGTTTAGATTAAGACCCCGAAGATGAAGAAAACGTGAAGATGGTGAAGATGATGGAGGTCGATGTCCATTTCAACCATCATTATGTAAAATTCATTTTCCTGACATATGTCTCGGGTTCCATTCGTTGTATAAAACTTGACGAGATGTGGGTCTTCTCTCTTTCTCTCATTTTTTTTTTTATTGTGTTATTTTTCTTTCTTTAGGATGGCATGATAGATTTATTGTTTTTTCTTGATTGTTTACTTCATGTCTTGCAATTTCAATTTCATTAATTGTTTTCCTTTCATTTTTTTAGGAATTAGAATAGAATGAAAGTAATCCACCTCGCGTGATCACTTGGTCTAAATTGGTGATCCCGAAAATGTAAAAAGAAACGCATGGATATATTAAAAAAAACACAACATACTGTTTAAGTACCGAAATGGCACTAATAGCAATATTAGTGTAACCCAAGTCCTCGAACCTAGATATTTTGTTGCGTAGGAATTGAGGGAATACTCTCAATCCTTGATTGGGTATTTTAGCCAACCCCTAAAAATGAGGCTAGTGGCGACAAACAATTAGATTGTACAAAATCTGTTGTCATGCGAGGTACGAGTTTGGGAGAGCTCGTGATCAAAGTACCCCTAAACCCGACCTTTTTTCCTTTAACCTTGAGGGCGGCGAGATTGGGTCGCAACAATTACCAATTACGTTATTTTATTTAGAAATTGTTCTCCGGAGTTGAAATAGAAAAGAAGTATTTTTAAAAAGAAACTGTTCCCCAGAGTAGAAGCGTTACCATGTGCACTCTTAGAAATCAGTTTTTTGGTCATTGAGTCATCAATGCTGATTTTGTTTAAGGACCAATTGAATCTGTAATTGGTGATTTGTTAGAAGTAATGTGTATTTTTTTTGTCAAACAATAAATGTTGTTGATTAGCATGTATAAATTGAGTTTTGTAATGGTATTGGTGATTAAACCCATTACGGTCAATTTTGACTTCTATTATATTGAATATAGATAATTAATGCAATACATTCCGCTTGAATGTCTCTTCAGTCGTTATTTTTGCAACAATCCATTTTCCTTTCTGATGATTTAGATGATTTTTGGCATCTAATAATTTCTGTGTATAAGTATTAGCCAGTCGGGGTCTCTGCCCAGTCCCCACCGGTTCAACAGCCCTTTACCACAGAATTAGCATTTTCTTAATTGATAATTACTTTCATTTATCATCTTTTATATAGTGCTTTTGTACATTAAATGAGGCGGCATTGTTATTTGAGGAGCCAAATCGAATTACATAGTAGTCGGGGCGAAGACAAAATGGCTCTTGAACTGCGATTTCTATTATTTTTTTCCGTCTTTGACTTTTTTTTTTGGTCGAATTCCCTCTTTTACATTAAGAGATAACATATTCTCACTATGACTATGTGTACACTTATATTTACCTGCACTTAGCTTTGTCCTTCATATTAACATTGGAATATTTTTTAATCACAGCGCGGTTTTTTTTTTTTGGTCAGAAAAGAGAATAGTATTTAAATAGAAGAAATATTACACCTTAGCGTTCGAAACGAAACAGAAGCGAAAGTGTCCGCCGTGACCAAAGCTTGCAAAAAAGAAGGAGGAAAAAGATTCCAGTTTTGGGCCAGATCTAGTCGTCCATGGGCCTTCGCAGCCCAGTCGGTGACTGAATTTGCCCTTCTGTCACAGTGTTGCAAACGGAGGTTAGAGAAAAGGGACAGAATCGATTGGAGCTCGTCGAATAGCGGCCGTTCCTCCCATGGTGGTTGCGTTCGCGCTTGAAGAACATCAATCAATTGCAGATAGTCAGATTCGATCACTAAAGATGCAGTGAGGAGGCCCTGCTGTTTCAGACATTTTAGGGTTAAGGTAAGCGCCTGTATTTCCGATTGAAAAGCCGAAGTTGCTGGAAATCTGGCTGTATATACATCTGTAAGGAGACATTTGTGATCACGATTGATGCAGGCCATTGTGCCCTCTCTGTTCCCAAGGTAGAAGGAGCCATCAATATTACACTTGATAAAGCCTGGGTCCAGCGGTTGCCAGAAGTGTGCTGATGAAACAAGGGAGGCTGCTGTACGCGTAGTTGATGTTTGGGGACATCCGTGATCAGAAAGATTGGAGATACGACACCCAGCCAAGGCATCGACAATAGCCCGATTGGGATCAGGATGTAGACCACGGAAGACACTATTATTGCGCAGACGCCACAGCTGCCATAAAACATGAGCAATCATGGGTAATCGATGTAAGAAGTTCTGATCTCTTACTGATTCAACGATCCACTTGTCCAGAAGAGTTATTGTGTTTGGCTGGAAGAAAAGATTCAGCTGGGGATGTGTCCATACACCTACCGTCCACGGACAATAGAAAAAAATATGTTCCACTATTTCTGGCATGTTCTGCTTGCATATGGTGCACATAGGGCTGGAGATAATGTGTCTGTTGTATAAATTTGATTTAGTAGCTAGGCCGTTTTGGCAGGCTGACCACAGAAATATTCGAAGTTTCAGTGTGATATGCATTTTCCATATGTAGCGCCCTAGCTCGGGAGGTGTCTGATAAGAAGTTGATGCCTGATTACCTTGTGGTTTGCTTGCTGTTTTTGCCAATGCTTTATAATTGCTTTTGACCATATAATGCCCTGTAGATGTTGCTGTCCAAATAAGCTGATTTGTTGTGTGGAGGGGTCTTATTGGAATTCTCAGAATTTGGTCAACAATAAAGTCGTTGAACATCTGTGTAATAAGGTGGGTATTCCATGTATGGTGGACAGGATCAATAAGATCAGCCACCATCCTGGGCTCATCTTTAGCTGCAGGTCCGCCAATCTTACCACTTGGTAACCAGCAATGCTCCCTAATATTGATTGATCTTCCATCTCCCACAAACCATCTTACATTCGGTAAGATGACATCCCGCCCAATAAGAATGCTTCTCCAACCCCAGGAAGGGTGGGAACCATGTTCTGCAAATTCAAAGTCCTTCGAGTGGAAATATAATCCCTTGAGGAGACAACTCCAGAGCGAATTAGGTTGATGTAGTAATCTCCAGGCCTGCTTGCCAAGCATGGCCTTGTTAAAAGCTGTAAGATCCCGAAAGCCTAACCCACCAGAATTTTTACTTGTTATTAGTAAGTCCCAGTTCTTCCAATGCACACCGTTTCTATTCTTATCATTCCGCCACCAAAAATTTGCAATCCTCCGCTCAATCAATCGGCAAGGAGACATAGGAAGCTTAAATATCGACATGGCGTACTAAGGCATGGCTTGGACGACAGACTTGAGTAGGATCTCCTTTCCGCCTTTCGATAACAAGAGTTCTTTCCAACCCTCCAATTTTGCATTGATTCTTCCTAATATCCAGCCAAATAAATCTTTTTTAGATCGGCCCCATTCAGATGGAACTCCTAAATATTTACCATAACAGCTCAACACCGGTACTCACAATTCAGCAGCCAAGTTAGTTTGAAGACTTACCAGGCAAAATTTACTAAAGTAGAGGCCAGACTTATTTCGATTTATCACTTGTCCAATAGCCTGACAATATTGATTTAATATGTTGGCCATATTCTGACATTCCGTGATGGTACCATCTAGGAAGAAAACTGAATCATCAGCAAAAAATAGATGCGAGAGAGTGGGACATGACCTGGTAAGTTTGATGCCGTGGAGATGTCCCATAGTTAGAGCATTATGGATGAGGGTGGACAGTGCATTGGCCATCAAAATAAAGAGATACGGAGAAAGAGGGTCTCCATGTCTGAGTCCTCTGGATGGTGTGAAGTAGGGTAGATGTTCCCCATTCAATTTGACACTCATAGTCGTTGTGGTGATCATTGCATCACCATTTGAACCCACCAAGGATGAAATCCCAGTTTAGTAAGGTAGGCTTGGAGGAAATCCCATTCGACTTTGTCGTAAGCCTTTTGCATGTTGGTCTTAAGGAGAGCTTGGAAGTGTCGTTTCCATTTCCTCGTCTTGAAATGATGGAGAACCTCGCGCACAACTAAGACATTGTCCTGAATTTGACGGCCAGTCACAAAAGCAGCCTGCTCAATTGATATTAGCTGCTCAAGCAGAGGTCTTAGTCGGTTTGCCATAACTTTGGCTATGACTTTATATGCAAAATTACACAAACTTATTGGTCTGAACTGGTCAAGAGTTTCAGGGTGGTGTACTTTGGGAATTAAAACGATGAGAGTCTTGTTGAGATCTCGAGGGAACTTACCATACTAAAAAAATTCAGTAACTAGGCAGAATAAATCATGCTATTTAATATTCCAATGGGTTTGGTAGAATAAATCATTAAAACCATTAGGACCTGGAGCTTTTGTGGCACCCAATTGGAAAGTTGCCTGTCGTACTTCATCAACTGTAACAGAGGCCAATAATTGTGCATTCATTGTGTCCGTGACAACTAGCTGACATTGATCTAGAATGGGGCCAAAATCATGGTAGCCTACAGATGTATATAGCTGAGTAAAGAAAGCAGAAGTCAACTCCTTTAAAGCTGTTTTATCCTGCACCCATTCATCATTTTCATTTCGAAGCATTCCAATACGATTTCTCTGCCGTCATTGGATTGTACTGGCATGAAAGAACTTACTGTTTTTGTCACCCCAACGCAACCAATTTATCCTAGACCTCATGGCCCAGAACTTTTCTTCTTGCTGCCAAATATTCCTCAGCTCATCTTGGATATGAGATACCTCTTCTCTGTCGATATTAGAACTGTAAGGATGATTAGTTATCGTCTGGAGACGTTGTTGTAGAGCCGTTATCTGCAAGTGTCCATTGCCAAACTTGGATCGACTCCATAGGCTTAAAGCTGTTCTCACTTTAGTCAGTTTGTGCAAGAGATCAGAATTTCTCAAATGATCAGAAGGCCATGTTTCAAAGACAAGTCGGCAACATTCCGGGTCATCATTCCAATGTGCTTCATAAGCAAAAGAGCGTTGACGGTTTTTGTGAGCTAGCACCGTAGAAAGAAGTAAAGGGCTGTGATCAGAGCCCAATGGCGGTAAAGCATAAACTTCAACGTCTGGATAGAGTAGTCACCACTCCATAGAGCATAGGACTCGATCTAATCGTTCCTTAATAAGGTCAGCCTCTTCATGATTATTTGTCCAAGTATACGCGCAACCCTTGCTTTCGACTTCCATCAGGGCACAGTCATCTACAACAGCTCAAAAGGAAGTAAGTCGGGAACAGAGAGGAGATCGTTTACCAATCTTTTCCCAATGGTGAAGAATTTCATTAAAATCCCCGGCACAAATCCAGGGAAGTGTATTGAAAGCATTGATTCTTCGAAGATTATCCCAGAACAGCTGGCGATTGTGATACGAGAAAGGGGCGTGCAAACAAGTGATTCTCATAAGCCGATCATCACTAAAATCCCTGCAGACCATATCAAAATAATCCTCCGAAACGCCTTCTATTTCTAAAGAGATAGTTTCATTCCAAAAAACTGCTAAACCACCTGCTGTGCTGACTGGATTTTGAACAAAAGAACTATTATAATGTAAAGTACGCCGTAATCTATTGAGAACCAATTCGCGGTTCTTGGTTTCCATCAAAAACAGAAGGTCGGGCTTTTCTTTGGCTGTCAAAGCCTTAAGGGCTTGGACTGTCAGGGGATTGCCCAACCCCTGACAGTTCCAACATAAAAGCTTCATTTGTGTCGTGGTGGCTGTTGAGGGCTAGCCACCAAAGCCTGGTGAAGTGCTTCATTTGCTGCCAGTACTGGTGTTTCCTGAAGGTGTGTTTCATCAAGATGATCAGTTGCTACACACCCCTTATCATAGGGAGAGTAGCGTTTTTGTTTCTTTACTTGTCCTGCTCTTGTGGTAATGCGGGTACTTTTCAATTTTTTTGTTTGCTGGATATCCATTGGGTGATGAATAAGGCCTTGTTCTATGTCTTCTGCAGGAAGCTGATATGTGTGAGTAGTTCTCCCCTGCTGATGCAAGTTCAACAGAGTAGATCTAAAAGGCAGAACTGCTTCAAGAGAATTGAGAGAATCGGTAAGTTTTCCTTTAGCTTTGGCATGTGCAGGGATCAAAGCTGTTGTAAGGGTTTGCCCTTGAGGATACACAGCATGAGGAGGATTTGGAGGATGCTCTGTTGCAGCAGGAGACTGCCCTTGAAGAGGTGCTTTGGTAACTTCTTGATCTTTTGCTGCCGGTGGTGGTAATAGGGTTGGAGGTTGTAGTAAAGCTGGAGGAGTCTCTGGTATTATTTCCTGAGTTTGATCTTGTGTTTCTGGAGGATTGTAAAATGCTTTCCAATAGGGGCTAGGTTCACGAACCTCTGCTTTCAACCACGGACCAAAAGCCAGTTTGTCTTTGCCTTCCTCCCTCGCCAAATCAAAAGGAATGTCCGTACAGTATGTGGCGTAGTGGCCAAGTCTCCCACAGGAATAACAAAAGTGGGGGAGTCGTTTATACCTAAAATCCAGCCATAACAGTCTCCCAGCTAATCGAATCAATTTACCAGTTTTCAGAGGTTCATCCAGGTTCATTTCTACCCGTACTTGCCCTATCTTAACTGTGGAACCCTCCTTACTATCTACTCTTACCTCCAGAATGTCACCGAGCTGATTTGCGGCCTTCCTCAGAATCTGGTCCGTAATCCACTCCAATGGTAAGCCAAAAATTTGGACCCAGAATGCACACCGAGTAAAATCATAGTAGTGGAAATGTGTATTAGGAATCCAGGGCTTAAAGTTGACTAAGTGGCTAGAAAAAAGCCAAGGGCCTCCTTGTGAAATACGTTGATAATCCTTGTCATTATGGAACTTTGCTAAATATAAACCACCTTCGCGTCGGGAGAATTTGACTAGAACAACTCGCCATACACGCTTCATTGTTTCCTGGAAAGCATGAAAATTGATATTAGAAGTGGTAATAACCTTTCCTAAAAGTGTTAGTCTACATTCCGCTAGTTTTCTACTGCAGGTACATCCTCCCATATCTTAACCTCTTATGTGGAGCAGAGATGCCCCAAGCGTTGACACAAAGCAGCCATGCGAACTGATTCCTCAGGTTCGTCGGAAGCCATGGTCCAGGCAATCCTCAAGTGAACATAATTTAGTGGCTAGTGAAGCAAATACCCAGTCGCCAATAGCGACACTTGCCAGAGGAGTAAATAAAAGAGATGAGACACAGCTAGATGAGGCAGGTTGTGAGGTAATTCACCTTTGTGCAGAGCGGCGATGACCTCCGATGATGAAATCCAGAACATGCAAACATCAAGCATCACTCCAGGGATAGCGAAAAGAGGGGGGATAGGGAAATTAAGGGAGAAGGAAACTATCTGTTTCAGAACCCATGGTTGATTTGGGGTCTATTTTACAATGAATTTTTAAATACCTAAATCACAGTGCGGTTTAGGTATTTAAAAAGTCATATTGTAAAATAGACCCCAAATATTGGGTTGATCACGGGATTGACAAGTCTAGAGACATTGGAATTGTCCCTTCCAAATGTCACCAATCTCTCTGGGAATTTTAGTTCCCTTACATGAAGGAGCTAGACCTTACACAACTTCCCTCATCCCCAAGCTTATGGACTCTGCGTCTCAAACACTGCAAGATTCCAGAGCCAAAATTCTCTAGTCTGAAACATCTCTCAGAACTAGAAGTAGAGGACCGTGATTTAGCAGAGATTGATGGTCTTGAAGATTTAAAGCTTTTGCAAGTCCTGAAAATTTCTCGATGCAAGGGTATAACAAACCTGAATGGACTCAAAGATTTAACATGTCTCAGGAAGGGAGGAGGTATCTTTGGGCGTCCATGGAAACGTTACAAAAAAACGTTTTTGGAACACTTCTGTACTTCTTTTGTTCCCGGGAACAAAAAAAGAAACGCGCGTTTAGTTGCGTTTTTTTTTTTTTTTTTTCGTTCTAACAAAATCGGAGCAAAAAAAAAGAAACACAAAAAGTTGTTTCTGGAGAAAGAAACACTTCTTCAAAGCCAAAAAAGAACAAAAATGAAAAGAACAAAAAACAAAACTGGAACAAAATTGGAGCAAAAAGAACACATCGGCTGAAGCTTCTCATTCGTGCATGCTCTCGGCTGAAGCTTCGTTCATTCGTGCTCTCCCTTTTCCGGCGTTTCTCCCTTCTCTTTGGCGGCTCCCACTCGGCTGACTCTCCGGCGACTCACCGGTTGAAGCTTCCGAATCCAGGTACGTTTCTGGTGCTCCTCCTTCTCCGGTCGACGATGGGCTTCGGCGAGGCAGATCTGGGACGCTCGCTTGAGGCTGCTGACGGCAGATCTGGGATGGCTCGCTCGAGCCTCAAGCTAGCATTGCTAGCCCAGATCTGCGGCAGATCTGGGACGGCTGCTCGCTCGAGCTGCTCGAGCGAGCTCTCTGCCAGCTCGAGCGAGCTGCTCGAGCGGCAGAGCAGCAGCTCCAGCAGTTGCTCAAGTAGCAGCAGCTGCTCACTCGAGCTGCAACTTGCACTCGCCTTTCCATCTTGGAGGCACTGGCAGCATCCCCTTGTCACAGAAGCTGGCGCTCTCCGGCCATATTCCCGTATCAAGTATTCCGATGATGACACCTTCTCCATATGAGCTGGTGGGCCATAGTCCGGAGCTATGCTTTAGGCCGAGGAACTTGCTGCTGTGGGTTGTGAACAGCTTGCCAAAGGACTCTTTAATCGTTGCTCGATGAGCCGGAGATTTTTCAATCTTGGCTAGCTTAGATGGCGTGAGCCTGGCACTAAAACCGTGCGCGACATGGTTGTATGAATAGAGAAACTTGTCCTCACCATCGCTGAGAGATGGCGATAGTGAGTCCACAGTGGCACGGTGCCAGGTCTCGTGGGTTGGAAAAGATGCTGGTTTCTGTGAATGATACATGTGGCTAATGTATGTCTGGCGTTCTTCGGATTATGACATCACGAAGCTAGTCACGGTAGACAACAGAAGTAGCCATAAAATCGTGTTTCACAAGGCTGAACTAGAAGGATTCAATGCCCTACTAGTCATGTCTAACGGAAGAAGGCTAAAAGAAAGTGGTGAGAGGGGAGCTACTTGAACATTTCAGATGAATGTGCATGATATATATAGAAAGACCCCCCCCCACCTCATACTCTTGTCTCTTCTCTTGTCATTTCTGTTCAGAGGGAAGCAAAGAACCGGAGGTTTCAATGCTCTTGGAAAGCCCATGTTATGTCCTTTTGCTTGTGTCAACACCCCAAGTGCCGAAACTCCTTGTGCTAAGGAGCCGGTCGATCACATTGGAAAGCACACCTGGAGGCCAAAAGCCAATGCCGTCAAGTTCCTAAAGAACGAAAACCATGCCGGTCTCTTTTAGATGATGTTCATATTCTTGTTCAAGATCTGAAGATTACAATAGACTTGCAATTTTTGATTATGTCCTGAATCTGATCATTAACGTCACCCATATCAAACCCAGATTTGAGTTAGCTTCTGGCAAAAATTTATGTTATTTAATGAGGACAGATTGATGCTCTCTGAAGTTCAATTAGTTTGAACTGTTACCGCAGTGGATAGCTACTCTAAAGAAGCCTATTGAAAAACAGTGCAGTTTCTGATGGATCCCTTCAAAATTCAATTGAATTTTTGTATTGACAGAGAAAGTTAAGTTATTATGGCTGAAGTTTAATTGTTGTACACTAACTTTATGCTTTTTCTTTTATATCTCATTATTACTTGTTCTAATACCATCTATGTTGTTCAGATCTTCAATCAATTCATGACCACATCGTGTACGACTCACTTTGTTGCCGTTCTTCAAATTTTTTTCCATTTTAAGGTTAACTTATTTCGTAGTTTTCACTTTTCTTTCAAGAATACCTTATTCCTCGGTCTTCACCTTTTTGCTCACTTTTCCTTTAAAGATATCTTATTTCATGGTCTTCACTTTTCTGTTCACTTTTTATTAGAGTTGAAGGCTTAGGGTGCTTTATTTCATGATCGTTGCTCCACTATAGGCTACTACTTATCTCATGGTACTTTGTTGCCGTCCTTCAAATTGCTCATAGAGGGTGAAATATATGAGTGGAGAGTGAGAGTGCACATGAAGTGTTTGACGAAAAGGCAAAGACAAATAACAAAAGATTGCTTCAGGACTCTTTCTCTCTCTCTCTCTCAGCAAGTCAAATAAAACCCAACACGGCCTGCAAGAACCCTTTTTTGCGGGGGATTGATTCAAGTATTAAGATAATAAGGAAGCACGTCAAAGCTATGGCTTTTGGAGGGTTCTGCCCATATTTAAAAAACAGAAAAAAAAGGAGGCGAGGGGCGACAGCAGGTGGTGGTCGAGGGTGGTGATGGCGGGTAGCGAGTGCCCGCATTTGGGTGGAGGAATTCGAGACTGCGCGTCGGTGTTTGAGGAAGGACGTCGAGTGTTTGAATTGCCCATAGAGTTCAGTATCAACGACCATCACTATCCTTGAGAGGCACTCCCAGCATTTCGTTTTATCGACCATGCATAATTGCATTTTGTAAGTGACAAATGGAAGCCCCCTATCTTGGTTCGAAGTTTAATTAGCCGTCTTAGTTCCAATTAAGGGCCAATTAATTAGCTTATTCAAGATCCCTATTTCTTGACAATTAAGTGCTCGCTAGATTAGAGAGGAAGAGGACAATGCTGTCGATGCCATGCAAAGCGAAAAATCATGGGTTGCAAAAAGGAAAGAAACTGTTTTAGGCATTGCTAAAATTACTTTGTGTAGTTCATTCGAATTTGACATGATATGCTGAAAATTCAATAAAATAGTGTAACTGGTCTGAATTTGCAACAAATTTCGGTAAATGTCTCTGGATCCATGCATGCATTTGATGATGCATGATCTAAAACCGCAATGTCTTAAAATGTTTGTCTTCACTAACCATGAACAAAATAAAATTAATGAGCATTTCATAAGAATGAGAATTCAATATCAAGTTTAAACTTTATTAAAGAAAATGTTTATTTTTTGAAAAATTTAAAACAGAAATTTTTTTGTCGTTTACCAAACATGTTTATGTTCTTTTTCTATTCTAGGAACATAAATTGATTGCGATTACCAAATGTGTTTCTGTTCTTTTTTATTTCAAGAACAGTTTTTTTTTTATACTTACAAAACGCGTTCTTTTTTGTTCAAAAACTGTTCCCGAAACAAAAATATTTTTTTTTATTTACGTTCTCCCTAACAAAAAAAAAAAAAAGTGTTTTCATGCGCGCCCTTTTTGCTCGTCCCAGTGTACCAAAATTAGACAAACGTGTTGAACAGGACATATGCCTGGGGCTTAGGGCCTGCATGGAAACATTCTTTATTTCTGTTTCTGAACAAATTTTTTTGTTTTTTTGTTCCCGAAACAAAATAAGAACAAAAAAAAGAAACAACAAATTTTTACTTCTTGTTCCAAAACAAAAATGAAGAAACGTTTCTCTTCTTTCTCTTCTTCTTCTCTTCTTCTTTTCTTCTTCTTTTTTTCTTCTTTTTCTTTCACGATCGTCGGCCTCGGCTATGGCCGACAACCGGCCGTCGAGGGCCAGCGACGTCGTCGAGGGTTGGCGACCTCGCCGGAGCCTCACCCAACCACGGCGAGGCTCGGCCTCGTCGAGGGCCGGCGAGCCTCGCCGTGGGCCGGGCGAGGCGGGCCCCCCGTCGGCTGAGTCACCGGGCCGGTGACCGGCCGAAAAAAAAAAAAAAAAAAATAAAGGAAAAAATGAAAAATAAAATAAAAATGTTTAAAAAATTAAAAGAAACAAAAAAAGAATAAAATTTACCAAACGTGTTTCTATTCATTTTTTATTCCCGAAACAAACATTACCAAACGCGTTCTTTTGTTCAAAAAGTGTTCCCCGGAACATAAACAAATTTTTTTGTTTCGTTCCCTGAACAAAAAAAAAAAAAAAAACGTTACCATTCGCACCCTTAGTGGTCTCTGTCCTGGACAAACTACTGATGCGACAGGACATGTCCTCTCATTCTAAGAAACTGGAGAGTGACCTCTCTAAGGCGCATGCTCCAATTTCGTTAACAAATCTTCTTAACCGAAACAAAGTTGGATTTTACTGGTTCTGTGAGTTCCTTATGTGTATATTGCATTGGTTCTGTGCAGGGCCACAGGCACAAAATACCTAGGCAAATTCTTTGCATCCGGCCATTGTTAGTGGCATCAACTATCTCGCATCAAAACCATCGCTGAAGGTAACGCCTCCACTCGAATTGCTGCATATTTTGTTTGGTGTTCTATTTGTACTGTTTATAGAGTTGCGGTTCCCCAAAACACCATCTACTGTAATTTGAGCCTCTAGGATGCATCCAAAAGCCGTCCACTTCTGCTCACCTCTTGGATCGCGATGAGAAAGAGAAGATGAAGAACAAAGACAAGATGCAGCATCCATGGGCAACGTCATGAGGACTACGCGGCCGTGAGCAATCACAGGCCCTTTACTTTTGTCGGCTCTGCTGGTGAGGTGAGATTCATCCTCAACACCGCCTTCGATTTTGCCTTTACACGTTTTAAGTTGATCAAGTCGTTGGGTTCCGAATCTCCAGGAGTTGATTACAAGGCGGTGATGTGAAATGGATGTGACGGAGATCTAATTAGAAGGAATTACAAGAGAGTGCGCTCATGATTGTGAAATTGCGTAAGATGATTGCGATGTGGAGAGAGAGAGAGGCATCTAAATTGATTTGCTGCATGGAAAGGGAAACGTTTCGTCTATCGTTCTCTTCTCCACTTCTTGTTGGATTTTCTTCCCTTGCATCTCTGTACAGAAATCCTGGTTAATGGTGATGGCTCAACTCCTCCAATCGGAAACCATGCTTGTATCCATCTATAAATCTATAAATAATAACAAAATTGGGAGAACAGAGCTTTTTGTTGAGGCCACATCATCACTAAATTGACTTTTCTTCTGCTTCTCCTCTTCACGTTACTAAGAAATACATATTGATTGGAACTTAAAATAAGGGATTTCTTTTGATTGTTGATTATGATATTTTGAAAGGGTTCATAATCGTATATATACGTAAATCAATTCCTGTATTTCCTTTTTTAATTATGTCATTAAGGACTAAAGTAGGCGGCTCTCTTGCTCTTCCTCCAACAAATGGGTGTCAAATCAAACGTGTGCCGGGAGGTATTTTATTGGAGGAGCCTAATGGTTGGGGAGAAGATAAAAATGGCTCTTGAACTGCAATTTCTATTATTATTCTTTTCCTCTTTGACATTAAGGGTTCGTTCGTTTCGCGGAAAATAGATAATTTTCGGAATATATTTTCTTAGAAGTCATTTTTAAGGAAAATGACAATATTTTTGGTGTTCGGCAAAAACCTGAAAATGTTTCAAAAATATTTTCCGGTATTCAGTAAAAAAATATTTTCTGCTCACCAGATTGGGGAGTGCGAGCGTTGAGCTTGAGGCTCGCCAGATCGACCAGCGCAAGTTTGAGATCAACAAGCTTGAGGTTCACTTGACGACAAGCCAAAAAAGAAGATGGGAAACAAAGTAAAGAAAAAGAAAAAAAGAAATTTGAAATAATGTGAATTAAAAAAGAAAAAGAAAATTAAGAAATAATTCAAATAAAAAAGAAAAGAAGAAGAAGAAAGGGGAGGAGGAAGTGAGAATTTGTAAAGGTGTGAGGTAAAAGAGATTAAGTGAGGAAAATATTTTCTACTTTTTAAAAGTGGAAAACATTTTTCCCTATTTTAGAAAACTTTTTTCTTTTGATGAAAAACATTTTTCCCGAGGAATTCATTTTCCGTGAAACAAACGCCGGAAAATCTGAAAAACGTTTTCTCAAAAATTATTTTCTGCAAAACGAACGAAGCCTAAAAGAGATAATATATTCTTACTTGCACTTCCTACGTGTTCACTATTATATTTACTTGCACATAGCTCTATTATATTAACATTTGAATAGATTTGTATCAGTACAACTGTTAATATAAAGGACAGAGCTTGATACAAATCTATTCAAATTGATAGGAAGTTTCTTGTTGCCTTTATCCTTAAGGTTTAAAAAAAAGTGATTTTTAGAGAAGAGTACATCATAAAATAATAACATCCAAATAATGGTCCGATAAATCAATATTTTCTTTTTTTTCCCCCTTTTATATTGTCACGTAAAATTATTAATCAATTTTTACATGATCTATTAAATAAGTACAAATTTTTATCACGTCCTTTATTCTATATTAAAACAGTATCATTGGAAGATGATTCTTTTTTTTTTTCTATGTGCACTCTTCGAATGAAATTAAATACTATTATGTTAGGATTATTAACTATAAATAATTATGAAAATGAAAAAAACACAAAGGAGAGGGCCAAACATGAAGGAGGTTTTACATTAAAAGTCAGTGCATGCCATGCGGCCTGTTTCCGTAATTTTTCATTGTAATGGGAATTCTTTTGCAAAATCATTAAGGGCCTCGTATAAGCTTACGTGTAGAAGATTAACCATTACAAGTTTCGAAATCCACAAAAAATCGCTGGGGGTAAGTATTAATTCTTCATCTGACAAAAAAAAAAAAAAGTAGTCATTCTTCCGAAAAGCTAGTTTCTAACACGCGTATATTTGTAGAGACCATGACTATGAATTTTTTTTTTTTTTTGGGTGAAAGGTAAGAATATATTGAGCTTTAACCAAAAAATACAAAAGATTCGACACCACAAACTTGCACTCAACAAGACAATAAGTCAGGGTGAGTGGAAAGGAGCCGAATGCAAAAGAGGACCGCAGAAGCGGGCCTAAGTAAGCAAGACAGCCACATAAGGCAAAAGGCAACAGAAGGCCACGAAAGGCCAACAGAACCACAATCTACGCATACATCCGATAGCGACAAAAGTGAAGAACCGTCCAGGAAGCAGCCGTGTAGATGAAGAGTATCCAGATAGCAAACACCAGGTTAGGCCCCTACAGAAATAGAACAGTCCCTAGCTGAAAAAATGATTGGATCAATACCCCAGCTACACTGCAGCCTCCGGTTTCTATATGTATCATCCACATTCCTATAGGTGGTGGCCTTGTCTTTAACGACCTTGATGAGTTGATTCTTCACCTCTAGGACGGATAAGCTTTGCTCTCGAAATAGGATGCTATTTTTGTGCTTCCATATGTAGTAACAAAGAGCACCAAAAGAGAAGCGAGCAATGCATTTATAAAAGTCTTTACCCATAAGGAAAGTGGCGGCCTAATTGAGATTCTCGACCCACGAATTGTTTCGCCACGGAAGATTGCACCTAGAGGCCCAAAAGAAGGCGATGCTAGCGGAGATGCGGTAGCCAAAAAATAGGTGGTCTATAGAATCCGGTACCTCATTGCAGAATGGACACAAGGCACTATCTATCCTACCATAAGATAATAATAGAGCTTGGGTAGGAAGCCTGCGTTTGGCAATAAGACAAGGCTACATATTGGGCAGTTGGTGAATGATACATCGGCCAAGCTTAAACAAGCTAGCGAAACAGATCATCACGTTGGAGTTAGCGTAAGTTCCCTTGATCGCTTCATCGATGGAATGAACGAATTAACGATACTTGATTGGACATCCATTGTCCTAATTATCTATTTTCATTATTGAGCAGTCGGACATCATTGGTCGGGGTGCTGGGTACCTGGGCATATAAGTGTTTGATTTCATTCTAATGTTAAGATGGAAAATTGAGTATCTTTCATTGCTTGCAGGCCAGCAAGAAGATTGCAGATGCCAAACTGGCAAAAGATTTTCAGGCGCTTCTTAAAGAGTTTCAGAAGGCTCAATGGCTTGCAGCTGAGAGAGAAACAGCATATGCACCGTTTGTTCCCCAGGCCATACTTCCTTCGAGGTAACTATTTCAGGGTGATTTAGTCTGTAAGATCTTTTGGTGTCTTCTTTTCTCTCTTTTTTCTTTTAATTCCTATCTCCATCTAAAATGTATTGCGACTGAATAAGTGGTAGGTGTTTACATTTTTTTCCTTTAATTTTCTAATTCCATCTTAAATGTATTGCGACTAACTGACTGCAGATCGTGAACAAGTGGTAGAGTTTCTGTGCAAGAAATAGCAATTACTTTTACTCCCACTTTTCTAATGCCTTTTCCCTAGTCCTGCCACACACTACTAGTTTCTATGAGCTATTTCATGTTTGTAGATGCAGCTACACATCCGGAGAGATTGATGTCAGTTCAGATACGAGTCCAGAACAGCAGGCCCTTCTAGTTGAATCCAGAAGGTTATATTTGCAAATTTTTCTCGATTTGTTTTCCCACTTTCTTATGTCAATGCGTAAAGCCTTACTGTTTGGTTCACGGATGTTTTGATCTGATGAAGCCATCAATGTAACTTGTAAGTACTGCATATGCTTTATGATGCTTTTATGGGGTTGTTCTGTATTGGCTCATCAGCACTGTGTCTTCTTTTCCTTTTAGGTTTGCTCAGCCTGATCATCTCACAAAATTTCCTCTAGTGACATGATGTCATTTGATTATAGAATATGCTAGTCTTGATAAATTCTTGTTAGCATCTAGCATAAGTGGATTTATGTTGAAAGACATCAAATTGAAATGCTGCAATTTTGATATCGAAGGAAAATACTCGTCAGTTTTTTTGTGGTAAATCATTTTTTTACTAGCTATATTGTGCAACACTTGAGATGCTTTTCAGTGCGGTAAATTTTTTAAATAATATGTGCAACACAAGCTACAGATGAGCACATACATTTTCTGTGCCTACCTAATTAACGATGCTTCAAATAAACGGAAATCCGGCCTTACAATATTTGCATGTTTTTCACGTATTAATACAATGAGCTAAGCACGCAGCTTTTGCATGGTGAAAAATGCCCATCTGCATCAAATGCGAAGAGGCAAATTTTAATACGTGAGAACCAACGGAGGTAACGAACTGGACTAGTCACTGGCAATGTAAGAATGCAGCTTTCCGTTCGGCAAGCTGTCATTTGTCCGACCCGCATCGCACAAATGGTTTGAACTTGATTGCACGCAAGTTGGGAAGTCAGCAGCAACCTTTTTTGTCTGCCCTTTTCTTTGATTGAGAGTCATTCGCTTTCCTCTGTCGCTTTCGACATTGGATTCTTCACGTTTCCTTGTTACGTGGAGTTTCTTGGACCATAATCAAGCGGAAGGAATGATTTGCAAGACTCACCCAACCTAAAACCCATCGATGATGACCCATCGTAGGACCTAGAAGAGAGCTATGAGCAGATGAGTTACGAAATTCTGCAGCTAGTCCTAAGTAGGGGGTGGAGGAATTTACATAAAACTAGAAATAACCTTGTTAAGCAAGCAAATCAACTTCTTGAAGTCGAAGAGAAGTTCAACGTTCCGAAAGCATTTTTTTTTTATATTTATGTTCCCAGGAACAAAAAAGAAACAGAAATGTTTCCATGCGCACCCTATATGTCCCAATAGCTTCCACATGCGAACGCATCTTGTTTCCTAAATAGATGCTTTGTTCACTTCCCACTGGCTTCCGGTGGTTTTGAAAACCCTGCAAGGAATTCGAAATATGGATTGTAGATCCAGAATCAATCCACCAACTGTTGTGACTTACATCAGTCATATTAGATTCATAACAAACACAAGAGATTGGATTACCTTTCTTCTCGAGCCAAGCCTTAAATTTGACACAATCCTTCCTTATATGCCCCTTCTGTCTACAGAAGAAACACTTGGATTCTTTCTTAATGTTAGCTTGGGGAGGTATTTTACATTTTCCCTTATGCTTGCCATAGCCCTTATTCTTTCCTTGTGTTGCCAAATGAGCACTTTCTCCCAATTCCATAACCAGTCTTTCTTGTTCTTGAACACACATGGTCATGAGTTCATTAATAGACCATTTATTCTTATGTGTGTTATAAGAGATCTTGAAAGGTGCATACTGTTGTGGGAGAGTATTCAGAATATAATACACAAGGAATGATTCAGATATCTCAACCTCAAGGTTCTTTAGCTGAGCCGCAATATGATGTGCTCACTCACACCTCTAACACTAGTGAGCTTCAATGATGAAAACTTCATAATCAGGGTCATGGCATGCACCTTCTCAGAACTTTCAAACTGCGCATCTATAGCCTCCAATAAAGCCTTAGCATTGCTATGCTGAGAAATTGAACCACGAATACTAGGAGATATCTTAGCTCTTATAAACATGGCACAAACGCGGTTGGACTGCTCCCATTGGTTATAAAGAGCTATCTCAGCTGGAGTGCTCGAATCAGTAAGAGCAGGTGGTTCGTCTTTCCTTATAGCATAATCAATGTCCATCCACCCCAATTGAAGAAGAACTGACTCCTTCCAAATTTTATAGTTCCCACCATTCAATATAGGAACATCAAACTTAAATTCAGAGAAATTCACAGGTTACGAAACTGCATATCAAATAATCATGCTTATGTCACAAAAATTAAGGCAAATATAAATAAATCATGTTTTACCAATGTAAACATGTCACAATATGAATCACATAACATAAAAACTACATATGGGCTAAGTTTTTAATTTAAATAGATTCATAATTACATCATGAAGAAACTACCATATTATATGCATTTTCTTAATCCCTGTGGGTAAATTAAGAAAATAATATGATATTTCTTCCTAATTAATCACATTAATATAATGAAAATTCTTGTGGGATAAAATTCATCATATTAATATAATTAATTACAATTAATGTTCATTTCTAAATATGATCCGGAGGCTTTTAATATATAATTTAATTAATTAAAGATGCTGTGGCCACTCTCTAATTAATTAATTATATGGACCATTGGACATTTAATTTCATGCATAAAATATTCATAACAATGCATGAAATGATATAATAAATAAATACATCAAGGCATAACAGTAAATAAATTAATTGGCCGAGGACAAAATTGTAAAAATTGGAAAATTTTGGGGGCAAAAGCGTAAATAGATGCCACGGAAGAGGGGACGACTGGCGTGTGCAGAGCACGTGTGCGTCCAGCGCACAGGCGCATGCTCGGCACGCGCCAGAACCCGCGCAGGCGCATGCCCTGCACGCGCGCTCAACGCTTCAACGCGCAGCGCGTGCGTTGCACGCGCCTGGCAACCGCGCGCGTGGATCCCACGTGTGCAACGGTTGCCGCGCGCGTGAGAGCGCGTGGCGCGTGGAATCCACGCGCCTGCAATCGCAGTGCGCGCGTGGGCTCCACGTGCCTTCTTCCTCGCACGAACAGAAGCCTTTCCGCCGGTTTTTCACCATTTTCAGCCGCGATTTCACCATGGTTTCTTCTCCGGCAGCCCATTTCATACAAAAATAAATAATGGGTTTTGAAGAACATGCCGGCACGACCACATGGGTCCAAGTTTCGGCGAAAATGAGCAAAAATTGGCCCCAAAATCAGACGAAAATTTCCCAAAACCCAATTCCTTCAACCACCGCGACTTCCGCCGTTCGATTAGCCTCCGACGAACACCGATATGCCGAAATAACTCATGGCTAATGTTCCTTATGGCGGTGCGACCGTGCGGGTCCGAAATCATGGGGTGGTTCGCCGGAATTTGTCCGGAATTTGGGAGTTTCTCTCTTGGCCTCAAAATGCCGAGTTACTGTTCATCTTTAAAATGCCTGAAAAATACACCAAAAAATTCGAAAAAACAAGGCAGAGTCAATAAACACGCTCCGATACCAAATTTTATACATAAATAATTAATATGCGGAAGCCAGGATCAATTGAAGACAAACCTCCGGCCATTGTTCTTGTTCGCGTTCGTCAGAAAAGCCTGAAATCAAGAAGGTAATAGGCGCACTCTACTAACCAAATTTCCTCACGTACTAATGGTGTATTCTAAATATGAGGATTTTGTGTTAGACCTTGATCACCCGTCAGAAATGAACGTACGTCTCTATTTATATGTCGTCTCCCATCAAGACGGACGGTTGTCACGAAAGAGTACGAAGCGTGGAAAATTTATGTCGAACAGTCGCAACCTTTAAGAGAAAATGCGGGTCTAAAATGTGGGATCACAAAAAATAAATAACAGATATATCCTCGTTTTCCTTGGGGAGAAAGAAAAGTTAAAACATAAAACGAGAAATCCGTTATGACTTCGGTAAATTTTTGTCTCCATTGCTGTTCGTTCTAGAGAAATTAAACCCAAAAATCATGAGAGAGGGTGAAGGAAGATATGAAATTTCAGAAGAGATAAGGAATTTGAGTGTACGTATACTGATGCCACGAGTATGATGAATTCCTGGACGGTGGCATGCATTTACGGATGTTAACGGGAGAAAGAGTTGCGTGGAGAACAAAAGAAGGTGGAACCGACTTCGTGGCCCATAATCACAGAAGAAAATTCACTCGTGGCACTTGGAAAAAGACGCAATCAATTAAAATTCGATTGTGCAAGCCAATTCACAAAGCCCGATGAGAAGGCAATTATTTCTTCCACAATAAAAATTAGATGGAAACGGATCATTTTGTTTTGCTTCAAATTGTGATGAGTATAGACTAACTTCTAGAGTATATTGTAGCTCAAAATAACTTGAACTTCATAATGCACTTTCTGGGAAGATCAAGGAATATGACGTGATTCATGATTGACAATTTTTGCATGGAACTTGGTTGACATAGGATAATAACCTGTTACTATTCTCAATTCACATAAACTAGAAAGGACGAAATTCGGTTTATGTAGGAATAAAGTCACAACAAATTTACTTACCAAAAAAAAAAGTCACAACAAATTTTAAATTATGCACATTATGATATATTTATCATAAATTATTTTGAAATAAAAAAATTATATTTATATTTATATTTATGTGATATATTTATTTCAAATTTATATCGGTGTGATATATTTATCTCATACTTTTTTTTTTATGATGTGAAAAATCCTAAACTTATATTTGTGTGGAACATTTAACTTAAAATACATGAGTAAAATTTTAGGTTTTTTATGTCAAAAAAATTAATATATCCCACATGTATGTGATACAGAAAAAGTTTGGAGATATATATGTCACAATAAATATAATTTAGAATTTTTCGTGGGTTTTTCCCATTTATATTCGGAGGATCAAAGTGTGAATTGAACGACTTGGCAGGACTACCGACCAGTTTTATTAAGTCATCTTCATCACCTCCAAGCACTTAGAAATACTTCTGTAATGACTTCGTATAATGTTAAATCACGTGGGACCGGCAGTACATGACAACTTTCCCACGCGCTGCCCAAGCGCGTAGCGAGTGCGTGGAAGTATACGGTCATGGTCATGTGCAAATTGTAATAAATATTGTCGTCTAAAGTCCATACACCTAATCATTGGGATTAAATCCGGTGTGCGCTTTCTTTCAATGAAAGGGAGAGGTGAGGGGTTCAAATTCTCACATTCTCAAGGGGAGATGAGGTGAGGACGCGTAAATTTCAGAAGTGGGTTTCGACTCCCGTGTAAGAAGCAGTGCAAAAGTCTGAAAGTGAGTGTAGAATAAGAATATAGTAGGATTTACCAAAAAAAAAAAAAAGTCCATACACCTCGTGTGCCCCCTCTGCGAGAGAACGCGAGAGAGAGAGAAGGGGAGAGAGAGCAAAGCGAATTGGTCGTTGGCGTTTCTCGTATTTCTCCGAGTTATGGCTTCTGCAGATGCGACTGCTGGAATGAAGAGAAAAGGAGCGGTTTGTTTCCTCTGCCTCTCTGGAATTTGTATTATTATTTCTTCGACGTCAATTTGGTGGAACAGATCCCCTGCTCGTAGTTCAACCCCCACATGCAAAACATCATCTAGAATGTTACAAATATCCGTTGACGTGAACGATTGAACCTACCTATGTTCAAAATCACGAGATCCTGTCAAAACTCCAAGCACTATTGATGTTGTAAGCTGGGCCTGTTAAGTATTGCTCTGCTTTCCCCTAAACTTTGAAATATCATTTAAATTTCAGAAAATCATGAAAAGATTACGTGTGAGCTCACTAATCAGCGTCGGAGCATTACGGAAGCTTTGAAAAATTTGGATCTAAAAACAATCTAAACGCATGAGTTGCTAGATTCAGATTATGGGGCAAGCTTTTCCATCGGAACCACAAAACTTTGCTCTTCTTTTTGCTCTTCTTTTTCTGTTTTTATTTTTTTGTTTGTTCGTTAGGCCGGAAAGCATAGGACTTGGTCTGAAACACTATGTTTACTTTTGTTTCCTTGATTTGACAGGAATCACCTTCAACCACACCGTCATCGTCTGGAATCAATTATGAAGGTTCTTGAATTTTACAGGTCAAGATACACGCACAGGATTCGTGAGTCGCCTATATGGCAGACTGAAAAATGCAGGGATCGAGGTCTTTAAAGACGATGAAAAGCTCTGCGGTGGAGAAGAGATCGGTCAGGCGCTAAAAGATGCGATCAAGCGGTCGAGGATCTCGATAGCCATCTTCTCCAGTAATTATGCTTCTGCTAAATATTGCCTCATGGAGCTGGAACAAATGTGGGGGTGCAGTCGAACAGATGAACATACTCTTATCCCTATTTTCTACGATGTTAGTCCCGACACTGTGAAACACCAGACTGGAAATTTTAAAACGTCCTTCGAGAAACATGAGAAGGAGGGCAAAGTCGACGCGTATACCATCCAAAAATGGAGGGAGGTCCTTCAAGAGGTCGGGGGATTAAAAGGATATGTGCTGGCGGACATGCGGTAATTCTTTTGCTTCGGGTTTCTTCTTTCTTTCCTAGATAATGGGAAAAAAAATGGATATAGGATGATGTGAAAATGAACCCGAGCATTTTTCTGAAAAATGTCGTATATAATGATACGGACGATGGTGCATGCTAGAGAGATCTTCAAGGTTATTCCTGTGAAATGAATTGATAATTTAACAGGTTGAAGCTATAGAGTAATCGGTAAAGACCAGCTGAAAATCGACTCGACTCATGAGGTAACTGCGACTTAGACCAGCCAACCGGGTCCACCACGCTCTGTTCTTTCGCCCTTGGCTAGATCTTTTGTTACGCAGATAGCATGATATCAATATACAAACTGCTATGTGCATTAAAACTTGCTCTTTTTAATTGAAGATTCCCCCTGCCCCCGTTGATTGATTTAATTTTCATCGGTTCACTTCCCACTTCATTTTTGTCTACTTTTTAATATATTTGGTAAGTCTGTTGTCATCCTTGTGCTTCATCACTCATGTTTTTTTCGCAGGGATGAGGCCGCCCTCCTAGAAAAAGTTCTCGAACGAGTCGAGGAGTTGTTGGATGAGGATGACCAATATGTAACCGCCGAACTAGTTGGAATTGGTCTGCGTGTTCAAGAGATGATGACAAAGCTTGGTGTTGTCTACAGCCATGGAGAAGCGAAAAAAGTACGCGTGGACAGTGTGCGTGTTGTTGGAATATGCAGTTTGCCAGGTGTCGGAAAGACTACACTTGCAAAGGTTGTCTTCAACAAGATTCATAACTCGTTTGATAGGTATAGCTTCCTTGAAGGTATAAATTTGACAGAAGTCAACGTTTCCCCTGATCTGTTGATTGCTATGCTTCAAAAAGAAAAACATGATCCACGGAGACCTTTTGGTAGAGGTATTAAAAAAAATGAAAAATCTCTTTATTAACACGAAGGTTCTCATTGTGTTTGATGATGTGCATGAGGATGAACAAATTAAAGCGATAGCTGGGGACCTTTCTTGGTTGGGTCAATGAAGTAGAATCATTGTGACCACAAATAGAAGAGATGTTTTAAGGGTTTTCGACAATGTAGCAGTTGAAGAATACAAGGTTGAACCAATGGGAATTTACTATGCGCGTAAACTCTTTCGTAAGCATGCTTTTCGAGGGGATGCTAACCTAGATGACCCCCAGTACGATTCCTTGTCCAGAGACATAGTCGAAGCTCTAGGAGGGTTTCCTATGGCTATTGTATTTTGGGCAAAGTATTTAAAGATGGAGAAGAGTCTAGAGATATGGAGAAGTACCCGGGATTCCTTAAGAGATCATCCACATGCAAGAATGGAAGCTGCCTTGAACGCCAGTTATCATTCTTTAAATGATCGTACAAAGGAGATATTTCTTGAAATAGCATGTTTTTTTATTGGAAAGGATGAGAGGATTCCCTCTTACATGTGGAAGGCTTGTGATTGCTATCCTCTTTTCGAATTATATATACTTCGCAACATGCATTTCTTGGAAGATGGTGAAAATAATGAATTAAGAATGCACAGACTGTTAAGAGACTTCGGCAGGAAAATTGTCGAGAGGAAGGATCTTCAAGAGCGCAGCAGGATTTGGAAGTTCAGTGATGCACGTTCCATTCTATAGGACGGTCGATTAAGGGTGCGCATGGATTTATTTCTGTTCTTTTTCTGTTCTTGGGAACGAAACAAAAAAAAAAAAAAAAAAAAAAAAGTGTTTCTGTTCCGGGAACAATTTTTGAACAAAAGAACGCGTTTGGTAACGTTTGGTCCGAGAATAAAAAATGAACGAAAACACGTTTGGTAAATTTTTATTCTTTTTTTGTTTCTTTTAATTTTTTAAACATTTTTATTTTATTTTTCATGTTTTATTTTATTTTTCTTTTTTTTTTTTTGGCCGGTCCCCGGACTCCGGCAACCGGCCGACGGGGCGGCGGCCTCGCCCGGCCACGGCGAGGCTCGCCGGCCCTCGGCGAGGCTCGGCCTCACCGTGGGCGGGCGAGCTCGGCCTCGCCAGATCTAGCGAGGCCGAGCCTCACCATGGCTGGGCGAGCTCGGCCTCACCCGGATCCGGCGACGCCAAGCCTCGCCGGGGTCGGCGACGCTCGGCCTCGCCGGATCAGGCGAGGCCAAGCCTCGGCGGCCGGTCGCCGGCCATGGCCGAGGCCGGCGACCGGCGAAAGAAAAGAGAAAAGAAGAAAAAAAAGAAAAAGAAAGAAGAAGAAGAAGAAGAAGAGAGAAACGAGAAATGTTTTGGAGCAAGAAACAAAAAATTATTGTTTCTTTTTTTTTCTTATTTCGTTCCTGCAAAAAAAACAAAAAAAAGAACAAAACGAAACCAAACGCGTTTCTTTCTTTTTTTTGTTCCTTAACACTTTCCGTACAGAAGTGTTCCTAAACACTTTTTGGAGTGTTTCCGTGCACACCCTAAGTTTTCAAAAGCCTCTAGAAATTTCTTTCAGAGGGTCATGAAAGTGTTTAGATAAACCATCCATAGATAACATAAACTATTCACTCTTCGGAGGGAAAAGAAAGGGATTTGTTCTTACACGATCTGGAGCGCGTAATGGATAATATCCACTTGATTTTTGTAAATTTAATTTGTCTCATTTCTTTAAAAGGCGTAAGAGATTAAAGTCTTCATCTTACTCGTACGTTTTCCCTTGTCGACACTTGACAGCATAATGAAAGTCTCCAAGGCCTTAGTCTCTCAGGTGGAGAGCTGGCACCGTCCGTTTAACATGTGAAGCACTTGGCAAAAAAACGAATTTGAGGTACCTCAGACTGGATGGGGCTAACATTGAGGGAAAATCTGAGAATTTTCTTCCAAATTTGAGGCACCTCAGACGCGATGGGGCTAACATTGAGGGAAAGTCTGAGAATCTTCTTCCAAATTTGAGGTGGCTTGATTGGCGCAAGTGCCATTACATTCCTGAGCTACGTAATATGGATTTGAAGAAGTTAGTCATTCTCGATCTGTCTTGGAGTCCGGTCACCACATATTCACGAGACTGGAGGGAAATCATAGGGGTATTGCCGATATTTGCTTTTTATATCTTGCGTTAAGATTTTAGGTACGAGCAAGTAAAGTTTGATATCTTCTTTTGCACATATGTTGCAGAAGGTGAAGGAATTGAAAGTCTCGAACCTACAAGGATGTGATCTGTCGGGGGCATCGTTGACATTTTCGGCTGCAGTTGATAATGGAAGACTGTACTCGGCCAGCTGATCTTGAGGCGTTCATCAGTAGACAGGCGAGCTTGAAATTTTTGAATTTGAGAAACTGCAATGGAGTCCAGCAGTTGGTCCAACAACTGTGTGGCAAGGAATTTTTGACGGAACTTTTGATTGACGGAACTGACATCGAAGAAATTCATATCGAGAATGATTCTTTGAAGAACCTTGAAGTACTTAGTGCTCGTGACTGTAAAAAATTGAAAGTTATATGCCCAATTGGCCACCTACCGAAACTCAAAAGTCTTGCTCTGGATGGTGCCATTAATTGGCATCCGGAAGCTTTCGTATTTCCTCCGAATCTTGAGAGACTTTCTCTAAGGAATTGTCCGATGTTCAAAGAACTTCCCCCTTTCATCGGGGATCTAAAGCAGCTGGAGGTAATGGACCTTTCAGACACTAAAATCACAAAACTACCAGAGTCGGTCAAGGATTTGATAAATTTGAAGACGCTGAAGATGGAACGCACTCACCTAGAAAATTTTCCAGAAGATATTGTGAAGTTAGAGAAACTGGAAGAGATAGATTTCTCTGGCTGCAAAAGTTTGGCGGCCCAAGATAGTTGTGATATTTTAAGACTATCCTCTTTGAGAATTTTGAGATCATCGTCATCCATTGAGGATGGGCTGCCTCCAGGCATTTGTGGTCTCTCGCGGCTCCAAACGCTTGACGTTCGTAAATGCGAACAACTTCAAGAACTACCAGAGTTGCCCTCCAGTTTACTCAGTCTCCGCTGGGGATCCAAAATCATGGCAGTCCCTGACTTGTCAAATCTGACAAATCTGAAAGAGCTATGCTTGAGTCATGATGAGCAGCCAGAAGTGGGGTCACTGAATCAGACCCCAAATATTGGGGGGTTCACGAGATTAACAAGTCTAGAGACCTTGGAATTGTCCCTTCCAAATGTCACCAATCTCCCTGGGAATTTTAGTGCCCTTACTCAGCTCCGGGAGCTCACTTTATTCTACATGAAGGAGCTAGACCTCACACAACTTCCCTCGTCCTCAAGCTTATGGACTCTGCGTCTCAAACGCTGCAAGATTCAAGAGCCAAATTTTTCTGGTCTGAAATATCTGTCAGAACTAGAAATAGAGGACTGCGATTTAGCAAAGATTGATGGTCTTGCAGATTTACAGAGCTTGGAAGTCCTGAAAATCTCTCATTGCAGAAGTATAATAAACCTTAATGAGCTCAAATATTTACCCCGCTTGCTAGTCCTGAATATTATTCAAGGCAGCAGTATAACAAGTCTTAATGAGCTCAAAGATGGAGTTGAAGCTGCCATTGAGGTCAGTTACAAATCTTTTTATTTTCATACAATGAAGATATTTCTCGACATAGTGTGCTTTTTTATTGGAAAGAATGAGAGGATTCCATTTTACAAGTGAAGGCTCTCCTAGTGGAATAAAATGCCTTTGTGAGATGTATTTGTTGGAAAATTGAGAAAATAAGGACGTAAAAATGCGGAATGCACGATCTGATAAAAGACTTTGGTAGGAAACTTATCAAGAGGAAAGATCTTCATAAGTAGGATAACAATAGTCTACCATCTGAATATAAGACATTAGTTCTATTTCCATAATGCTCCTTTGCCGGTTGGAAGCTATTCACACTTCAGAGATAACAACATAATTAACTTAATCAGAGTGATATATCTGGTCAGTAAATAAGCAGATCCAACTTCCGAGATAATTATGTCATTGAATTAGATTTAATTACTATATAAGTTTCTGTATCGAAATTGTATCATATTAGATATTAGATTAAGTATCAGAGCATTCTAGAATAATTGTTGCAACTCTTGGGGGGGCCACTAGGGCAACCCTTCTCACTTAAGAAGGGGGAGGTGGAGAATTTGATTCCCCACCTTCTCGCAAGTTGGGGTGAGGACATGTGAGTGAGAGAGCAAGGTTTTACGACTTGCGTATAGCACATAGTACACACAATGACTCATAAAATAGAAACAGGATAGGACTAGGAAAAATAAAAAAATCGTGCATATGTTTGGGAAAAATTGTCCAAAATTTTTTTAACTTATTACACTTTTGCTAATTAAATTCTAAACTTTTCATGTTTTGTCAGTTAAGTTTACCAGACCAATTTTGGCTGAAAACTGTTAATGTAGATGCTCGCCGCTCTACAGTCTTTTTTAGTAATATTTTGATATTTTTTAAATTACTTTATTATTTTATTAATTTCCAAAACTTATTTTACTTTTGGCCTAGCAAGTTGCAAATCTTTTCACGTTGTCAATTGAGTCTATCCACCCAATTTTGGCCAGAAATCACCGATATGGATGTCGGCTAGTTTACGTGGTACGACCGGCACTAATGTGGACAATTTTTTATAATATTCTAATATATTTGAATTTTCATTTTATTATTTTTCTATTTTTTCTTTTTCCTAATTCACTGCTTTCTTACTATGGCCGATGAGGGTTCGGCAACCTTCTGCGGCCATTGGGTGAGGGTCGTGGGCCCTCCTTGGCCTTAGGTGTAAAAGCTAAGGGTGCGTTTGGATGAGCATTTAGAAAGCCCTTTCAAGCCTCAAAGCTCTTTCACCCCAAATTGAGATGTTTTGCAACCACTCTTCAAGGGACTTTCAAGTGAAAGTCCACCCTTGAAAATGCTGAAAGTTTAGGGCTGGTCTCCATTAGCCTTGAGCTTTCAGCATTTTTCGGAATGCTGAAGGCCTCTTTAATGAAAATGGTAAGTTGCCTATTTTGTCCTCAAAACTTTATTGAAAAACCGCTTTTGCCCATTTTAAAAACCAAGAAAACCTTAGATCTTGTTTCTCTTCCCACCCTTCCGTCACTCTCTCCCTCGACCGCTTCTACGCTCTTCGCCCGGTGGGACTCCCTCAACTGCTGCCACCGCCGCTCCACTCGATTCCCGCCGCATTGGTCGAGGCCTTTGCCACCTCTCCCTCTCGAAGGTATGGTCGTTGTCGTCGTCGATATCATCGACCGCTTGGTCGTTCTGTGCAATGGCGTCTTGAATGTGTCGCACCGCGCCTTGTCGTTCGGGATTAGGTCTTCGCGTGCCGTTTCGAGTTCGCTCGTTGCGGGAGCGCTTGCATCCTTGATGTTCTTTTTCTTTTGTATTTGAGGGAAATGGCGGTGGTGGGTGGTGTTTGATTTTTGCTTTGTGGGTGGCTGAATGCTTCCGATTCGTTTGCTTTTTTTTGCCGTGGGGGTGCTTTCGAGATGATGCTGCTGCTTCGAGAAACAGTGGGGGAACTCTAGATGCTAATGTGACTTGTCTTAGTTAAAGTGGGATGGGTTCTGTTTTAGCTGAGAATTGGAGGAAGGGGAAGAGACAGATATTCCTGGTTCTTCGTTCCCTTCTGGCTTCTGGCTGTGTCTTGTTACGGTAGGTGAATTGGTATTGAGACGACGCCAGTGCAGTGTCGATACAGTTTTGCTGGATGGAGAGGATGAAGAGAGTAACTAGAAAACGGTGAAGTTGTGGATCATTCACTGTAATTGTAAAATTCCTTTTCTTTCATTTAAGTTAGCCTTTGGATGTTCCTTGTCATTTATTACAGTCATCCTACATAGGAAGGAGGCAGGATTATGGAGGCAGGATTATAGCATAATCCTACTCTTAATAATGGACAATGTTGGGTCAAGCTGGGCACGTAGGCTGTTTTGTAGAATTGTGCTAGGAAAGGTTACCTTTTGTTGCTATAGCTGTTGAAATTTTACTTGTATTTGGATAAGTTGCCTTCATGTCTTGGATGCTTAAAGTCATTGGTTTGACCCATGTAGAAAGAAATATTGTAAATGTGCTCACTGTTCATTACACCATTGTTATCTAATTTCTCCTCTTATGCAACTCTTCTGCAACTCTTTAGCTATAGAGTTTGAGGATTTCTGAAATACTTAGCAACTTAAGTATCTTGTCATCAAGTACTTATATCACGTGCAATTTTGATCTGATGTGCTAGTTAAAGACTATCAATTAAACACATAATCAATGTTCTGTAGACTGCGAAAAAAAGTATTTTCCGAAGTTTTTCGTTTGCAAAAGTTGGGTAAGCATGGGATTTAAAAATTTACTTTGCTGTCTTAGAGTAGAAGTTGGGCCCTTAGGATTTACTTGTGAATATCGAGGTTAGAATGAAACACTCTTCTAGTCTTTAGCGTGTATGCCAAGCAAGAAAGCAACAGATTTATTAAATTATTTATTTATTATTATTACTATTATTATTTTAAATTTTTAACAAAAGCAAGGCGCTCTGTAACATTCTAGTAGTCGAACTATTGATCTGCAATTCAGCCCCCGGTCCGCTTAAAGTCTTGCTAAATGTGGAGTGTTTCTAGCCTACATTCTTTAGGAACCAAAAATGCATGGTTGAAATTAATTTCTGCACATTTTACCTTATAGATGCAAAATGATGACTTAAAACAGCCAAATAGAAACATTATGGATATCTGATTGAACAGATAATAATATCTCGGTACTTAATGTGCTTTCTCAATGCAGCTGAAGCTCAATATATTTCATTGCTTGTTTGTTACTTCTCCAGGACAAACTAGGAGATTGGCTACAAAAGGCAAAAAAGCTTCTTCAAGACGAGTTGAAGAACAAAGCTAAAAACTTTGATTTCACTAGCTGTATATTATAGTGTTATAGTATTCTCTCTCTCTCTCTCTCTCTCTCTCTCTCTCTCTCTCTCTCTCTCTCTCTCTCTCTCACACACACACACACACACAATTTTGTGTTTCTTTTAAGGCCCTTGACTATTGTTGGAATGAACCAATTTTCCTAGGGAATATTCTGTTCATGCGCTATTAATTGTGCTAATTGTTGAAAAAGTGACGATTACCTTCGGTTGTTACTTTTAACTTCTCTCAGATGTAGTCCCCTCTCCCTGTGAATCAACTGGGTTGGACTTATTATTTTGATGACTGATGGAATCATGTGTTGGTTGTTGTTGTTGTTGTTGTTGTTGTTGTTTTTGTTTTTGTTTTTTTTTTTGTTTTTTTTTGTTTTTTGTTTTTTTTTTTCTGGCTTCAGTTTCACTTGATATCTCTAGAAAAGAGACAGCATATCTCATGATGATTCCAGCAATTGCTTCAAACATGACCATAAATGTTGTATCACTATACAAATTGTTCTTCACATCTTGCAATAAAAAGAGTAGATTTGGATCCCAATTTATATACAATGGATCCTGATAATGTAAATGGGGAGGGTAATGCTTCAAATGACAATGTAGCATCTAATATGGCACATTTACGTGATCAAATAGCTATGAATTTATGAAGTAATTAAGGATATTTGTAATTTTTAAGGATAATGAACTTCTTTCCTCAAAGCATATGTTATCATGTTTTTATTGTAATGAAAATATTTTTATTCTAATTGAGAAAGAGAGTATGTAAATTTTTTCCATTTGATGTTTTTTAGCAAAAAAATGAATTTTAATTTTAATAAAATTGTTTACACAACATCTTTAAAATTGTTGTCAAATATAAATTAAAAATAAATTTAAAAAGTTGTAAACATTATTTTTTTAATTTTAAACAAATAAAAATTAAAATATTTAGATTAATCACCAAATGGGTTTCGTAAATGTGTTTTTTACCAAATAGCATTTCTCTCAAAGTTGCTTTTCAAAGTAGAATTTACCAAACTGTTTTTGCATTCCCTTCAAAGCCCTTCAGGCTAAAATGCTTTACATTTTCCCAATGGGCTTTCCAAATGCCGAACCAAACGCATCCTAAGACTTCCTCACCCATCTGGGCAAGGCTAGCCTTATTCAGATCTAGGCAATTTCTTGCCCACGGTTGGTGAGGGCTCATCGACCCTCGCCAACTCTTGGTCATGGTAAGAAAGCAGCGAAGAAGAAAAGAGAGATAAAAGTATAAAAGAAAGAATGATAAAAAAAAATTGAAAAATATTGAATACAATTAAAAATTGTCAACATTAACGTCGGCCGTGTTACATAAGAAGGCCAGTGTCCATACATAGGCGGCATCCATATCAACGATTATCCAAAATTCGTTGGATAGACTCAATTGACAAATTGTGAAATTTGGAAAAGATGATGGAAGCTAGAACCTTGAGCATTGTACAAGGATGTGCCGTAGGAGTTTTTTGGGATTCTATTGTAGAATTGAAAGGTTTAAAATTGAATTGACAAAATTACAATAAAAAGGTTTAAGACTGAATTGACAAAATTACAATAGGTTTATAACTTTTTGGATAATTTTTCCCATATTTTTGCATCAATAGGAACAATTTGATGACAAATTAATATCTTGTATCTACGTGTGGAAGTGATGCAATGTTGTAAAAGAGATTGCGATCAGGTGACGTTTGCTCTTTTCATCATCTGCCATAATACTTTGGTGAAAGAATTATCTTTTTCTTGCCAGAGCATGGAGAAAATGAAAGATGAAGCTGGACAGCGACCTGCAGACATGGAAGCCTCAGGTAGGAATTATGCAATTGCAACTGTTAAAAATATAGTTGGAATTGATGGTTGTGTAGAACAAATCACCGACTTCCTGGAAATGGAAGTCAATGATGAGGTGCGCATTATTGGAATCTATGGAGCAGATGGAATTGGGAAAACGACTCTTGCTAGGGCTGTATACGACCAGATCTCTTCTTCTTTCAACAGTTGTAGCTTTCTTACAAATGTCAAAGAAACCACACAAAATCCTTATAGTGTTCGGTTTTTGCAAATTAAGTTGACACGTGATATCCTTGAACAAAATCGTGAAGGTCTTTCCTTTGGTGAAAGAATACAAGATTTTCTGGATGTGTTTCGTGGAATGAAAGTTCTAATAGTTGTCGATGACGTGGAAGAGCAATCCCATCTTCATACCATTGTAGGAGACCCGCTTCGTTGGCTTGGTCCAGGTAGTCGAATAATTGTGACTTCCAAAAATAGTGGAATTCTCAAGGAGTATGATCCCAAAATGGCTTCTACATACATGCTTAGTGAGTTGGATGATGGTCGAGCTTTTGAACTTTTCTGCAAGCACGCATTCAGGATGCAATCTTCCATACCTGATTATGATGGACTCTCAAACCGCATTGTCAATGCTACAGGGAAACTACCATTAGCAATTGAAGTCATCAGTTCATTTTTGCGGGGTAAATCAATACAAGAATGGGAAAAGATGGAGAAGTCAATGAAAGCATGTGCGATGAGTTCTCCAAAGGCTACGGTTGGCCTTGAAGAGATATTGGATATATGTTACCAAGAATTAAAGCAACAGCAGAGAGATATATTTCTGGACATAACATGTTTTATGTCTGGTGTGGATGCCCAAATTGCTTCATATATGTGGCCCAATTGTTATCCATCCTCTGGTTGCATTCTAATGCCCCTGGCAAAAATTGGAGAAAACAATGAACTGCAGATGCACAGATTGCTGAGATGCCTTGGCAAAAGAATTTTTAAGCAAGAGGGATATGGAGATCCAAGTTCAGGAAGATTTTGCACACAGGATATGGTTTTAAAGGCAATGAACAGGGAGAAGGTAAAACCCTTTCGGTTCAGTTTGTTTTCGGCAAACAAACATCTTGATGTCACGCCCGATCCTCGGCACGCACACCTCCTTCTCATTTGGTCGATTTTATAATGCGATATCCCAGGACTAGTATCGCCGACCCTTTCAATTATTAAGCACATGCGGAAGCAGTTATAAATCCCAGACAATAAAACAATGGGATAGAAAAGCAGGACCATATTTTTCATATTGAAATTTATAACCAAACTTTTGTACATTACATCAATTAGAGAACTTCATAACTATTCACATCAATTGGAGCTCACAAAAGAAGATGGAATCTCAATCCCTTCAGGTCATACTCTAGGCTCCTCTTAGGATTATCTTCTTCTTCCAAAAATCATTCTACTCAAGTTTCACCTCCGAGTTCTCCTTCTCAGACTCCTCCTCATCAGCTCCTCATCGGGTCCTGAAATGTTTTTCCCCAAACTGGGATGAGACTACGTCTCAGCGAGTTCTACCCCACTAAGCCCGATTAGTAAACCATTATACTATAGGCTGCCTAAACACGCACATGTTAGAAGACGTACCTTGGCATCAGATTCCACCTGCATATTAGAACAACTCATAATAGGCACCTAAGCAATCATATCACCGATCGAAGCATCGATCAAATCGACATAGTTGATTTCATGTTAACAAGACCACTCACGGTCATTTCCATTCAATCAATCATTTCACAACAATCGGATCAATTCATTGGTCAATTGAACTAGTCGATTACATGTCAAACGGACCATTCTAGGTCAATACTCTCGGGCGCCAAGCTCACCAATGTGATTTATCCACTAGACAATTGCGTGCGTTCTTTAAGGCGCCGTTTTCGCCAGTGACATCCTTAGTCACCGAACCACACATGCCTATAACCATGTACTCAAATAGACAATTGTGTGCGTTCTTTAAGGCGCCGTTTTCGCCAGTGATATCCCCAATCACCGAACCACACATGCCTATAACAATTTATTTAATAGACAAGTGTATGCGTTCTTTAAGGCGCCGTTTTCGCCAGTGAAGTCCTTAGTCACCGAACCATACATGTCTATAACAATACGAGTACTAGACCGATACGTGCGTTCTTTAAGGCGCCGTTTTCGCCAGTGATATCCCAATCACCGAACCACGTAGGTCCACAATAATGTATGTACTAGACCGATACGTGCGTTCTTTAAGGCGTCGTTTTCGCCAGTGATATCCCAATCACCGAACCACGTAGGTCTATACATTGTGTCTGATTAGTTCAGTCCCAGTATTTCCAATTCTCTCATAATTCCATCCATTTTACAACTCAATCAAAGCATTATAAATGCTAAACAAACATACTCGGCCATCTACCAATCAATCATTCAATCTCAATCAATTCCAAATCAATTTAGGGTAAATCCCTAAAATATCACAATTTATTTAATTCCATACAACGTAGAGCTTAAATAAATAAACGAACTGCACCACGACGATCAGCACGAGATTTCGGTTGTCGGCCATCAAAATCTTAATTTCCGAAAAATAAATAATTAATTAATTAATTTCGAAAATTAATTAATAAATATTAAAAATTCAATTTAGCACAAACTAAAACTCAATTAAACAAACGGACTTCACCACGGTCATCAGCATAATTTTCCGGTTCCAGGCCATCTCACTTGAATTTTCGGAAAATAAATAATTATTTAATTTAATTTCGAAAAATAAATAATTATTTAATTTAATTTCGAAAAATAATATTTAAATGCCAAAAATCCCACTTAGGCCCGAATCGTTAAATTGAAGCCCGATTAGGCGTCGGAAAATTCCCGAGATGCTTCCAATAAATAGTAGACCACGTCTACTTGTTAATTGCACAATCAATTTATTTAAATCACATCACAATTGACTAATAATTGATAATTACTTCTAATCTAACAACCTAAACATAATTAATTAAAACTAAACCAACCTAAAGCATAATTAGCCAACTAATCATGGATTAGTGAGATTACTCACCAAATCGCGCGCAAATCGGATCAATCCGACGGCGGCGGCGCGAGGAACAATTCTTCCCAAAGCGCGGCTCGGGTTGGGGCCGGAAACGGCCCAAAACGGCCCACGAACAGCTGGATACCCACTCCGTGGGTTTGCTGGTTCGGCCGTAAAACAGCAAGAAAGAGAGAGGGTTGGGGGCGGCAAGAGGTCGGGAGAGCGGGTGGTGGCTTGGCGAGGCCGAGCGGTGGCCACGGTGGCGGAGGTGGCCGGATCGTGGCCGAACGGAGCTGGACAGAGACTAAACGGCTGCTGGACGGAGCTGCTAGGCGGCGGGGACGCGAGGGACGAGCGGCGGGATGCGCGGCGTGCGCGGGCGGTGCGAACGGCGGCGATCGGCTGGCGTCCGGTGGCGGTGCGGGCGGCGACGGGGGCTGCGATCGCGCGGCTCTGCTCGAGCTTCCTCCTGGTTCGCTTCTTCGGATGCGTGGGGAGGAAGAAGAAGAAAAAGAGAGAGAGAGAGAGGAGAGAGAGAGATAACCTTTTGACTAGTCAAAGGTGAAAAAGAAAGAGAGAAGAAGAAACCAATTTGAAATTGGCAAGGGGTATTGGCGGTGGGGAGGGGATTCGCACGAGAGAAAAGAGGGATGGAGAGAGAAAAGAGAGAGAGAGAAAAAAAATAAAATAATATAACACCACATGCTCTTATTTTTTTTCTTTTCTTTTCTTTTCTCTTTCCCTTTCTATTTTCTTTTGGTCTTCGATTTTCCTCCGATAATTTCTTTCTTGAAATTTCGGACTCGTCAATAAATTGACGAGCGATGAGACAATGTCCTATTTATCCAGTCAAATTAAAACCTGAAAATCTGGATGTCACAACTCTTCCCCTCTTATAAAAATTTCGTCCTCGAAATTTTAACCTTTACCAATCCATAAACGAAAGGTGGGGGTATTGCCGTCTCATCGAGTCTCACTTTTCCACGCCGATCATTCGGTCTCGTGGCATTGTCTAACCACTTGACCAAGGAGATCATCTTTGTACACAATATCTGCTCTTTTTGAACCAACAACTGAACTGAGCTTCTCACATAAGACATTCTGTCATCCTCATCTGATCTCTTTTTCTCGACTCCCTAATAAACCTTCGAACCTCAACGATTCAAAATTTCTGACAGTTCTGAGCAGCCTTTACTCTGACACTGATCTAACCACTTGCAAATACCGATCTCGAGCCGACTGGACTTGCGATTTTCTGATTTCGATTTCATCTCAACCGATTGAAATCACGTACACTCGCTTTGCACCGATTAACAAGAAACTATCTAACGATCTACTAAAATTGGGAATCTCTGTCAAGATCGATATAACTCGGGCACTAATCTTGGCAAATCGCAATCACCGACTACCGTCTTGTCTTTGGCCCGAAATCTTCTTCACTTTCTTTTTACCACTTTGAAATTCGGTACCCTCTGCTATACACTGCTTTATAAAGAACCCTCTGAAAACTCTGCCAACTTATAATCTCTTATCTAGATTCGAGATATAATTCATCATCAACACTCCATGTCGGTGAACTATCCGAGACACACACACTTCGATATACCCACTTTGTGGCAAGATAGGATCTTCAATTTCTGAAATCGAATTTAGATTGGCGGTTAATTTCACTCCGACACGCTTTTAGTGTGACCTAGGCTACTGGGTAGTGTTCAGAGCTTTTTAGGACAAATGACTCGTGGTCGATTTTCTTCGAGCCACAATGAACCCACTCGACACATTGACGACTCTCAATTATCGTGAAAATCTCAAAAGTTCAAATACGGACACAGGGTACCAAAACGATAGTAAAGTCAAATTAGTGCCAGTCGACGAGAGTTTTCCAATTTAGTGGGGTCACCCACGATTGGTCACTCATTTTAGTCAAACCAACCTATCTCTGATCTTACTTCGATTTTTAACTGTTCCGTAATGATCTCTAGAGATAAGCACGGTCGAGAAATCGATTCCTGGTCGAATTCTTAAGTCTATTTGCCTTAAGGTCCTTAATAACTCACCCAGCTAGTCTAGTTATCTCATGAGTGGCCAACTCAGAGAAAAACACTATAATCGCATCGATGAAATGCCCAATTTATCTAATCGAAATCAGAGCCGAAATCTGGATCACACACTCAAAACAAGATATATTTGTACTGTACCAAAGTGGACCAACTCCATCTATCGATCAACCACTATTCTTCATTCATATCAGTAATCCCCTGAATCCTTAGTAAGCCATATATTTCCATTTCCACTTGGGACTCTCAAGTGATGGTAAAAATTCTCCCGATTCGCATTACCGAGCTTCCACTTACTGACACCTCTGACACTTGCAACCCGCTTGCGATATCTACCTTCATATCGGTCTACCAATTTAGGCGACGTCGATTCGACTTACTTGCCCCATCTGGTCAAAACTGTAATACTATAGTGAACTTCCGACAAGATCTTTTCCCTGAGTGCTACACTGTCAAGTGCACTCAATCACTCATAGAACCCGAACTTTCCATCCTCAGAAATCTTAAAGTCAATATCTTTCTTACCAGTATTCTCTTATAAGATTTTCTGAACATCTCTATTTGTCAACTAGGCACCGATTCTAACTTGAACACTTGGTTTAATATTGAGAGCGGCTATAAAATTTAAAAGGTAGCCTACCTCAATTTTGAAAACCAAATTTCGAATCCTTTTTAAGTAAGGTTTATACTTTAGCCAGCCTATGTATAATCGAAGACTTTCGGCTCAACACATAAATTACTTCTTTCATTCTCCCAAGATAATACCAGATAACATCATTATAGTTACTCGCAAAACTATGATTCACGACAACATTTCATGTTCAACTTGTTGGGTTTCAACTGGCGGGACGGTTATACAACAATCTTCTCATGTTGTATCACTACATACCCAGTCGTTGGCAAGACACATCACTAAAGATTTCATGCTTTCCAGAGCCAATGAAAAGTTTAGCACAAGTGCGGCAGCCTAATCTTACTGAAGCTCTGGAAACTATCCTCGTACTTGTCTATGCCAATGAATTTCTCTTCTTTCTCAAGAGGTCAAGCCCATGATGATACTGGTGCTGAAAATTCTTTCACAAACCTTCCGTAGTAATCTGTCAAATCCCCACAACTTCTGATCTCTGACATTGATGTCGGTCTCAGTCCGTTAACAACTAATTCGATCTTGGCTGGGTTCATGAAGATTCCTTTACCTATAACCACACGACAATTCTTAGGGGCATCTCGTGATTCTCCACACTTAATGAATGCCCTAGAATGTCGCTACACCACACGATCATCATTGATCTAGATATTCTTTGAACACTCAATTTGTCAAATTTATGACAACGGCTAGAGCGTTCATTATATCAAATGGCTTTACAATATTCTCACAAGGACAAAATCAAGTGCAAAATGCTGTCTTCAGTATAACCTCCTTTCTAGTTCTCAACTGACAATAACCTGTCCTCAAGTCGATCCTTGAAGACATCCACACTCTTTATAACAAGTCGCCCAATTCGTCGATCTTTGACAATGAACACTTATCCTTGATTGTCACTTGATTGGGTCGACTATAGTTGATGCATAATTGCAACGAACCATCTTTCTTTCTCTTTTCACAAAATTGATGATCCCTAAAGTGATGCACTGATATGCATGAATTCCTCATTCATCAATCCTCACATCTGCACCATTGGTTCTATCAATTCAAACAACAACCGGTAAGAACTTTTAGAGAATGGTTCTGTTCCAGTTGCTAGCTTGATAGTAAATTCTATCTCACTTACTGACGATAGGCCTGACAATCCTTCTGGCAACACTTCCAAAATTTCTTGGACTACTGAGGAGTCCTCAATTTTCAATTCTTCAATCTGTCTTATTTTTTACAATTGTCAAGTAACCTAGGCAACTTCCGTCTAACAAACGGATTGCCTCAAGTGACGAGGTTAAAGAAGTCAAGAACCCTTCTCAACTCTCAATAAAACTTGGCACATCTACCTACTCCTGGAATAAACTGGGTTACTCCACTATAACAATTCATCACTACAAAATGCTCTAGAGCCAATTCTTTCCACACTTAACGATAGAGTTGTACACCAACAACAAATCAAATATAATTCTAGCCAATGGTTCTTTTCCTACAGCCTTAACAAACAACTGAAATCCCACACTTGCAATCCCAACATTCTTTGGCACTATTCTGATAAAATCATCTCAAAACATTCTTTCATTGAATAAGGCATAGTCGGTTCCGTTCCTATTCCTTTTGCCATCTTGCTGGCGTTCCAACGGTAGTAACAGTGTTGGTGTTCTTCTTAAACCCCAACCGATAGTCTTTCACTTGATGGCCGTGCTCACTACCATCAAAGCATGTTCTAGTCATTCTCGAACACAGGATTAATCCATGCATTCCTTCCATACTTTCGGCACTCACCTAATGAGTCTTCTACCTCCTGTACTCAAAATACATGAGACTGATCCATACCATCTTCCATGTAACATATCTTCCACAGAACAACATGTTCCATTTGTCTGAGTACTGACTTGACTATGCCGCCCTTCCTATTGGGTGGAATAAAATACTTTTCTCTCGACCTCGGTCTTTCCTCTGATCGATTTCCATTTATGCCTGAACTGGATCTGTACCTTGACTTGGAAGCGATGGGTTGATCCCAGATCATATCCCCACTCTGGATCTCAACAGGTGAAGTGACAACGGCGGTTGCAACACTAACAGCGGTAATGATAGCGACAACGACAGCGGCTTGATCCTAAGCTTACTGGCTCATCCAGTTCCCAAGGAACACTTGCATCAAAACGATCCTATCAAACTTAGGATCATTCGACGCTGCTACTCTAGTACCAACCTGCAGTGGTACTCTTACACTCGAGCTGCCCAGAGCCGACACTCTGCCACAACCACCTCGGGTACCGACAATTGTCAGTGCTTTATCCCGAGTCACAGAGGACATTGTCCTCTTACTAGGAGTTCTTAGCTCCTGCTCGCTCATGGTTCAATCTTTACACTGAAACCCGTCTTCCACATCCACACTGGATTAGAAGATGAGCGATCCTCACACGACAATCAATTCTAGCATCCAGCTAACACAGACATGCACCAGCATGAATTTAAAGGCCTTTCCTACTAACTATCCCATGGTCAACGCTCCTTATCACTCCAATTTTCAACTTCGCTCTGATACCACTTAAACAGGATGTCACGCCCCGATCCTCAGGCACGCACACCTCCTTCTCACTTGATCGATTTTATAATGCGATATCCCAGGACTAGTATCGCCGACCCTTTCAATTATTAAGCACATGCGGAAACGATTATAAATCCCAGACAATAAAACAATGGGATAGAAAAGCGGGACCATATTTTTCATATTGAAATTTATAACCAAACTTTTGTACATTACATCAATTAGAGAACTTCATAACTATTCACATCAATTGGAGCTCACAAAAGAAGATGGAATCTCAATCCCTTCGGTCATACTCTAGGCTCCTCTTAGGATTATCTTCTTCTTCCAAAAATCCTTCTACTCAAGTTTCACCTCCGAGTTCTCCTTCTCAGACTCCTCCTCATCAGCTCCTCATCGGGTCCTGAAATATTTTTCCCCAAACTAGGATGAGACTACGTCTCAGCGAGTTCTACCCCACTAAGCCCGATTAGTAAACCATTATACTATAGGCTGCCTAAACACGCACATGTTAGAAGACGTACCTTGGCATCAGATTCCACCTGCATATTAGTACAACTCATAATAGGCACCTAAGCAATCATATCACCGATCGAAGCATCGATCAAATCGACATAGTTGATTTCATGTTAACAAGACCACTCACGGTCATTTCCATTCAATCAATCATTTCACAACAATCGGATCAATTCATTGGTCAATTGAACTAGTCGATTACATGTCAAACGGACCATTCTAGGTCAATACTCTCGGGCGCCAAGCTCACCAATGTGATTTATCCACTAGACAATTGCGTGCGTTCTTTAAGGCGCCGTTTTTCGCCGGTGACATCCTTAGTCACCGAACCACACATGCCTATAACCATGTACTCAAATAGACAATTGTGTGCGTTCTTTAAGGCGCCGTTTTCGCCAGGTGATATCCCCAATCACCGAACCACACATGCCTATAACAATTTATTTAATAGACAAGTGTATGCGTTCTTTAAGGCGCCGCTTTCGCCAGTGAAGTCCTTAGTCACCGAACCATACATGTCTATAACAATACGAGTACTAGACCGATACGTGCGTTCTTTAAGGCGCCGTTTTCGCCGATGATATCCCAATCACCGAACCACGTAGGTCCACAATAATGTATGTACTAGACCGATACGTGCGTTCTTTAAGGCGTCGTTTTCGCCAGTGATATCCCAATCACCGAACCACGTAGGTCTATACATTGTGTCTGATTAGTTCAATCCCAGAGTATTTCCAATTCTCTCATAATTCCATCCACTTTACAACTCAATCAAAGCATTATAAATGCTAAACAAACATACTCGGCCATCTACCAATCAATCATTCAATCTCAATCAATTCCAAATCAATTTAGGGTAAATCCTAAAATATCACAATTTATTTAATTCCATACAACGTAGAGCTTAAATAAATAAACGAACTGCACCACGACGATCAGCACGAGATTTCGGTCGTCGGCCATCAAAATCTTAATTTCCGAAAAATAAATAAATAATTAATTAATTAATTTCGAAAATTAATTAATAAATATTAAAAATTCAATTTAGCACAAACTAAAACTCATTAAACAAACGGACTTCACCACGGTCATCAGCATAATTTTCCGGTTCCAGGCCATCTCACTTGAATTTTCGGAAAAATAAATAATTATTTAATTTAATTTCGAAAAATAATATTTAAATGCCAAAAATCCCACTTAGGCCCGAATCGTTAAATTGAAGCCCGATTAGGCGTCGGAAAATTCCCGAGATGCTTCCAATAAATAGTAGACCACGTCTACTTGTTAATTGCACAATCATTTTATTTAAATCACATCACAATTGACTAATAATTGATAATTACTTCTAATCTAACAACCTAAACATAATTAATTAAAACTAAACCAACCTAAAGCATAATTAGCCAACTAATCCTGGATTAGTGAGATTACTCACCAAATCACGCGCAAATCGGATCAATCCGACGGCAGCGACGCGAGGAACAATTCTTCCCAAAGCGCGGCTCGGGTTCGGGGCCGGGAAACGGCCCAAAACGGCCCACGAACAGCTGGATACCCACTCCGTGGGTTTGCTGGTTCGGCCGCAAAACAGCAAGAAGGAGAGAGGGTTGGGGGCGGCAAGAGGTCGGGAGAGCGGGTGGTGGCTTGGCGAGGCCGAGCGGTGGCCCACGGTGGCCGGAGGTGGCCGGATCGTGGCCGAACGGAGCTGGACAGAGGCTAAACGGCTGCTGGACGGAGCTGCTAGGCGGCGGGGACGCGAGGGACGAGCGGCGGGATGCGCGGCGTGCGCGGGCGGTGCGAACGGCAGCGATCGCTGGGCGTCCGGGTGGCGGTGCGGGCGGCGACGGGAAGCTGCGATCGCGCGGCTCCTGCTCGAGCTTCCTCCTCTGGTTCGCTTCTTCGGATGCGTGGGGAGGAAGAAGAAGAAAAAGAGAGAGAGAGAGAGAGAGAAGAGAGAGAGATAACCTTTTGACTAGTCAAAGGTGAAAAAGAAAGAGGGAAGAAGAAACCAATTTGAAATTGGCAAGGGGTATTGGCGGTGGGGAGGGGATTCGCACGAGAGAAAAGAGGGATGGAGAGAGAAAAGAGAGAGAGAGAGAAAAGAAATAAAATAATATAACACCACATGCTCTTATTTTTTTTTTTCTTTTCTTTTCTCTTTCCCTTTCTATTTTCTTTTGGTCTTCGATTTTCCTCCGATAATTTCTTTCTTGAAATTTGGACTCGTTAATAAATTGACGAAATACGATGAGACAATGTCATATTTATCCAGTCAAATTAAAACCTGAAAATCTGGATGTCACACTTGACATAAGGCCTACAAGTTTCTTTTTGTTCGTTTATTTTGAGGGAATAATATCATGTATACTCTTTAGCATGTAGGGCAAGGAAAGCATCCTTTTTTCTGATTGGTAATTTGGTCTACAGCTTCTGATGATTATGTTATTTTATATGTAGGGAATCGAAAATGTTGAACCTCATGATTCATGCATGTTAACAGCTGCAGATTTTGCTAGTATGCCAGCCATAAGTTTTCTCAAGTTGGATGATGCAAAAGTTATTGGAGATTTTACCGGTGCATTTCCAAGTTTAAAGTGGCTCTGTTGGCAAAGGTGTCCTCCGGATTTTACTGCAGAAAATTTTGTATTAAGAGAGTTGGTTATTCTTGATCTGTCTTGGAGCAAAGTCACGGAAGACTGGGGAGGTTGGACTGAAATCAAGGTGGTTTAGTATTTAATTGTTTTATGTTTGCTTTCTTGAATTACATATCGGTGAATTGACCACATGTGGGTTTTCTGTTTTGGATTTGCAGATGGAGAAATTGAAAGTCTTGAATCTTACAGGTTGCTCTGACTTACTGATCACTCCCAACTTCTCTGGTTACAAAGATTTGGAAATCCTGATTCTTGAAAGATGTTCTCGTTTGGTGAAGCTACATCCTTCAATTGGCCGTTTGAAACGTTTAGTCTCCCTGAATCTGAAGATCTGCTCCCAATTGAATGGGTTGCCAGAGGAACTAGGTTGTATGACAGCTCTGAAAGAGCTTTTTATTGACGGGACTTCTGCAGAGCACATTCCCATTTCCATAGGCAATTTGAAGCAGCTCGAAATTCTCAGTGGCTTCGAGTGCATCCCATTGACTCACCTGCCCAGTTCAATTAGTTACCTGACTGCTCTCTCTAAGCTCTCATTAGATGGTGCCGAAATTACTGAGCTACCAAGTTCACTGGGGGACCTGCTTAAGCTAAGACGCTTGTCATTGAGATTTTGTCGTTATTTGGAGGAACTTCCATATTCTATTGGTAAAATGGTGTTATTAGAGGAGTTGGATATATCGGCGACTGTTATCTCCGAACTCCCCGATTCAATAAGAAATCTGGAGAGCTTGAGAGTGCTGAGAATGGATTGTTCTTTCATTCGAGCATTTCCTGTGGAGATTGGGAATGTAACCAACCTCGAAGAACTCCATGCTTCCTGGTGTCGGAATTTGAAGGGGGCCATTCCCAGTGATATCAAGGGACTGTGTGATCTGAAATCATTGACGCTGGGGCATTCCGGTATATCTAGCCTAACCCCCGAAATCTCCACCGTCTCCGGTCTTGACGCCCTGGATTTAATTCAGTGCAATGAAATTGAAGAGTTGCCGAAGCTTCCCCCTTCTCTAATTTGTTTGCGTGAGAGTTCTCAAAGGATGAAAGCGATACCCCTTCTTGGAGATTTGAAGGAATTGAAGGAGCTGTGCCTAAGTGATGGGGACCCGAGGGCACGCCGACCTCCCTCAAAACAGCCGATGCCAGAATCCAATGTGCAACAAATGATTAACAAACCATCCTTCTCAATATCGTTTCCTAAACTGAGGAAACTAGAATTGTCTCTTTCGCAAGTTACCAAGCTGAAGTTTGAGTCAACAGATATTCCTCAGCTCAAAATGCTAATCCTTTCTGGTTTGAGCCTTGAAGAAGTATCAGAGCTTCCCAAGACGTTGTCAGTTTTATCAGTTCAAGGTTGCTCATCATTGAAAAGATTGCCTACTGTCCAGGGCTTAAACAACTTATCAGCATTCGAGCTCTACCACTCTGCGATAGAAGAGATTGAAGGACTTGAAAGTCTTAAAGCCCCGAGGAGGCTAGATATATCAAACTGCAAAATACGAAGTCTCTATGGGATTGGCCAGTTAACCTCACTGGGAAGTTTGATTCTATCCGACTGTGATTACCTCGATAGTTTACCTCATCTTTCAAACTTGACGTTGCTGAAAGTTTTAGAGATCAGACGATGCAAAATGATCCGTCAAATTGAAGGCCTAGAAAAATTAACAATCTTTGAAAGAGCTGAAAATCAGTGAATGTCCGGCTAAGAACTCGGTGCAAGTACAGAATATGTTGGAGAATTTAAAGGAACGATCAGTTGAAAAATGGGGGCATGGGGACTTCATCAAACAAGTTGCGACATCTTTGAAGCATAACAGAGAGGAGATTCTTCTGGATACATCAAATAAGGTGCGATATCTTCTTCATAAATATAAAGTAGATGCACGTGAATGCACAGGTTTGAAAATTGATTTATTATAATTTAAGTTTGATGCTATAATTCGGTAAAACTAAACAAATTGTAAAAAGTTAAATATTGTTCTGAAATTTACATGGACTTATATCTTTTAATCAAATGGAGAAAATTTATCAGGGATGATCTTTAAATAATTTCAAATGCATATAGTGTTCCTTCAACATGTTCTTTTTCATTTGAAATGTTGTTTAATATAAATTTAATAAATGCACAAATGAAAGTTTTATCATTGTAATTGTTAAATTTATTTCGTTGTTATATAATTGAGCATTGGACATAATGTTATACCATATATGGTTTCATAATTTTTAGCGATAATCGCCCTTTTAAACTTTGGCATTATTGTACAATAGACCGTGAACTTTCAAAAGTTATAGATTACCTCCCCTTCACCCCACCCAAAAGAACTTGATTTATGTTGCGTCCATTAGTTTTTCAGTACGCATATCCGTTAAGCAATGATTGTGCTACACATTTATCTGCTGTTTTGCCGGGGCATGCTTGTATAGTAGGCTGGACTAGTTTCTTACTTTTGGCCACCAATTGGCTTGATTAGTTGATTTTGCGATTCTAGTACTATAACATATTGCCACCACAGGGGATTCGTGTCTGTTCGTAATACCTGACTATTTCAAAATAAGCTAAAGGCCCTTATTGCTTGAGCAAATAGTCATTAATTATATCATGATGTAACTTTTAGACGAGCGAAAGTCTTATTTCACTAAAAATTGCAACTTACGAACAAAAAGAGACACTGGTGATTTGGAAGCATATTTCTTAAGATTAGGAAAGAATACAACATATAGATTTTCTTAAAGTGATTTGAAACAATGTATCCCATGGTTATGGATTTTTCATTCAAATTGTAGAAAATACAACTCTCTTTTAGTTCCAAAATGCAAAACAATTGGATTTATATTAGTACCGTAATTGAAATAAATAATTACCACTAAAAGATAGTGGTACATGAAGTACGTTGAAACTATCCAAAAATAATAGATTTGTGTAATCAAAGTGAAAATAAGATGAAGTATTCATATAGTAACGTAAAATATAGAAAAAGGGACGGAACTGGACATGGAATTAGAATAGCATGACTACCTTTTTATTTTGCATTTTTTGCTTAACTTGGAGGAGGTGCGTTTTCGTGTCACATTGCTCGATAGCCTTTTGCTTTTAGTTGGGGAATGTTCTTCAGGAATGTTTGGAGGGGATTTTGCTTTTACCTTTAAGCTGCGTTTGGCGTTAGGATAAAATTCGAGATAGGATATGACTTATCCTATCTTATGTTTGGTGCTTGTTTAGGATAGAATAAAATCGGATATAAGGGGATATAAGCCGGATAAAATTATCCACGGGGAGATGGGATAAAGGTGGATAGGATTTCTAATATCCATAATAGGAAAGTTATTTTTCTCAAATAACAAATTTCTTAAATCAAAAAAATTAAAATTATATTTCAATATAAATAATATTTGAATTCTAATTTAAGAAATTAAAAATTACAAATAAAAATTTATTTTAAAATTTAATCTTATTTTAATTTATATATTCAAATTTAATTCTATCTTATAATAAACATTCAATTTATAAATTATATATTTATATTTATTATATATTTTAGGTATTTTTGTATTTTAGGTATGTTAGTACACTTTAATATTTGATAAAATTTTATTAAAGAATGATGAAAGGGGAAAAAGAAATAATAAAGAAATAATTTTAAAAAGAGGAAAAATAAAATAAAAAATAAAAATAAATTAAGGAATAGTATCACGGAGATTTTCACCATCTCTATTTATAAACTCTTAGGTTCATTTACAATGATATGCCATTTATATTTAAAAAAATGTATATGATATGATGTGAATCGATCATTGCATAGTCAAAGTCTAAAAATAGTCTACCATCTGAAATTTAAGATGCTTGTCCCATTTCCATGATGCTCATTCGCTGTTGGTAACTTATTTACACTTCAGAGTTAGAGCATAATTAATTTAATCAGCGTGATCATTGTTATGATGTCCATATCAAGATTTCTTGAAAGTTGAAATATCTGTCTGTAAATAAGCAGATCCAACTTCCAAGATACTGTTGTCACCTAATTAGCTTAAGATACTAGCTGAGTTTCCTTATTAATATTGTGTGAGAGAAGATATTGAATTACGTATTGGAGATTGCTAGAACAAGTGCCTGCATATTTTTGCGTCAACTAGACAAATTTGATGACAAATGAACATCTTGTATCTATGTGTGGAACTTAAGTAATGTTATAAGAGAGACTGATCAGGTCATGTTTGTTCTTTTCTCCGTCTATGATAATCTGTTTTTCTTGCAGAGAATGAAGAAAATAGAAGATGAAAGAGGAGAGCAAGCAGCAGGCATGGAAACCTCAGATAGGAATTATGCAATTGCAGCTATCCAAAATGTAGTTGGAACTGATGACCGTGTAAAAGAAATCACCGACTCAATGGAAGTGGAAGTCAACGATGAGTTGCGCATTATTGGAATATATGAAACTGATGGAATTGGCAAGATATTGAATTATGGATCAGATTATGCTAAAATAGTGTCTGCATTTTTCTGCATCAACTAATAAATTTAGATGACAAATGAATATCTTGTAGCTATGTGTAGAACTGAAGTAATGTAATAAGAGAGACCGATTGGGTGATGTTTGTACTTTTCTCCATGACACATTTTGTGAAGAAATTCTCTGTTTATTGCACAGCATAAAGAAAATAAACAATGAAGCTGGACAGCAACCAGTAGACATGGGAACCTCAGATAGGAATTATGCAATTGCAGCTGTTCAGAATGTAGTTGGGATTGATGATCGTCCAAGACAAATCACCGACTTACTGGAGATGGAAGTCAATGATGACGTGCGCATTATTGGAATCTATGGAACTGTTGGAATTGGCAAGACGACTCTTGCCAAGGCTGTATACAAACGCATCTCTTCTTGTTTCGACAGTTGTAGCTTTCTCACGGAAGTTGAAGAAACCACACAAAATCCTTCTGGCATTCAGTTTTTGCGAACCAAGTTGATACGTGATATCCTTGAACGAGATCATGAAGATCCTTCTTTTGATGAAACAATAGAAGATTTCTTGGATATATTTTGTGAAATGAAAGTTCTAATAGTTGTCGATGCCGTGGAAAAGCCATCTGATCTTCATGCTATTGTAGGAGACCCGCTTCATCGGTTTGGTCCAGGTAGTCGAATTATTTTGACTTCTCAAAATGAGGAAATTCTCAAAGGGTATGATCCCGAGAAGGCTTGTAACTACATGGTTGATGAGTTGGACGATGGTCAAGCTTTGGAAAGTTTCTGCAAGCATGCATTCAGGATGCAATCTTCCATACCTGATTATGATGGACTCTCAAACCGCATTGTCAATGCTACAGAGAAACTACCATTGGCAGTTGAAGTCATCGGTTCTTTTTTGCGGGGTAAATCAATACAAGAATGGGGAAAGATGGAGAAGTCAATGAAAGCACGTACGATGAGTTCTCAAAAGATTACGGTTGGCCTTGAAGAGATACTGGATATATGTTACGAAGAATTAGGTCCACAGCAAAAAGATATATTTCTGGATATAGGACGTTTTATCTCTGGCGTGGATGCCCGAAGTTCTTCCTATATGTGGCCCAATTGTTATCCATCCTCTGGTTGCATTCTGATGACCCTGGCAAAAATTGGAGAAAACAATGAATTGCAGGTGCACAGGTTGCTGAGACGCCTTGGCAAAAGAATGTTTGAGCAAAAGGGATCTGGAGATCCAATTGGGACAAAATTTTACATACAGGAAAAGGTAAATACTTTTGGTTCAGTTTGTTATGGGCAAAACAAACAGCTTGACGTATGGGCTACAATTTTTTTTTCCCCATTTTTTCTCAAGGAATTATATCATATATGAACACTTTAGCACGTAGGGCAAGGAAATATCCTTTTTTTAAGACGGGTATTTGGGTTTACAGCTTCTGATGATTATGTTACTTTGTCAAATGTAGGGAATAGAAAACGTTGAAGCTCTTCCCTTTGACTTCAGAGCTGGATATTTTCGGATAATGCCAGAACTAAGGTTTCTCAAGTTGGATAATGCCAAATTTTCCGGAAACTTTGAAGGTGAATTTGCTAGGTTAAGGTGGCTCTGTTGGCAAAGGTGTCCTCTGGATTTTAGTGCACAAAATTTTTTGTTAACAGAGTTGGTCATTCTTGATCTGTCTGGGAGCAAAGTCACGGAAGAATGGGGAGGTTGGAGTGAAATCAAGGTGGTTTGGTATTCATTTAGTCGTTTTATATTTGTTTTTCGAATTAAATATCTGTGAATTGACCATGTGAGTCTTTTATGTTTTGGCTTTGCAGATGAAAAATTTTAAAGTCTTGAACCTTACCGGGTGTTCTGACTTACTGTTCACTCCCGACTTCTCTGCTTATGAATATTTGGAAATCCTGGTTCTTGAACGATGTTCTCATTTGGTGAAGCTAGATCCTTCAATTGGCAATTTGAAACGTTTAGAGTGCGTTTGGTAACGTTTTGTTCAAAAATTATTTCAGGGAACAGAAAAAAAAAAAAAAAAAAAGTGTTTCTGTTCCAAGGAACAGTTTTGAACAAAAGAACGCGTTTGGTAGGTGTAAAAAAATTATATTCTTGAAATAAAAAAAGAACAGAAACATGTTTGGTAACTGCACTCAATTTCTGTTCCTAGAATAGAAAAAGAACATAAACACGTTTGGTAACTGTACAAATTTTTGTTTCGAATTTTTCAAAAAATGCTATTTTTTAAAATAAAGTTTAAACTTGATATTGAATTCTCATTTTCATGAAATGCTCATTAATTTAATTTTATTTAGGGTGAGTGAAGACAAACATTCTGAACATCTTTACCAAAAAAAAAAAAAAAAAAAAAACATCATGAACATAATCATATGGCATACTTGGTAGAAAATTTTGTAAGTAAAGTTTGTATTAAATTTTTTTCAAGTACTTTTTTTATTTTTTATTTTTATAAAGTGTAAACTTGATATTGAATTCTTATTCTCATGAAATGCTCATCAATTTAATTTTGATCATGGTGAGTGAAGAAAAATATTTTCAATATGGTCATATGTGCATACTTAAAAGAAAATTTTATAAGTAAAGTTCGTACAATAAGAACTAGCAAAAAGAAGCATATTTTATACACAATAATGAAGCAATATAGTTCATTGTTCAACTTCATCATAGTGAACACTTAAAAACAATATTACAAAAGTCAACAAATCTCATAAGAAAGCGAGCTGTGTTTTTTGCATCATCGAAACCACAATGAGCACGCTTGAGCCAAGTCAAGCCAGCCATCTCAACCGCCTCCTTAAGATTACATCTTAGACTCCGAAAACTTCCTAGAATGGGACTTTTAGGTTAATCCATCTAGTGAAAGGAAGAGAGAGAAAATGTCAGAATTAAGCATCAAAGAATCTAAGTCTGCATGCTAGTTACATATCATCAACTCACCTATTGAAGTAAGAAGGCTTTCGAATTTTCTTATATCGACACTCGGATTCCAACATCACCCGGCAATCCCAGTTGGACCAGGTAACAACAGCGAAATTTGTGTTCTTGGTGCCCTTCTTTTCAAGCCCTTTGTCATGACTAAGAAGAGCCTCACTCAAAGTAACACCTCGATCTACCTAAACTCACCCCCGAAAAAAAGAAAAAAAGAATTTAAAGGCCGTAATAATGAACAGAAAATTAATATGAGAAAGAAGATGCCATAATCCATAAGCATGACTAGAATGAGTGAACTCCCTATGCAGGCATGGGCCATTTCAGTATTTGTGCATGGCAAGCACCAAAAGACAATTGACTCGCCACTTTGGCATGGTTTTGATGTATCATCAAAACTATACGTAAGGTTCTGCATTGTCTATTGAATTTTGGCCTTATCTAATTATCTACAAATCATTCTAGTAACTTGTAATTCTTCAGCATCATACATAGCCATCTTTACCCTTTTTCCAACTTCTTATAGCATAAGATATGACAAACAGATGTGCACTGTTAGCCCTTAACACTTTCAGCTCCATTGTCAAGTATTAATTTCATCTAATGTGCTCCTTTACGGATCAATCCACTTCACAAGACTAATAAATGAACTAAATCTATGCCGCATCAGACAACACTCATCAACTTGCACAAGAATCCATAATTGGCGGCATCCCCCATAACCAGTTCATACTGAATAGATCAATCTTGCTTCCCTCGACATGCAAATGCACATGCTCCAACAGATTACGTGCCAATCATTAGATACCACCTGCCATTAGATGCTCATTTCATATGTGTAATTTGCAGAACATCCAAGCACTAAGCAGCCAAGGTTATAGCAGATAGAAAAATCTATGTCCTCTTTCCTCTATGCACCAACAGAATTTCTACATGCTTTCGATATATCAAGGGAGAGACAAACAGAAGACGAAGTGGTGAAGCTGACTTTTCACTATGTAGCAAAACTAACTCCAAGCTCTTAGAACATTGGTACACATAGACATGGAGAAAGGCAATGCAATTTCATCCATGATTACAACAATTTGTCTATCACATCATAATCCAATGCATGTTCCCCCATATAAGGCACACATCGTAACCTTCTTCTTAATTGCCAGTAGATTTGAAAGTACATAAAAAGCCATCTATAGCCAAGTAAAGATAATAACTCTAAATGATTCTCCTAAAGGAAAAATTAGAGGCTCGTAAAAAATAAGCAACTCACGGTGAGCCATTCATCTATTGGGTAGAGTGAAAACACTATCACTCTTGATAGGTTCCAAGATCAATCAACAGAAGCCTCCCTACTGAATCAGGACGAAAAGGTCAAGCTATGTGGAAAAAGACGACGCCCCTCATGGTCCCGTCTAGCCACACCAGAAAATACTTTCCCCAGACAAAATGTCACATAATCAGAACAAAGAAAATTTCTTCCATGACAAGGAAAAAACATTCAATGCAAAAAAGAAACGAGAAGCCTGCACTGCGAGTGGAGTAAAGAGCTGAGTCCGTAACTCACACTAAGATAGTATCCACAAGCTATGTTATTTAATACTAAACATCAATCCTCACAACTCTCCAAAATTTTGCCTGCTTCAATTTCACAAGTATCGCATAAGAGAACGATGACCTTTCCTCGTCCATCTTTAAGACTAATAATAGGAAGCTACAGAAGAAATTAGAAGAACAGCCTTTTTTCTTTTGCTAGGTAATCAGGGGGTTAGAAATTCTTGACACTCACGAACAGGCCAACATGGTAGAAAATATGAGCAACGAACAGCAGAAAATCCATCTTTCCCGCACAAAGAAAGAAAGAGAATGAAAATCGAACACAGAATTGAAAAAAATTTGGTGTATAGCAATGGAAGAATAATCCATGTCCTCATCTATATTTTGAAAGCCGCAGAGCAGCTCAAGCGAGCGTCGCTGCTCTGCCGAGCGAGCAGAGCAGATTGAGCGAGCAGCCGTCGCCCAGATCTGCCACAGATCTGTCCGAGCAACGCTCGCTCGGGGCTCGAGCACGAGGGCTCGCTCGAGCGAGCATCTCGCAGATGTTAGGCTCGGCTCCATCAGAACCGTAAAACTTTGTTTTTCTTTTTTGTTTGTTTTTGGCCAGAAGAATAAGACTTGGTTTGGAACACCATGTTTACTTTAATTTCCTTGATTTGACGGGAGCCATCGTCTGGAATGAATCATGAAGTATTCTTGAATTTTAGAGGTGCAGATACTCGTGAAGAATTCACAGATGTCCTTCACAAAAAACTGAAAAATGCAGGGATCAGGGTCTTTATAGATCACGAAAAGCTCTGTGCTGGAGATGAGATCGATCAGGGGCTGAAAGATGCAATCAAGCGGTCGACTATCTCAATAGCCTTATTCTCTAAAGATTATGCTTCTAGTAGAAGTTGCCTTATGGAGCTGGTACAAATGTGGGAGTGCAGAAAATCAAATGGACAGATTATTATCCCAATTTTCTATAATGTTAGGCCCCATGCTGTAAAGAACCTGGAGGGGGATTTTGCAACGTCCTTCAATAAACATGATGCAGATAAAAAAGTCGACTCAGAGACCATCGACAAATGGAAGGAGGTTCTTCGAGAGGTCGTGGAATTAAGCGGATTTGATCGGGCGACCATAAACGCGGGGTAATTCTTTTACTTCTGGTTTCTCTTTTCTTTCCTAGATAGATGGAAAGAAAAATAGTTTAGAATGGTGTGAGAACGAATCCGAAACTTTTCTAATATATGTCATATATAATCACATCGATGATGATGCACGCTAGAGAGATCTTTAAAGTTATTGTTGTGAAATGGGCTGATAATTTAACAGGTTGAAGTTCCTGATAATGTAACCAGTGAGTTGATTAAAATGGCCAGTTGAAAATTAACTCGACTCATGACATAGCTGGGAGTTAGATCAGCCGACCTGGTCCACCACGCTCTCTTCGTTCCCCCTTGACTAGATGTTTTGTTATGCGGATAGCATGATGATGTCAATGTCAAAATTGCTCTGTGCATTAAATCTTGCTCTCCACTTAAATTGAAGATTCCCCCTGCCCTTGTAAATTAATTTATTTTCCGTCGGTTCAATGCCCGCTTGACTTTTGTCTACAGTTTAATTTTTTTGGTAACTCTGTTGTTGTCCTTGTGCTTCGTCACTCATGTTTTGCAGGCATGTGACCGACCTCCTAGACAAAGTTATGACCCGTGTCTGGCAGGAGTTGAGGAAGGATGACCAAGACGTGACCGACAAACTAGTTGGAATCGATCTTCATGTTCAAGAGATGATGACAAAGCTTGGTGTTGTCTACAGCCATGGAAAAGCGATGAAAGTATGTGGAGAAGATAAACGCGTTGTCGGAATATGCGGAATGCCGGGTGTCGGAAAGACTACACTTGCCAAAGTTGTCTTCAACAAGATCCACAAGTTGTTTGATGCATGTAGCTTCCTTAAAGGTATAAGTTCGGAAGGAGTCGAGTTTTCCCTAGGATTGTTGATTGCTGAACTTCAAAAGGAAATACATGAACCACTGAGATTTTCTGGTAAAGTTAAAAAAATAAAATATCTTTTTTCTAAGATGAAGGTTCTCATTGTGCTTGACGATGTGCGTGAGGATGAACAAATTGAAGCATTGGCTGGCGACCTTACTTGGTTTGGTCCAGGAAGTAGAATCATTGTGACCACAGATAGAAGAGATGTTTTAAAGGTTTTCGACTTTGGAGAAGAAGAAAAAGATAGAGCAGCTGAAGTGTATGAGGTTAAACCAATGAGTCATCATCATGCTCTTCAACTCTTTCGTAATTGTGTTTTTCAAGGGGATGCTTCCCAAGATGTCTCCGAGTGCGATATCTTGTCCCCAGACATCGTCGAAACTCTTGGAAGGCTTCCCTTGGCTATTAAGCTTCAGGCAGAATATTTAAAGAAAAATAAGAACAGAGAGTTATGGAGTAGCAAGTTGAAATCCTTAAAAAAATGCCCACTACATAAAAAAGTAGCTGCTGCCTTCCAGGTCAGTTACACATCTTTGGATGATACTGCAAAGGAGATATTCCTCGACATAGCTTGTTTTTTCATTGGCAAGGATATCCTCCTTACATGTGGGAGAAGGCTTGGGATGGTGATCCTCTTGAAGGAATAAATCAACTTCGCGACATGCATTTCTTGGAAGATGGAGAAAATAATGAATTAAGAATGCACGATCTGTTGAGAGAGTTTGGCAGGGAGCTTGTCAAGAGGAAACATCTTAATCAGCGCTGCAGGTTTTGGAATCACAGCGATGCACTTTCCATTCTAAACGACGGTCAGGTAAGTGTGCAAAGCCTCTAAAAATTTCTTTCAGAAGGTCACAAAAGCGTTCAGAGAAACCATTCATAGATAACATAAAAATGGGATTTGTTTCTAACACGATTTAGAACGCGTAGCGGATACCTACTGATTTTGTAATTATGATTTGTCATTTCATTAAAAGCAGTAAGAGAAATTAAAGTTTTTCAACTTACTCGTATGTTCTTTCCCAACCGAGACTTGACAGGGTACTATTAGTGTCCAAGGCATTGGTCTTACAGTTGAAGAGGGCAGCACCGACAGTTTTACTTGTGAACAATTTTGGGAAATGTCGAATTTGAGGTACCTCAGACTGGACGGGGCTAACATCCTGGGAGATACTATGAAGCTTCCTCAGAGGTTGAGGTGGCTTGATTGGCGAGAGTGCCATTCAATTCCTGAGCTTTGTAATATGCATTTGACGGAGTTAGTGATTCTCGATCTGTCTTGGAGTCCAGCACCAGGGTTTCAAAATTCTGGGAAGGAATTGGAGAGGTATGGCCAATATTTGCTTTTTAAATCTCGTGTTAAGATGATAGATATGAGCGAGTAAGGTTTGATATCTTCTTTTGCACATGCATTGCAGAAGGTGGAGAAATTGAAAGTCTTGAACCTACAAGGATGTGTTCAGTTGCATCCATCATTGAACTTTCCAGCCCCCATTAATTTAGAGATGTTGATAATGGAAGATTGTTCTCGATTATCTCAAATTAGGCAATTCATCAGTAATCTGAAGAAGTTGAGATCCTTAAATTTGAGAAACTGCAGCCAAGTCAGGAAGTTACCCCAAGAACTGTACTGCATGAAATTTTTAACGGAGCTTCTGATTGATGGAACTGGCATCCAAGAAATTTATTGCCAGGAAGGGTCTTTGAAGAATCTTGAAAAACTTAGTGCTCGTGACTGTAAACGTTTGCGAGATATATCCACAATTGGCCGCCTAAGGAAACTCTCAAGCCTTGATTTGGATGGTGCTGATATTGATGGGCTTCCACTTGCTTTTGAATTTCCTCGGACACTCGAGAGACTTTCTTTAAGGGATTGTCAGAAGTTGATTCAACTTCCAACTTCCATCGGGAAGCTGGATCTGCTGGAGGTAATGGACCTTTCACTTACTAAAATCACAGAATTACCAGAGTCAGTTGAGAATTTGAGGAAGTTGAAGACGCTGAAGATGGCGCACACTTTCCTACCAAAATTTCCTAAAGATATTGTGAACTGAAAGAACCTGGAGGAGATAGATCTCTCTTTCTGCATAAATTTGGAATGGGACATTCATTGTGATATTTCAGGACTATCTTCTTTGAGTATTTTGAGATTATCGTCATCCAATGTGGCTGGGCTGCCTCAGAGGATTTGCCATCTATCTTGCATCCAAACCCTAGACGTACCTAAATGCAAACAACTTCAAGCACTACCAAAGTTACCCTCCAGTTTACTCACTCTCTGCTGGGGATCTAAAATCATGGCAGTCCCTGAATTGATAAATCTGACGAATCTAAAAGAGCTATGCTTGAATGATGATGAGCAGCCAAAAGCAGGGTCATCGAATCAGATCCCAAATATTGGGTGGATCACGAGTTTAACAAGTCTAGAGACCTTGGAATTGTCCCTTCCAAATGTTACCAAACTCCCCAAGAATTTTAGTGCCCTTACTCATCTCCGGGAACTCTCTTTATCCTATATGAAGGAGCTAGTCCTCACACAACTTCCCTCGTCCTCAAGCTTATGGACTCTGCGTCTCAAGCACTGCTAGATTCCAGAGCCAAAATTTTCTAGTCTGAAACAGCTGTCAGAACTAGAGCTAAAGGACTGATTTAGCAAAGATTGATGGTCTTGAAGATTTAAAGCTTTTGGAAGTCCTGAAAGTTTTTCATTGCAACCGGATAACAAACCTTAACGGGCTCGAAGAATTAGGCCGTCTCAGGAAGGTGGAAGGTATCTTTTCTGCTCGTCCTAATCTACCAGAATTAGACCAACGTGTTGAACAGGACATATGCCCGGGGGCTTAATAGTCTCTGTCCTGTACGAACTACTGTTGTACTTTCGAATCTTCCACAGGACATCTCCTTTTAGTCTGAGAAGCTGGAGAGCGACCTCTCTAAGGTACATGCTCCAATTCTGTTTAGAATTCTTTTTATCCGAAACAAAGTTGGATCTTATTGGTTCCATGAATTCCTTATGTGTGTATTGCACTGGATCTGCGCAGGGCCACAAAATACCCCAGGCAAATTCTTGGCGTCCGGTGATTGTTAGCGGCATCAAGAATCTCGCATCAAAACCATTGCCAAAGGTAATGCCTACACTCAAATTGCTGCATATTTTGTTGGCATCCTATTGGTACTGTTTATATAAAGGTGTGATTCCCCAAAACACCATTTACTATTATTTGTAGCCCGTAGGATGCATCCATAAGCCGTCCACTGCCACTTAACTCTTCGATCATGCTGAGAAAGAGAAGACAAAGAAGAAAAACAAGATCCAGCATCCATGGGCAACATTGCAAGGACTCCGTGGATGTGAGCCATCACCAGCCTTTACCTTTTTCATCTCTGCTGGTGAGATTCGTCCTCAACACCGCCTCCAAATTTGCTTTCATTCGTTTCGGTTGATCGAATCATCGGGTTCCCAAATCTCCATGAGTTCATTATATGATGGCGATGTGAAATGGATTTGACGGAGATCTAATCAGAAGGAACTACAATAGAGTGCGCTCGTGATCGTGAAATTGAGTAGGATGATTGCGATGTTGAGAGAGAGGGAGAGAGATGCGCCTTTGAATTGATCTGATACTTTTCATCCATTGTTCTCATCTCCTCTTCTTATTCGATTTTCTTCCCACTCGCACCTCTGGATACAATCCGGGTTCATGGTGATGGGATATGCTCTGTATTCATCCGTAATTATAAAAAAATAATAACAAAACATGGAGAACAGAACTTTTTGTCGAGGCATATCTTAATTTTACTTCTGCTTCTCCTCCATATTACTAAAAATACATATTCATTGAAAAAGGTAAAAGTATTGTAACAATTAAAAAAGTTAAAGGTTCCTATTATTTGGCTCATTGAGTCATTAATGCTGATTTTGTTTAAGAACCAATCGAATCTGTAATTGGCGATTTGTTGCAATTAATATGTTTTTTTTTTTTTCAAACAATTAATGTTGTTGATTAGCATGTATATAAATTGCTATGCACAATACGTCAATTTCGACTTTTATTATATTGAATATGAATAATTAATGCAATACATTTCGCTTGAATAAATGTATTCTGATCCACCTACATTCTCTTCGGTCACAATTTTTGCAACAATCTATATTTCTTTTTGATGATTTAGATGATTTTTTTCACATCTAAGAGTTTCAATGTATAAATCGGTAAGTATTAGTCAGTTGGGGTCCCTGCCCAGTCCCCACTGGTTCAACAGCCCTTTACCACAGAATTGGCATATTTTCTTAATTGATAATTGCTTTCATTTATCATCTTTTATATAGTACTTTTGTACGATAAATGAGGTGGGATTGTTATTTGAGAAGCCAAATTGAATGACAGTGGTTGGCAGAAGACAAAATGGCTCTTGAACTGCGATTTATATGTATTTTTCTTTTCCTCTTTGAGATGAAGATATAAGATATTATCACTTGACACTTCATATGTGTACACTTATATTTCCCTACACTTAGCTTTGTGCTTCGTATAATGATTTGGAAAATATATTCCTAAAAATGATCGTTTGAATCATTTGAAATAATTAGCTAATATATAATATTTTCAAATTATTTATTTTCCGCAAAACAAATAGGCACTAACCTTGAAATAGATCTGTATCCGTATATTTTTGGATCCGAAGCAAGTTTCTCATTGCCTTCATCCTTTAGGTTAATAAAAGTTATATTCTATGGAAAGAGGATATCATAGAATGGTTATATACGAATAAATGGTCTAAAAGATTGATTTTTCTTTCTTTTCTCCTTTCACTTTATCAATCTTTTTACATTATTAGTTATTGCAATTTAATTTTTTACTGCGTCCTTTCTAAACTACACACTATAATTGGATAATGAATCTTTTTTTTCTTGTGCTAGCATTTTTCAAATAGAATTAACTACTATTATATTATGATTATTGCATTAAAGATCTGCAGTAATTAGAAGGGGAAATGACCAAAACAATCTTAAACATATTGCAATTTTTTAATTAAGTTATATTTATTTTTTTTGGCCAATTCAATCATAAACTCTTTTTTTTTAAATATATAATTATGTTAATTCAGTCCATCCGTCCAAATTTGACCGGCTGGATGTGAATGCTGGTCGAGCCGTCCAGTCAATGCTAAGGTGGCAATTTTTTAATAATTTTTTTCGATTTTTTATTAATTTTGTTTTTCTTTTATTTTTCCTTCTTTTATATTTTCTTTTCTTCTTCTTCTTATTCTTCTTCATCTGGCTAGTTGTCGAATTGGCCAAAGGTTATGGCTAGCAGCAAGTGAGACCTTGCTGGACATTGGCAAGGGCTCATCATTGCGGGCGAGCTCGCCCTTGTTGTCATTGGATGAGGTTGAGCTCGCTCGTGACGACGAGGCTTCTCTAGTGGCCAGTGAGGTCTCACTAGCTCTAACCTTTGGCCGTGGTCATAGAAAAAATAATAAAAAATAATACAAATAAAAAATAATTAAGAAATTCAAAAAAATATTATTAAAAATTTACCATGTTAGTGTTAGTTGGCATCCACGTCAACCTCGGTTGGCTAAATTTAGCTAGATGGATTGAATTGACACAATTGCAAAATATTTATGACTGAATTGAAAAAGTTGCAATATATTTATGATTGTTTTGGTAATTTTTTCATAATTAGAAATAAACAAGTATTCAATAAGTTACGAAGGAGAGGGCCATGCATGGAAGGATGAAGCTTTCACTCCTAATTTAATAGCACATGAACCTTTAAATTCTCTAATAGACATCATGCTTCATCTTGCAAGCAAAAAGATCTCTAGTTTATTCCTTATTCATTCTCTATTGGTTTTAAAGCTTTTCTTTCTAGACCAGCAAATTCTTTCTCAAGGGTGAAAAAGAAGAAGGAAAAATCACAAGAATAAATGGGACCATGCAATTTAAAGGCTGGGATGGGAATATATGAGTGAGGGAGCAGGGTTTCACAACGGGATAAGTACACTAATGGTGACATAAGTTGTGTACGGCGCTCACTTTGATGCCAAAAGTTTCCGTTGGATCACTTAAGTGCCAAATCGGAGGAAAAACGCTCACTTTGGTGCCACCGGCGAAAGATTCCGGCCTCTGGCGAAAGATTCCGGCCAAAATGATTTTTTTTTAAATAAAAAAATCAATAAGCCTTTAAATGACGTCGCTTTCGGTCCTCCTTAAGAAAACGACGTCGTTTTGCCGTCCTACGTGGATGGCTTCATGGAAACGACGCCGTTTAGCTCACATGGGGAAGAAATTATGGTTTCGACGGGGTCGAAGCCGTGGCCGTCGTTGGGGTTGGGGTTGGAGTCGGGGTTGAAGCTACGGCCACCGAGTGGCCATCATCGAGGTCGGGGTTGGGGTCGGGGTCGAAGCTACGGCCGTGGAGTGGCCATCATCGGGGTCGGGGTCGGGGTTTGAGCTACGGCCGTCGAGTGGCCATCATCGTGGTTGGGGTCGAGGTCGGGGTCGGAGCTACGGCCGCCGATTGCCCATCGTCGAGATCAGGGTCGGGGTCGAGGTTGGAGCCGCTGCCGTTGAGTGGCCATCGTCGGGGTTGGGGTCGAGGTCGGGGTCGAAGCCGTGGCCGCCGAGTGCAAGGACCGTCGAGAACGGCGACGGCCGGAGATTAGGGTTTTGAATTAGGGGAGACACCAAACGGCGTCGTTTTGGTGTTTAGATGCTGACTTAACTCTTCGACGAGCCACGTCGGCATCAAAAATTAATAAATAAATAAAAAGGCCACATCGGATTTCCGACCAATTTCGTCGGAGTTGACACTAAAGTGAGCGTTTTTCAAATTTTTTGGCACTTAAGTGATTCGACAGAAACTTTTTGCACCAAAGTGAGCGCCGTACACAACTTATAGCACCATTAGTGTACTTATCCTGTTTCATAACGTGCGCATAGTACATAACACACGTAGTTTTGGAATGACCATATTAGAAGGAAAAGTGCATTCATCCTATGAAATGATTTAGGAAGCAATTCCAAAAATTACGAGTTACACAAGCATAAGTGGTTTGGCTAATGAAATTGGGTCAGAGGTAGAAGAAAAGATGAATTAGTTCTTAAATATGTTCTCTCTTTAAGCACTATTGAAGTATTATAGAAAGCACGTGTTGCCTTTGTACATATTATCTACTTTGACCCTTCATATACTGAGCATTAACACAATATTAAAAAGGTCATCAAACAATGAAATAAAAAAATAGAACACATCATTGAATAAACTATTCGATCATAAAGAACTCATTGCCCAGAAATTTGTAACGCGATGCGGAATTAAAAGGAATGTAAAATGTTAACAAATATTAATGTAAGGACAAAAAAAAGTGACTAGGATGGGAGGGTATGATTTCATCTTTAGGCATGATGTGTCATGGAGAAGTCTAGTTTGGGAAATTGTTTTGAGATATATATATATTGAAAAGTGAAGTCTGATGTGTAGGGGTGAGTATCGGTCTAGGGTCAACCGTGGACCAACCCTGGATCGGCTCATTGGTCCTGGTCTAGTTTCCAGGGAGATTAAGTCGATCCTTGGTCTTAGAATTCCTAGACCAACACTGTGCAGGTCAGTCTTTAGTCCTTTGAGAGTTCCAGGTCGGTCCAATCCAAATCTACCATAACTATATATAAAATATTTTTATAATTTTTTTATAAAAAGAAAACCTTAAAATAAGCGGCATCAACAACATTATACAGTTTTTTAGTGAGGAGTTCAAGTAATTTTACATTGTTATTTAATAACTTAGGTTTTTAATGTCTTTTATGGCATCAATAGTCATAATTTATGAAAGAGAAAAATATTTTTATGAGGAGTTCTCACGGTGTCACGTCCCAAACCCCGAGCGCATGTCCACCCCTATCTGGTCGATAATAATTTGCAACTTCCTGAACGAGTCGTCGACCCTTTCCATTTTATTGCACATGTGGAAGCGAAAAGAAATCCCCTGACAATAATTATCTCGGGATAGAAAAGCAGGACAACAATTTCACAAACAAATATGTCTTTATATTCAAATAGAGTCATGTACAAGGTCTATGACCAAAAGACCACAAAAACTGACTTTCCAAAAAAGATGGTCCTAGCTGATCTACATTTCACATCACCTCCTCTCGGCTCCCGGTCCTCCACTCGACGACCCTGAAAATATTGTCCCACAACAGGGTGGGATATAATCTCAGAAAGTCTAAGCTATAAACCCCAATTAGGAGGAAAATACGCTAAGGAGCGTCCTAACCACATAATCACGCATATAGCATAGATGACTTATCTCATCTCAGTTCCTCCTTGTAGGTCAACACAGTTCATATACATTAGGTATAGAATTGATACACACAATAATTGAAACGCATCACTCAACTCAATAAATTACAGGGGTCCAGATTATAAGGTCAAATCATTATGACACGTCCTATATCATGTTACACAATTTCGTCCCATAATCCGGCACATCTATTTCACAACATGTGTTCCAATTGATAATTTCACCCACTTGAGGGTACAACCTACTAGAATTTCAGCGGTCTACTGGCGTAGCCAACCATCGTCTCATCCCATTAAGCACGGTTACGTCTCTCTTAGAGATGACTTCCTCGAAGGAGTATAGATCCAAAATCTACTGCGACCCAAATCCCACTAAGTGGGTATCCCATATAAGGTAACGTCCATTCGATACAGTTCGGGGACGGGTTCTCTTAATTGGCACACGATCACTCAATCTCGACCCAGGACACCGTGCATTGCATTCAAATGCTTAAATTAAAATGGTGATCTCAGCCCATTTTCTTCGTATTAAAAACACTCAATGAAAATAATCGTGTGTGGGTACACGGTCAGATTGAAATCGGAAAATTTATAACATTCTTTTCAAAATCCCACTGGTTTATATAGTATATAAAACCATTTTCAGTGTTTAAAACCCAACATCCGAGATTTTCTGGATAAATATCGAAATTCATAAATTTTAGAGTAATTGACAAAATTTCCAATCAACACTCAATTTTCACAATTTAGCACTCGATTGCAGAAATTAACTACACCATTGTAATTAGTACGAAATTCCATTCACCGGCTATCCCAGCCTAATTTTCGGAAGAATAATTAATAATTAATTAATTTCGAAAATTAATTAAATAAATCAATTTAATTTCTAAAAATACTAACCTAGGCCAATATTATTAAACTACATACCGATACGGACTCAGAAAATTCCCAAACCCTTTTGAACAAGTAGTGCAATTTATCTAGGCCTTATCTAAATCATGTTAACCACCTAACATGCTCAATTAATTAATTAAATTTCTAATTTAATCTAACTAACCACCTAATTTCTAATTAAATAAATCTAAACGCCCCTTAAATGTTAGGGGTGATCGGATCAAGGGTGGGTAGGGTCTAGAACCCTGCACTCAACTTTGTTATAACCGGTTCTCTTTTTTTAGACCATGTTCCTGACCTTGTTTGCATTGGATCCTGTTCCAGACTCACCCTATTTTTCCGGTCCGGGAACAGGGTTAACCCTATTTATATTGGAACCTGTTTTGCATAAAAATTGTTGTATCTTTATATTTAGCTTAGAGAAGCAAGTCTAGATGAGTTGTCTGATGAAACAAAAAGGCTGGATCAAGCACATCATTCCACCAAACTCATTGGGAACATGTATAAAATTTGGACCAATGGAATGGCAATTCCATGAGTGGACTCATTTTATTATGTCTCTATACTTCCATTGATACGTCTTTGTCTTGATCCATTGACTGAAAACTGAAAAAAAAAAATTATATAACATTAGGATTTTACAAAAACATATTCGTTTTCATAGTAAATCAAATCTCTCAACATAACTTTGGAGACAAAAAGTAATTTATGGTCTAATATAGTAAATCAAATTTCTCATTAGGTGTGCATTGGAAATGTAGAATGCTGATCTTTTGGCACTATGTAATTCATGGTCTAATATAAGAAATCACTCCATTTTTACTCAACTTCAGTGTTGTGAAAGTACAAGTTTCCTATTATCTCTGTCACGAACAAGAATTACAAGCTTCACATAATACTCCATGTGGAATAACCTATTCAACATAAACAAGCTGAAGCAAAATGGGTTCAAGACAAAACAAGACATGGCAATAATGGCAAAGAAATCAATTTTTTCCGCCTCCTTGAACTTGAAAAACTGACAAACCAGACCATAACATACTCTCCCAATGTCTTTGAGAGCAGCACATGCGAAACGCTCCGCATCAGCACGTCATGCCATTAACAAGACCCCTAATTCATTACGGAAAAAAAGGCAATGCAACACACTCGAATCCGACGAATATCGCAGAGAGCCACTATCAATTGAAAGTAGTATGGCGCAAAGACGACCAGCACTTGTAGCCATAAGCACATGGAAGCAAGTAAAGAAGCGGCATCGTAGTCGGGGAGTGATACGACAGTTAAACTCATCGAGTACCTTCAGATCGGTGGTTCTGATCTTGTCGTCGGGATTGGGATAAGAAGCCACGGTCGCCAGGAAATCCGCCAACATCGCCCGCACCTTACCTGCTCCCGCATAGGACATTCACGAGTCACGTTTTGACCACTACAATCGAAATCGATCACGGTAGAAGACGAACTTCGGGCACTTGACCGAGAAGAATATCGCATGCATCGCGCAGAGAGAGAGAGAGAGAGAGAGAGAGAGAGAGAGAGGCTCGCAAACATCTTGCACCCGACCTTCTCGAGCAGCGCCGTCACGTTCGTGTTCGAGGCCGATGGCGTTGGGGCGGTGAGGATGGCCAGGACCAAGATGGGGGTGCTGATCTAGAGGACGACGAGGCGGTGAGGATGGCCAGGACCAAGATGGGGGTGCTGATCTAGAGGACGACGAGTCGAGCTTGGACTCGGGGGCAACGGCGCCGAGAGAGAGAGAGAGAGAGAGAGAGAGAGAGAGGCTCGCAAACGTCTTGCACCCGACCTTCTCGAGCAGCGCCGTCACGTTTGTGTTCGAGGCCGATGGCGTTGGGGCGGTGAGGATGGCCAGGACCAAGATGGGGGCGCTGATCTAGAGGACGACGAGTTGAGCTTGGACTCGGGGGCAACGGCGCCGAAGCCCACCTTGCCGCCCTGGAGATCGATGATGTTGACGAAGCCGGTGTTGCTGCGGGTGTCATCGGAGGAAAGTGATGGTGGGCGAGCGGAAGCAGCGTTAGTGCTCAGATGGATCGACGGAGGTAAGAGAGGAAGCAGAGTAAAGATAGAAACAAAATACGAATTAGGGTTTTGGTTGGACTTTTGGGGTGCTGCCTTAAAACCGGTTCTCAAACCGGTTCTCGAACCGAGTCAGGTCGATCTGGTTCCCGGTGGGTATTCCCTCGGGCCGGTTCCGGACCGGTTCAAACAGGGTTTGAACTTTGGGAACTGGTTCTCGGGACAGTTTCAACTGGAACCGGTTCCTGACCTTGTTTTCCGGGTGGGTCGATCCAAAAACCGGGTTGACCTGGATCGGTTGCACACTCCTATTAAACGTCATTAGCCTACTAAGAAAAGTTTAGAGTATAAGCTCACCGGGTTAATTACAAAAACCGGTTCATTGTGATGACAGCGTGACGACGGCCGAAATCCTAATTTTCAGCGGTGTCGGCGAACTCCCAGGCCGGGCCTAAAATGGGCCCAACAAATCTCAGCCTAAATTGAGATTTATTATTGCATTGGACTGGGCTCACTGCAGACACTAGGCTTGAGCCTAAAAAATTCACTAGGCTTCAAAAAGCTGGGCCTTGGCTTCACGGGCTGAAAATTTCAAATTATGGGCTGCTAAAGGAGATGGGCTTCGCTGGACTTGAACACTCACGTAGGCTGAACATGCGGGCTGCAAGAAGGCTTTACTGACGCTGGAATTGCTGTTGGAGAATGGGCCAAACGCTGGGCTCGATTGCACGCGTGCAGCTTCGTGCATGGGCGAGCTGCTGGAGATGGGCCGATCAAAGGAGCAGCTACGAAGGAGTTGGCGTCAACGGATGAAGGAACGAGTAACTTCGACGGACGCTGGAACCGAAGACATGAACGGGCGAGTGGCAGCAGGCTGGGCAGAAGCGGTTTCGGTGGAGGACGTGAGCTGGCGTGCGTTGGCCGCGTGGATGCTTGGGGTCAACACCGGCTGCTTTGTGTTGCTGAGTGTTGACCGGTTTGCTGCAGAGAAAACGCACGCTGGTGGATCGGTGGAGACGCGTGGCTGAAGACACGAAGGAAGGAGGAGCTGTGGCTGGTTTGTTGACCGGCGTGAGTGGGGAAAGATGGAAGGAAATCGATGGTGGGACAGCTGCAGGGTTGCTGAAATGGTGGGATGAAGCGATCGGTGGAAGAGAGAAAAATGACAGGGAAGAAAGGCAGGGTGTTCGAAGGGGGAAAGTGGAGAGAGGAAAACGTGATGGAGCGGAATTCTTCAAAGCCGGTGATGGAGGGGAACAGCTGCAGGCGTAGGCGAGAAGCTTGAGAGAGAAAAGAAAAGAAAGTCAATACTTATCTACCCACTTAAATGCTTGTCCCTAATCACTTTCAATCCTATCCTACTTTGTCTCTTACTTCTTTTTCGTAGATAAATCCACCATATAATCCAATTTGAAGCCAAATTTACTACTCCCTTCCATAGCTTCGAATTTCATAATCTTGACCTCAGTTTCTTCACAAGTTCTCCAAATTTGATGTCCAATTTCATCGAAGAAAAATCCCACACGTTTCCACAAATTCCCATCACCTAGTAGCTTAGTTTGGAAGTCCAAATTTCACTTCAATTCGGCCCATTCGAATTTCCATTAATTTCCGCAACGTTCGAGTCGAATTTCCGTAAAAGTCTCGAAATCTCTGAAATTTTTTGGGAGAATGAGTTAACGTTCCCAAAATAGCTCGTGACACCGTAGAACTTTCAATTTCTGAAATTGGGTTCACATTCACGGTTAATTTCACTTTGGCACGCTTTTAGCGTGACCTAATCTATCAGGTAGCTTTTAGGAATTTTTAGTACAATTGATCCGTGATCGGTTTATCTCGAGTCACATAGTGCATCTTCGACACATTGACGATTCTCGGTTGTCGTGAAAATCTCGAGGTTTCAAATACGGACACCGAGTACAGAAATGACAAAAATCGGTATAGTCTTTGGTCGACGAGAATTTTGCAATTAAGTGGAATCACCCACGCACTAATCACATATCTCAATCAAATTGACCTATCTCCAGTCTCTGATCGATTTTTTACGGTGCCGTAATGACTCATGCATATCAACACAGTCGAGCAGTCGATTTCTAGTCAAATTCTCAAATCCATTGCATTTAGATTCCTTAATTACTTCCCCATATAGTCTAGTTATCTCGAGAGTGATTAGCTCAGAGAATAGCACTATCAGCGCATCGACAAAATGCGCGATTTATTTAATCGAAAACGAAATCTAAAAATTCAAGCTGTCACACACGGCATCAGAAAAAGCACTTTATGGCATTCTCCTATAATATTCATTCTCTTTTGTCTTATTTCTCATTTTAGTCTTTAATTTGCTAAAATCAAAAGAAATATCTTCACTCGCCACTTGACATCGCCTTGTTCGCTTTGGGTCACTCGTGCCACTCGTCGCTCGATACTCACTTGGCTTGTTGCTCCCCGCTCGACATTCAATGCTCATTCTATTCAAAGCTCACCCCACTTGACTCTCACCGCTTGCCTTTCTTAGCTGACCTGACTCATTATCGAACTCATTGGGTCGGTACGATCCTCTGTTACCCATTCAAGGAGTACAAAAAATGAAATAAAAAATTATTGGTTAGCCCGAATTGACCTTGAAACTAGACTGAATCCATTTGGTCAGTTTGGTCCTCAATCGCTTTTTTAAGGAGTACAAAAAATGAAATAAAAAATTATAAGTTGGTTTTGGGTTGATCTTAGAATTGAACCAAACCCATTGGGTCGGTTCGTACCTTGGTTCCAAGCTCAATAAGATCGGTCCTCGTTCCTAAAAATTGAGGACCTGTATTGTGCGGATTGGTTCTAGGGTTAGGGGGTGGACCGGCCCAACCCAGACCATGCTCACCTCTACTGATGTGTATTGAAAGTGATAAATTTATTTGAATGTGTCTTGAAGACATTCTCCATGGTTTTCTTTTCTATTTTTTTAAAATTAATAGAAAAATCAAGTCAAGTCAAAGAAGCACATGCATAGGTTCCAAGCAACTTCTCCATAGTGCTTCGGAAATTGAAGAGTCAATGATTTAGAGTCGTTGGCCTGGACTATTGACGAATTGATGGAGTGATTGTGCTCCTCCGGGAAGGGTGGAGGAAGATGTAAATAATTGAGAAGACGTATGATTTTTAAATTGGTTGAGTGCACTAACGTGACAAGTATGTTAAATTTCTCGACAGCGTCATGCCTGTATTGATAATCATGATTAGAATGAGTTTCATGGAAAAGAAGAGGAGAGTACATAAATCCATTTGTGGTACTAGGAAGAAGACGCAAGCAACTATGTTTGATTGCGCAAGCGAACTTATGAAGCTCGATGCGATTACAAGACTTAAGGAGAGAGAAGGTTGAGTAAGGAAGGCAAAGATTACGGTCGTCATCAAGGGACGAAGCTCTAACTTCACTGCCGAAATTGTGCAAATTGAACAACAAAATTCTTTGTAATCCCGAAACCAGAACAGGATTTGTCCGAAGATGGTAAAAGATTTTAGTACTAAATGATCCTGACAGAAAATGCATGGGCTTGTGTTGCCTTGCTGACCAAAAAAATCAATATACGTCTTCTGGCAATAATCTGTAATTATAAGTCTTTTTGTGAAATTTCAATAGAGTTTTTTGGGCAAATTTTAGCTTGAATTTACTAATCTGATGGTACAGTTATTGTGAACGGTCCTGTGAGGCACAATGTGGATAAACTCAATTGTGAAATTTCATTAGAGTTTTCACTTAGTTTTCTATTTTTTCTATTTATTTTTTTATTTTTTACTGTTCATTTCTTCACGTTTCATTTTTGAAAAATGAAGCGAAATTTTCACGTTTGAAGCTGAAGAAGGGGTGAGGACGAGGGAAACCTTCACGAGACTTCCGGCCAACAAGCTTCACGGACGACGACCTCGAATCTAAAGTCAAGCCACCATGGACAACGACGCTTCCACGACCTTGAAGGAGGCTCGGCGACCTCAAATCTCGCCCCGATCCACTCCCATCCAGACTCCAGAGGTTCCTTTCACCTCTTTCGTTGTCCCTCTTTAGCCGGAAGAGTTGAGAGAATAAGATGAACGATCTCTGGTTCTTACACCCTAACATGAGAAACGAGAAACGTACGAGAAACGTTCTTTCTGTTCCTCAATGAAAGGACCGAGCGAATGTACATTGCACCTCATCTCGTCCACATCATTATCCCGCTGAACCGTAAGGCCTCGAGCGCCGTTGCTTTCAAGCATCAACACAGACGGCTCTAAATTCAAGCCCCGCCCCAACCGAAAAGCTACCATCCGCGCAAACCGCAAATCAAGAGCGATGTTTCGTCGAAACGTACCCCGGGCCATCAAATTCAACCGTGAATTTGACAACTATTAGCATCTCGAGGAGTCGGTCTTCTCCATCTAGGTCGTTTTCAGCGACCGGAGGTTTTTACCCAAAATGTTTGATGGTGTAAGTCGTGAGGAAGGAATGATCTGGAAAAATGTTGGGAATGGGGTTCGGATTTTTCTTTCTGGACTACTTTGCCGGTAATTGACTGATGAAAGTAGAGGAAAGATGAAGGAGTTTACCCAGAGAGGTGAACGGTATACGAACAGCGAACAAGATACAGTAACCCTAAAGAGAGAGAGAGAGGGGGGGGGACACAAATAATCTGGAAAATTCAAAAATTAAAAATAATAAATTTACATAAATTTGTCAACAATAACTTTACTTAAAGCATCAGCATTTTTAAGTCAAAATTAATTGGAATAACTATATTAACATTTCATAAAAAGGTTTAAGATTACATTAACAAAAAGTTTATGACCAAATACGTTCATCACCAAGTTGACCATTTTCCCTCACTTATATCTAAAGGATCCAATTCAATCGAATAACTTAGGAGAACCACCTGCCAGTTTATTTCATCATCTTTATATGCTATTGCCACTGAAAAGTCTTTTTTCGTCTCGTCAAATAGAGTTTGTTGTTACTCTTGTTTTCTTATTTTATCATAATCCGTTTTTATGTGACCACACCTAAGTTCTTGGAAGCATGCTCTCGGAAGCATGCTCTCTGACTTCTTCAGATGTCAAACAAGAAGGCATTTGATCAAAAGCTATGCATCATCGAAAATTGTACCTTAGTAGGTAACTCCTACATGTTCATATGAATCAATTTCTGCAATCTTCTCATGCGATGAGATGTAAAATATGTGCTAGTGCATCTTTTTTTTATTTATTATTTTTTTCCACTTCAAAGGTTCGTTCTTAGGGATATTATTAATGACTGATGTTGAATTGTGAACTTTTCTTCATACGTTGGGGAAATAATGCCAAAATGAAGTTGCTGTTATAGAGAACAGTTGCTAAAAGATATTGCAAGAGAACATAACTTGAGCTCCCCTGTGAACCATGATGCTTCAGCATTGTCAACATACATTGAAAAAGTTTGACTAAAAAACTTAGTTAGGCAATGCACATTTTAGTTGCTATTGCGAAGATGTAGATTTAACGTGCTATGTTTAGTGTATATACTTGCCAGAGCACGTACAAAAAGGTCGTTGCAATTTTTCATATTAGTTGCCAAGGGCCTTACATTTAACATGAGATCCTCCATATCAAGTGTTTAAGCAATTGAATAGATGATTGTTAGGATCCGTGCTCCGATCCATTCGTTTCTTTTTCACACATCCCATTGAGAAGGACTCTGAATTTCATTTTCACTTCTTTATTATCTATTCAAATCTTTAAATATTGGTCTTCTATGTCTTCCATCTGAATGACATTGGAGAGCCTTTGAGTAGCGATTAGAGAGCGCTGGTGAGATAGCTAGTATGAACAAAATAAAGGAGTTAGGGAAGAGAATAATAACACAAGATTTATAGTGGTTCGGCTTAATCCAAGCCTACGTCCACTCTTCCACGATAACAGCCTTCTTGGCTGGATTCCACTATGCAATCAACAAGAGATTACAACTTCGAGTGCAAACACTTAGTAGTAGATCATGCTATCTCACTAAGTCACTCTTTTGGTATTTCTCTCATGATTACAAACGTTTAAGCTCTCAAGAGACAAGTATATGATCGAAAGTCGCTCAGACTTTGGAATTATAAATTCTACGCTACGTCTCTTACTTGCTCATCGGTCCATGATCTCCTTAAATACTCATCCACTTCCAAACTACCCGTTGGACAGTATCCCGGAGAATCGTCTTCCAATATACCCATTGGACAGCTCTGTATCTAGAAGATTTGGTAGCCATTGAGTGACAAAGGTAGAATCCCAAATTGATTCCGATCGCCCATACAAACGAAATCTTGGTTTCCATAAGTAAAGCTTATTCGTATAGAAAATTCTTGTCTTCAAGATCCAATCGTCAATCAATTAGATTGAATCAATCAAATCAATCTTGATGTGGAATCCAAACCAGATCACTAGCCGTTGTATGATTGGGCTTGAGTTACGATTCATCGAATCTGGATGTAAAGTCTGAGTCTTTAGACTTTACGATATGAGTCTTGAGACTTTACAATCTGGGTCTGTAGACTTTACAATCTGAGTCTGTAGACTTTACAATCTGAGTCTTGAGTCTTGAGTCGAGTCTTGAGACTTTGACACGAAGTCTGGAAATCTTCAGAATATACTGGACATATGTTACGTTCAGTCTTCCGGTCATCTTCTGACTTTGATAAAATCCTTTAGATGTTTTATCATCTGCATGGTCTATTACTCAACAATCAAACATGTTAGTAGCCTTTGATTTATTTTGTCATATTCAAAACATCATAAGGGATTTCCCTAACAATCTCCCCCTTTTTGATGATGACAAAACAATCTCTGAATATGCAGATTTGTAAACATACTTTTAAATCAAAGGATATCAGAAGATAACAAATAGATTGAGCATAAGAATATATAGAAAAATAATCACAGCTCAATATTATGCAATAAATAATATCAACCAATCAGCACATATGCATATTCATTTCTTCTCCCCCTTTTTGTCATAATCAAAAAGTGATAATTCTAGATTCACGTAGAGAATAATAACAAATATTTTGCATGAATCACAATTTCCAAAAATCAGCTTTTATAAGGTAAATCGAATATTAAAGATATGCAATATAGCTCACTTCGATCATATATATCAGCAAATATCCAATAAAAATCACCGATGCATCATGAAATTCACGTACACTTTTTGTCATAATAAAATGATAATATCAGTAAGAGATTTGTTAATGACAAAAGGTAATAAAAGATGCACTAACCGGATTTTTTTGAACAAATTCTGACACATTTACCTTTCATTACATTCATAATAAGATCACGATCAATCCAAAAAGATCTTTCCATAATTGATCAAAGCTCCCCCTCAATTTGTCGCCTTTTTGAGATGATCACGATTTTTTTCCTTTTCTTTTGAATTCGATTTCTCCCCCTTGATTTCCTCATCGGATTCTGAGTCTGTGCCTGAGTCAGACTCAGATTCTGAATGTTCCATTAAGCATAAATTTTCTTGCTCATCATCTTCTCTTTTTTTGTTCTTTTCTGGCCATTATGCTTGTATTTTCTTCCATCGAAATATGGTGGCCTTGTGTTGCTTTGCCCTTCCATAAGACCTGGTGCCAATATACTAGCCATAAAGAATCTTTAGCTCAAAAGTAAAAACACTTTTATAAACCGAGCACTTGGCTCTGATACCAATTGAGATAGCTAGTATGAACAAAATAAAAGAGTTAGGGAAGAGAATAAGAACACAAGATTTATAGTGGTTCGGCTTAATCCAAGCCTACGTCCACTCTCCCACGATAACAGCCTTCTTGGCTGGATTCCACTATGCAATCAACAAGAGATTACAACTTCGAGTGCAAACACTTAGTAGTAGATCATGCTATCTCACTAAGTCACTCTTTTGGTATTTCTCTCATGATTACAAACGTTTAAGCTCTCAAGAGACAAGTATATGATCGAAAGTCGCTCAGACTTTGGAATTATAAATTCTACGCTCCGTCTCTTACTTGCTCATCGGTCCATGATCTCCTTAAATACTCCTCCACTTCCAAACTACCCGTTGGACAGTATCCCGGAGAATCGTCTTCCAATATACCCATTGGACAGCTCTGTATCTAGAAGATTTGGTAGCCGTTGAGTGACAAAGGTAGAATCCCAAATTGATTCCGATCGCCCATACAAACGAAATCTTGGTTTCCATAAGTAAAGCTTCTTCGTATAGAAAATTCTTGTCTTCAAGATCCAATCGTCAATCAATTAGATTGAATCAATCAAATCAATCTTGATGTGGAATCCAAACCAGATCACTAGCCGTTGTATGATTGGGCTTGAGTTACGATTCATCGAATCTGGATGTAAAGTCTGAGTCTTAGACTTTACGATATGAGTCTTGAGACTTTACAATCTGGGTCTTAGACTTTACAATCTGAGTCTGTAGACTTTACAATATGAGTCTTGAGTCTTGGCAATCTTCGAGACTTTGACACGAAGTCTGGAAATCTTCGAATATACTCGGACATATGTTACGTTCGATCTTACGGTCATCTTCGACTTTGATAAAATCCTTTAGATGTTTTATCATCTGCATGGTCTATTACTCAACCATCAAACATGTTAGTAGCCTTTGATTTATTTTGTCATCTTCAAAACATCATAAGGGATTTCCCTAACAGCTGGAACTTTGTTTCTCTATATATATGAGAAACTGTGATATTTTATGCCATAATGATCTTGAATGGGAACTTCTGGAGAACTTTGTGAGAAGAAATTGCATGTTAACTTCCTTCATTTGGATCCATAGACAATGTTCTATAAAATCAAACAGAACTCGCAAGCTTGACAGATTCATCTGGGTAATGGCTGGCCGTCCGGTGCTATGGACACTCGGACCTGTACTTGGTAAAAAACCCAAAAACAGTTCAAAGGGGAAACTGGTTGAACCAAGGTAAACTCGAAAAACCATTGCTTAATAGGAAGAAAAATTCTAAAAGAAAGAAGGCAAGTGAAGAAATGCAAAACTGGCCAAAAAAAAAAAGAAGAGAGCGTTCTATTTTTGACTGTCTTCTTCGTCAAAAAGTCTTCTATTTTTTGCAACCATGCCAAAAGAGGTAAAATTGATACTTACTACTTCTTTGAATCTTGGAATCATAGAAACTCTGTTTTTCATGACATTTCTGTGATTCATCATAACAGTGTAGGTTCGCTAGATATATCAGCTTGTTTGAAAAAGAGAACATGCTTTCATTGACTTTGTAAATGTCGGTTGTGTGGAGACTCGTGCCCAGCTATGTTGTGGTGTTCTGCTGAATGTTGATCATCATGAGCAGTCTAAGACATCTAAATTTCTCCTCGGGTCTTGTCTCGAGCTGTTAAGTTTGCTATGGTCACTCTAACTCTCATCATGAGAAGGCATATTGGGATGGAGTAGTTTAAAGTGTCAAAATATGGAACCATGAGTGAGCCAAGATTGCCCTTTATCCGTAGTCATGTATTATATTCCAAATGTGCGTGGTGGTTACAACACAACCATGGGTATTAATAATGGACTAATTTACTATTATATTTATTTCATTTCTCACTTTTTTACTATTTTCAACTAATTATGAGGAGCATGAGGATCATATTGCATGTGTCATATATCCATAGTTCCTCTTTATGTTTGATTAGCTGTACATGTATTTTACGTGTTGTTACAAGTTAACTAGTCCTATGTAGTTGCTCCTCATAACATGCATTTTCAAGTTGTTCATCATTTTCTCAAGGAGCATATTTTGGAGGCACTTGATTACAAGGTATCGATGGGAGTATTCTTTATTTTAATGATGTCATATTGTACCCATTTAACAATATCACTATGCTCAGGTCATTGTATTTGATACAATGGGGATGACAAAATTGCTTCTATATTTATTTCTTCGCAAAATGAGGATGAGCATTAGAGAGATGCATTCTAGGAAGTCTCAACTTTACAAAACTCGCACATATGATGAGCTTTGGGAATCAAAGCTAGAATCCCATTCTAGCTGTACCATTGATAGAGTGTTTCCTAGATGAAGTGAAAGATCTGCCCATCGATAGAATCATTGTACCATCTGTGGATCCAGATGTCAAAGTCATGGTTTTCATATGCCCCATTCTTCTTTTGCAACTTGTATGCTTATATGTAAATGTTGCCGATGGAACCTAATTGGAGTAGCTTTTACTTTTGTTGTCATGCTTGATAAGTTGATGTTTAAATACCTAACATATGCTGTAATGTTAATTATATTTTTCTTCTTAAGTATAAAATAAGTGATCAAAGTGACAGTATAGGCTTTTTTTTTAAGGAAGGGAATCATCTTTGCAAGTAAAACTACAGTATCTTCCTTTTTTCTCAGGTGGAGCAATATGATGGTTTCACTCGATTTCGTGAGTGCTTCTCTTCTGGCTTTTGACAATCTCGTTAATAACAAAGTTTGGCTTGCCTTTTCTTTTTTTTCATGCTTAAGATTCTCTCTGCTGTAGATGGAGGATTGAATGGCAAATGTCGATACAAGCGTCAAAGAAGTGACATGACAAAGTTTGGCCTCCCTTTCATTCTTAGAAAAAAGCCACCAAAAATCCTAAATTTTATTTAATGTGACAAATTTATCATGATTTTTTTTTTTAAAGATACAAAAAATCCCAAGCTTTACTAGTTGTAACACATTTACCCAAACTTTATTGTTGAAGGGCATTTTTTTCTTTTAATTTTTAAATTTTTTTTCCTTTTCTTTTCTTTCTTCTCCTCTTTAGAGGAGAAGAAAAAAGAAAAAAAAAAAGAAAAAATTAAAAGGTAAAAGATGAAAGTACCCTATAATTTGGAGTAAATGTGTCACGTGAATATAAGTTTGTAATTTTTTATGATAAAAAAATTTAAGATAAATGTGTTACAATTAATAAAATTTAAGGTTTTTGTATTATAAAATAATTCGGGATAAATTTATTATATTTGTTAAAATTTAGAATTTTTAGTGGAATTTATTATTATTATTATTATTATTATTGGTGATGTTTAAGATTCGTGTGGCTTGGGTGAGAAGAAAACGTCGCATTCGATGAAGAGAAGGAGACAATTTTGAAGGAGAGAGGGGGAGGGCGCTTCTTCGTGTAAATGGCCAGAGAAAGTACGAAGCAATTGATGAAGAGAGAAACGTGGGGAGACAAAAGCGTGACTCCAAATAAAAGTGGGGCCCCGGCTTCAAGTGGAGCCACGTGTTGCCTCATGATTGGGCCGGCCCAGTCAACACGGCGGCGTGGGTGGCGCCGCCTGATATTTTTTCCGCGTTGCCCAAGCCCAACGGCGGGGCGGATGCCCAGAAGTCAACCGTCTTGGTCATGTATTAAAGGCATCTGATGTCCATAGGCCTCCTGGGCCTGTGTGAGAGAGAGAGAGAGAGAGAGAGAGAGAGAGAGCTGGCCGTGGACTCGTGGTGTTTCCTTTTCTCGGAGTGACGGTTCTTGCAGTTGTTGATTTCCCAATGGGTTCGAGGGGGGCAAAACTGTTTACAGTGTTTCTTTGTCTCGGAATGTTTGTTGCTACAGTTCTTGTTGGTAACGCCCAGGGTTGGACGTCGGCAACAGAGTCCATGGTGTTTGTTTTTCTCGGAATGATTATTGTTGCAGTTGTTGTTTTCAAAAGGAGGAGAAGAAACCGGGTTAGTTTTCTCTGCATCTTTGAGATTTGTATTTATCATTTAGAACTTCTTCGACCTGCGTACGTTGGAGTGAGTCCTCTGCTTGTAGTTCGACCCACTAAATCCTAAAAATCCTCTGGAATGGAGCAAAACTTTTGACATGAAACGATCAGACCCCCTCAATGTCAAAAATCACGACGCTATCGAAAGTCCAAGCACTGTTGATATTGTACGCCGGGCCTGTTTAGTTGAAAATTACGAAAAAATTGCAAACTCACATATCAACATTTTGAATGTTACCAAAGTTCCAAGAATTTTTTATATACAAAAAAGTCGATGTATGAGTGGCAAGATTCAGTTGCATCTTGTTTGCTGTGTTGGGTAGGTCTCCATCAGAATCATAAAACTTTGTTTTACTTCTTTTATTTGGGCAAACGTATGAGATTTCATTTTACAGAAAACAATTTTCAAAAAAATGTTTCCCGAGTTTTCCACCTTTCGTTTTATGGAAAATAAACCAATTGATTGGAAAAACATTTTTCACCAAGAGAAAAAAGTCTTTTAAAATGGCGAGAAAATATTTTTCACTTTTTAAATAAAAGGAAATATTTTTTTTACTCAATCTTTCTTATCTCACATCCCTCCGAACCTCCACTTCTTTTTATTTTTATTTTATTTTATTCATTTTTTAAGAAATTAAAATTATTTTTTTCTTACCAAAAATACTATTATTATTTTCTTTTCTATCCTTTTGCTTTCCTTCTTTCTCGACCGATCGCCACCATGGCAACGGCCAGCAACCAACCATAGGTGAGCCTCAAGCTCATCGATTTGGCAAGGCTCGAGGCCGATGAGCATGAGCCTCCCCATAGGATTAAGCTCGTTGACCTCAGGCCTCGCTAGATCAACTAGCCTTTTTGAGGCCAACAAGCTCAAGCTCACCTTTGGCCGATCACCATGGTTGGCAATCAACTAAAGAAGAAGAAGAAGGAGAAGAAAAAATAAAAAGGAAAAAAGTAGAAAGAAAATAAAAAAATAAAAAATCTACTTATTGGAAAAATAAAATTTTTATTAAAATGAGTGCATGGAAGAAAATCGAATAGAATTTTCTATATCGAACAACAGGAAATATTCTTTTAGTTTATTTTCAAGTTTCAGCTTAACATTGAAAAATATTATCATTTTCTTGAAAATAACTTTATGAAAAACATTTTCCAGAAACGTCACATTTTCTATGAAATGAACGGAATCTTAATCTGAAATGCTAATTCACTATGTGAAGTGGTTTAGTTTCCTTGATTTGACAGGAATCATCTTCGATCTCATCGTCATTGTCCAGAACCAATCATGAAGTGTTCTTGAGTTTTAGAGGTGCAGATACTCGCAAAGGATTCACAGATCACCTTCATTGCAAATTGGTAGATGCAGGGATCAAGGTCTTTAAAGATGACGAGAATCTCCATGCTGGAAAAGAGATCAAGCCGGCGCTAAAAGAGGCAATCAAGCAATCGAGGATCTCAATAGCCATCCTCTCCAAAGACTATGCTTCCAGTAAAAGTTGCCTCATGGAGGTGGTACAAATGTGGGAGTGCAGAATATCTAATGGACAGACTATCATCCCGATTTTCTATGACATTAGTCCCTCCGATGTAAAACACCAGGCTGGGCATTTTGAAACATCCTTCCGTCAACATGAGAAGGACGGAGTCAGCTCAAATACCATCATAAAATGGAAGGAGGTTCTTCGACAGATTGGGGGATTAAGCGGATATCATCTAGATAACGTATATGGGGGGTAATTCTTTTACTTCTGGTTTCCATTCTCTTTCCTAGATAAAATGGAAAAAAAATGGTTTAGGGTGATGTGAAAACGAACCCAAACCTTTTCGAATAAATATTATATATAATCATATCATTCATGATGCATGCTCAAGAGGTTTTTGAGGTTATTTATTCTTATGAAATCAGTCGATGATTTGACAGGTTGTAGTTCGATGTGCCTATTGAAAAACTGGTGACTCGATTACACCGGCCATTTGAAAATGACTAGACTCATTAACATAACTGCGAGCTAGACCAGATGTACTAGTCCGTCGCGCCCTATTCTTTTCCCCTTCGCTAGAAATTTTGTTTTGCAGATGGCATGAAATCGATGCCATAATTGCTATGTGCATGAAAGGAAATAGACCACGCATTAAAACTTGCTGTCCATTTTAATTGAAGATTCCCCTTGCCCCTGTTGGTTGTTTCAATTTTCACCGCTTCATTCCCCACTTGATTTTTGTTTAGTTTTTAATACTTTTGGTAACTTTGTTGTCATTTTTGTGCCTCATCACTTATGTTTCGCAGGCACGAGTCCCAGCTTGTAAAAGGAGTTCTCAGACGGGTCAGGCAGCTGTTGAAGAAGGATGACCAAGTTGTAACCGATAAACTAGTTGGAATTGATCTTCATGTTCGAGAGATGATGAGAAAGCTTGGTGTTGTCTACAATGATGGACGGGCAATCGAAGTATGTGGACAAGATGTATGTGTCGTTGGAATATGTGGAATGCCAGGTGTTGGAAAGACTACACTTGCAAAGGTTGTCTTCAACAAGATGCATCTATTGTTTGATGAATGTAGCTTCCTTCCAGGTATTAATTCAAAAGGAATCACGTTTTCACAAGAAATGTTGATTGCTGACCTCCAGAAAGAAAAACCTGCACCACTTAGATCTTCTGATGAAGGTACTAAAAAAATAGCCTGTCTATTTAGTAGAATGAAGGTTCTCATTGTCCTAGATGATTTGCATGAGGTTGAACAAGCTAAAGCATTAGCCGAGAAACTTAGTTGGTTTGGTCCAGGAAGTAGAATAATTGTGACCACAAGCATGAGGAATGTTCTAGATGGATTTGACGACGGACCAACCAAAAAATACAAGGTTGAACCCATGAGATATCACCATGCTCTTCAACTCTTTCGTAAGCATGCTTTCCAAGGGGATGCTCTCCAAGATGTCTTTGAGTATGATTACCTGTCCATGGACATCGTCAAAGCTACTGGAGGGCTTCCTTTAGCTATTGTGGTTGTGGCCTCATATTTATGCAACAATAAGGATGATATACGAATATGGAGAAATACTTTGGAATTCTTAAAAGATCACCAAGCAAATGAAGTTGAAGCTGCCTTTAGGGTTGGTTACGACTCTTTAGATGTTCCTACAAGAAAGATATTTCTCGACATAGCGTGCTTTTTTATTGGAAAGCATGAGAGGATTCTCTCTTACATGTGGGAGGCTTGTGGTTACTATCCTGCTAGAGGAATAAAATGCCTTGGTGAGATGCATTTCTTGGAAATTGGAGAAAATAATGAATTCAGAATGCATGACCTGCTAAGAGACTTTGGCAGGAAAGTTGTCGAGAGAAAAGATCTTCATGAGCGCTGCAGGATTTGGAATCACAGTGATGCAGTTTCCGTTCTAAAGGATAGTAAGGTAAGTTTCAGAACCTCTTGAAAGCATAAACTTACCTTTCTTTTCTCAATCTCGAACGGAAAAGAAACGGATTTGTTCTTAACCCAATTTATAATGCGTAGTGGATACCACTGATTTTGTAAATCTGATTTGCTCCATTTCATTGAATGGAGTAAGATATTAAAGTTCTCAAATTACTCACACATTTTTCCCCCAATCGAGGTTGACAGGATACTAGAAACGTCGAAGGTATAGGTCTTGCGGTTGAAGAGGGTTGCATCGTCTGTTTTACATGTGAAGAATTTCATAAAATGTCGAATTTGAGGTACCTTAGACTGGACCGGGCTAACATTCAGGGAAACACCGAGAATCTTCTTCCAAATTTGAGATGGCTTGAATGGTCAGCATGCCGTTTGATTTCTGACCTAGCTAATATGCATTTGAAGAAGTTAGTCATTCTCGATCTGTCTTGGAGTCCAGTCACTGAAGATTCGCAAGTCTGGAGACAAATCATGGAGGTATGTCGGATATTTGCTTTTTAAATCTTGTGTTAAGATGATAGATACGAGTGGTTAAGGTCTGAATCTTCTTTTCCACATTGCAGAAGGTGGATGAATTGAAAGTCTTGAACCTGCAAGGATGTGTTCAGTTACCTGCGTCGTTGAACTTTCGAGCTCCAATCAATTTGGAGATTTTGATACTGGAAGATTGCACTCAGTTATCTCAAATTGGGCCATTCATTAGTGATTTGAAGAACTTGAGTTCCTTAAATCTGAGAAAGTGCATCGGAGTCAGGCAGTTGCCCCAAGAACTGTGCTGCATGAAATCTTTGAGGGAACTCCTGATTGATGGAACTGGCATATATAGTATATGTTTCTCCGAAGGTTCTTTGGAGAATCTTGAAATACTTAGTGCTTGTGACTGTCAATATTTGCAAGATATATCCACAATTGGCCGCCTAAGGAGTCTCTCGAGTCTTGCTCTCGATGGTGCTGATATCGATGGGCTTCCATATACTGTTGAACTTCTTCAGAAACTTCGGAGACTTTCTTTAAGGAATTGTTGGAAGTTGGGTCAACTTCCGACTTCCATCGGGAAGCTCGAGCTGCTGGAGGTAATGGACCTTTCATACACTGGAATCATGAAAATGCCATGGTCAGTTAAGGATTTGAAGAACTTGAAGACACTAAAGATGGCGCACACTCCCCTACGAAAATTTCCTGAAGATATGGTGAACTTAAAGAACCTGGAGGAGATAGATTTCTCCAGCTGCAGAAATTTGGGGGGTGAAGTTCGCTGTGATATTTCAGGATTATCCTCTTTGAGAATTTTGAGATTATCGTCATCCGATGTGGCCAGGCTGAGTCCAAGTATTGGCCATCTCTCATGCCTCCAAACCCTGGACCTACTTGACAGCGACCAACTTCAGGCTCTACCGAAGTTGCCCTTCAGTTTACTCAGTCTCGTCTGGGGATCCAAACAAATGATAGTCCCCGACTTGTCATATCTGACGAATCTGAAAGAGCTACTTTTGAAAGATGTTGAGCAGCCAGAAGCTAAATGGCGAAAGAGGTTATTGAATCTAAAGACTCCGAATATTGGGTGGATCGCGAGGTTACCAAGTCTAGAGACCTTGCAATTGTCCCTTCCATTGGTCACCAATCTCCCGGGGAACTTTGGTATCCTTACGCAGCTCCAGGAGCTCTCTTTATCCTACATGAAGGAGCTAGACCTCACACGATTTCCCTTAACTTCAAGCTTATTGACTCTGCGTCTGAAACATTGCACGATTCAAGAGCCAAAATTTTCTAGTCTGAAGTATCTGTCAGAATTGGAACTAGACAACTGTGATTTAGCAAAGATTGATGGTCTTGAAAATTTAAAGGTTTTGGAAGTCCTGAAAATTTCTGAATGCAGCATAACGAACCTTGATGGGCTCAGAGATTTACCCCGTCTCAGGAAAGTGCAAATTTTCTCTTGTGATCTCGCCAGTCTATCAGTATTATGCGAATGTGAATGTGAAGTGGACATTCGCAATATTGCATTTGTCTCACAAATGTGAATGTGAAGTCAACATTTTGAGTCTTCGATAGGATATTTCCTTTAAGTCTAAGAAACTGGAGGGCGACCTCTCTAAGGTACATGCTCCAGCTCTGTTTACAAGTCTTTTTTGTTGGGTATTTCAATAATATTTTGAAATATTAATAATAATAACTTCGATAATAGTTATGACCGCATTGAAGACCATTATTATTTTTAACGGTTACATAACGGTTTCTTAACGGTTTCTTAACAGTCATATAACGGCTTTCCAATCGTTTTGTAACGTTTAATTTATTTCTCAAATAAATCCTTCATTATTTTACAACGGCTTTTTTAACGGCTCTATTTTATCTGAATATAAAATCTCACGAGACAATCTTAAAAATACACACTGAATGAAAAAGAATATTTTTTCTTTTTGAAATCTTTCCTTTCCTTTTTCTTGCTGGGTTATACACAAACGTTTTTGTTCCTTCTAATATTCAGTGCGGAATATAGAAGAAGGTCTGTTATATCTTGGGAGGATAGCCGTCAGAAGCCTATCGCACCGAGTTTCGCACTCTGAGGGGCAAAATTATCCTTAAGGACAATGCTTACGTTTGCACGCCTCAGACAAATTTATTTGTTCTTACCAGCCTTTTTCCTACATTTTTAATCGAAACGAAGTTGGATTTTACCATTTCTGCGCATCCCTTATGTGTAAATTGCATTGGATCAGTGTAGGGCCACAAAAAAGACCAGGCAGTTTCTTCGCGTCTGGCAATTGGTAGTGGCATCAAGAATCTTGTCGAGGCAATTGCTGAAGGTAAATGCCTACGCTCGAATTGTTGCATATTTTGTCAGTGTTCTGTTTCTCCCGTTTTTCTACGAAGGCACGATTCACCAAAACACCATTTACCGTTATTTGTAGCCTGTAGGATGCATCCAAAAGCCATCCGCTGCCACTCAACTCTTCGATCACGATGAAAAAGAGGCGACGAAGGAGAAAGTAACATCCAGGATCCACGGGCGACATTGCAGGGACTCAGCAATTGTGAGCCATCACAGGCCCGTGTTTTCGTGGACTCTGCTGGGAAAATTCATCCTGAACACCGCCTTCAGTGTTGCCATTCTCCATTCGAGTTAATCGAGTTGTCGGGTTCCCGAATATCCTGGAGTTGATTATAGGATGGTGATGACGAAAGTTTCACCAAGACGGAGGCTTTTGTTTTCTTTTCTCAATTTATTGCACATGAATTTTTTAACTTCTGTAATAGACATAATGTTCAATCTAACAAGCTAAAAGATGTCCAGTCTGTTCCTTATTCATTTTCTGCATTTGCTATCAAAGCCTCTCCTTCTTAAGGATGAAAAAAATTGGAAAAATCACAAGAATAAATGAGACCTTTCTTTAAGGCAATTTTAGAATCAACCGGCCAAACATATAACCAAAACTTGAATGTGAGCAAAGATTATGACTTCTCAATTCGTGAAAATTTACGTTTTACTAAAGTTGAAATAAGGATATCATAAAGACAAGCGCATTCATTGCGTAAAATGATTTAGGAAGAAATTCTGAAAATTACCGAATTACACGAGCGCCAGTGGTTTGGCGGAAACGCCCATCGCCTGTGTCTCTGTTATGCTTCTTTAGCTACACATAAAGCTCCCTTGTAGTAATAATTAGGCCCGCGGCAAAAATTGTTTGGACGATCGTCAACTCTTTTGACCAGACCGAACGCCAAGATTACTGCACATCTCTCTTTGGACGATCGTCTTCTACATCCGATCCGAAGCGAAGACCGAGCTGACCCATGATCGCGATGGGGTTCAAGTTCATCCCGCACGCGCCGTGTCGTTCTCCGACCACGTTCAGCTCTTCCTTCGCGTGGTGCTCGTCTTGCCAGCCGCCAACGCTCGGCTACCACCGAGCGCCCCGCGGCGTGTCCGCCATGTTCACCGCCATGATGCTCGGTGGACTGTAAGCCGCTCTCTTACTCTTCCTTTTTCTCTTCCGCCTCAAAGCTCACCAACCCAGAAGATGGAAATGAAAAAGCCAGTCTCCAAACTTCGTTGCATCTTTGTCAGGGCCTTGGGACTGCTCGCTCCGACCGTGCTCGCATTCGTCAAATCGAAAGCGTCTAAATTCTTCCGCAAACCCACCGCGACGGTCAGGAGAGAGGAGACGAGCAACCCTGGAGCCGCGGCGAGCGGCGGCGTAGCGCCGGCGCCTGCCGGCGATGAGTACGAGGTGTCCCTGAGCTTCAGGGGGCCTGATACTCGAACGGGATTTACTGATTGCCTCTACCACGACATGCTCGGCGCCGGAATCCGTGTCTACCGAGATGACGAGGAGCTCCGCGTCGGCAGGGAGATCGGCGGCGAGCTCATGCGGGCGCTCGACGTGTCCAAGATCTACGTGCCCATCTTCTCCAAGGACTACGCATTGAGCTCGTGGTGCCTCCGCGAGGTCGCCCACATGGTGGACTGCGTGGCTCGGTCGAAGGGGAATAAGGAGATCTTGCCGGTGTTCTTCGACGCATCGCCCTCGGATGTGAAGCTCAGGACTGGGCTGTACAAGAATGCCATGGCCAAGCACAGGAAGAAGTTTGGGGCTGAGGAAGTGAAGAGGTGGGAGGATGCTCTTGTTGAAGTTGCTGAATTGAAGGGATGGGACCTCAAAACGAGAGGGTAATTACTAATTTTCCAATTTTCTGTTCTTTTGATATTATTTTCGTGTCATTTATATGCAATCTGATGGTTGTATTAGGATGTACAATTTGAATTCCTCAGTATTTGCCATTTTCTGCATAGGTAAGATTTCTGGGAATTTCGACGGTTTGAAATGCGGGAGGAAGTTGGCAATAATTGTACATTGTCTGGGTCTCAATTGGATGCTAGTATATTCTGTGTCTGGTGTGGTCATTGATGTATAGACTCATGAAATCTGGCAGGCTCCATTTTAGTAGTCAGCAACCAACTTTCAAAATTAATGAGCCTGGATAATCTCTATTCTGTTCCTCACTTTGATGGGCCTTTCATCAGTGGTAAGTGATAATCGATAGGAGAAAACTGATGAGTTAATTAACTCTCCATTTTGGTCGTGGTCACTCGTATACCAACCAAATCAAGAAGTTCCACAAAAAAATTTCAGTCATTTGGCTAGTCTAGAAAGCAATTTCAAACTTCAGAGTACAGTTCAAATAGAGACCAAGCAAAAAACATCAGGTGGGTAAATGAAAATTAAGCATCATATCAAGAAGGCATTTGCAATGACATAATATTGCACACCTCCTCTATCATACACGTGGATTCCGTAGATCTAGAACCTACATATACTTGAGGGTGTGTTAAGTTCCAAGATATTCAAAGCTTTTGTTTGTATGTTATTTGCCTTGTCTGAAATCTAATATCACAAATTTACTCTGATGTTTTAAGGAGTGAAGCAACTAGTGGTTTCTGAGGAATGCTTCATTTTAGCAAGCCTCCTTCTTTTCTTTGCCCCTCGTTTACCCTTCACTGGATATTTTTCACTCTTTTTCTGCGTGTTCTTTTCATCAATTCTTCTTCTTAAGTTTTCTTTCTACTCTTACTCAACTCAATTTTTTGAATTTAACTTGTAGGTCCAGTTATTTATTCCATCTTGCTCAATCTAGCTTGGAAATCATTCATGAAGTATGAAGAACTTTAAGCTTAAGTTGCATTTCCTATTGATGGTATAAAAAGAACTAAAAAAAAAGAGAGAAAGCTTGAAGACAGATTTACATTGTTGGGAAAGAGGTATAAAACATTGGACCTCCGTCTCATGTGTAAAATTTTACCTTTGTATTATGTGCATGTTTCTTAACTGACTCCTTGTTTGCGAATCATCTATGCATAAATCCAAATACTTTTGCTTAACATCTCTATTTACCATCTTTTTTCAACTGAGGCAGTTCATATATGTGGCAGGCATGGGGAAGCTATTAAGTTGATCATCCAAGAGGTTTTGGTAAAGTTGAAGATAAAGCATAAGTATGTGAAAAATCAGCTGGTTGGAGTGGTTGTGATGTGAATCGTTGCGGAATGATCGTTTTACGAAGGCCTAGATGGTGCGAATTGCAAACCTTGACCTCCAATCAAACCTGTGATTGGCAACCTCGGTATGAACGTGATCTGTTGACGAACGCGTGTCAACCAACCAATGTTTTTTTTTTTTTTTTTTTGGTAAGAAAAATTTGGGTTATAGATCCACCAAGAGGTGGGTAGCCTTAACCGGATGTGTGGTAACAGGTAAAGCCCAAAGGCTTGTTCCCATCCCTATCAAGGGAGATGCCAACCATCTCTCCTTTCTATGAACACAATCAACCAACCAATGTTATAGACGCCACGAGCGAAAGAATTCGCTATCTCGCTCAATAAGTCGAATCGACCGTCACAAGGGAACCTTGATTAGGTCAAGTCCTCAAAAGAATAGTAGAAGAGAATCTCTCAATTTTTTCCTCAAAAATAAAATATATCTATATGTTCCAAAGAAATTCAGTCAATCTTTAATATATAGGCCTTTTAGTAGCCACACAAACCCTAAAAATCTAATGCGTCTTATTCTAGAATATTCATAAACAAGAAGAATATTCCTATTTGACTTGATCAAATATTTGATGACCAGATAATCAAATTGCGCCAAGATTTCCAAAATTCTTCAAGATTTGATCCAAGATCATCTCCACGCCAAAGATCATGAACCATGATGCCAACAGTTTGCCTAAATTGCTTGGCCCGCGCTCGAGTAATTGAACCAGTAGGAATAAACAATGGGTCCCTAGCACCACCTTCTCGATATAGCTCGATGTCCACATCATTCCCTCCCTTGTGTAAAGGATTTACCCTCAAATCATCACTGGCATAAAAAAGAGTCAAGTAAGAAATATTAAATATGGCACTAACGTCATATATACCTAGAAGATCGAGCCTGTAGGCATTATTGTTAACTCTTTCCAAAACCATGAATGGTCCATTACCTCGCAGTAATAACTTAGAATGTCGTTACTCAGGAAATCTCTCTTTGCGCATATGAACCCAAACCCAATCACTGGGTTCAAATACCACTTCCTTGCACCCTTTGTTGGCTTGCCTTGTATATTACTCAGTCTTGCGCTCAATATTTGCACGCGTCTTCTCATGCAATGCCTTGACAATTTCAGCTTTCTTTACTCCATCTAAATCCACACGCTCATCAACGGGTAAATGGGTTAAATCTAACGGAGTTAACGGATTAAAACCATAGACAACCTCAAATGGTGTAAATTTAGTAGTATAATGCATGCTCCTATTATATGCAAATTCAGCATATGGTAGACAATCTTCCCAAGATTTTATGTTCTTTTTAATAATAGCACGCAACAATACCCCTAAAGTTCTATTAACTACCTCGGTTTGACCATCGGTCTGTAGATGACAAATAGTAGAAAATAACAACCGTGTTCCAAATTTTTTCCATAATGTTTTTCAAAAGTAGCTAAAAAATTTAGAATCTCGATCTGAAACAATCGATCTAGGCATGCCATGCAAATGTACAACCTCCCTAAAGAACAAATCGGCAACATGAGATGCATCATCAGTTTTATGACAAGGTATAAAAGGAGCCATCTTTGAAAACCAATCAACAATCACATAAATAGAATTTCTACTATACTTAAACCTAGGCAATCCTAACACAAAATCCATGGAAATATCAGTCCAAGGATGCGTTGGAATAGGTAATGGTGTATACAAGCCATGCGGTTTAGTTGTAGACTTAGATTGCTTACAAGCAATGCATCTCTCACAAACACGTGTCACATCTATCTTCATATGTGGCCAATAAAAATGTTCATGTAACACTTCATAAGTCTTACTAATGCCAAAATGTCCCATTAAACCACCACTATGCGCTTCTCGCACCAACAATTCACGCAAAGAACACTTAGGCAAACATAGTTTGTTTTCACGGAAAAGATAACCTTCATGCCTATAGAATTTATTAAATGCAGCTTGTTCACATGCTTCATACACTCTCCCAAAATCATCATCATCAGTATATAAGCTCTTAATATGCTCAAAACCTAGACACTTTGCTTCTAAAATAGTTAGAATCGCATACCTTCGAGAAAGTGCATCGGCTACCACATTCTCCTTACCTTTCTTGTGCTTGATCACATATGGAAAAGTCTCGATGAACTCCATCCATTTGGCATGTCTTTTATTCAACTTTTGCTGCCCTTTCAAGTACTTCAAGGTCTCGTGATCGATGTGGATCACAAACTCCTTTGGCCATAGATAATGTTGCCAAATCTCCAAAGCTCGCACTAAAACATACATCTCCTTATCATAGGTAGGATAACTCAATGTTGCTACACTCAATTTCTCGCTGAAATAAGCTATGGGACGCCCTCCTTACATCAACACAACTCCAATTCCTGTACTAGAAGCAACACACTCTATCTCAAAAGTAACACTGAAGTTTGGTAAAGATAACAAAGGAGCATTAGTTAACTTATCTTTTAGCAAATTAAATGCTTTCTCTTGCTCTTCTCCCCACATGAAACCCACGTTCTTCTTGATAACATCAGTTAAAGGTGCGGCAATGGTGCTAAGATTTCTCACAAATCGTCGATAAAAACTTGCCAATCCATGAAAGCTACACACCTCTCCCACGATCTTAGGCGTTGGCCATTCACGGATTGCTTTGACCTTTTCTTCATTAACCTGTATACCGTCAACACTAACAACAAATCCTAGAAATACTAATTTGTTGGTAACAAAAGAGCACTTCTTTAGATTAGCATATAATTGCTCGGCCATTAAAACCTGCAAGACAGCTCGCACATGCTCAATATGGTCATCAAGGCTTCGGCTATATATCAAGATGTCATCAAAATAGACAACCACAAATCGACCAATAAAATCACGCAAAACATGATTCATAAGTCGCATAAACGTGCTCGGTGCATTAGTTAATCCAAATGACATAACTAACCACTCATATAATCCATATTTGGTCTTAAATACAGTTTTCCATTCATCACATTCTTTCATCCTAATTTGATGATAGCCACTTTTCAAATCGATCTTAGTGAAAATGCAACAACCATGTAACTCATCCAATATGTCATCTAACCTAGGAATAGGATGTTGATATTTTACTGTAATGTTATTGATTGCTCGGCAATTGACACACATTCACCAAGTTCCATCATTCTTTGGCACCAACAAAACAGGGACAACGCACGGGCTAAGACTCTCTCTTACATATCCTCGCTCCAATAGTTCGCTAACTTGCCACTAAAGTTCCTTTGTCTCCTCGGGATTGCTTCAGTATGCAGGTTGATTAGGTAATGGTGCACCAGGAATCAAGTCAATTTGATGTTCTATGCCTCGAATTGGTGGTATCCCTCCAGGAAGTTCATTAGGAAAGACATCTTCAAATTTTTGCAATAAAGACACAATAGAACTAGGCAAACTTGGGTCAAGATCGTTAGTAGAAAACAAAACCTCCTTGTACACAAGTACAAGCATTGGTCGATCTAGAACTAAAGCTCTCCTCACTTCACTTGATTTTGCATAAAAATTATTTTGCCTATTTTCTTTCCTCTCTTCTTTTCCCTCGGTTTTTACCACAATCTTTCTCTCGGCCTCTCCTTTTCCTTGCGTCTCAGACACACCACGAAGCCCTCGGATTTCTCACATTTTCTCTCTCTCTCGGCTTCTTGTTGTAACTTTAACTGATCTTGATACACCTCAATATGTGTCATTGGTACCAAGGTACAAGTCTTTTGATTCATCATCAATGAATAACGATTAGTATACCCATAATGATGTACATTTTGATCATATTGTCATGGTCTTTCAAGCAAGATATGACCCGCTTGCATAGGTACAACATCACACTCTACCTTGTCCTTGTATCTCCCTATCTCAAATGGAATTTGAACTTGTTTCGATACTTTTACCTCACCACTATCATTTAACCATTGAAGTCTATAAGGCCTAGGGTGTTTTGTCATTTTCAAACCCAACTTATCCACCATAGTACAATTTGCCACATTCGCACAACTACCTCCATTAATTATCATATTACAGATCTTACCATTCACCACACATCTTGTATGAAACAGGTTATCTCTTTGTTAGTGATACACATATTCCTCCTTTACTTGCACACTTAAAGAACGCCTAACCACCAATAAGTCTCCTTTTATAGCCACTTATCCATCACTACAATCCTCCAATGGTGGCATCTCATCATTCTCTTCTTTCCTTTCACTTTCGGACTCAATAACACCATATCCAGTCATTATCATCATCCTCCTATTAGAGCTTTGATTCGCCATATGGCCCTTACCCAAACACTTAAAACATTTAATTTCACGAGTTCTAGTGTTAGGGTTTTCGGTTTTACCTGAAGCCGAATTTGTTCCAACTTTAACGTCCCTCTCCTTCTCCTTTAAGGTTTCGGTTTTGGTGTTGTCTCCTCTTAAATTTGGCTTATCATCTCTTTTCCAATTGGATCTCCAATTTTGATTTGAACCTCCTCCACTCTTGTGATTTCGGTCCAATTTCAATTACCGCTCAATTTTGATGGCTTTATCCACCAATTCCTCCAATTCAACATAGTGTTGCAGCTCCACCACCCTTGCTATGTTCTGGCTCAAACCACTCAAAAATCTTGACATTGTGGCCTCACGATCCTTCACTGCATTAGCACGGATCATGACAATCTCCATCTCATTGTGATACTCTTCCACGCTTTTATTGCCTTATGTGAGATTTTGTAACTTTTGAAACAAATCTCGGTGATAATGACTTGGTACAAAACGCCTCCTCATCACCGCTTTCATCTCATCCCACGTCTCTATCGGTTTTTCACCATTGCACCTCTTACTAGTCACAAGTTGATCACACCAAATTATAGTATAATCAGTAAATTCAAAAGCTACAATTTTTACTTTTTTGAGCTCGAAATATTGTTGGCAATCAAATACCATCTCCATGCGTTTCTCCCATTCTAGATATGCATCAGGATCATTCTTCTCTTGGAAAGAAGGAACCTTCATCTTGATATTGCCAAGTTCATTATCTTCTCGATATCTAAACCCTCGAGCTCCATTCCACCTTCCAAATCGAGCATCTCGATCTTCCTCCATGTCGGCATCATCATCATCATAATGCCGCTGCCTTCTATATCGTGTTCTAGAGGTGTCTTGCTGATGTTGCGGCCTTTCCTGGGGTAGCTTTCGGTCACCATCAACCCTTATGCCATTCCCCATCATTCGGCCACTAAGCTCCTCCACGACGGCCCTCAATTGCTGGATGCTTTCCACGAGCGCTTCATCCATTCGTATGGAGTCAACCTTCCTTTGATTCGTGCTTTCTTCGTGCGATATATTTTAGACCTGCAAATAAACGTTAGTCACAAAAATCCTCACCAATCGCTCCCTCACGTGTTTCTCTCAAGGTGTTTGTCACTCCTCTTGTGTTTGACTCAAGTCTAGGTCTTTTCCACCATCAATTAAGCTTACACACTCTTGCCTTTTTTACTCTCATATTATCTTTTCACAATCTCTTTATTGGACTTAAAACCTGTCTCTCAACCCCCTCACAACAATCAATCAAACATATCAAACAAGATTAGATCACTATTGATTTTGTTTCAGCAAGTAACAATTTCAAACCAATAAGTACAACTTTCAAAATTCCAATTGAAACGCAAATCACTACTGATTTTGTTTCAATTCAGTCTACTAACAAACGAGTCACCTTCTTGATTTTTTTTTTTTTGTTCGGCTAATTTTTTATTTTTTTGCTGAATTTGTTTTTTTCTTGCGCACTTTTTTTGTGTGTGCGTTTTCTTTCTCTTCTTCTTTTTTTTTTTTTTTTGATGAGCTTTCTTTTTTTTTTTTTTTTTTTGACAAACTCATATACAATTTAAGATGCTAGAAAAAAAAATAAAACTAATGGTAAACGACTACGTATGGAAGAGCAAAAGCAATCAGATTCCTAAATCAGCTAGAACCGAAACCCTAGCTCAATAAATCTCAAATTGCTGAATATCAATAGAAAATTAAAGATAACTAGACCTTGTAGAACCAAGCTCTGATACCAACTGATGTGAATCGTTGCGGAATGATCGTTCTACGAAGGCCCGAATGGTGCGAATTGCAAACCTCGACCTCCAATCAAACCTGTGATTGGCAACCTCGGTATAAACATAACTTGTTGACGAACGCGTGTCAACCAACCGATGTTACAGACACCACAGGTGAAAGAATTCGCTATCTCACTCGATAAGTCGAATCGACCATCACAAGAGAACTTTAATTAGGTCAAGTCATCAAAAGAACAATAGAAGAGAATCTCTCAATTTTTTCCTCAAAAATAAAATATATCTATATGTTCCAAAGAAATTCAGTCAGTCTTTAATATATAAGCCTTCTAGTAGCCATACAAATCCTAAAAATCTAATGCGTCATATTCTAGAATATTCCTAAACAAGAAGAATATTCCTATTTGACTTGGTCAAATATTTGGTGACCAGATAATCAAATTGCACTAAGATTTCCAAGATTCTTCAAGATTTGATCCAAGGTCATCTCCACGCCAAAGATTACGAACCATGATGCCAACAACTTGCCTGAATTGCTTGGCCCGCGCTCGAGTAATCGAATCAGTAGGAATAAACAATGGGTCCCTAGCACCACCTCCTCGATATGGCTCGATGTCCACATCAGGATGATCGTGTAGAAGACATAATGAAGCTGTTGGATATTGACTGTGAAGGTGTTTGTTTTGTTGGTATTCATGGGATGGGCAATGCTGGCAAAACAACTCTTGTGAAGGTTGTCTTCAACCAAGTCTGTTCTTATTTCGATGATTGCCGCTTTCTTGGAGATGTTCGAGAATCATTAGAAAAAGGGGGCCTAGTAAATTGGCAGAAATAGCTGTAGACATTCTCGACTCTAGATTCGTGGACAATATTCATGACATTGATGATGGGATTAACTAGATCGGGACAAGATTTCGCAGCAAAAAGGTCCTCATCGTTTTGGATGATGTTGATAAGGAAGAACAACTAGAGAAGTTAGCAGGGGAACGAGATTGGTTTGGTTTAGGAAATAGGATAATCATTACAACCAGGAATGAAGCTACTCTAAAAGTCCTAGATGAGGATTTGATATACGAATTAAGGAACTGAATTTTGATCGTGCTCTTAAGCTTTTCTGCATACATGCTTTTAGAAAAGATTATCCACCATATCAATACAATACTCTTGCATCAGAAATTGTTGTCACAACCAAAGGGCTTCCTTTGGCTCTTGAGGTCATAGGCTCATTTCTCTATCGCTAACCAGAGAAGATATGAAAAGAGACTGTGGAGAGGCTAGCAAGAATACCTCGTAAGGATGTTTGATAGTAGTTGATGATCAGTTATGAAGCATTAAGGGATGAGGAAAAGGAGATTTTTCTTGACATTGCTTGCTTTTTTGTCAACAACACCAAAAAGACGAATGCAATTTACATGTGGGAAGCTTGCAATTTTTTTTCCTGAGACTGGGATACAGGTTCTTATGCAAATGTCTCTGGTAAAGATTGTTGATGGTGATGTATTATGGATGCTTGACCAGCTCAAAGATCTTGGGAGGCAAATTGTTCTTAGGGAGCACTTGCATGATCCTGGAGAGCGTAGCTAGGTGTGGATTTGTGAGGAAGCCGTGGACATTGTAAGAACAAAACAAGTAAACAAAATTCATTGTTTTCATGAGTTGGATACGTGTAGAAAAGAGTTTACATACCCACTTAGAGGCCTCTCGATTCTTTTACCCCAAATGAGAATCTGAAAATTTGTCAAATTCTTACTATAATATATATATATATATTTCAAATTCATGCTTGTTCATTTGTGTTCGCTTTGGCAGAGAAAGAAAAAAGTCCAGGCACTCATATTAACTGGAAGTGATTATCAACCACTTGTAATTACGCATGACGAACTTAATAGGTTGCCTAACCTAAGGTTCCTTGAATTAGAGGAGGGAACCTTTGCCAGAGACTTTGGGGATGATTTTTCGAAGTTAAGGTGGATTTCTTGGTATTCTCCTAGGCTCCTTGATCTTGAGGTAACCAATCTATCTATGAAGAATTTGGTTGTCTTTGAGATCGTTGCAGGCAGCATCACAGATGATTGGAGCGGATGGAGCCTAATCAAGGTATGATATGCATTCGCTTTGATTCTAATTGACGTATGATGTAATATATACTATTTTCTTCTCTTGATAGTGAATCATTTTTGTTAGATGGAAAAGAATCTGAAAGTTCTAAACCTCAGAGGTTGCGAAGGCATAACTAGAACACTAGACTTCTCTGCATGCTTCAGTCTAGAGAGGCTGAGTTTCTACAATTGCATAAACTTGGTTGAGATTGATCCCTCCATTGGGAAGCTAAAGCGCCTTATTCACTTAAATCTTAAAGAGTGCCTCTCTCTTAAGGATTTGACTGAAGAAATTGGAAGGCTTACGAATCTGAAGCTCCTTGCTTCTAGTGGATGTTTTCTGAAACTCCCAGGTTCATTGAAGGAGTTGGATCTGTCAAACATACAAATTGAATGCCTTCCTGATTGTATTGGTGATAAGAAGTTTCTATCTGTCCTTATTCTAAGGTACACACAAATTAGCACACTTCCAGAGACTAGTGGGAAGCTTGTGAAACTTGAGTCTCTCTCTCTTTCTCTTTGGATGCATTAAGTTGAGAAAACTCCCAGACTCAATTGGGAAGCTAGAGTCTTTGCAAGAGTTGAATTTATCCAGTACTAAAATTGCTGAGTTACCAGATTCAATTGGAAGTCTCAAGAAATTGAAAGTGATAGATGGAGAATACTTCGATAAGGAAATTGCCCAGTATTATTGGAATGTTAAAGAATCTGGAAGAGCTCCATGCTAGTGATTGTGAAGAATTAACTAGTGGAATTCCAATTGAAATTGGCGCATTGTCCTCTTTGAAAATTCTCAAACTATTTGGTGCCCATATTTTTGGAGTGCCGACAAAAATCAATCATATTCTCCACCTTGAAAGACTGGAGTTGATAGGTTGTAATGAGGTTCAAGAATTGCCAAAGCTTCTAAAAAGTCTGATCTATATGCATTTTCGATCATCGGCATTGCGCATTTTTCCGGATCTCTCAAACTTGACTAATCTGGTTGATTTGCTTTTATCTGATGGCTTTGAAGATGTGCTTAAAGCTTCATCATATATGTTGCCGAGTTCCAGCTTAGGGTGGATTAGGAGGTTATCTAAACTGAAGAAGTTAGAATTGTCTCTTTCTAGCGTCCCTGCACCACCTACTAAGTTTGGTTCTCTTCCTCGTCTAACTGAGCTTATTTTATCTAGACTAGAATCGCAATGTATCATGAAGTTTCCTCCCTCCTTATCAAAGCTGCAACTTGTTAATTTCAACTCAATAATATCTTGGTCAATCTTTTCCAACTTGAAAAACTTGTCCAAGCTACGACTTTCTCAATCTCAGCTTCAAGAAATTGATCTCAGTGGACTCGAAGAACTGAGAGCATTGTTAGTGACCAAATGTGAACTCCTCCAAAGGTCATTCATCCCGGCAAGCTTAAAGAAACTTAAAGAATTGTGGCTATCAGAATGTCCGAAGCTAGTTGAGATTGAAGGTCTGGAGGCCCTAGAGTTCTTGGAAGAAATGAATGTACAGTACTATGGTTCCGTTGAAAGGTTATACTACTTGTCAAACTCAAAGTTGCTAAAGCTTTTGGTTATATCAGACTGCTATGAGCTCCGTACTGTTGAGGGCCTCAACAGTTTAGAATCTTTGAATGCATTACTTGTTTATGAGTGCAGTTCACTGGAGAAACTAATTATTCCATCGAAAGTAGAGAAGCTAACACATTTGAAGGTTTCAGGATGTGAGAAGTTGATTGAGATTCCAGGTCTTGTTGCATCGGAATCATTGGAGACTTTAACCATTAAAAAGTGTCCTATTAGCAAAATATGTGAGTTATCAAACTTACAGATGCTAAAGTATGTGTCAATCGTCGGATGCCATGAGCGACAATCTATTGATGGTGTTGATGAGTTGGACTTTTTGTGTGATTTCTATGTTTCTAGCTGTCGGAAACTGGAAGCTCTGCTGGACGAATCTAACATGAAGTTGTCTGATGAATGCCTAATAACAATTCGGAAGTGTCGAAAATTACAAAGCCATGGCTATCATAATGTCAATGGCCTTCCCTACAGGGATTACAAGGACATGATTATTGCAATGACAAACTCTCCTATGGGTCACTCCCTTTAGAGACATTAGACGATATATCCATATTCTTCTTCACAAGTAGAAGGCTATGGCTACTGTGTTTTGGGCAAATTATTTTTAAGATGAGTACATTCCAGAGACATGGAGAATTATCCGGGATTACTTAAGAGATCATCCACATGAGGGAAAAGTGGAAGCTGCCTTGAACGCAAATTATGATTTATTAAATGAACGTACAAAGGAGATATTCCTGGACATAGCGTGTTTTTTTGTTAGAAAGGATGAGAGGACTCCCTCTTACATGCGGAAGGCTTGTGGTTGCTATCCTCCTTTTGAAACAAAAGAACTTCGCAACATGCATTTCTTGGAAGATGGAGAAAATAATGAATTAAGAATGCGCAGACTATTAAGAGACTTCGGAAGGAAAATTGTCAAGGGGAAGGATCTTTGAAAGCGCTGCAGGATTTGGAAGTTCAGTGACGCATGTTCCATTCTAAAGGATGGTCAGGTAAGTTTTCAAAAGTTTTTAGAAATTTCTTTTAGAGGGTCACCAATGCGTTCAGATAAACCATCCATAAATAACATAAATTCTAAATAGTATCGACACGCAACATGATACATTGATATGTCATTTCTCAAGAAAATAAGAAATTCTGACACGTAATGATACATTATATAATAAATGAATATTTTTAAATATACATAATAAATTATCTTTTTTTTTGTTTGATTCTAATGCGCATGTTTTTTTGGTAATTCATTCAAACACATGTTCTCAACATCGATTTTTTCTTATGCTGAACGCGATACTGCAGAATTCTCTTATATACTCTTTTGTAATATATTTAGCAAATGATTTGTGTTGCGACTGCGTCCGCATCCAAACGTGGCGCTGATGCAAACCACGTGTCCCGTCTGCCGGGCGAACCTCGTGCCTGAACCCAGTGAGACCCTTGCCTCTCTTCGTCGTCGTCGGCGGCTTCGTCTTCCAGACCAAGAAGCTCGCATGACCGTCAAGGAATGCGGCGGTAGCCCCAAGTGGAAGCACGGGATGCCATTCCAGTGGAAGCTTGGCCATGGCCGCGATGGGCAAGGTCGAGATTCCGACGGCTCCTGGCCTCGACCGGCTTGTCCATGGCCCAAACAGGCGAGATCGAGATATCGGTTGTGATTGGGCTCCGTAGAGATTCCCCCGTCATTGCCGTGGCTGCTGCAGATCTAGCTAGCCAGATCGGATCTGCAGTGGCGGAGGCGTTGGGTGGGAACTCATCGCTGGGCGCGGCGCCCACACGAGTCCTCCACCTCCCGCTTCTCCGCCTCCCTCAAGAACACCAACCCCCGCTACCTCTACCCTGTGACACGTGCATGCCGGAACTCACTGCGTGTCGCGACACGGAAGGGCTCAGGAGAGTGTCCGTGCTTCTTAGTATAAACTATTCAATCTCTGGAGCAGGGAAAAAAATGAATTTGTTCTTAAACACGATTCGGAGCGCGAAATGGATACCCACTTGATTTTTGTAAATTTAAGTCTCATTTGATTAAAAGGATTAAGAAATTAAAGTTTTTCAACTTACTCATCCGTTTTTCCCCCGTCGACACTTGACAGCATAATGAAAGTGTCGAAGTCATTAGTCTCAAACTTGAAGAGGGTGGCACCGTCCGTTTTACATGGGAAGCACTTGGCAAGAAATCAAATTTGAGGTACCTCAGACTCAATGCGGCTACCATTGAGGGAAAGTCTGAGAATCTTCTTCCAAATTTGAGGTGGCTTGATTGGCGAGAGTGCCATTTCATTCCTAAGCTATGTAATATGGATTTGAAGAAGTTACTCGTTCTCGATCTGTCTAGGAGTCTAGTCACCAAAGATCAACAAGAGTGGAGGTAAATCATGGAGGTATGGCCGCTATTTGCTTTTTAAATCTCACGATAAGATTTTAGGTGTGAGTGAGTAAAGTCTAATATCTTCTATTGCACATTCATTGCAAAAGGTGGATGAATTGAAAGTCTTGAACCTACAAGGATGTGATCTGCATAGGGTATTGTTGAAGTCTTCAGCTTCAACCGATTTGGAGATATCGATAATGGAAGATTATACTCGGTCACCTGCGCTTTGGACGTTCATCAGGCAACTAAAGCACTTGAAATCCATGAATTTGAGAAACTGCAAGGCAATCCAGCTGCCAATCCTACAATTGAGTGGCAAGGAATTTTTTACAGAACTTTTGATTGACGGAATTGACGTCGTAGAAATTCATATAAAAAATAATTCTTTCAGGAACCTTGAAGTACTTAGTGCTCGTAACTGTAAAAACTTGAAGGACATATCCCCAATTGGCCACCTGACAAAACTCAAAAGTCTTGCTCTGGATGGTGCTAATATTGATTGGGTTCCAGAAACTTTTGATTTTCCTCTGAAGCTTGAAAGACTTTCTCTAAGGAAGTGTGAGAAGTTGTTTGTACTTCCATCTTCCATTGGGAAGCTAAAGGAGCTGGAGGAAATGGACCTTTCAGACACTAGAATCACACAACTACCAGAGTCGGTCAAGGATTTGAGTAATTTGAAGACACTGAAGATGGAACACACCCCCCAACAAAAGTTTCCTAAAGATATTGTCAAGTTAGAGAAACTGGAAGAGATAGATTTCTCTAGCTGCACAAATTTGGAGGCCCAAGATTGTTGTGATATTTCAGGATTATCCTCCTTGAGAATTTTGAGATTATCGTCATCCATTGTGGTAGGACTGCCTAAGGGCATTTGCGGTCTCCCTCTTCTTCGAACCCTTGACGTACGTAAATGTGAACTACTTCAAGCACTACTAGTCTCCAGTTTAGTCACTCTCTGCTGTGGATCCAAAATTATGGCAAACCTCAAATTGACAAATCTGACGAATCTAAAAGAGCTATGCTTGAATGTTGATGAGCAGATAGAAGCGGGGTCATCAAATCAGACCCCAAATGTGTGGTGGATCATGGGGTTGACAAGGCTAGAGACCTTGGAATTGTCCCTTCCAAATGTCACCAATCTCCCTGGGGATTTTCGTGGTCTTACCAAGCTCCAGGAACTCACTTTATCCTACATGAAGGAGCTAGACCTCACGCAACTTCCCTCCTCAAACCGTCTCAAACACTGCAAGATTCCAGAGCTAAAATTTTCTAGTCTGAAACATCTGTCAGAACTAGAACTAGAGGACTGCGATTTAGCACAGATTGATGGTCTCGAAGATTTAAAGCTTTTGGAAGTTCTGAAAGTTTTTCTTTGCAAACGGACAATAAACCTTAATGGGCTCGAAGATTTACGACGTCTCAGGAAGGTGAGGTATCTTTTCTGCTCGTCCCACTTTACCAATATTCTCCCATCCTGTTGCATTGGACGTATGCAAAAATTTAAAGCTTTTGCCAGTCCTGAATATTATTCGCGGCAGCGGTATAACAATCCTTAATGAGCTCGAAGATGTTAACCAGCTGAAGGATGGAGTCGAAGCTGCCATCGAGGTCAATTACAAATCTTTGTTTTTTCATACAATGAAGATATTCCTCAACATAAATTGCCTTTTTATTGGAAAGGATGAGAGGATTCCTCTTAGAAGTGAAGGCTTGTAATAGAAAATAACTTTCAGGAAAACGTTTGCTGGATTTTTTGCCATTTGGTTTATGGAAAATAAACTAGTCAATGAAAATATTTTCTCAATGAAAAAAGCATAAGTGGGGAATTTTTTTTTTTCATTTTTTAGATCTTGTTTCTTTCACTTATATCTAAGTATTTTTTTTCACCAAACACTTTTTCCTTTTATTTTTTTTAAATCGAGTTTTTAATTATTTTAATTTTTTATGTTATTTTTTCCTTTTCTTTCATTTTCTTTCCTTTTTTTTTCCTTCTTCTTCGATTGATCACCAACCATGGCGGTGGTTGATGACTGGCCACAAGTGAGCTTGGACCTTGCTAGAGTAGTGAGTGGGTGAGGATGGTTGCTAGAGGTCAGCAAGGCTGCCTCACCCAAGCTCACCAACCTTGGGCGAGGACCCAACGAGGCTTGACCTCGCTTGTGGCCAGTCTTTGTTGTAAATATATTCTTTTCAAACACTCTTTTACTTAAAGTATTTCATAATGAATTTTTTTATCACAATTTAACAGACACAATTTATATTTTATTTTTTTAACTTGAAATCATTTATATTTTTATAAAAGCTTTCCTCAAAAGTGCAACTAAACGCATCAAGCAAGATTAACTCACAGGTCGAAGTACATAAAAGAGTATGAGGCACGCCAAAGAAAGCGATCCTCAAAAGTGCCACTAAACGCCTCAAACGAGATTAGCTCATAGGGTCGAGTGACAGGTCGAAGTACATAAAAAGATTCCGAGGCACGCCAAAGAAAGAGATCCTCAAAAGTGAGATTAGCTCACAGGTCGAAGTACATAAAAAGATTATGAGGCAAACCAAAGAAAGAGAGGTCCAGACGGCCTCCCCTTCCTTGAAACTAGACATGATATCTCCCACATTTCTTGATTAGAGATTCTTATACACAACGAGAGAGATCCAGACAACTGGAAAAGGTAATAACAAAGAATTTTCCCATGGCGTGGCGGCAGACAGTTAAACATGGGCTCTGGCCATACTTACTTCCTCATCAAAATTTGGTAATTTTTTTTAGTTTTGAAATCCTTGTTTTCCAAAAGGGCACATCAAACCGTTCAAACTGATTGGGAAATGAATGTTGCTCTTCCAATTCTGGTTACCAAACGCCAGAACTTTGATTTTAGCATAAGGGGAAGAGAGAGAGAAAGAAACCATACTTATTTATTCTTATTGCTAAGTTAGATATGCTCCCATTATAACAAAGTTAGATTTGTCTCTTCCCTATTCAAATGGAAATACAGAAAGCGACAATGGGGAGTCCAATTCCTCATGAGTTATTTCTCCTATTTTTTCTCTTTTAAGCCTGTTAAGGATCAGTCTGGATTCATATGCAAAAATGGGTTATCAATCTGAAAAGCTCTAATCTTTCCTTAATCTCTCTAGAAGAAGGAGGACGGTGCGCCCCATTGATGAAATGAGCAGGGGCGTTCTGCCCACCTCAGCCAACCATCATCCTCCTTGCATAAGCTCAGTGCCAATAATAATAAAAGGGAAAATGTCACAAATGGTCCATATACTATTACTTAATGTGCAATTTAGTCCCCGAACTTTCGATTAGCTCAATTTGATCCCGAATTATTAATAAATGTCCGATTTCATACATGAACTTTCGATCGGCTCAATTTGGTTCATAAATTATTGATAAATGTCCAATTTAATCATTTGTTATTGTTTTTCCTTTTCCTTTTTTTTTTTTTTTTTTTTTTTTTTGCTTCTTCTCTCTTCCCTCTCTACCGGAGTCGACGGAGGGAAGCCAACGTCCGCCGAGGGTCGCCCGGCCGGCGTCGAGCGAATCGGCGAGGGAGCCCCTCGCCGGCGTCGGGCGAGGATGGCCCTCGCTCGATGCCGAGCGAGGGCGACCCTCAATGGAGGGAAGAGAGAAGAAGCAAAAAAAAAAAAAAAAAAAAAAAACAAGAACGAATGACTAAATCGGATATTTATCAATAGTTAATGCATCAAATCAAATTGGTAATTGAAAGTTCAGGTACGAAATTGGATATTTATTATTAGTTCATGGATCAAATTGAGCCAATCGAAAGTTCATGAATCAAATTATACATTAAGTAATAGTATATGAATACATTTTTTCATGATAAAACAACGAAAGGGGGGCCTTGGAAAATTACAAGAGGACCCTTTCGATGAATTGTTGACTTTTAACCGGTCATAAATGTAATGCTCTCTCTCTCTCTCTCTTGCTCTGCTCTTAAATCTCGGCCTCTTCTTCATCCCCCACTTCCTTTTCCTTCCTCCTCCCCATCAAGACCGACCCGATATAGCCTCAATCATGGAGCCTTCCTATCCCTCCGGCGGAGGAAGGCAGCCGCCGCTGCCGTCGCCGCCCAAGAAGGAGCTCCCCCTCCAGGGCCCCCGGCCCACCCCGCTCCGGGTCGCCAAGCAGTCCCACGCCGTCCAGAAGCCGCCCCGCTCTCACTAGCTGCCCCACCCGGCGGCCTCATCCTCGTGGGCCCCTCGCCCGACCCACCTGCCGGCGCCGGCGGCGGTGGCGGGGGCGGACCGGCAGCAGCCCACGATCATCTTCGACATCTCGCCGAAGGTCATCCACGTCGAGGAGCGGAACTTCATGTCCATCGTCCAGCAGCTCACGGGGTCCTCCTCCACCTCCTCCGGGGACGTGTCCCCGGCGGCCAGAGTGGCGGCGATAGAGCGGACCAGCCCGACGGGCAGGGGAAAGGGCTTCGCCGCCGCCGCTGCGGAGATGGGCGGGCCGTCGGCGGTGGCCGGCGACGACGAGCTGATGTGTATGTTGGGAGACGTCCAGCTGGCCCAGAGTCAGGGGATACTGACGCCGGCGGCCCCGCCGGTGATATCCGCGGGTTTCTTCTCGCCGGCGACGGAGCCCCACATGTTGCAAGACTTGAGCCCGTTCTGGTCCAGGAACCACAGCTACAACAGCCCGTGGGCGTCGACCCTGTTCATGGGCGGGCCTTCGGCGGTGGCCGGCGACGACGGGCTAATGATACTGACGCCGGCGGCCCCGCCGGCGATATCCGCGGGTTTCTTCTCGCCGGCGACGGAGCCCCACATGTTGCAAGACTTGAGCTCGTTCTGGCCCAGGAACCACAGCTACAACAGCCCGTCGGCGTCGACCCTGTTCATGGGCGGGCCGTCGGCGGTGGCCGGCGACGACGGGCTGATGATACTGACGCCGGCGGTCCCGCCGGCGACGGAGCCCCACATGTTGCAAGACTTGAGCCCGTTCTGGCCCCCGAACAATAGCTACAGCCCGTCGACGTCGACCCTGTTCACGGCCTTCTCTCCCTCGCCGACCGCATCCGTCGATCTCTTCAACTTGTTCTCTAACTATTGAGTGCATGGAGAAAATGATTTTCCTTACCGAATAACAGAAAATATTATTCACTCCATTTTCATGTTTCAGCTAAACATCAGGAAGTATTATCATTTTCTTGGAAGGCATTTTCCAGAAATGTCACATTTTCCACCAAACGAACTGAGTCTAAGGGTGCGTTTATTGGGGGAAAGCTTCATGACAATGGAAAAAACCTTTATGGGAAATTTTTCAAGAAAATTGTTAATTTTCCCCTTATTTGGTGATATGTGACCAAAAATGTTTCCTAGGGTTAAATCTCATTCGGAAAATGATTTCCAATCTCATGTGTGGAAGTGATGCAATGTTAGAAAAGAGAGACTGATCAGGTGACGTTTGTTCTTTTTTCCATCTATGATAATACTTTGGTGAAGAAATTCTCTTTTCATTGCAGAGCATGGAGAATATGAAAGATGAAGCTGGACAGCGAACAGTAGACATGAGAGCCTCGGATAGGAATTATGCAATTGCAGCTGTTCAGAATTTGGTGGGAATTGATGATCGTGCCAAACAAGATGGAAGGCAATGATGAGGTGCGCATTATTGGAATCTATGGAACTGATGGAATTGGCAAGACAACTCTCGCCAAGGCTGTATACGACCAGATCTCTTCTTGTTTCGACAGTTGTAGCTTTCTTGCAGAGGTCAAAGAAACCACACAAAGTTCTGGTGGAATGCAGTTTTTGCAAAATAAGTTGATACGTGATATCCTTGAACGAGATCATGAAGATCCTTCTTTTGATGAAACAATAAAAGATTTCGTGGATATATTTTGTGAAATGAAAGTTCTAATAGTTGTCGATGCCGTGGAAAAGCCATCCAATCTTCATGCTATTGTAGGAGACCAGCTTCATTGGTTTGGTCCAGGTAGTCGAGTAATTGTGACTTCTCAAAATGAGGAAATTCTCGAAGGGTATGATTCCGACAAGGCTCCCACCTACAAGGTTAGTGAGTTGGATGATGGTCAAGCTTTTGAACTTTTCTGCAAGCATGCATTCAGGATGCAATCTTCCATGCCTGATTATGATGGACTCTCAAACTGCATTGTCAATGCTACAAAGAAACTACCATTAGCAGTTGAAGTCATCGGTTCATTTTTGCGGGGTAAATCAATACAAGAATGGGAAAAGATGGAGAAGGCAATGAAAGCACGTCCGATGAGTTCTCAAAAGACTATGGTTGGCCTTCAAGAGCTATTGGATATATGTTACGGAGAACTGGATCATCAGCAAAAAGATATATATCTGGACATTGCATGTTTTATCTCTGGTGTGGATGCCCGGATTGCTTCATATATGTGGCCCAATTGTTACCTTCCATCTTCCGGTTGCATTCTAATGCCCCTGGCAAAAATTGGAGAAAACAATGAACTGCAGATGCACAGATTGCTGAGATGCTTTGGCAAAAGAATTTTTAAGCAAGAGGGATCTGGAGATCCAAGTTCACGTAGATTTTTCACGCAGGATATGATTCGAAAAGCAATGAACAGGGAGAAGGTAAAAACTTTTGGTTCAGTTTGTCTTCAGCAAACAAACATCTTGACATATGGGCTGCATTTTTCTTTTTATGTCACATTTTCTGAGGGAATAATATTATGTATGTACTATTTAGCATGCGGGGCAAGGAAAGCATCCTTTTTTCCTGATTGGTATTTTGGTTTACAGCTTCTGATGATAATGATACTTATTTTATATGTAGGGAATCGGAGAGGTTGAAGCTCGTGATTTATGCATATTAACAGCTGTAAATTTTGCGTTCATGCCAGCCATAAGTTTTCTCATGTTGGATGGTGCAGAAGTTTCTGGAGATTTTGCAGGTGTATTTCCGAGTTTAAGGTGGCTTTGTTGGCAAAGGTGTCCTCTGGATTTTAGAGCAGAAAATTTTGTATTAAGAGAGTTGGTTATTCTTGATCTGTCTTGGAGCAAAGTCACGGAAGAATGGGGAGGTTGGAGTAAAATCAAGGTGGTTTGGTATTCATTTGGTTGTTTTATAGTTGCTTTGTTGAATTAAATATCTGCGAATTGACCATGTGCGTGTTTTCCCTTTTGGCTTTGCAGATGAAGAAATTAAAAGTCTTGAATCTTACCGGGTGTTCTGACTTACTGTTCACTCCTGACTTCTCTGATTACAAAGATTTGGAAATCCTGATTCTTGAACGATGTTCTCATTTGGTGAAGCTAGATCCTTCAGTTGGCAATTTGAAACATTTAGTTTACCTGAATTTGAAGTTCTGCTCCCAATTGAACTGGTTGCCAGTGGAACTAGGTTGTACGACAGCTCTGAAAGAGCTTTTTATTGACGGGACTTCTGTGCGGCAGATCCCCATCTCCATAGGCAATTTGAAGCAACTCGAAATTCTCAGTGGCTTAAATTGCTTCCCTTTGACTCACCTGCCCAGTTCAATTTGTTATCTGACTGCTCTCTCTGAATTCTCATTAGAAGGTGCCAAAATTTCTAAGCTCCCGAGCTCACTGGGAAAGCTGCAAAAGCTAAGACGCTTGTCATTGAGGGATTGCCATTGTTTGGAGAAACTTCCATATTCCATCGGTGAAATTGGGTCATTAGAGGAGTTGGATATATCGGCGACTAGTGTCTCTGGACTCCCAGATTCAATAGGAAATCTGAAAAGCTTGAAAGTGCTGAGAATGGACTCATCTTTCATTCGAGCATTTCCTGGGGAGATTGGGTATCTAACCAAGCTCGAAGAACTACATGCGTCCTGGTGTTGGAGTTTGAAGGGGGCCATTCCCCATGATATTAAGGGACTACATTGTCTGAGATCATTGACGCTGGGCCATTCCAGTATATCTAGCCTACCCCCTGCAATCTCCACCATCCGTGGTCTTCACACCCTGGATTTAATTCAGTGCGATGAAATTGAAGAGTTGCCGAAGCTTCCCCCGTCTCTAATTTGTCTGCGTGTGAGTTCTGAAAGGATGAAAGCGATACCCCTTCTTGAAGATTTGAAGGAGTTGGAGGAGCTGTGCCTAAGTGATGGGGACTGGGAGGCACGCCAACCTCCCTCCAAACTGCCAATGCCAGAATCCAATGTGAAACGAATGATTGACAAACAATCCTTCTCGATATCGTTTCCCAGACTGAGGAAACTAGAACTTTCTCTTTCGCAAGTTATCAAGCTGAAGTTTGGGCCTACGGATATTCCTCCCCTCAAAAGGCTCAAAACGCTTACCCCCTCTGGTTTGAGCTGTAGAGATGTATCTGAGCTTCCCAAGAAGCTGTTAGCGTTCAAGCTCTACCACTCTGCGATAGAAGAGATTGAAGGGCTTGAAGGGCTTGAAGCCCTGAAGAGGCTAGATATATCAAACTGCAAAATACAAAATCTCAATGGGATTGGCCAGATAACCTCACTGAGTTTGATTCTATCTGACTGTGATGACCTCAGTTTACCTGATCTATCAAACTTGAAGTCGCTGAAAGTTTTAGAGATCATTCGATGCAAAAAGATCAGTCAAATTGAAGGCCTAGAAAAATTAACATCTTTGGAAAAGCTGAATATCAGTGAATGTCCGGCTGAGAAGTCGGCGCAAGTACAGGATGCATTGAAGTATGTAATGGCTCGTTTTCCAAATACGTGATGCTGGATTCTCCTCAGTTCTAACTGATATCTGTGCATGGCCATCCACCTTGTTAAGGGAAGCTATGGAGCAGGCGAATAAGGCAAATTCATTGGAGTCAATTTCAAGCTTGATTCTATTGAGTTCCCCCTGAAGACAAGTTGAGGCCAAAATCAACCGCCGCGAGCAAAAAGCAGCCCCTCCGGGTTAGCACATCGGTCTCTTCCGAAAGGAAAGTTGTGCACCAGTTGATTTTCTCCTAAAAAAATTCAGCTGGAAAAATCTGTAACGCCTCAAGTGTATGCTACTTTCTGGCAGATTTGTCACTTAGAATATTGGGTCACTTTGATGTTTGGAGTTCTCATTCTTTCTTTACCTATGGTTTATGACGTTATGCCTTTAGTTGATTTGTCAAATTTTTAGTTACCATGTGTCTCCTCACTTCTAGATCAAGTTTATGAATTCCCCTGCCAAATCGATGCTGTCGTAGGCTTATCTGAAAGGAAAGGATGTTTTGCATCTTTTGACATGAGTGACGTGGTTAATTTTTACATTTATTTTTCATTACATGCTGTTCAACTTTTCTGGTTCTTCTTTCGATTTAAATAGTGTTTACACTTAAATTTTTGCTTATAGACTATTTGTGCTTTTCATAAGAAAAATTAGGGATCCAATTCATTTGGAATTTGATCCCGAACCAAAAATATCTATATTGCATAAACTTGCATATTGCACTTTGCGTGGACTCGAGTTCATATATCTCATTTTTGCGTATCCTTTACTTTTAAAATTCGTCCAAATAATGATCGCTCTCGAATCACCCATTTTGCTTCACATTTTCGCATCATTAACCCTTTTAATTTGCCTCCTTTGTGGATATGCCGCTAATCCAAGTCCCACGAAGGAATTGCTTTCACAGTAGTAAAGGCTGACTTTCTTACCTTAGCCCGAAAAGCCCGTCCTTATGTCTTCCCCTTCATTCCTAAGGAGCTAAGGAACAAACGGCAGAACTTAGAGAAAGCGCATAGATTGACCTGCAGTTTGTCTACGTCCTGATCGGAAAGATACGTTGGTGATTAAATAGGAAAATATTGGACAAGCAAATAAGGCTTTTTTAGGTAATACCGTATAGGGAAACAATGGCACATTAAATTTGAACCAAATTGGTCAAGATAGGATCTCCTTGGTCGGCCATACACCTCTAAATCCAAGGGGCAATAGACTTCCTTTGAACCCGAAGCATGGTACAAACCCTTAGGCAAAAGGGCTTCCTCTTTTAAATGGACTATAACCCTTAAGTATGGCACGAACCAGTGGACAAATCCTCTCCCCTTTGACCGGCCAATAACCCCATGCATAGTACAAACCATCGGACAAAAGACCTCACCATATGGAGCTTGGACAAGGACCTCCATTGTACCCCAAAAATGGGTCCAAACGGTGAGCATAAATTGGGGAGTGGGGAGTATAAAGAATAAATTTCTTCACTTCGTAACCATTCAATCCATGAAAAAGAGAGGGAGTGAGGGAAATAGAGAGTGAGCTGGAGAACATCTCCCACAGCTCTCCCAAACCGTGGGTGAGTGAATGAGAGTGAGTTTGGCCGTGAGAGCACGAGAGAGTGAGTTGAGAAGAAAACGAGAGTGAGAAATTTGAGAGAGGTCCATCCAGGCTTGTTCATTTATTTCCTTCCATCATTCAATGTAGGAGTCTAATGTTTTTCGTGTGCTCCCTGTCATCTATTGTTCATCAGATCTGCCGAGCGCAAAATCGTAGTTTAAAGCCAAGTATGTCAGTCTGTCTCGCCCTATTGGGTGTTGCAAACTCATTATCTCGGTCCCACCAGTTTGATTAGCCTGGATATGAGGTTTGATTATGTCTTGTTTAATGCTTAAATCATGTGTTTGTGTCACAGTCTGTGATTCTCCCATACCGGTGAACTCTTGGGAGTGAAGCTGGGGGTTATCAAATAAAGAGTGAGGATGCAAAGAGGATAAACACAACTGGGAGTGAGGTCAGGATGATTGGTGCTAAGAGTTCTAGGATAGAAATGATTATATTATTTAGGAGCTTTGAAGACGGAGTTAGCCTCCCATGCACATACTAGTCGAGAGTTGATGCCGCTCTCTTGATGAGGCCATGAGAGGTTGAAATCAATTATTGAGCCTAAAGAGATCTGTTGTCTCACTCGATGAATTAGACGCCCAAGTGAAGTTGGGCGTGGTATGATCTCGTATAAAAGTACTATTCGTCATATTATTCATTGAAACAACTATAGAAGGAAGGTTGGCCTAGCGAATTCCGCTCCTCAAGCGCTGCACGGGGTATTCCATGGCCAAGGAACTATTGACCTGTGATACTTGCATCTTAATGTTCTCATCAAAACCAGCCATTATGTTTGCTTACCCAAAAACAACGAATTTGCCTCAAAGCCGTGTTCCCCCTTAGCGGTGAACCTCATCATGTCGACTTAGTTGATTTTCTCATATCCGTGTTTATATTGATGTCTAGTGATGTTAGAATTAGGTTTCGTTTATTTTGCGAAAAATAAATTATTCGAAAAATAATTTTTAAAATTGATCATTTTTATCACTTACAAAAATAAATAAATGAAAAATATTTTTATCATTCACAAAAATATCTAGACATGAATTGTGATCATTGATTAATTTTTTTTTGTTAATTAATTATTTCGAGTTATACAAATGAGCATTTTTAGAAGAAAAAATATCTTTTGAATCATTTATTTTTTGCGAAACAAACAAAGCCTTAGTGTTCGCCCATTCATTTTGCACTGAGCACTTATGCAATCGCCATTCAAGTGTCATGGACCGATAGCTTCTTGGCCATGAAACAGCCTTTGCAGCACCTAGTGAGCCGAAAACATTGGACTAGTCTTCTGTTTATAATTGTTCCTACGAAGAGTATGGCGAATTGCATCATCACGTAGGATTGCATCACACTTAGTTTAGCTCGGGCATCCAATGTTTTGCGTGAGACACACAGAACATTAAGGTGCAACAAGTGATTTCAGCTTGCCATGGTCTCATTAGGAAAGCGACATCAACTATTGATTAGTCTATACACGGGAGGCCAAACCTGCTTTTAAAACTCCTGGTAGTTATAATTGTTCTATTATAGAATTCCTAGCACAAATACTCTGATGCCACTCCTAAGAACTAGTTGTATTGTCCCTTCTACATCACTCATTCTTCACTTCAATCACACCAAGCTCTACTCACAAGGATACTTAAGCACGGGAGAATCCTGTCCATGATGCAAGTCTATCCTGTGTGATTTATTGTGGGTGTAATGTGCGCCCTCATCCGGACTGGGCCTTGGTCCGTGTCTCCCTTGGATGTTATCTTAGATTCTAGTCTGTTTTTTCCATGAGGAAAATATAAAATATTGGAGATGAAAAAGATTTAAAAAAAAAAAAGAATTGCATTTAGGTAAGAATTTCGTCACGGTATTTAGTTTATTTAAACTCAATTTCATATCTAGGTTTAACATTTCATTATCGCCAAAGTTTAGGGAAATTTGCATTCATTAGCCTAGACTAATTGCATTTTTTTATGTCGGGCATGGCTGGGATCCTGTTCAAGGCTTAATGTAAAGGCGGTATTTAATTTTGCCCGACAAAGTTCGGGTTCTTACTCTATTAATGTCATATTGATATATCTTGTTTGACTTTTAGTGTGTTTCAATGTCGTTAGTTTTCCATGTTTTATGAAACGTAAAAGAAATTGAATGAAAAAAAGACTGCGAAACTTTTCCCATAAAAGTGAGAAGACACCAAATTGAGTGTTGGATAATTTCTAGCATAACTAACGCCGCGTTCCCATAAGAAATCCCATTCCAGCGACAGAAATCAAGCAATAATAGCAAGAGAACGGCCATTACATTGAGTCGAGAGTAAGAGAGAGGTGAGGCCATGACCGCGAGGGAGGGTCGTATGCAAGGCCACGACTGTGATGTAGGGATAGAGGGCTGAAGGTGAAAGTTTAGCCGAGAGGCGACTGAGAGCAAGACGAGGCGAGAGAATTAAGAGGATCATGCGTGAGGAGGATTAAGATGGACCAAAGGTTAGGGTTTCCTTTTGAGGGAAAGTGCCTGAGGAGTGTTGAGGACTGAAGGAGGCGCACCGACCTTGAGATAGAGTTAATTAGGGTTTTCAAAATATAAAAACTAATATATATATCGGTATTCCACAACCTAAATCATGAGGAAGAGAACATGTAAATGATAGGCTCACTTCTCCTTCCGAATAACAAACAAGACGGGACTGGAGATCGCCATTAACTTTTCCTTCTGAATTTTCTCGCTGACCATCTCTCTCTCTCCACCCACTCCCAACCCGGCATTCAGAACATTATACACCCTAAAGCCCATGAATACAGAAGGCAGATTACTTACAGATTAGCAGAGTCTCTAATGGGGTGTCATCTGTTCTCATTTTCTTTTTTCTTGTTTATCTAATCTTCTAGTACTCTTTCCATTATTTAATTTGGTGAGTTCATTCTTATCATTGAGACTTAGGTGCGGGAGAAACCAAGTAAGGCACGTTCATCTTGGTGGTTTTTTTTTTTTTTTTTTTTTTTTTTGGGGTAATTAGGCCTATATTAGATATAGGCGTTTCAGAGAAAGGATAAATTTGTTTTTAGAACATTCAAAAAAAGAAAGAATAAAAGGTCATGGAAAACATTCCATTTTAACACTCTTTTCTGTTTATATTGCATAGAAACCTCTACCATGTCCTTTCTCAGCACTTTCAGTCCCATAAGATTGATACCGGCTGACAGATAGGTTTTGTTTTATTGCATTACGGCTTCTAACTTGAGGAGTCCCGGAGCCTCATAAAAATATCATGACATTCCAGTGCCGTCCAAGGATGGCCATCCCTGAAACTGTTGATTGCAACTGTGTTTTGAGGTTCTTCCGGTCCCAAAGTCGCACTAGAAGTAGACAAGGGGAAAGAAAGGGAGAAATTAGGAAATCTAGTGTGATCCATTAGCAAGCAATAATCCAAAAAGAGAAACCAACTTGAGTACTCTTTTCTGGCCATTTCATAATTATTAGGCAAGTAACTTATCTTTCTTGAGGCTTGCTATGTCTTGTAGGACGTTTTTGTCTCAAGCTTGTCTTAGTTCAATAGTTAAAAGAGAACAAGTGAATAGACCGATTAAAGTGCTTTCTCCATGATCATGTCTTCTATTTTCAGATTTATCCTTGCAGTATCCAGGAGTTGTGGCCTAAATGCGGGGAATGTGTTTTGACATATATTATAAGTCAGGTAAAGACATACGTTATGTCATCTAGTATCCATCTACCGTATTTACCCTATGCCTTCTTTAATTTTCAATTCGCGAGTGGCTTGTCTTGTTGTAATCATTAGGTGGGTTCCAAAATACATCAAAACTGCTTTACCTTTCCTTCATTGAGTCCAAACACACTCATTTATTTGATATTTTTTAGCAAGGCAACATCACCTGTCATAAAAGTTAACAATCTAACTTCTTAGTGAGCTTTAACGATGTTGCTATTCAATTATATGCCAATTAAATAATTATTTATCTCATCTTTTTGGATGAAAAAACACCCGAAAAATTTCAAATAAAACTTAAAGTGAGCTCATTTTTTTTTACCAAAAAAAAAAAATTCATGGTAGACTTTGTCTCAAATAAAAACCTAGTGCCACTTTCCAAATCATAATTAGGGGCATCTTAGTCCAAAGACTTTTTTTTTTCTTTTTCATATTCTTTCTTCGTTTATATGTTTATCTTCTTCTTTCCCTCTTCCTCCCGTTGACTCTTCTGCTCATCTTGTAGCTCTTGAAGCATGAGCATCTTCATGTCTCCGATTGTCAGTGAAATTCTCTGTTCAGGTTATATGACAAGTTCTTCTCTGCGGTGCCGGGCCCCCTTAGTTTAACCCCCTTAGTTCAATCTTTCTCCGTTAAGTTCCCCTACACCGTAGACAATGGAAGGAAATGCATTGTTTCAGCTCAGAAAAGATGGTATGCACTGTGTGATGTCCCAATGTAGGACAATTAACCCCTCATGTCCACAATGGAGAGCATCACAGAATGTAAATGTTTTAGATTGCAGAACCTTTAATGCCCACCTCATCCTCGGCCTCATGGAGTGTCCAGATGGGATTTCGCCGTGCCTTTTGCAAGTTGAAGGCGCGTTAGATCAATTTGTCCTGCTGAGTTCTCAATTTGTCGGCAAAATTCATATCGTCCGTTGTTCAACTTGAAAAGAATCCAAAGTTCTACCGGCATGCTCTTTGAATTAGCTGTACATCATTACGATCCGGATCCCGAGTGTTTTTAATCGGTTGGCAAGAGTGATGGAAATTGGATAACCTTGCGGGCTGAGGTCCGATGAATTAGACTCATGCAAACTGGAAAATGGACGAATTGGGCATTCTTGATATTTATTTTATTTATTTATTTTGGTACATTTAAAAATGAAACCTTGAATTAGTTGGCTAAAGTTCAAGCATCGGTAGTTATGATGCATTTGATAATCATTCTATTTTCGGAAACAGTTTCTGCTTGGAACTTATTTTTTTATATTCTATTTCAGAAAACAATTTACGAGTATTTGAAAGTCAATGGACAAATAAATTTACAGGAGAAACTTTAGGAGCTTGTGTACAAATCATAAAATTTGTATATATACCGTAATCTCTCTCTCTTCCTCAACTGCCCATCAATTCCTTAAGCTTCCTCCGTTACTCTCTTTTTTTAACCCACAATCCAGGTCTAATATACTCGAGAATAAGTGTTTTAATTTTAGATTGTTAGAGATATTTAAGATTTTTTTAGAATTATTTCCTATGTCGTCTCACCTAGAAGATGCTTTTACGTAATATGAGGAGCAGTCCGCCAAACGCTGCAAACCTTTCCTGATCAGAATGTGCAACAAGTATTCATGAGGAAATTGCCATCAAACAAACTCCACCTTGGAAGTCATCGACTTTGATAGCGCTTCACGACTTCGCCTCGTCCTTTGCCTCGCCCTTCACTGTTGCCCACAATATTTTCTCTGAAGGCATTTGTATCTTCTCTAGACTTGTCAGATTGAATCTTAAATATAAATGAACCAAGAATCACTCCGATTTTGAAGTGTTTATCGTAAATGAGTTTTAAGACTAAAATAAATGAGTTTAAATTAGAGTTTAAAACCCATTTCCAAAACACCAGGCTTATAAAAAGATTTTTAGAAAATCAAAATTATAATTATTGACTTTTTTTTTTTCTTTTTTTCTTTCTTCTTCGTTATGTCGGCTGGTGGCTGGCAACCAGCCAGGCGAGGGACAAGCTCGTTGGACGCTGGCGAAGCCCGAGCTTGCCGAGGTCTGGCGCTGGCGATGCTCAAGCTCACCGATCTGGTGAGGTCTCGACCTCGCAGACGTCTAGTGAGACACCTCACTGGCCCGTGGCAATGGAGAGCATGGCGCGGTCGTGCTCGAGGAGCTTTAGGGTTGTGCCCTGGGGCTTCCATGGTTCCGCCATGACCAGGCTCTCGCTCTCCCTCTGTCTGTCTATCTCTCTCTCTCACATCTCTGGGAGAAAATAATGCATATGAAAGAAGAGAGAGAGAGAGTGCCTCGTTCTTTACAGTACAGGTGGGACCCTCTCACGGCACATTGAACGGAGAGAGGAGACAGACACGTCGAGGCGTTTTCAAAATTTCTACAGATGGGCCTCATATGATGTGGTGCTCTTGTGTACACAATATTTTCTCAAAGCTAGATATTTTCTCCAGCTGGAGGACCCTGGCCGAGTTTAGCTCCAGACTGGAGAACCCGTACTGTGAGACCTGCGTGGAATCCATCCTCGTTTGCCAAGGTGAGAAAGTAAAAATAAAACGTAAAACCAGGACTTGACAGGACAACCGATCACTTCATTGCATCGTCTTTATCGATCCGAATGAATGGAACTGGACTTGAGAGGGCCACCAATCAGTTCACTGTATCTGCTTTATCGATTCCAACCACTGAAAAGTCCTTTTCGTCTCTTTGTTTTTTTCTCGACTTTTTGTAATGGAGAAAGGGTGCGTTTGGAATTAGCATTTCCAAACCCCTTTAGACCTCCAAAGCCCTTTGGGCTAAAAAATTGGTGTTTGGCAAAATATTTTGTAAGGCATTTGGCTGAAAGCCTGCCTTGTGAAGGCTGAAAGCCCAAGGCAGGGGTACCCCTGCCTTGGGCATTTCAGCTTTCTCGGTAAGCTGATGCTACTGTTCATATTTTTTTTTTTTCCAAAATTATCCTTACGAACTATTTGTTTTTCCTTTTTCTGCCCTTGTGAAGATCACTGTTCATCTTCTCCGTCGCCGAGGTCCCCAAGAATTTTGCTCCGGGGTCGCGCGACCACCGGCGAGGTCGCGCCACCGCCGGCGAGGTCGCGCGACCCAGCGCGCCGTCGCCGAGGGTTGCGTAGCCTCGGCGACGGCCGACGGGGTCGCACGACCCGCGCGGCCGTCGCCGAGGTCGCGCGACCCAGCGCGGCCGTCGCCGAGGTCGCGCGACCCAGGCGCGGCCCTTGCCGAGGTCGCGCGCCGGCGACGGCCGCGCGACCCAGGCGCGGCCGTCGCCGAGGTCCCCCGACCTCGGGCGCGGCCCTCGCCGAGGTCCCCGACCTCGGGCGCGGCCCTCGCCGAGGTCCCCGACCTCGGGCGCGACCACGCCGCCCTCGCGACGGCGTCGTGCGACCTCGCGGCCCCGATCCGGGTCGCCGGAGGTCGCGACGGCGTCGCGCGACCTCGCCGGCCCCGGATCGGGGTCGCCGGAGGTCGCCGAGGGTCGCCGCCGCCGCCGATGCCGCCCGCCCGCCGGTTTTCATTTTTTTTTTTTTTTTATTTTTCTTTTGATATTTTTTTTTTTTCACAAAAGCCCTTTGTCCCCAAACACCATTTTAGCCAAAGCTACTTCACAAAGGGCTTTTAAATTACAATTTACCAAACACAATTTGCATTTTGGAAAACACATTCAACTCAAAGGTCTTTGCATTTTCCCAAAGACTTTCCCCAAAAGTCTTCCCAAACGCACCAAAGACTTCTTATAATGTTGTCTAAAAATGTCTATAGACCTCCTATGCCCAACGGGAGAGGGAGAGAGAGAGCGAGCGAGCGAATTGGTCCGGGCGGGGCGTTTCTAATAATTCTCCGAGTTATGGCTCCTGAAGATGTGGCTGCTGGAAGGAAGAGAAAATGCCCGGTTTGTTTCCTCTGGATCTCTGAGATTTGTATTATTATTTCTTCGATATGAATATGGCGGTATCGATCCTCTGCTTGTGGTTCAGCCCCTCAAATTGCTAAACATCGTCTGAAATGTTACAATTCTCCTTTGACGTGAACGATTGAATCAAATCAAAATTACCAGATCGTATCAAAACTTCAAGCACTATTGATGTTGTACGCTGGGTCTGTTAAGTATTGATTTGCTTTCCCCTAAAATTTGAGATACCATTTAAATTTGAGAAAATTATGAAAAGATTACGTGGGAATTCACTAATCAACGTTTGAGTATTACGAAAGTTCTGAAAATAATGGATCTTAAAACAGCCAAAATGCATGAGCTGCAAGATTCACTTGCAATCAGCTTGCTGTGTTAGGCTCGGTTCCATCGGAACCAAGAAACTTTTTTATTTTTTTGGCCAGAACCATAAAGACTTGGTCTGGAACACTATGTTTACTTTAGTTTCCTTGATTTGACAGGAATTATCTTCATTGTTATCGTGTGGAATCAATTACGAAGTATTCCTGAGTTTTCGAGGTGAAGATACTCGCAAAACGATCACAGATCACCTTCATAGCAGATTGACAAAGGCAGGAATCAAAGTCTTTAGAGATGACGAAGAGCTCCGTGCCGGAGAAGAGATCCATCCGAAGCTAAAAAACGCAATCAAGCAGTCGACGATCTCAATAGCCATCTTTTCTAAGGATTATGCTTCCAGTAGAAGTTGCCTCATGGAGGCGGTACAAATGTGGGAGTGCCGAGAATTGAATGGACAGACTATCATCCCGATTTTTTATGATGTTAGTCCCAACGATGTAAAACGCCAGGCTGGAGATTTCGGAAGGTCCTTCGAGAAACATGTGCAGAATGGAGTCAACGCAGATACCATACAAAGATGGAAATATGTTTTCCGGAATATCGGGGGATTAAGCGGATTTAATCGGGAGAACATAAATGGGGGGTAATTCTTTTATTTCTGGCTTCTACTTTCTTTCCTAGATAAATGGAAAAAAATGTATAAGATGATGTGAGAATGAACCCTTACCTTTTTCCAACAAATATTATACATGAGCATATCGATGATGATGCATGCTAGAGAGATCTTTAAGGTTATTCTTCTGAAATGGATCGGTGAATTAACAGGTTGAAGTTCTATATGTCTATCGAAGGACCAGTCACTCGATTAAAGTGGCCATTTGAAAATGAATTTACTTAAGATAGACCAACCGACCTGGTCCATCATGCTCTGTTCGTTCCTCATGGCTAGAAGTTTTGTTTTGCAGATCGCATGATATCAATGTCGAAATTGGTATGTGCATGAAAGGGAATTGGACGATGCATTAAAACTTGCTTTCCATTTTAAGTGAAGATTCCCCTGCTCCCGTTGGTTGATCTATTTTTTGTCGGTTCATTCCCCACTCACTCTCACTCACTCTCTCTCTCTCTCTCTCTCATTATTGACTTTGTTGCGATCCCGTGCTTCATCACTTATGTTTGCAGGCATGAGTCCCAGCTCGTAGACAAAGTTTTTACGCGTGTCTGGCAGGTGTTGAAGAAGGATGACCAACTTGTAACCGACAAACTAGTTGGAATTGATCTTCATGTTCAAGAGATGATGACAAAACTTGGTGCTGTCCACAGCCAGGGTAAAGCGACGAGAGTATGTGGAGAAGACGTACGCGTCATCGGCATATGTGGTATCCGGGGTGTCGGAAAGACTACTCTTGCAAGGGTTGTCTTCAACAAGTTGCATGAGTTGTTTGATGAATGTAGCTTCCTCGAAGATATAAATTCGAAACCAATCAAGGATTCCCAAACATTCTTGATTGCTGACCTTCAAAAAGAAAAACCTGAATCCTTGAGATCTTCTGGTCATGGTATTAAAATAATATCAAGTCGATTTAAACAAATGAAGGTTCTCATCGTGCTTGATGATGTGCGTATGAGCGAGCAAATTGAAGCATTAGCCGGGAAGTTTAGTTGGTTTGCTCCAGGAAGTCGAATTATTGTGACCACTAACAAAAAAAAATTTATAAAGCATTTCGACTTTGGAGAAGAAGACAGAGATAGAGAAGCTGAAGAATACGAGGTTGGTACATTGGGAGATCATCATGCTCTTCAACTCTTTTGTAAGCATACTTTTCGAGGGGATGCTTTCCTAGATGACCCCGAGTACGTTTCCCATTCCAGGGACATTGTCAAAGCTCTTGGAGGGCATCCTATGGCTATTGTGCTTCGGGCAGGATATTTAAAGAAGACAAAGAACATAGATATATGGAGTAGTACTCGGGATTCCTTAAGAGATCATCCCGATGAGAGAAAAGTAGAAGCTGCCTTTAGGGCCAGTTACGATTCTTTAAATCCTGGTACACAGGAGATATTCCTGGACATAGCATGTTTTTTTATTGGAAAGGATCAGAGGATTCCCTCTTACATGTGGAAGGCTTGTGGTTGCTGTCCTCCTGGAGAAATAGAAGACCTTTGCGACATGCATTTATTGGAAATTGGCAAAAATAATGAATTAAGAATGCACGATCTCGTAAGAGACTTCGGCAGGAAGCTTGTCAAGGACAAAGGTCGTTGTAAGCGCTGCAGGTATTGGAATCAGAGTGGTGCCCTTCCCGTACCAGAGGATTTTCAAGTAAGTTTTTGAAAAGAAAAATGATCGGGTGACAATTTTTATTTACTGTGATAATAACAGTTTGTTTTGAACCACAATATACCAAATCACCAATAATTATAAATTGCTGTGATTTATATTCATTCTAAAATTCGTGGCTCAAAACAAGCTATTATTGTTAAGTAACTCAAAAATTATTATGCTAACAAAAACTCTACGATTTAATCTTGAAGCGAAAAGAAAGGGATTTGTTCCTAACACAATTTAGAACTCGTAGTGGATACCTACTGATTTTATAATTTTGATTTGTCTCATTCCATTAGAAGCAGTAAGAGAAATTAGAGTTTTTCAACTTACTCGTACGTTTTTCCTCAACCGACACTTGGCAGGGTACTGTAAGTGTCAAAGGCATTGGTCTCACAGTTGAAAAGGGTTGCCCCGACAGTTTTGAATGTGAACGATTTTGGAAAATGTCGAATCTGATTTACCTCAGATTGGATCAGGCTAAAATCCAGGGAGATATTACGAAGCTTCCTTCAAGTTTGAGGTGGCTTGATTGGCGAGAGTGCCATTCGATTCCTGAGCTAAGTAATATGCATTTGAAGGAGTTAGTCATTCTCGATCTGTCTTGGAGTCCAGTCACCAAAGATTCAGAATTCTGGAAGAAAATCGCAGAGGTATGGCCAATATTTGCTTTTTAAATCTCGTGTTAAGATGATTGATATGAGCGAGTCTAGTTTGATATCTTCTTTTGCTCATACATTGCAGAAGGTGGAGGGATTGAAAGTCTTGAATTTACAAGGATGCGATAAATTACATGCATCGTTGAACTTTCAAGCTCCAATCAAGTTGGAGATTTTGATATTGGAAGATTGTACTCAGCTCTCTCGAATTGGGACATTCATTCGTGGACTGGAGAACTTAAGTTCCTTAAATTTGAGAAACTGCAGGCGAGTCAAGAAGTTGCCCCCAGAACTGGCCCAGATGAAATCTTTGAAGGAACTTCTGATTGATGGAACTGGCATCGACATAATTTATATCCAGAAAGGTTCTTTGCAGGGTCTTAAAAAACTTAGTGCTTGTGGCTGTGAAGAGTTGAAAGATATATCCACAATCAGCTGCCTAGACAGTCTCACAAGTCTTGCTCTGGATGGTGCTAAAGAGGTGCGTGTTCCAAAAACTTTTGAATTTCCTCAGAAACTTCAGAGACTTTCTCTAAGGGAATGTCGTAGGTTCAATAAACTTCCACCTTCGATCGAGAAGCTGGGGCTGCTCGAGGTAATGGACCTCTCATTCACTGGAATCAGTGAACTACCAGAGTCAGTCAAGGGATTGAGAAATTTGAAGACGCTGAAGATGGAACACACACACCTACAAAAATTTCCTGAATATATCGTGGAGTTAGGGAAACTGGAAGAGATAGATTTCTCTGGCTGCATAAGTTTAGGGGGCCAAGTTTGTTGTGATATTTCAGTATTATCCTGTTTGAGAATTTTGAGATTGAAATCATCCAATGTGGCTGAGCTGCCTCGGGGCATTTGCGATCACTCTCGCCTCCAAATCCTTGACATCCTTAAATGCAACCAACTTAAAGAACTACCAGTGTTGCCCCCCAGTTTACTCAGCATCCGCTGGGGATCCAGAAACATGGCAGTCCCGGACTTGTCATATCTGACAAATCTGAAAGAGCTACGCTTGAAATCGGGGTCATCGAGTCAGACCCCAAATGTTGAGTGGATCGCAAAATTACCAAGTCTAGAGACCTTGCAATTGTCCGTTTCAAAGGTCACCAATCTCCCTGGGAATTTTAGTGCCCTTACTCAGCTCCGGGAACTCTCTTTATCCTACATGAAGGAGCTAGACCTCACACAACTTCCCTCCTCAAGCTTATTGACTTTGCGGCTCAAATACTGCAAGATTCCGGAGCCAACATTTTCTAGTCTGCAACATCATCTGTCAGAACTAGAACTAAAACACTGCGAATTAGCAGAGATTGATGGTCTTAAAAATTTTAAAAGTTTGGTAGTCCTGAAAATTTCTTATTGCGAAGGTGTGACAAACCTTAACGGGCTCGAGGAGTTACCACGTCTCAGGAAGGTGAAAGGTATCTTTGAAGATGGACCCAGACTACCAAAATTGTCCGAGCGTGTTGAACTGGACATATGCCCAGCGGCTCAATAGTCTCTGTCCTGTACGAACTGCTGTTGTACTTTCGAGTCTTCGACAGGACATCTCCTTTTAGTCTAAGAAGCTGGAGAGCGACCTAAGGTACATGCTCCAATTCTGTTTACGATTCTTTTTATCCGAAACAAAGTTGGATTTTATCGGTTCCATGAAGTCCTTATTTGCATATTGCACTGGATCTGTGCAGGGTCACAAGATACCCCGGGCAAATTCTTGGCACTGGGCGATTGGTAGTGGCATCAACAATCTTGCATCAAAACCATTGCTGAAGGTAACCGCCATACTTGAATTGCTGCATATATTGTGAGTGTTCTATTTGTACTGCTTTTAAAGGTGGGATTCACCAAAACACCGTTTACTGTTATTTGCAGCCTCTAAGATGCATCCTCCAAAAGCCATCCACTGCCGCTCAGCTCTTCGATCGCGATGAGAAAGAGAAAACGAAGAAGCAAAATAAGATCCAGCATACATGGGCGACATTGCCAGGACTCCGTAATCGTGAGCCATCACGGGCCTGTGCTTTCGTCAGCTCTGCTGGTGAAATTCATCCTGAACACCGCCTCCAGTGTTGCCATTCTTCATTCGAGTTAATCAAGTCGTTGGGTTCCCGAATCTCCCGGAGTTGATTATAGTATGGTGATGACGAAAGCTTCACCAAGACGGTGGTTTTTGTTTTCTTTTCTCAAATTATTGCGCATCAATTTTTAACTTCTGTAATAGACATAACGTTCGATCTAACAAGCTAAAAGACGTCCAGTCTGTTGTTTATTCATTCTCTGCATTTGCTACCAGAGCCTCTCCTTCTCAAGGATGAACAAAATTGGAAAAATCACAAGAATAAATGAGGCCTTTCTTTGAGGTAACTTTATAATCAACTGGCTAAACATATAACAAAAACTTGAATGCGAGCAAAGATGATGATTTCTCAATTCGTGAAAATTTAGATTTTACTAATGTTAAAACAATGATATAAAAAAGACAAGCGCATTCATAGTGTTTAGGAAGAAATTCTGAAAATTACCGAATTACACAAACCCCGGTGGTTTTGGCGGAAATGCCCATCGCCTGTCTCTCTGCTATGCTCCTCTCTTGCAGTTATAATTAGTCTCGCGGCAAAAATTGTTGCTTAGCTAATGGATGGCATAGTGAAGTGAGCAATATGATGGCATCAAATGAGTCAAGAGGTGGAAGAAAAAAATGAATTTGGTACTTAGATATGCTCTCTCCTAAAGCATTGTTGAAGCATTGTAAAAGCTTGTAGCACACTCCTAAATTAACTCACTTGAAAAATTGCTTGTGTTCATCTAAGCTTTAATTCTAGTGCTGAATGTTATCACCACGTCAGTCTCTTGTGAGTTGATTTTAATATCCCACATATGATTAGGAAATGCTCCCCTCTTGTTTGGTGTGTAATTTGATCTGTCATCTTCTCTTCACCATCTTTAAATTAGCTAGAAGTGACACCTTATTCAAATCCTAGTGTCCTGCTTTCATTGACCAAGTCATTGCAACATGAAAAATATAAGGATTAAAATCCTATAGACTTATAATTGAAGCTCATTTTATCCCATTCATTCACAATGTTCTCACCTAGAAAGAATTAAAACCACCGAGGAAAAAAAAAAGGAATGCCAAGATGAATGATTTGAGATTCTGGATTTTGATATACTTCGGGGAGAAGAACCAAGATGGTTCCTACGCATACCTGAGAAAACCTTAGGAAAAAAAAAAAAGCACCATATAAAGTAATATAGCAAATTGGTTCATAAAAGAAGGCAATGTAACATATTGATAGCATTTTGGGAAGAAAGATGGTAAGAGATGCGTTGATGAATTATAAGGTCATTAATATAAATCCCTACAAAAATCATGTATTTCAACGCTCGGTTAATTTTTATACAAAAAGTAACAAACTTTCATGTATTTAAGGTATTTTTGACTCGCTAATAATGTTTAACTTGTGAATAATGAATATTTTCTTTTAAATAAAATTAACTTTCAATGCGCCTAGTAAATTTTCATAAAGCAAAAAGTATTCAGATAAATGTGAATAATAACTCGTCATCAGATTTTATGACAAATAAGTAAATCTGATGGAGCCCACCATTTTTAATGATTCTAATTCAATTTATCTTATGATTATGTTGTGTACACGTATTAAAAAGCCCGTATTTATGCGAAATTATTGACTTGTATAGAATGCAAGTTGCTTTTTAATTCTTAAAATCCATTTGGCTCTCTTCTTTCCCCCCACTCTTTGGAGAAAATATTTACCTGGGATTCGGACACAACGTACAGGGCGGGCCCACCCGCAGCCCACAAGATCAGCGGCCAAGATTCAATTGGCCCTGGAACAAATTCCCTCCCCTCTCCCTCTCGTCATGGACAGATTGCTTCGCACATCCACATTCCCAAAGTCAACTCTTTGAGCAGACCGAACGCCAAGATCACTGCACATCTCTCTTTGGATGATCGTCTTCTCTTCTACATCCGATCCGAAGCGAATACAGAGCTGACCCGTGATCGCAATGGGGTTCAACTTCATCCTGCACGCGCCGTGTCGTTCTCCGATGACGTGCGGCTCTTCCTTCGCGTGGTGCTCGTCCTGCCAGCCGCCGCCGCTCGGCTACCGCCGCGCGCCCCGCGGCGTGTCCGCCATGTTCGCCGCCATGATGCTCGGCGGACTGTAAGCCGCTCTCTTACTCTTCCTTTTTTCTCTTCCGCCTCAAAGCTCACCAACCCAAAAGATGGAAATGTAAAAGCCAGCCTTCAAACTTCGTTGCATTTTTGTCAGGGCCTTGGGATTGCTCGCTCCGACCGTGCTCGCGTTCGTCAAATCGAAAGCGTCCAAAATCTTCCGCAAACCCACCGCGACGGTCAAGAGAGAGGAGACGAGCAACCCCGGAGCCGCGGCGAGCGGCGGCGACGCTCCGGCGCCGGCCGGCGAGGAGTACGAGGTGTTCTTGAGCTTCAGGGGACCTGATACTCGCACAGGGTTTACCGATTGCCTCTACCACGACATGCTCGGCGCCGGAATCCGCGTCTACCGAGATGACGAGGAGCTCCGCGTCGGCAGGGAGATCGGCGGCGAGCTCATGCGGGCGCTCGACGTGTCCAAGATCTACGTGCCCATCTTCTCCAGGGACTACGCGTCGAGCTCGTGGTGCCTCCGCGAGGTCGCCCACATGGTTGACTGCGTGGCTCGATCGAAGGGGAATAAGGAGATCTTGCCAGTGTTCTTCAACGCCTCGCCCGCGGATGTGAAGCTCAGGACTGGGCTGTACAGGAATGCCATGACCAAGCACAGGAAAAAGTTTGGGGATGAGGAAGTGAAGAGGTGGGAGGATGCTCTTGTTGAAGTTGCTGAATTGAAGGGATGGGACCTCAAAACGAGAGGGTAATTACTAATCTTCCAATTTTCTGTCCTTTTGATATTATTTTCGTGTCATTTATACGCAATCTGATTGTCGTATTAGAATGTGCAATTTGAATTCCTCAGTCTTTGCCATTTTCTGCATAGTTAAGATTTCTGGGAATTTCGACAGTTTGAAATGCGGGAAGAAGTTGGCAGTAATTGTACATTGTCTGGGGTCTCAGTTGGATGCTAGTATATTCTGTGTCTGGCGTGGTCATTGATGTATAGACTCATGAAATCTGGCAGGCTCCATTTTAGTAGTCAACAACCAGCTTTCAGAATTAATGAGCCTGGATAATCTCTATTTCGTTCCTGACTTTGATTGGCCTTTCATCTGTGGTAAGTGATAATCGATAGGAGAAAACTGATGAGTTAATTAGCTCTCCATTTTGGTCATGCTTACTCATATACCAACCAAATCAGGAAGTTCCGCAAAAAAATTTCAGTCATTTGGCTAGTCTAGAATGCAATTTCAAACTTCAGAGTACAGTTCAAACAGAGACCAAGCAAAAAACATCAGGTGGGTAAATCATAATTAAGCATCATATCAAGAAGGCATTTGCAATGACATAATATTGCACACCTCCTCTATCGTACACGTGGATTCCGTAGATCTAGAACCTACATATACTCGAGGGTGTGTACAAGTTCCATGATATTCAAAGCTTTTGTCTGTATGTTATTTGCCTTGTCTGAAATCTAATATCACAAATTTACTCTGATGTTTTAAGGAGCGAAGCAACTAGTGGTTTCTGAGGAATGCTTCATTTTAGCAAGCCTCCTTTTCTTTGCCCCTCGTTTACCCTTCACTGGATATTTTTTCACTCTTTTTCTCTGTCTTCTTTTCATCAATTCTTCTTCTTAAGTTTTCTTTCTGCTCTGGCTCAACTCAATGTTTTTAAGTTAACTTGTAAGTCCAGTTATTTATTCCATCCTGCTCAATCTAGCTTGGAAATCATTCATGAAGCAGGAAGAACTTTAAGCTTAAGTTGCATTTCCTATTGATGGTATAAAAAGAACTAAAAAAACAGAGAGAAAGCTTGAAGACAGATTTATATTGTTGGGAAAGAGGTATAAAACATTGGAACTCCATCTCATGTGTAAAATTTTACCTTCGTATCATGTGCATGTTTCTTGAACTGACTCCTTGTTTGCGAATCATCTATGCATAAATCCAAATACTTTTGCTTTGACTTGAAAGAAATGATAACATCTCTATTTACCGTCTTTTTTCAACTGAGGCAGTTCGTATATGTGGCAGGCATGGGGAAGCTATTAAGTTGATCATCCGAGAGGTTTTGTTTAGGTTGAAGATAAAGCATAAGTATGTGAAAAATCAGCTGGTTGGAGTGGATGATCGTGTAGAAGACATAATGAAGCTGTTGGATGTTGACTGTGAAGGTGTTCGTTTTGTTGGTATTCATGGGATGGGCGGTGTTGGCAAAACAACTCTCACGAAGGTTGTCTTCAACCAGGTGTGTTCATATTTTGATGATTGCTGCTTTCTTGGAGATGTTCGAGAATCATCAGAAAAAGGGGGCCTAGTAAATTTGCAGAAACAGTTGTATTCTGACATTCTTGACTCTAGATTCGTAGACAACATTCATGACATTGATGATGGGATCAACCAGATTGGGACAAGATTTCGCAACAAAAAGGTCCTCATCGTTTTGGATGATGTTGATAAGGAAGAACACCTAGAGAAGTTAGCAGGGGAACGAGATTGGTTTGGTTCCGGAAGTAGGATAATCATTACAACCAGGAATGAAGCTACTCTAAAAGTCCTGGATGAGGATTTGATATACGAATTAAAGGAACTGAATTTTGATCAAGCTCTTAAGCTTTTCTGCATACATGCTTTTAGAAAAGATTCTCCACCTTATCAATACGATATTCCTGCATCAGAAATTGTTGTCACAACTAGAGGGCTTCCTTTGGCTCTTGAGGTCATAGGCTCATTTCTCTATCGCCAACCAGAAGAGATATGGAAAGAGACTGTGGAGAGGCTAGCAAGAATACCTCATAAGGATGTCCGACAGCAGTTGATGATCAGTTATGAAGCATTAGAGGATGAGGAAAAGGAGATTTTTCTTGACATTGCATGCTTTTTTGTCAACAACACCAAAAAGACGAATGCAATTTACATGTGGGAAGCTTGCAATTTTTTTCCTGAGACTGGGATACAGGTTCTTATGCAAATGTCTCTGGTAAAGATTGTTGATGGTGATGTATTATGGATGCATGACCAGCTCAAAGATCTCGGGAGGCAAATTGTTCAGAGGGAGTGCTTGCATGATCCCGGAGAGCGTAGCCGAGTGTGGATTTGTGAGGAAGCCGTGGACATTGTAAGAACAAAGCAGGTAAACAAAATTCACTGTTTTCATGAGTTGGATACGTGTAGAAAAGAGTTTACATACCCACTTAAGAGTCCTCTCAATTCTTTTACCCTAAATGAGAATCTGAAAATTTGTCAAATTCTTACTAATATATATATTTTAAATTCATGCTTGTTCATTTGCGTTCGCTTTGGCAGAGAAAGAAAAAAGTTCAGGCACTCATATTAACTGGAAGTGATTATCAACCACTTGTAATTACGCATGACGAACTTAGTAGGTTGCCCAACCTGAGGTTCCTTGAATTAGAGGAGGGAACCTTTGCCGGAGACTTTATGGATGATTTTTCGAAGTTAAGGTGGATTTCTTGGTATTCTCCTAGGCCCCTTGATCTTGAGGTAACCAATCTATCTATGAAGAATTTGGTTGTCTTTGAGATCGTTGCAGGTGGCATCACTGATGACTGGAGTGGATGGAGCCTAATCAAGGTATAATATGCATTCGCTTTGATTCTGATTGGCATATGATGTAATATATACTATTTTCTTCTCTTGATGGTGAATCATTTTTGTTAGATGGCAAAGAATCTGAAAGTTCTAAACCTCAGAGGTTGTGAAGGCATAACTAGAACACCAGACTTCTCTGCATGCTTCAGTCTAGAGAGGCTGAGTTTCTATAATTGCATAAACTTGGTTGAGATTGACCCCTCCATTGGGAAGCTAAAGCGCCTGATTCACTTAAATCTTAAAGAGTGCCTCTCTCTTAAGGATTTGCCCGAAGAAATTGGAAGGCTTACGAATCTGAAGCTCCTTGCTTCTAGTGGATGTTTTCAGAAACTCCCGGGTTCATTTGGGAAATTGACATCATTGAAGGAGTTGGATTTGTCAAACATACAAATTGAATGCCTTCCTGATTCTATTGGTGATAAGAAGTTTCTGTCTGTCCTTATTCTAAGGTACACACAAATTAGTACACTTCCAGAGACTATTGGGAAGCTTGTGAAACTTGAGTCTCTCTCTCTCTTTGGGTGCGTTAAGTTGAGAAAACTCCCAGACTCAATTGGGAAGCTAGAGTCTTTGCAGGAGTTGAATTTATCCAGTACTAAAATTACTGAGTTACCAGATTCAATTGGAAATCTGGAGAAATTGAAAGTGATATCAACGGAGAATACTCCAATAAGGAAATTGCCCAGTACTATTGGAATGTTAAAGAATCTGGAAGAGCTCCATGCTAGTGATTGTGAAGAATTAACTGGTGAAATTCCAATTGAAATTGGCGCATTGTCCTCTTTGAAAATTCTCAAACTATCAGGTGCCCATATTTCTGAAGTGCCGACAACAATCAATCATATTCTCCACCTTGAAAGACTAGAGTTGACAGGTTGTAATGAGGTTCAAGAATTGCCAGAGCTTCCAAAAAGTCTGATCTATCTGCATTTTCGATCATCGGCATTGCGCATAGTTCCGGATCTCTCAAAGTTGACTAATCTAGTCGATTTGCTCTTGTCTGATGGCTCTGAAGATGTGTTTCAGGCTTCATCAGATCTGTTGCCAAGTTCCAGCTTAGGGTGGATTAGGAGGTTATCCAAACTGAAGAAGTTAGAATTGTCTCTTTCTAGTGTCCCTGCACCACCTACTGAGTTTGGTTCTCTTCCTCGTCTAACTGAGCTTATTTTATCCGGACTAGACTTGCAATGTATCATGAAGCTTCCTCCCTCCTTATCAGAGCTGCAACTTGTTAATTTCAACTCAATAATATCTTGGTCAATCTTTTCCAACTTGAAAAACTTGTCCAAGCTACGACTTTCTCAATCTCAGCTTCAAGAAATTGAGCTCAGTGGCCTCGAACAACTCAGAGCATTGTCAGTGACTAAATGTGAACTCCTCCAAAGGTTATTCATCCCGGCAAGCTTAAAGAAACTAAAAGAATTGTGGCTATCAGAATGTCCGAAGCTAGTTGAGATTGAAGGTCTGGAGGCCCTAGAGTCCTTGGAAGAAATGAATGTACAGTACTGTGGTTCCATTGAAAGGTTATATGACCTGTCAAGCTCAAAGTTGCTGAAGCTTTTGGTTATATCAGACTGCTATGAGCTCTGTACTATTGAGGGCCTCAGCAGTTTAGAATCTTTGAATGCATTACTTGTTTATGAGTGCAGTTCACTGGAGAAACTAATTATTCCATCAAACTTAGAGAAGCTAACGCATTTGGAGGTTTCAGGATGTGAGAAGCTGATTGAGATTCCAGGTCTTGGTGCATTGGAATCGTTGGAGACTTTAACCATTAAAAAGTGTCCTATTAGCAAACTATGTGAGTTATCAAACTTACAAATGTTGAAGTCTCTGTCAATCGTTGGATGCCATGAGCTACAATCTATTGATGGTGTTGATGAGCTAGACTCTTTGCGTGATTTCTATGTTTCTAGCTGTCGGAAACTGGAAGCTCTGGTGGACGTATCTAACACAAAGTTGTCTGATGAATGCCTAATAACAATTCGAAAGTGTCGGAAATTACAAAGCCATGGCTATCCTAATGTCAATGGCCTTCCCTACAGGGATTACAAGGACATGATTGTTGCAACGGCAAACTCTCCTACGAGGTCACTCCCTTTAGAGACATCAGACGAGGTATCCATCTACTTCTTCATAAGTAGAAGCATAGCCCTTGCCCCTTTTTTATTATCCTCTACATGAACAGGCTGGTCTTGAAGACTATAAGATCTGACTTGTTTACTAATTCCACCTTCACATATTACATTTTTTCATCAAATCTATCAGGAAAAACTCAAAACATGGAAAGCCAAATAATAGAAATAAGTATGATGATATTTAATTGGAGAAAGTAGTGTTTTAAGATGCAGCAAATTTGCATTTCTTGTAGGATGAAGATGAAACGAACGATGAAGCAGAAGAGCTGGAGGTGGATAGAGACAGCTTTGACGATAATTGCTCACCTACCATTGTAACTTCTCACGAACTTGATACTGAGCTTTGACTCCGAATTCTTTCATCCGTGAGTTCTCAAGATGAAGAGATTCCCATTGTAAGCTATGGTGAATGAGGGACCCCAACCTGACCACAATCTTTTTTGATTGCACCAGGGATTTTAGTTTCTTCCTACTCGGGAAAAAAGAAGGGATAGAGTATAGAGTCACCATAGGCCCCTAAACTTTTCCAACTTGTTGGATCGGACTTCTGAATTTTTCTGTGCAATTGGATCCTTAAAGTACATGTTTTCCTTTTGTTCGAGTTGATCTTTTTGGTAAATTGGAAATGGAAATGCTGGCGTGGACTGACCCATTGGTTCCTTATGAGCACTGACCAGACAGTTGGAACTTAGGTGTAATTTCCTACAAGAGAGGCGAAGAAATTGGATGCCGCAGGGGCAGGTGGCGATGCCGCCAACGCACTGGCAAGGGCCATCGAGTCTTTGTTAGCTGTCACATGGCCCATGTCAAGGTCAGGCGATAACTAGGGTTGCTTGACCCAACTGTTGATCGCTCGGGTCTTGCGATTAGAATATTGGAGATTAATTTGTTGTTTTAAGTAATGCTAGGTGAAATTGAATCGCTATAGAGATATGAAGAAAAAAAGAGGTGGTAAAATATCTTCAATCTTGAGGTGCCCCATAGCATAGAATAAAGTGTGAATGGAATGGATGAAACATCAAGAAAAATAATTGGAAATAAAAGTAGGAGAGGTGGAAATTAAATGCAAAACTAGAGCTTTGGGCAAGAAAACTAAAGGAGATCAAGTGGTGCAGGAACTAAAGGCATTGTGAATCTATTAAAGAACAATCGAACGAAAATGCAGTAGAGATTCTGCATAATTGAGCATGTCCTCTTGCTTTTCTTTAGCACTCGCATATTTCATCATGTTCTCTGCTTCAATCTCTCCGCAGTGTGATCATAAATTTATCTTGATTTAGCTCATTTTTCATTTAACTTGAGCGGATTGCTTATATTTCATAAAATTATTTTTCTTTGAAATCTTTCAATTATATCAGAGTCATCTCGAGACATTTCATTTTTCTTAGTTTTGTCTTGTCCCTTTTCTTTAAAAGCCCGCCCACCTATATTCTCCGTGGCCACGTGGAGAAATCCGAAGGGGGTACGTGGACCCTCCCTGACCTCTAACCTTTTTATTATTTGAAGAAAATAGTAACTTTTTAGCCTTCTTTCTTCGAACGGCTATGATTATTCAGCCGATCCACAACCATGAGATCAGAAGGAGATCCAACGGCTGAAATTGAGGGAAAGATGACCGTTGCCAAGCACCATTAGCTTCATAAAGGAGAAAGGAGAGACGAGAGTTCTTACCATCATCTCTTATTCCACGCGATCTCACTTTGAGAGAGAGAGAGTTTTGCCTTGCCCATCAGATTCGAAGAAGCTTGTTCTTTGGTCAGGAATGGCTTTAAGACTCATCGAGTTCCAGTGCAAGGTATTCAGATTTTGGGTGACTTTGCCCTCCTCTTCTTCTTCGAACAGTATTCAATCTCTTTCCGCAACAATTTTTGGGGTGATTTGCTTTAGGAGAATCCCTGTTGGATTCACAGGTTTTTTTGGGTTTTTCTCGATGTCCTGTTCTTGGTGATCCTCTCACTGTAGTCTTGAAAAAGTAATAGCCCTATGCGCATCTCCTTGGTAAATGATCTTTATGATCTATCAAAGCCATTGCGTGATGTCAGCTGATCCTTGTGATTGCATACAAATGGGTCAAGGGATGAAGCCCTCCCTGCGCTTCATGGACTTTCAACTTTCGAGGGAAGGGACAGAATCGTGTTTCACCAACCGTATTTATAGCTTACTCATCGCCTCATGATTCATACACTAAATTATTATGCCGATTGCCTAATTTTAAATTTTCATCTTATTTATTAGTGAATTTCCAACCTCTTTTTTGTCCACATGCCTACCCCAAGCTCGACCAAGAAAAACACAATTTCAGAAGCTTTGAAGCCTATCATGTGTGACGACTGCATATTATCATGTGCTTAATGGAATCAACTCTGATGCACTGAAATAGAATGTCCATCCTCTTAAAATTGACAGGACTGATGAGGCCAATGCGAACCATTTAGAAGTGGAAAAACTCAAAAGCTACTCGACATGGACCGACCAAGTACTGATGTTCCCAACTTCTTTGTCATATAGCTAACACAATTTCTTTAATGTTCAGATACCTTAAACTTACTAGCAATGTTAGTAGTACAATTGCAAAGGGTGTTTAGTTTGGAATCGTATCCACTAGGTGCATATCTGTCAAATGTTTTCTTTAATTTGTTACAACTGTTTTGCATGTGTTTTTCCTGAAAGCAAGGATTTTCTAGTTGTACGTGTGGTGTGATATATATGGAAGTACTAGTTATATGAGAAATTTTCGAGGTGTCATGGGTCCAAACATCTTCATGTTCGTCTCTGTCTATCAGCAAGTTTAGCAATGGTTGTTGGTTCTCGTATATGTATGGTCCCGAACATTACTGTTTAGAATGTATTGCTAACGTGGACTCTCCCATCATGTGGGTGTGTTTGCCGGTTTTATCCTGCTTTCTTGATCTCTAGCAACGGTGCTTATGTCCACTTGGTGGGGGGTTTTTATGACTTACAGACTGCGAGTTAAATTGTAAATTTTTTTCAGCTACAATCACCATTGGTTTTCGTTTGTTTTTGTAGTTCATCTATTTTAAAGCTAGATTTCCAGTTAATTTGTTCTGATTTTAGCTAATTCTTAAATGATTTTAGCAGCGTATTTTTTAGCATTATATTATTAGATACAGCATGAGACTCGATTCCTCTGTATCTTTCTTTTCTTAATTAAGGAACAAGCCACCATTTTCTTGATTATCAAACTCTAACTGATGATATATATTTCCAAAGCTGAAAACTCTCTTCCTGGGGAGCTTCCCTTTATCCCTATGGAGGGAAGCTCCCAAAACCCTAAACCTTACAATCCTTTTTACCCAATCTTCCACCTCATTCCCTTGTTCTTTACCTATGAAGAACGGAGGAAACCACACTTCTTCCCATCCCTTGGCTTTTCTGCAAAGTTACTGGTGAGTGCTCTACTTGCTAGGACCAAGCCACTAGAGGAGAAATCAAAAATCTTTGTTGATTATTTGGCTTCTAGCTTCTTGGTTGAAGTCTAGCTATGACAAAAATTAGGTTGGCATTCTTCCCTCCCTCGATCCCTACTATTATGCTCACGGGCTCTTCTACAATTATAATGGTGCTTCACCTGGAGGGCCGGGATGAGTATGAGCAATGGATTGTTATCCAGTACTCAAACTCGCCTTGGAAACCCCTCTATATCAAACATTAATCCTCAAAACTCCTTCTACCCAAACATAGAGCTCCCTTCATCCACAAAACTATGACCTCACCCTCCCCGCCACAGTCTTGAACCTGCAATTCCTGTGCAGCTACTAAACTTTGGGTCCAATCCTTTTTGTGACTTGTGTTGTCGTATTGCAAGTAGGTCGATTGTTAGCTTTTCCGCAGCTTATTCTATTGTCGGCTTTTCTTGATTGTAGTCGTCCTTAACCTGTAAACCAAAAATGGAGGAGTGAAGTGAAAACTCATTAAGAGCGACAACTCTTTATAAAAAGGCTAGGTAATCTTTGGTCGGAAATTGATGAAGAGGCGGCGGATGAGGAAATACTAGAGGAAAGAATGCATGAATGCAATTGAACCCTTTATGGGGAAACTTTACTCAAAACCTAATATTGAAGAGGAGAAGAAGATAGTGTTAAAATTGGGTTCCTGGTCTTTCTCTAGCAACCTTTAAGTCCTCAAACAATAGGAACCTAACACATCGTTACATTGTCTCGACTTCACGCAATGTGCATTCTGGGCCCACATCCTTGGCCTTCCCCAAAGGAATGGTAATTGAGAAAACCATAGTTGACGTGGCTTCTAATATCGGGGATGTTTTAGAAGTGAGACTATAGGTGAAAGGGAATAGCAACTGTTGGGAGGATAAAGTGAGGATAAACATGGAATCGGCCTCTTTTAAAATCAAGAACCTTTACTAATGAGGCATGCAAAAAAATCTAGCTTGACTGTAAGTATTAGAGGGTGCCACACTTCTATTATTCTTGTGGGGTCGGCTATTATGCAACCTATTGCAAGGAAGTGGCTTATGAGGAGTTGAGCTTGAATAGCAGCTACCGGGAGGGTAAAATGAGGATAAACATGGAATTGGCAGCCCCGTTAAAATCAGGTACCTTTGTTAATGCGGCATGCCAAAAAATATGGCTCGAGTTTAAGTATTAGAGGCTGCCACACTTCTATTATTCTTGTGGAAGCGTTGGCTATTATGCAAACTATTGCAAGGAAGTGGCTTATGGGAGTCCTGCTCAAAGGAGAACACCAAAGGAAGGTTTGGGCAATGGCTAAATAAAAGCAGAGGCTAGAGAATATAGTCCTTATTGGAACTTGGCATTGGTTTTATGCATTGGCAAAATGACCCAAAATTTGTCCCAAGATGTTGCTGAGGAAGGTTTGGGCAATGGCTAAATAAAAGTAGAGGTTAGAGTATACAATCCTTATAGGACCTGGCACTGGTTTTATGCATTGGCAAAATGACCTAGAATTTGTCCCAAGATGTAAACGAGAATGATCCAGTAGAGACATCCTCAAAATCGAAAAAGAACAATAAAAATCCCCCGAACAAGAAAATTATAAGATATATTATGCCATGTGAGACTTAAGGGACCAGCTCACACCTTGATTGAATCCTTGCTACTTGAAACTCCCATACTTACGATGGATGACCTGAAGGAATGGGTTGTGGTGGCTAGCTCTAATATGTCACCAGGGTTCAAATGAAGCTATTACTGAAATTGTCAGGGGATGGGCACACCTTTGACTTTCCAAGTATTGAGAGTCCTAGTAACTCATTAAAAGCCTAATATGGTGTTCTTGATGGAAAGTAAAAAACAAAGAGGAAGAGTTAGTATCAAGAGACGACTTCAATTTCAGAACCTAGTAGTTTTCAATCCATTAGGGATTGTAGGAGGATTAGCAATAATGTGGAGGGAAGAGGTTGCCTTGAAGATGAAATCAAATTCTAAAGAATTTTTTTATATCACTTGCAAGGATCCACGGAGTGGAAGGATGATGAGGTCACCTTCTTATATGCATCAATTGTTTTTCAAGAGAATGCAACTATGGCAACGATTACACTTAATTCACTCTAAAAATCTTCTTCAACGGGTGTGCATAGGGGACATCAACGAGATCCTATACCAATGGGAAAAGGTAGGAAAGAGAACGGTGGATCATTATAGGTTAGCAGCCTTCCATGAGTTTATGAAAGCAAAAGGTGTGCCTTCACATAGGCAAATGCTAGGGAGGGAGAGGCATATGTCAAGAAAAGGTTAGATAGGGTCCTTTGTGATTTTGAGTTTAAATGTAAACCGTATTGACTGGAGGATTCGGCTTTGAAATAGGGAGACATATGGAAGGATTCGGCTTTGAAATAGGGAGGCATGGTTGGAAAATATGAAATTTGAAGTAAGAAGAAGTATTCTAATGATGCCTGCCAATCAGAGCTAAAAAATTTAACTCATAGAACTCGCAAACTAAAAATCAGAACCTAAAAATAGAAAGGCGATACTAGCAATCACTAAACAAATTGCAAACCTGTGGAGGTAGGAAGAAATATATAAGGGCATAAGATTGCGGTTTAGATGACATTGGTGCTGTGAACTATGAAGCATCGATACTCTCCAAGAGCCTTCGTGTCATGTCAGACACTTTGACACGTGTCGGACACTCTTGGACACTTTTCGACACTCGATCAACACGTGTCAGAAAATCCGACACTTGATCAACTTTCTCGACACTTTCTGACACTCAAGTCGAAATTTCGACATATGAGTTTCTGATACGTAATTCTGATATCGAGGTCAATTTTATAAATTTTCAATAAATGAAATGTCAAAATATATATGTGAAAAAATAAAATACAATAATAAAAATAATAAATGGAGATAGAAGAAAAACATAGTCTTCTTTTCTCTTATGACTTCCACTTCTTGCGATACACAATTCACCTTTTAAGTTTTTTTCTCCTCTTCCGACATATCTAACATGCAAGTGCAAAATGTGGATTGCTTGTTTTTTTCTCCAAGTTTTATGAATTATTGGAATAAAGTTGAATTTATCAAATTAAAACAATGAATGATATTAATAAATGATGGATTAATGTTTTTAGTATAAATTCATTTTAGGCATATTTATTTATGTGTGAATTTGAATCAAATTAATTTGATTAAAATAATCATAAAAATGATAATTTATTATGTATATATGAAAATATATATTTAATATATAATGTGTCATAACATGTCGGAATTCTTTATTTTTGAGAAACGATTTGTTGGCGTGTCGTGTCATGTCATGTGTTAGTGTCGATGCTATTTTAGGCTGTGAACCCATGGTATTAAAGCAACATATTCTTACTTTTATTGGTAACTGTATACCACTTCTAGGTTTCAAGACTTCCAACCAATGTTGGAGCAGTCCCCTTGCATTGTACATGATACAACAAATGAAGCTTTGATGGCTTTAGTCATCTCAAAAGATGTCAAGGAAGCAGTGTTCCAAATTGTGCCAACAAAAGCAACGGGTCCTAATGGACTCAATGGGCAATTTTATCAACACCACTAGGCTGATTTTCAGCAGGATATTTTCTAGATGGTTAGCAACTTTTCTGAGATAAGTAACTTAGACCTAGCACTAGATATAACACATATCTCTCTTATCCTCAAGGTCCCTAATCCAAAATGTATGAGCTAGTTTAGACAAATTAGCCTATGCAATGTCAGTTATAAAATTATCGCAAAGGCTCTAACAAATCATCTCAAACTCTAGCTTCCAAAGTTGATTGTTACTAAACAATGTCCCTTTATTGGTGGATGACAGATACAAGACAATATTATAATTGTCCAAGAAGTTTTGCACCAACCGAGGAATAGGAAAATGAAGAAGAAATTCCTAGTAGTCTTGAAACTCGACATGCAAATAACTCACGACAGAGTCGAGTGAGACTTCCTAAGTACTTGTATGATCAAGATGAAGTTTAATGAAAAATGGGTTGCATTGATTATGAAGTGCATCTTTTCAGTCACCTTTAATGTAAAATTCAATGGGAATCTTAATAGTACTTTCTACCGTCCCAAGGAATTAAACAAGTAGATCCACTTTTCCCATATCTATTCAAATTGACGGCTAATGCACTCTCCTTCCTTATTAACAAAGCACTCTAGGATAGCAGTGTAATAGGAATAGTTGAACAAATCATGTCCTACTCTCTCACATTTATTGTTTGCCAATGATGCCATTTTCTTTTTGGATGGAAAAATCAGGGAGTGTCAAAATCTAGTCACTATGTTGAACCAATATTACTTTGCTACAAGACAAGGCCTAAACTTGAATAAGTGAGGCATCTACTTTAGTAATGGTAGCCCTCAGAGTTTGAAGGAAAATATGGGAAGAGAGCTGACAGTTCATATTATTGAAAAGACAGGGAAATATATAGGCATTCTGTCGGATTGGAGACATGCGAAGAAGCAACTTTTTGCTTGGATTCTTGCAGGTGTAAACATGAAATTAGAGATGGAAGGACAAATTAATGACAAAAGCTGGGAAGGAAATCTTGATCAAAACAATAATGTAAGCAGTACCTCCATATGCAATTTCCATCTTCAAGATCAAAAACTTAGTTTGTAAAGCCATCGAGCATAGAGTAGCATCATTTTGGTGGAGACAAAATGAATTAAAATTAGGCATTCACTGAAGGAGATGGAAAACCCTTAAGAAAAGGAAAGAGGAAGGAGGTCAAGGCTTTGGAGACCTCATTACAAAGTGATGTTAGGAAAGCAAGCATGGAGACTCATACAATCTCCATTAGCTTTGTGAAGTCAGTTATTATAAGGAATGTACTTCCCAAGAGGGAATTTCTAGACGACGGGGAAAGGTTCGAGACCGTTATGGGATGGCAAAGTTTACTAATGGACATAGAAGTGATATCTTCGGACATATGCTATTTAGTGGGTAATGGTAAGAAAATCAATATCCGGGAAGATGAGCGGCTCCCTGGCGGACCCATTGGTGGACCAGCGAATTGGGATGATCCATAACTTGCGGAAGAGTTGATTAACCGGAAGGAAATTGCTTGGAAGAAAACAGGTTGAATAGCCTTTTTTGAGGTAAATACAATGAAAGAAATCATGGCAATTCCTATTAGCTCTAATCAAAAGGAGGATGAGATTGTATGGACTAGACACAAGTTGGGTTGCTACTAAGTTAAAAGTGCCTGTCACAGAATCATCCTACTAGACTAGTAAGAAACTACAAGCCAAGCATCCAGCTCATACCAACCACCAAAAGCCCTCCAAAAAAAAAAAAAAATTGTGTGGATATGTACCGAAACATCAAAACTTTTGTGTGGAGCCTATTTCAGAAAGCACTTCCTACTCGAGAAAATTTATTCAAGAGACCCATTATGCTTGTTGTGTCTTCAAGCCTCGGAAATAGTAGAGCATATTATCTTGTTCTGCCGATGGACAAGGCAAATCTAATCAGACCCACACATGAGTATCACAATCATAAGTCAAGAGATCACAAGAATCGAACAATGGGTATTGAACATCATGGAGCAAAACGACATATGTGCTTGCTATAAGAGCCCTAAGCCTGTGGTCATTTGTTGACCAAATCTAAAGCATTCTATTTAGTTAATTGACTCATAAGCCTTTTCAAAAAAAAAAAAAAAAAAAAATTGTTCAATTGAATCCTAATCTCCCTATTGGTGACATATACTCATTGCTAAATTATGTCCTTTTAGTTTTTCCACAAAATTAAACATTATTTTGACAATAATGAAGGAATAAAACATATAAGTATTGTTGAAAGTTGAGTAACTTTTTTTGTAACTTTATGTGAAAGAAAATGAAAATCATATACTTTGAGTTTTTCCTATATGTTTAGGTAAAAGATTGAGTGATATTTTTTCTATAGGGAAAATGACACAAATGGTCAAATTTGCTCAATATGCAATGTTATTCCTAAACTTTTAATTTATTCAATATAGTCATTCAATTAATTTAAGTTCAAAATTTTTAATTTATTCAATATAGTCCTTCAATTAATTTAAGTTCAGGACTATATTGAACATTTTCGTTAACCAAATTGAGTGGAGTTAATGTAGAGATTTGATTGCACTAATTCGATAATTTTTAGAATTTGATGGTAATTTTTGAAAGTTTTGAAACTCGATTGCACTTTCACGATAAAGTTTAAGGACTTTTCTTTTTCTAAAGGGCAATGCCATGTCCATGGCCAATGTGACTGCTTACTACAACTATGACTCCATATTCACGGAGAAACTACTGTTATTTATCAAAACAGCATATACTGTTATTTGTACTCTGTAGGATCCATCCGAATGCCGTCTGTTGCCACTCAGCCGATAGATCGCTATGAGAAGGAAAAAACGAAGAAGAAAAATGAGATCCAACATCCATGGGCAAAATTGCAAGGACTCCACGTTCGTGACTCATCACGGGCCTGCACTTTGGCCGGCTTCGTTGGTGAAATTCGTCCTCAACACTGCCTTCAGCATCACCATTCTTCATTTGAGTAGATCAAGTCGTCGGGTTCCCAAATCTCTAGGAGTTGATTATAGAGATCTGGAATTCCAAGAAAGTTGCGCTCGTGATTATGAAATTGAATAGGGCGATTGCGGTGCTGAGAGAGGGGAGGAGTTCTTTAATCTGCTGCTAGGAAAATGAAACTTTTTGTCCATCGTTCTCTTCTCCTCTTCTTATTCCATTTGCTTTCCTCGCATCTCTGGATAGAAATCCGGATAATGGTGATGGCTCAACTCTTCCAATTGGAAACGGTGCTTGTAAGTCACAGGAAAATTTGCTAGAATGAACTTTTGTGGTTGAGTAGCTTTATCACGTCACAAGGTTTCGTTCTCTCCAGTTTCTCCTCACATTACTTGAAAATACATCTTTGAAAAAATAATAAAAAATGAATGTGCCCACTAAGAATTTTTTTAAATTAATTTAATAAAAAAGGTTCTATTATTCCACTTTACTAACATTCATTTCCCAAAACAATTGATGTGTAAAGATGTTATTAGTAATAAGTTATATATCTTAACATCAATTTTGTTAGTTAATCTTTCAACACTAACATCTAATTAAGTAGGATAAAATTTGAGACGAAATAATAATGTAACCATCCATTAGCACTTAATTGCTTTTTGTTATCACAAAGATATTTTAAATACTTGGTAATTTTTTATACACAATAAATAAATAAAATTATGTTAACTAGTGAAATGTAAATAATCTTCATTTAAATCAAATTGACTTTTAATGTAGATAGAAATTTTTTTAATAGAGAGAACAATTAGAATGAATATGATTAATAACTTTCCATTTATCAATAATACTAAAAAATGCAATCTTATATATATCTTTGTTGCAAATAAGGACCAACATAAAAGTTCACAAAAAAATAGTTTTAGTGGACATAAAAAATTGGTTAAGTAAATCTCGTACATTTATTTGAAATGTTAAATCTGATGGACCCAGTATGTATTGTGTGTGTGTGTGTGTATATTATATATGTATATGTATATATTATATGTTATATATATGCATCTTATTTTCTTGTATTTTTCTTTAGGGTAAAAGCCACCAAAAATTTCAAAGTCACTGTAACATATTTACCATAAACTTTATTATATGACATAAAAAATCTCAAATTTATACCTATGCGATACATTTACCTTTCCTCAAAGTTCCATCTGTTAAAAATCTACCTACATTGACATTGGAAATGTCATTAACATGGTGCTTGTGAAACAATGTTATTTTAATTGAAAAATCATCGGATGAAATATTGATGGAGGGAAAATATATTACGTAAACACAATATTAAGTTTTTTTTTTATGTTATGAGAAAATTTTAATGGTAAATATGTCATGATGGGCATAATTTTGAGTTTTTTTATATCACAAAAAAATCATAATAAATGTGTTACAATAGGCATAGTTTGAAGTTTTTGGGTTAATATTATACCAGTGACAAATTGACCCATAACTAATTTTTTTACCACAAAAAAGAAAAAAAAAGCTCCAAACCAATACGCCCTCCCTTAAATTTCATCAAATATTATAGTTAAATTGCTAATTTGGATGCCACGGGACAAGTTCACAAATATTATGAAAAGCCCAAAATTAGTCCACATGTGACAAATTTACGTTAAACCGGTACATATATGATAAATTTACCCCAACGAATTCTTAGGTTACTAAAAACCTTAAATTGGTATACGCGTGACACATTTACCTATAGTTAGCTTTTATCAATTTTTATTGTTAAATTCATTGAGTTCTTTGTCTTCTTTGTCTAAGGTATGGTGCTTGAATAATCGCAGTGACATAACTTTTCCCAAATATTCAACATGAACTTGCTTTGAGGTACTTAATTTTGCGGGTGAGATCAGCAATTTGACGAAAAGTTTCAAATATCAAAATTTAATGGAAGTTAATAAAAGATAAATATGACAATTTTGCCTGTGACAATTGAACGATAGTTAACAAAAACCATTCTTTGTAACCCCAAACTAATTTTACCTATGACAAATTTTCAAATATGCAACTCTCCAAAAGCAATTCCTATATGTTTCTACTCTTTTTTTTTTTATAGTTTTTTTCTAGTTAGCATAAATGTGTCGAGTACAATTCCCATGCTTGGCCTTGGAGCCCAAACTATGGTCATCGAATAATGCTAAGTGACATAATTTTACCAACATATACAAGTGCCTCGAAGCATAAAATTATGATCATAGGTATGGTGCTCGAATAATGTGCAGTGAGATAACTTTTCGCAAACATTTAGCATGAGCTTGCTTTGAGGCACTTAATTATGCAGGTGAGATCATAATTTTACCTATGGCAATTTGACAAAAGCTTTTAGTTATCAAAATTTAACGGAAGTTATTAGATGATAAATATGTGATGAATTTTTGGTAATATAAATTAATTTTAGATGAATTTTTCATATATAAACTGATTTAGAATTTTTAATACATAAAACTCAATAATTTAAGAGTGACATTTGATAAAACTTAACAAAAGGTAAATATATCTTGATATCAACTCAAAGGTCTTTTCGTGCCTTTGTTTGTTTTTTTACTTTTGTTCTTTTCTTAGTGAACACGTTAAGAAGCCCGTACTTGTGGGCATGGGGGCATCGAAGCGATCTAGGGCGCGTTTGGTTGTGTTTACTTTTAAAAATTGTTCCGGGGAACGAAATAGAAAAAAGTATTTACTCCTCCGGGAACAATTTTTGAACAAAATACGCATTTGGTAAACTTGTTCCGGAATAAAAAATAAACGAAACATGTTTGGTAAATTTGGATAATTTTTTTATTTCTTTTATTTTTTATATTTTTTCTTATTTTTCCTTTTTTTCTTCTTTTGGCGGTCGCCGGCCAAGGCCTTGGCCGGCGACCGGCCGGCGAGCGAGGGCCGAGCTCGCCCGGCGGCGGGCGCGCGGCCTCGCCGGCTGGGCGAGCTCGAGGCGGATCCGGGCGAGATCAAGCTCGCCCGGGCCGGCGCGAGGTCGATCTCGCCCGAGATCCGGCGCGAGGTCGGCCTCGCCATGGCCGGGCGAGCTCGAGCTCGCCCGGATCCGGCGAGGCCGACCTCGCCCGCCGGCCGCGAGCCTCGCCGTGGCCGGGCGAGGCCGCCGACCCTCGTCGGCCGGTCGCCGGCCGTGGCCGAGGCCGGCGACCGCCTCGGCCATGAAAGAACAAGAAAATAAAAGAAAAAAAAAAAAAAAAAAAAGTGTTTCGATTTGTGTTCAGAAACAAGAAACACAAAATTTGTGTTTTCTTTTTACATTTCTTTTTGTTCGCGAACAAAAGAACAAAAAATGTAAACGCACACAAACGCGTTTGTTTCCTTTTTTGTTCCTTAACAAAAAAAAAAGCAAAATTTTTGTTCCTTTAACAGAAATAAGTGCAGCCATGCAGGGCCCTAGTTGCTTAACCCTTACAGCCGATTTGACGTTCCACATTCCCCCTATTTCGGAAATATTTGCATGTACTCGAATACATTGGGACAAATGAATCACCACCGTTAATCTTATTACTCCCCACTGCCGCACACAAGATGAAAGGCCGAGATCCCCCTCCCTCGTACTGGACAACATGCTTCGTCCATACACATCGATAGCCTCCAGAGTCGACTCGCCGACCAAGCACGCCATCAGGGAGATCTGACCTGACCGACCGCAAAGACTACACACGAGCTCTCTCTTCCATGATCGTCTCCTCCATTCGATCCGAAGCGAAGAGCGAGCTCACCAGTGGTGGCAATGGCGTTCATGTCCAACCTCAACGCCCCATGTCGTTTCGCGACGACGTGCGGCTCTTCCTTTGCATGGTGTTCATCTTGCCAGCCACCACCGCTCCGCAACCGCCGCACGCCTCGCCGCGTGTCCGCCATGTTCGCCGCCGTGATGCTCGGTGGATTGTGAGTCGCTCTCTTCTCTTCTTTTTCTCTTCCACCTCAACACTCACCAACGCAAAAGACGGAAATGAAAAAATCCAGTCTTCAAACTTCGTTGCATCTTGTCAGGGCCTTGGGACTCCTCGCTCCGACCATGCTCGCGTTCGTCAAATCAAAAGCGTCCAAATTCTTCCGCAAGCCCACCACGACAGCCAAGAGAGAGGAGACAAACAACCCCGAAGCCGCGACGAGCGGCGGCGACGCGCCTGCGCCGGCCGGCGAGGAGTACGAGGTATTCCTGAGCTTCAGGGGGCCGGACACTCGCACCGGATTCACCGATTGCCTCTACCACGACATGCTCGGCGCCGGAATCCGCGTCTTCCGAGACGACGAGGAGCTCCGCGTCGGCAGGGAGATCGGCAGTGAGCTCATGCGGGCGCTCGATGTGTCCAAGATCTACGTGCCCATCTTCTCCAAGGACTACGCATCGAGTTCGTGGTGTCTCCGCGAGGTTGCGCACATGGTAGACTGCACGGCAAGGTCAAATGGGAATAAGGAGATCTTGCCGGTGTTCTACGACGTGTCGCCTTCGGATGTCAAGCTCAGGACTGAGCGGTACAGGAATGCCATGACCAAGCACAGCAAGAGGTTTGGGGCTGAGGAAGTGACGAGGTGGGGGGAGGCTCTTGTTAAAGTTGCTGAATTGAAGGGATGGGACCTCAAAGCGAGGGGGTAATTACTACTTAGCCAATTTTCTGTTCCTATGCTAACTTTTTTTTTTTGGTGTCGTTCATACACAATCTGATTGTTTTATTAGAATGTACATGAAATCTGGCAGACCCCAACTTTTTAGTCAACAACCAACTTTCAAGATCAATGGGTTTGAATAATCTTTGTCCCGTTCCTGACTACGATCGGCATTTCATCAGGGGTAACAGTAAACTAATGAGTTGATTAACTTTCGTTTTGGTCATGCTCACTCATATGTCAACCACATCAGGAAGTTCGAAAAAAAAAAATTCTGTCATCTGGCTAGTCTAGAATGCAATTTCTAACTTCAAAAGGAGATCAAACAGGAAACATGTTGGAGTGAATCATAATGAACAATTATATCTAGAAAGTCTTGGCAATGAGATGATATTGAACACTTCCTCCTCTGTCATTGTGTGAATTCCATTGACGTACAACCTATAAAAACTTCAGGTGCTTATAAGTGCGTTTCACACAGCTTTGCCAAAAGGCTTTGAGGTCATAAAGGCCTTTGGCAGAATATCAAGGTGTTTGGTAACAAAATTGCAAAGGCCTTTGAGCCAAAACTAGCAATTTCCAAATTGTCAACTCGCATTAAAAAAGAAGAGAATTAGCGAGAGGTAGTTGGTTTTCTGACCGATCTAACTAAAGTGACATTATGTAACCTAGTCATCTTAGGATATAATCTGTATTGACCAATGGGAAAGTATCCGACTAAAATATATGATTGTCATAAAGTCAATGTGTACATTTTCAAAATGAGTCGTTGATGATGGCCAAGTGACTCTGTTTTGGGTCCCTTTTGGCTCATGCATAGACTGCCAGAGGAAGAGCGTTCTAGGTTGAGATGAGATAGCATAACATTGACGATTGTAATTTGTAAGGTGATTATTATAATCTGCTCGATCTAGCTTGGAAATCATTCATTACACATGAAGAACTTTAAGCTTGAGTCACATTGGCAGTATAGAAAAGTTCAAATAGAGAAAGCATGAAGAAAAATTAATTTTGTTGGGGAAAAAGGTGTGGAAAATTGGAACTCCATCTAGTTTGTAAAGTTTTGCCTTTGTACAAAGTGTCCATGATTCGTTGCTTGAACTGTCTCATTATCATCTATGCTGAGCAAATCCAAATATTTGTGCTTCAACTTGAAAGTTATGACGACATCTCTAGTTACCATCTCTTTTCAACTGCGGTAGCTCATATATGTGGCAGGCATGGGGAAGCTATTAAGTTGATCATCCGAGAGGTTTTGGTTAAGTTGAAGATAAAACATAAGAATGTGACAAATCAATTGGTTGGAGTGGATGATCGTGTTGAAGACATAATGAAGCTCTTGGATGTTGACCGTGAAGATGTTCGTTTTGTTGGTATTCATGGGATGGGTGGCATTGGTAAAACAACTCTTGCTAAGGTTGTGTTCAACCAATTGTGTTTGCACTTTGATGATTGCTGCTTTCTTGGCAATGTTCGAGAAATATCAGAAAAAGAAGGCCTAGTAAATTTGCAAAAACAAATATATTCTGACATTCTTGACTCTAGATTCGTGGACAACATTCATGACATTGATGATGGGATCAACCAGATCGGGACAAGATTTCGCAACAAAAAGGTCCTCATCGTTTTGGATGATGTGGATAAAGAAGAACAACTGGAGAAACTAGCAGGAGCACAAGATTGGTTTGGCTCAGGAAGTAGGATTATCATTACAACCAGGAATGAAAATACTTTAAAAGTACTGGATGGTATTTTAATTTATGAATTAAAGGAACTGGATTATGATCAAGCTCTTAAGCTTTTCTGTATACATGCTTTTAGAAAAGACTCTCCACCATATCAATATGATACTCCTGCATCAGAAATTGTTGTCACAACTGGAGGGCTTCCTTTGGCTCTTGAGGTCATAGGCTCATTTCTTTATCGCCAACCAGAAGAGATATGGAAAGAGATTGTAGAGAGGTTAGCAAGAATACCTCATAAGGATGTCCGACAGCAGTTGATGATCAGTTTCGAAGCATTGGAAGATGAGGAAAAGGAGATATTTCTTGACATTGCATGTTTTTTTGTCAACAACACAAAAAAGACGAATGCAACTTACATGTGGGAAGCTTGCAATTTTTTTCCCGAGACTACGATTCAGGTTCTTATACAAATGTCTTTGGTAAAGATTGTTGATGGTGATACATTATGGATGCATGACCAGCTCAAAGAGCTCGGGAGGCAAATTGTTCAGAGGGAGTGCTTGCATGACCCAGGAGAGCGTAGCAGGGTGTGGATTTGTGAGGAGGCCCTGGACATTGTAAGAACAAAGCAGGTAAACAAAATTCACAGTTTTCATGAGTTGGGTACGTGTAGAAAAGAGTTCGCATACCCACTTAGAAGCCTCTCAATTCTTTTACCCAAACGAGAATCTGAATATTTGTCAAATTCTTACTAATGTATATATTTGTCAAATTCATGATTGTTCATTTGTGTTCATTTTGGCAGAGAAAGAAAAAAGTTCAGGCACTCATATTAACTGGAAGTCATTATCAACCACTTGTGATTACGCATGATGTACTTAGTAGGTTGCCCAACCTAAGGTTCCTTGAATTAGAGGAGGGAACCTTTGCTGGAGACTTTGGGGATGATTTTTCGAAGTTAAGATGGATTTCTTGGTATTCTCCTAGGCCACTAGATCTTGAGGTAACCAATCTATCTATGAAGAATTTGGTTGTCTTTGAGATGGTTGCAGGCAGCATCACAGATGACTGGAGTGCATGGAGCCTAATCAAGGTATGATAAGCATTCCTTTTAATTTTGATTGGCATATGATGTAATATATACTATTTTCTTCTCTTGATGGTGAATCGTTTTTGTTAGATGGCAAAGAATCTGAAAGTTCTAAACCTCAGAGGTTGCGAAGGCATAACTAGAACACCAGACATCTCTGCATGCTTCAGTCTAGAGAGGCTAAGTTTCTATAATTGCATAAACCTGGTTGAGATTGACCCCTCCATTGGCAAGCTAAAGCGCCTGATTTACTTAAATCTTGAAGCGTGCCTCTCTCTTAAGGATTTGCCTGAAGAAGTTGGAAGGCTTACGAATCTGAAGCATTTTGCTTCTAGTGGATGTTTTCAGAAACTCCCAGATTCATTTGGGAAATTGACATCACTGAAGGAGTTGGATCTGTCAAACATACGAATTGAATGCCTTCCTGATTCTCTTGGTGATAAGAAGTTTTTGTCTGTCCTTATTCTAAGATACACACAAATTAGCATACTTCCAGAGACTATTGGGAAGCTTGTGAAACTTGAGTCTCTCTCTCTCTTTGGGTGCATTAAGTTAAAAAAACTACCAGACTCAATTGGGATGCTTGAGTCTTTGCAGGAGTTGAATCTATCCAGTACTAAAATTGTTGAGTTACCAGATTCGATTGGAAATCTGAAGAAATTGAAAGTGATATTGATGGAAAATGCTCAAATAAGGAAATTGCCCAGTACTATTGGAATGTTAAAGAATCTGGAAGAGCTACACGCTAGTGATTGTGAAGAATTAAGAGGTGAAATTCCGAGGGAAATTGGCGCATTGTCCTCTTTGAAAGTCCGCGAGCTATCAGGTGCCCATATTTCTGGAGTGCCAACAACAATCAATCATATACCCCACCTTGAAAGACTGGATTTGACAGGTTGTAATGAGGTTCAAGAATTGCCAGAGCTTCCAAAAAGTCTGATCTATCTGCATTTTCGATCATCGGCATTGCGGATAGTTCCAGATCTCTCAAACTTGACTAATCTTGTGGATTTGCTCTTATCTGATGGCTCTGAAGATATGCTTCAAGCTTCATTGGAACTGTTGCCAAGTTCCAGCTTAGGGTGGATTAGGAGGTTGTCCAAACTAAAGAAGTTGGAATTGTCCCTTTCTAATATCCCTGCACCACCAACTGAGTTTGGTTCTCTTCCTCGTCTAACTGAGCTTACTTTATCTGGACTAGACCTGCGATGTATCACAAAGCTTCCTCCCTCCTTATCAGAGCTGCAACTTCTTAATTTCAACTCTAGAATATCTTGGTCAATCTTTTCCAACTTGAAAAACTTGTCCATGCTACAACTTTCTCAATCTCAGCTTCAAGAAATTGAACTCAGCGGACTTGAACAACTGAGAGTATTGTCAGTGACTAAATATGAACTCCTCAAGAGGTTATTCATCCCGGCAAGCTTAAAGAAGCTTAAAGAGTTGTGGGTATTGGAATGTCCGAAACTAGTTGAGATTGAAGGTCTGGAGGCCCTAGAGTCCTTGGAAGGAATGAATGTACAGTACTGCGGTTCCATCGAAAGGCTATACGACCTGTCAAACTTAAAGTTGCTGAAGCTTTTAGTTATATCAGCCTGCAATGAGCTTTGTGCTGTTGAGGGCCTCAGCGGGTTAGAATCTTTGAATGCATTACTTGTTTATGACTGCAGTTCACTAGAGAAACTAATTATTCCATCGAGCTTAGAGAAGCTTACACATTTGGAGGTTTCGGGATGTGTGAAGCTAATTGAGATTCCAGGTCTTGGTGCTTTGGAATCACTGGAGACTTTAACCATTAAAAAGTGTCCTATTAGCAAAATATGTGAGTTATCAAACTTACAGATCCTGAAGTCTCTGTCAATCGTCAGATGCCATGAGCTACAAGCTATTGATGGTGTTGATGAGCTCGAATCTTTGTGCGATTTCTATGTTTCTAGCTGTCGGAAACTGGAAGCTCTGATGAGCAAATCAAACACAAAGTTGCCTGATGAATGCTTAATAACAATTAGGAAGTGTCGGAAATTACAAAGCCGTGGCTATCCTAATGTCGAGGGCCTTCCCTACAGGGATTACAAGGACATGATTGTCGCAACAGCAAACTCTCCTACGGAGTCACTCCCGTTAGAGACATCAGACGAGGTATCCTTATTCTTCTTCATAAGTAGTAGCGTAGCCCTTGCCCCTTTTTTGTTATCCTCTATAATAACGTAACTAGTCTAGTCTTGAAGACTAAAAGATCTAACTTGTTTACTTATTCCACCTTCGCATAATATTATTACTCTTCATTGAATCTATCAGGAAAAACTCAAAACATGGAAAGCCAAATGATACAATTAAGTATGATTTAGATTAGTTATGGTTCATTGCAGTCTGCAGCAAATTTGCATTTCTTGTAGGATGAAGATAGAACGGACGATGAAGGGTAAAGATTTGGAGGTGGATAGAGACAGCTCTGACGATAATAGCTCACCTCCGATCGTGACTTATCACGAGCCTGATACTGAGCTCTGACTTCGATTTCTTTCATCTGCGAGTTCTCAGGATGAAGAGATTCCCATTGTAAGCGATGGTGAAGAAGGGACCCGAATATAACCACAATCTTTCTTGATTACTCTATAGGCCCTTAAATTTTTCCAACTTGTTTAATCGGGTTTCTGAATTTTTCCTTGCAACTGGATCCTTAAAGTATATGTTTTATTTTTGTTCAAGTTCATCTTTTCGTTAAAATGAAAACTAAAGTGCTAGCGTGGATTGACACATTGGTGCCACATTGATATTGACTGGACAAGTTGGTATTTATGTGTAATTCCCTGAGAGAAGAGAGAGAGAGAGAGAGAGAGAGAGAGAGAAAGAAAGGGAAGGCTGCAAGGGCAGGTGGCAATGCTGGTGCGCCGCTCGCGCACCGACAAGGGCCATTGATTCTTTGTCGGCTGTGACATCATAATGTCAAAATTAGGCGATTGTTGGGGCTACACAAACCAAGAGTTGATCGCTGGGTCTTGTGACTAGGACATTGGAGATTAGTTAGTTGTTTCGAGTAATGCTTAGTAAAATTGAATTGCTATGAAGAATTATGAAAAAAAAGAAAAAGAAAAAAAAAACGTGATGTGGATACCTTCAATCTTGAGGTGCCCCGTATATTTGAATAAAGTGTGAATGGAATGGATGGAAATCGATTTAAACATCAAGAGGAATAAAGTTGATCGGAAATAAAAGTGGGAGAGGGGAAAATTAGATGGAAAGCAAGAGCTTTGGGCAAGAAAATCAAAGGAGATCAAGTGCAGAACCTAAAGGTAAATGAAATGGAATAAAGTTGATCGGAAATAAAAGTGGGAGAGGGGAAAATTAGATGGAAAGCAAGAGCTTTGGGCAAGAAAATCAAAGGAGATCAAGTGCAGAACCTAAAGGTAAATGAAATGGGAGACTTGAAACTAATGTACTTAAGATATAAATAACATTGGAATTGAGAATGGATTTAAAATTATAAATAAATAATGCTAAGAAGTTGAAGCTAAAATTGAAAGGCATTGCAAAACTATGAAAGAATGATCGAATAAAAATGCAATAGTTGCATAATTGAGCACCTTTTGCTTTTTTTTTATCACTTGCGTATCTCGTCATATTCTTCTTTGCTTCAATCTATGATCTAATCACAAATTTACCTTGATTTAGCTCATATTTGTTTAACGCAAGGAGATTGGTCATAGATAAGATCTTTTTTGATTCCAAATTCTTCATTAACACCATAGTGATTTTGCGACATTTCATTTTTCCTAGTTTGCCTTGTCCCTATCTTTAAAAGCACACCGCCAATATCCTCTATGGCCATGTGGAGAATTCCGAAAGAGTGTTACATGGACCCTCCCTGACCTCTACGGTGACACACTCACAACCTAAATAAATTAGGATTCTTTAAAAATTTTATTTGACGAAAACAGTAACTTTTAGCCCTCTTTATTCCAACGGCTATAACTCCACAAACCAATCCACCACTCTGAGATTAGAAGGAGATCCAGCGGCCGAAAGTGAAGGAAAGAAGACCGTTGTAAGGGAAGAGCTGTAAGCTTGGCAAAGGAGAGACGAGAGTTCTCAAACTTATCTCTTATTCCACACGATCTCACTTTAAGATACAGAGAGAGTTTTGCCTTGCCAATTAGATTCGAAGGAGCTTGTCCTTTGGTTAGGAATGGCTTCAAGACCGTTGTAAGGGAAGTGCCGTCGGCTTTCGCATTCATCGCTAACTCCACGTTCGCTTCAACCTCTATTACCTCGGCCCCATGTTCACTATGACCTCCCGGATTGCCTTGGCTTCCCCATTCACCTCGCACTCCATGCTCTCCGTCATATTCAAAGTCTCTTCTCTTCGAGTCTCTTCGAGCTTTGATGGGCTTTCAAATCCATAGTCCATTCAGCCCAAGGTTGTCTACGGAGTTGTACCCATTTGCCAGCATAATCTTTCCAACCGCTAGAGCTGAATTGGATAATTCGAGAGTACTCATAAAAGAGCTTACGAGAATATGGATTGTAGACGGTAGCTCAAGGGTATGAGAGTTTGATTCCCCTTTGCATTTAGGCTCCACATCCAGAATGATTGTTTCATGGTAGACTTTGAAGCCTTTTTCCCCATGCAAGATAATAAGCCTACCATTGGCCATAAACCGTACCTTCTGATGGAGGCTAGAGGGGATAGCAACCGCAGTATGAATCCTCCCCAATAGGAAATTGAAGGCACTTGGTATATCTAAAACTTGAAATTGTACGAGGAATAGCACAGGACTAATCAGTAATTTCAACTCGATTTCTCCTATCACCTCCTTTCTCATCCCGTTGAACGTGTCAACGGTTGACTTAGCAGTGCAAATTCTCTTCATCTCAACACCTAGGCAGTGGAGCATAGCCAACAGGGATATATTCAGCGTAAAACCGTTATCAATTAATGCTCTAGAGACAATAGTACCATCATGTTTCATAGAAATATGTAGTGCCTTTATATGGTTACGACCATCGGCAAGGAAGTCTTCATCGGCAATGGAAATCTAATCTTTCAACAAGATGGTCCCCACGAATTCCTCTAATTGGGCGTCGTCGATTGTTTTCGGAATGGGCACCTCTTTAAGGACCTTCAACAAGGTGTTCTTGTGCTTTTTTGAGGACTTAAATAGCTCTAGCAAGGAGATTTGGGCTAGCATTTTTCATAATTGGTTTACTACATTGAACTCACTTGTTCTTACCACGCTCGGGAACCATTTCGCATCTTCCTCATTCATGACTTCCTTTTTGATTCCTCCGATAGGTGCGTAGTAGCGACCTAATCGAGTGACAACATCCACTTCATTCATTTCGTAGTCCAGGGCACTACTTTAGCATCAAACTTAGGAGCAAACTCTAAAAGTATCACTTCATCTTCTTCCGACAACGGTAGTTCGATCACGATTGGCGTTGGGCCCTCTTCCACGATTTCAATTGTGTAGGGCCTTGCTTGCAATTGGTTCGGGTCGCCGAGCACCGGCCAGGCTCAACAACCCCGACCAACCCTCACCCCATTATTGCCAGCCCTTTCGACGAGGGTGGGGCGACAGCAGCAAGTGTCGTGGAGGCCGCCCCTAACTTCCTTTTAATTTTTTTTTGTCTTTTTAATTTAATTTAATTAATATTAAATATCAAATTTGGGGACAAAATGACGTCGTTTTTGGACAATGATTACCAAGTGGACATTCCTACAAGCCACGTAGACAACGCTTTCTTCCCCTTCCCCATCCTTGAAAGATCTAGGCGAGGGCATGCAAGGCTTTCCTATGGTTGGCCATGGTTGTCAGCTCGCCCCACCGACACCGAACCCTTTCAATGTGGATAGTGGGCCGCTAACAGCGAGGGTCACGGAGACCTTCATTGAATTCCTTTTTTTTTTTTTTTTTTTTTTTTTTAAAGTCTTTTTAATTTCGTTTAATTAGTATTATAAATCAAAATTTAGGATAAAACGACATCATTTTGGAACAAGAATTATTGAGTGGACATTCTAGCAAGTCACGTAAATAGCTTTATAAATAGAATAACGCCGTGTCGGATTTCCAGCAAGTCTCACCGGAGTTGGCACTCAACTGTCCAATTTTCAAAAGAAAGTGACACTTAATTGTGCCTTTTGGAAATTTTGGTACTTATGTGTCTACCTATATCAAGTTTTGGCACTTGAGATGTCTTTCTTTCCCAATAGGGCTATAGATATAATCTGAATTGGATATATCCTGATGGTTGACCCCATTCCCAATGATTTCTATGACTTTCTTCACAATTTGGGGTAGCCAAATACAAAAATTGCCTTCTAAAAAAAAGACAAAATCAAAATCTTGTACGACGATATTAACGTCTCTTTTGCTAGTGAAGTAAAAGGTTCTTAATTAGCGTTGGGAAAATATTTATGTGTTTCTTTTTTTTTTTAGCTTCTATTAAAGATTTAATTATATTCTTTCATGGAAATAAATGATTTGAAATTTTTTTCTAAATACGATCACTTGTATTATTTGAAATAATTAGTCAATGAAAATATTTTTATTATCATTAATAACTTATACCTATGAAAGCTTTATTTAATTAAAGGGCTTAAGGCCCTGTCCGCCCAAGCTGGGCCCATAAAGCTCGGCCCACGGGAATAAGGCCCGTGGAAAGAATAGGGTATAAAAGGGAGAGAGAGAGAGAGAGAAGACGTTTTGTTGAAATCATAATTTACGTACGTCTTTTCTCTCCCGCGTGTTTTCTCTCTCAAAAGGAACAGTAGGCATACGGCTTTCAATTCTTCCCTTCAAGGCTTCATCGGATCAAATTCGACCGGATTTTCTCCCTCCATTGGCGTCGGTGTCTAATCTGTGGATTAAAAGGTACGCTCGACTCTGTGGTGTGCTTTAGGATCGGTGATACGTGTCGTTTTCTTGGGCTTCGTCTTCCGCTTGATTTAGGGGTTCGATTCGGTGTCGAATCCAGTTTTCGGGGATCCGTTATTCCCAACATTGGTATCAGAGCCCTAGTTCACGTTTTCCCGATCAATTTGATGTGTTTTGATTGATTTTTCACAAAAGGAACTTCGGCCGTACGGATCGGGGCGAGCAATCCCGACACCCGAGACTTCTTCGGCCATTTTTATGAGTTTTCGAATGTCAAAACCAAATTCTTAAAGCACTGGGAGAAAGAGGACGTCGAGACGAGTCTGGAGATGCCTCGAGCGCCTCGGGGAGACGCCGCACGCGCCCACACGCGCGGCCGGAAGGCGCTGCGCGTGGGCGCGACGCGCCCGGAAGCGCTGGATCGCCCGGCGCGTGCGGAACACGCGCGCCCGGTCGGCGTGAATCGGCGCGTGCTCGCCGCCGGCCGGCGAACCGGCACGCGCCGGTCCGCGGACCGACGCGTGCGACGTCAAGCATGACGTCACCCAACGGTCGATAACCGCTGGGTGACGTCATCGATGACGTCAGCGATGACGTCGGTTGACCGGGCGCGCCCGACCCGCCCGAACCGACCCGACCCGACCCGACCCGACGATGGCACGCGCGTGGCACGTGCCGCCGACGCGTCGTGTGACGTCAACCGCGCGCGCACGCGCGCGGTGCGTGCGGCCGGTCCGCCCGAACGGTCCGACCGGTCCGGTCCGACCGACCGTTGACCGACGACCGACGAGCGTTGACCGTTGACGACCGTTGACCGACCGTTGACTGTTGACCGACCGTTGACCGTTGACTTTGACCGTTGACCCAAAAAAAAAAAAAAAAAAAAAAAAAAAAAAAAAAGAAAAGAATGTGTTTCTTTTTCAATTAAGTCTATGTGGATTATATGTAATCCCTTATTTGTTCTGCATTTGTTGCAGGAACAATGCCTCCCCGAGGTTGCGCACACCTATTCACGCAAAGGACCGATGAACAAAAGGAAAGGCATCTAAGTTGATAGGCCGAGCGATCGATCATCGATGGGAGAGTGGTGACTTAATTGATCACGTCCTTGAAGTCAACGGGAAAATTCAACAGGTCATATGGAATGGTCGTCCTATGTCACGTCGAGAGATGGTGCGATTTTTCATAAGCACTCTTCCACCTGAATGGCAAGATGTGTTGAATCGCATATGGGATGTCAACGGAGCTGCTTCCTATAAGAAAATTGTGATAGATTTTGTAAATGAATATTACTGTATTGTTACAAGGGAAAAGATCAAGAAATTGAACAAAAGAGGATCTTTCCCAGTTCGTGTGCTGACTATGTGTTAGTTGTATTGGCTGATGATGTATGTTAAGTGTGCTTTGTGGACATATAATGTATTGTTTACTACCCGATTGTTATTGATGTAACAACTGATATGTTAGTTGTATTGATTGAAAGCATTATTGTTTTATTGGAATTCAATTATCTTTGCTTTCATTATTGCTTTGGTTCTTTGTGGGTAATTAGCTGTGGGTAGTTTTAGAAGTTTTTTGTAGCTTCATAGAATTGATTTTGCATATGACAATCATATTAATGATAGTTTTAAGTTAGGATTTTTGGAGGATGATTGGAAACGTAGTGACCTTTTGATTCTAAAGCCTTACTTGAAATTATTTATTAATATGATGGGTCTATGCAAATAGGGATGCATAAATGATAGGCATTAATAATTCGTGCATATTTTGTCGATTTGTTCATATCAATGGCTTCACGCCACAAAGAGCATAGTTGCTTGAGCTGAACAAAGGTGAAAAGCTCAATGGAGACAACTATGAGATTTGGCAAATGAAAATCCAGTATGTCTTTGGAAGAGCAAGAAGCACTTGAGGCTCTTGTCATGACCATGGAAGAACCCGAAGAGGGAACCACCGCACAAAGACAAAAGAAACAAAGAAGCTTTCTTAGCGTGGAAAAGAATGAACTCTCTAGCTCGCATCACGTTGTTGAGCAGCATGGAAAATGACGTCATGCGAGAGTTTCGGCGTTTTGATAATGCCAAGGAATTGTGGGAGGCATTGGCAGCTAGATATGGTCATACTTCGGTGACTAGGCGAGGCAGCTCACTATCGGGTTTGACTCTTATAAGAAGCCTCATGGTCGACCATGAAGCAACATCTTAGAAAGATGTCAAACATGATAACGAGCTGAAAGATGCTGGCCATGTCCTCACGGATGAGCAGCAAGTGCAAGCAGTGATTCGTTCCTTGCCTCGAGTTGGGAGCATATGAAGGTGCACCCGACTCATAATGAAAACATCAAAACCTTTGAGGATGCGATGCGTCATCTTGAGCTGGAAGAGGACCGCTTTGTTGGCGGCTAAGCCGGATGCTGAACTCTATTATGCTGGTTCTAGCTCAAATGGAGCTTCGAGCTCCAAGCGCAAGCGCCCTAATTGGTTTGATAAGGGGAAAGGCAAGGAAGAAGCAGGTCCTTCAGGGAAGAAACCCAAATTCAACCAACATGGAAGAGGGAAGCGTCCTCACATGAAAAAGCTTGCAAGGGTGAAATGCTACAACTGTGACAAGAAGGGTCACTATGCTCGCGACTGTCGTGAGCCAAAGAAGGTATGCACCCCTTGCACTTTTCAGAACTTTGCTTATGTGTCGAGTTCTGTGTTCTTAACCGAGTCTAATCCTTTGTGGACTGTGGATTCAGGAGCGACAGACCATGTAGCGAAGGATAGAGGATCCTTCGTGGAATTCCGACGAGTACCAACCGGAACTAAGTGGATCTATGTGGGAAACAACTCCAGCTGAAGTGAAAGGAATTGGCACATGCCAACTAAATATGCGTGGTGGACGCACTTTGTTCCTTCATGATGTGTTGTATGCTCCGGAGATTCGTCGGAATTTAGTGTCTGTATTAATGTTGGTTAAATTAGGTTTCAATATGAACTTCTGTAGTAGAGGTGTGAATTTGTTTTTGGAGACAAATTACTATGGTTGTGGCTATTTTCTTGATGGTTTTATTGTATTGGATATTGAGTATATTAATGCAAATGTTTGTTATTCCCTTATCACATCTTCTAATACCTATGATAATGATGTGAATGTGTGGCATGCTAGACTTGGTCACATTGGCCAACAACGTATGAATAGACTAGCCAAAGAGGGCTTGTTGGGTAACATTGAAAAAGTCGATTTACCCATATGTAAGCATTGCCTAGAAGGAAAAACAACACGGAAACCATTTGGGAAAGGGAAAAGAGCTGAATTTCCTTTGCATTTAATCCATTCGATGTCTCGTGGTCCAATGAATGTGAGAGGAAGGCATGGGGCTGTTTATTTCATCACCTTTATTGATGATTATACTCGATTCGGATATGTCTATTTGATTTCTCATAAGTCTGAAGCAATAAGTTGTTTCAAAAGGTTTATGAACCTGGTAGAAAATCAATTAGACAAGAAAATAAAAACATTGAGATCCGATCGAGGTCGAGAATATTTATCGATGAGTTCAGAAAATTATGTGATGAAAAAGGAATAGAAAGACAGTTGTCTATTCCGTATACTCCTCAACAAAATGGTGTTGCGAGAGAGAAGAAACAGAACCCTACTGGAAATGGTTAGGTCTATGATGGCGCATGCTAACTTACCTATCACCTTTTGGAGTGATGCATTGTTAACTGCTGCCTATATACTTAACCGGGTGCCTTCCAAATCGGTTACTTCCACTCCATATGAGTTATGGACAGGTAGAAAACCGGACTTAAGTTTTCTTAAGCCATGGGGTTGTGCTGCCTACACACATGAGTCCTCTCACAAATTTGGGAAATTAGGTCCCAGAGGAAAGAAGAGTATTTTCATAAGATACTCAGAACACTCAAAAGGGTATGTGTTCATTGGTGAGCAGGAAAGTGGGAGTGTAACTGAATATGAATCACGAGATGTCACATTCTTAGAGGATGAGTTTCCTAAGAAGGGCGAAATAGGGAAGATCACTCCCTATTTGAGACTTTGGATCAAGATAATGATATTGGTGGAGTTCATCCAAGTGGGAGCGTAATAGGGAATGATGTGCAAAGTGTACAATCTCCCGTAAGGCGAACAAGTCGCCAAAGTATTCCCCGTCGACGTTTTGACATTGAAGGGGAAACTTTTATGGTTGCTCCACAAGATGAGGATGAGCCAAGAAATATCAATGAGGCTCTGAAGTGCCCTAGTAAAGAAAAATGGATTCGTGCAATGGAAGAGGAAATGGAGTCAATGGAATCAAACCAAGTCCGGGAACTGGTTGATCTTCCAAAAGGACGCAGAGCTATTGGGAACAAATGGGTTCTCAAAATAAAGCGAAAGGCTGATGGCTCGATAGAAAGGCATAAGGCTCGCCTTGTGGCGAAAAGGGTATAATCAACAGGAAGGAATTGATTATGAAGATACATTTTCTCCCGTAGTGAGATTTACCTCAATTCGCATTATTCGGCAATAGTAGCTAGTCGGATCTTGAGTTACATCAAATGGATGTAAAGACTGCTTTCCTCAATGGAGAATTAGAGGAAGAAATATATATGGAACAACCTACTGGTTTCATAGTGAAAGGCCAAGAAGAAAAAGTATGTCGACTTTTGAGGTCGATATATGGTCTTAAGCGATCATCAAGACAATGGTATATACGTTTTCATAATGCCATAGTGGCATATGATTTTACAATGATTGATGAGGATCATTGTGTATATATCAAAAGATCCAAGGATCAATTTGTGATCATATCATTATATGTTGATGATATACTAATTGCCGGAAGCAATATGGAGTTGGTTAATACTTGTCAAGAGATGGTTGTCTTCTAACTTTGAGATGAAGGATATGGGTGAGGCTGCATACATTCTTGGAGTTAAGATTTCGAGAGATCGTTCGAAGAGATCGTTGTCTCTTTCGCAAGAAACCTATATAAATAAGGTTCTTGAACGATTTCGTATGCAAGACTGTAAACCCATAGACACTCCTATTGCAAAAGGTGAAGGATTGAGCCATAGACTGTGTCCAGGGACTCCACAAGAGAAGGAACAGATGAAACATGTTCCTTATGCTAGTGCTGTTGGAAGCTTGATGTACGCTATGATGTGTACAAGACCCGACATATGTTTTGCGGTTGGAATGGTGAGTAGATACCAATCCAACCCGGGTCCAGCACACTGGAAAGCCGTGAAGAGAATACTAAGGTATCTGAAGGGAACTGCTGATTTCAAGTTGAATTATCAAGGAAAGGATCTGCGACTTGAAGGCTATTCAGATGCTGATTGGGGAGGAGATTTAGATGAAAGAAAATCTACCTCGGGTTTTGCTTTCTTGCGAACAATGGCGCCATATCATGGAGCGGTAAGAAGCAAACGTGCATAGCCTTGTCCACGATGGAAGCTGAGTTCGTGGCGTTATCGCAGCGGTACAAGAAGCAGTTTGGCTTAAGAGATTTTTGGATCATTTAGGTGTTATTGAGAAAGCTGCAAATCCATTGTTGGTTAACTGTGATAGCCAAGCAGCTATAGCGTACACCAAAGATCCAAAGTATCATGGCAAGACCAAACATATAGATACCAAGTATAACTTTGTAAAAGATATGGTTGCACGAAAGGATGTGAACTTGCAGTACATATCTACGCATAGAATGGTAGCAGATCCTATGACAAAGCCAATACCTAGAGATGTGTTTTGTGGTCATGTAAAATCTCTAGGATTGCGTAGAGTCTGATGTACTGAATTGTAATTTCCCTGAATTGTTCACATTTATGAAATTTTGTTTTTTCATTGATTAATGCCTATGAATCTTAGTATAATCTTTATGCATCTTAATGCTCAATGCATTATTTTAAGTTGAGAAGTATGTCGGACAGATATAAGATTAGCCCACTCACACGGGTAATCGCCTCTGTTTACTATGTGATAAATAGAGATGAGACTGTTTTTAAGCTTATTATCTAGGTGATAATCGAGAGCGCAAGCTTAAAATACGTATGTCGCCTTAACGAGTGTTAAGATGAGGACATAATACTAAAGATGTCTGAAAGTAAAATACCCCACACATTTTACTTTATCTGTCTAAGATGCCGATGTGAGTTCGATAAATTTTGTGAATAAGTAGATAGGTGAACTCAAGTTAGACATTGGGTATGTCTGAACTATCATCTGTACGGTATTGAAAGGTGTAGACATACGCTCCATGGGAAAGGAGTTAATACCGTAATACGTATTTCATACTACGTATGCATGAGACGACCAATAAGAGTGGCAAAAAGTTTGATCTCAACTTTTATGACGTGTGAGACTCTTGAGGAAAAGAGTTCCTCAATTTTGAAGTCCCCTCGGGACTCTTACTTATTCTCAAGATTTCTATTTAGTGTTTGCTATCTTAGTGTGTTGCCAATGGTCATGAGATGATTCGATCTAATGGGGCATTTCTAGAAAAGCAAGCTAGACTAAAATTGAGAGTTTGAAGGAAAGAGGAAGATCGATTTTGAAGAATCACATTATAGTTTTGTATTCACTGGTCGACCAATTATAACTGTCTTTGTGATAATTATAATTGTGAATACAATATATATATCATGTTTAAAAGAGATCAAGGAGATATAAATGTGATCGATCGATCTAGGGTACTGCATACTAAATCTACTCGGAGTGTGACGCCCATTATGAGCTGCTATATATTCCTAACGAGATGTATAGCAACGAGCTCTCAAAGTATGCTGGTCGCACGGATTATTCACCGGTATGAATGTTGAAGAGAGGTAAAGAGAATCTGTTCGGCCCACCTTGTGCGAGTGGGAGATGAAAGCTTTATTTAATTAAAGGGCTTAAGGCCCTGTCCGCCCAAGCCGGGCCCAGAAAGCCCGGCCCATGGGAATAGGGGCCCATGGAGAGAATGGGGTATAAAAGGGAGAGAGAGAGAGAGAAAGACGTCTGTTGAAATCATAATTTACGTACGTCTTTTCTCTCCCGCGTGTTTTCTCTCTCAAAAGGAACAGTAGGCATACGGCTTTCAATTCTTCCCTTCAAGGCTTCATCGGATCAAATTCGACCGGATTTTCTTCCTCCATTGGCGTCGGTGTCTAATCTGTGGATTAAAAGGTACGCTCGACTCTGTGGTGTGCTTTAGGATCGGTGATACGTGTCGTTTTCTTGGGCTTCGTCTTCCGCTTGATTTAGGGGTTCGATTCGGTGTCGAATCCAGTTTTTCGGGAATCCGTTATTCCCAACATGAATAGTCCTACGGACTCTGAATTTCGGTCCACTTTTTTGGGTTGTAACTCGTAAGCAAAGCACACGTCATTAAAGTGGGATTCTCTAGCCATGGCATGGACAAGAAAGTGACAGAAGAAGACCTTCACTTCCTGTCCGGCAGCTTGTACGAAGAAGAGAAACCCAGTCGTTTCAACTTTCCCTTGATTTTGTCGAAGCTCGTGTCAGCTCCGAGCATGGGCAAGCGAACCGACCATCCTCTCGTTGGGTGACAACGAAGAGAGAGATAGAGAGAGAGGGGCCGGATACTGATGACGTCTGTGGCTGCCGACCAAGAACCTCCAATGCCCACCTCGGCGGCCGGAACGAGCAGCGGCGCCACCGCGATAGGAGCAGGCTTCCAGGTGTTCCTGAGCTTCCGAGGGCCCGACACTCGCCGCGGGTTCACCGACACCCTCTACCACGCCTTGGTCGACGCCGGGGTCCGCGTCTTCAGAGACGACGACGAGCTCCGCGTCGGCGAAACGATCGGGGGAGCGCTTCTGCGGGCGATCGACGATTCCAAGCTTTACATCCCCGTCTTCTCCAGAACGTATGCTTCCAGCAAATGGTGCCTCCGCGAGCTTGCGCGGATCGTGGACGACACGTCTAGATCGAAAGGGAGCAAGAAGATACTGCCCATTTTCTTCGACGTCGAACCCGACGATGTGAAGCTTAAGACCTCTCTGTACAGCGATGCTTTGGTGGGGCATCAGAAGAAATTTCCCGATGAAGTGAACGCGTGGCGAGAGTCTCTTGTAAAGGTTGGTAAAATTAAAGGATGGAGCTTGAAAAATTTTGGAGGGTAAACTCTGCAGATCCTTTAACTTTCTTTTGCATCATCTCTACGATGAATTGATAGACTAATTTCCACGTGTGTGCAAATGGGATGTCTAAAGAATGAAATTTCGTTCTTTTGTTATCCCGTATTGTTAATTCAAACTTTCTTGTAAGAAACATTGACATTTGGTGAATTTGCTCCCCGTGACTTGATAAGCTTGATGAATTTGCTTTTTGGTTTGATTCCAAGTCTTATGAGTTATCTTGCATTGTTGAATTATGTCCTTGGAGGTTGTGTTATGCGTTTATGAATGAATAAGTCATCCTAATTTTGCAAGTTCAATGAAGGACACTGACCTGCACTTTGACTCAGGAGTCAGTGCCTAAGTTCTTCAGCTCAATTAACAAAGGATGAGCAAGAGTAATAAATTCCATTTGGTTATAATTCCCCTGATACAATAATGTCACTCCAAACCGGGGTCAGTATTGCTTTAGGGACATATTTCAACCTGCTCTTGGTGTATTTGGACTATTTAAAGATTAGTAAGGAATAACAAGACCTACCCAATCTGATAAATTTTGAGGCAACCCGATTGGACATTGTCATGAGTTTCGTGATGAAAGCGGAGGGCCTAGTCAAACTAATTTTGTATTCCTTTTTTGAGTTCTGATATGAAAGTTCTCTTTGTTATTATAGAGAGTTCATATGTATTAAGGTATTGTGAGTTCTTTTGTTTGTGTACTCTGAATTTGATAATGAATTCTATGCTCATTTGCCTGTGGATGCTGGCCAATGGTCATACCACATAGGTTATGATAGCAATTTCTCCCTCTGTCTATTTATTTTCTTGTTTATTTGTTGGTTTAAGATTGACAGTATCATATTCAGACTTCTTCCTCGAATCCTCATCAAAGACACATAATGTTGAAATCCGATTGCATTGGGTCCTGTCATATACATTCTTGGAGGTTACAAGAACTTGCATATATCATTCTTTCCCACTAAAAAAATGTGTTCTTGTTGACAGCCAAGGAGAGCTTACAAAACTGGTTGTTGAGGAGGTGTTGGATGAGCTCAAGACTAAACACAGATATGTGACTGAACATCTAATTGGAATGGATGACCGAGTAGTAGCCATAAAAAAATCATTAGACATTCACGCTGGTGGTGTATGGCTTTTTGGGATTCACGGGATGGGTGGTATAGGTAAAACAACCCTTGCCAAGGTCGTCTTCAATCAACTATCTTCTGAATTTGGAAACTGCAGAAGTTTCCTTGACAATATCCGAGAACAATCAAACAAGGATGGGTTAGTCAAGTTGCAGGCCAGATTAATATCCGACATTGTTCATTCCAGAGTTATAGGCAAAATTGATGACATTGGTTATGGAATGAAGAGGATCAAAGAAACACTTTGCAATAAGAAGGCTCTGATTGTTCTTGATGATGTGGATAAGAGCGAACAAATTGAGAAATTGATCGGAAGTTCTTTATATTCGGGAACTAGAATAATTATCACAACAAGGAATAGAAGTTTGCTGCAAATTAGGGGATCTAAGTATGATATTCTAGCTTATGAAATGCTGGAGATGAATTCTAAGGATGCGCTTCATCTTTTCAGTCGACATGCATTCTGTGGAGACTCACCACCAGATGATTATAACCACCTTTCAAAAGAAATTGTCTGTGTCACAGGAGGACTTCCTTTGGCTCTTGAAGTTATAGGCTCATTACTTTACTGTAAAGAGGAAGTAACATGGATAGAGACATTGGAAAAGCTACGAAGCATACCAGAGGAGGAGGTCCAAAAGAAGTTGAAGATAAGCTTCGATGTCCTTGATGAGTTTCAACAGCATATTTTTCTTGATATTGCATGCTTTTTTATTAGTGAGGATATTACCGATCCCATTTACATGTGGACTGACTGTAGATTTTGCCCACAAAGTGGGATCAAAGTCCTTATTAATATGTTCTTGATAAAGTTATTAAAGAACAATAAGCTTTGGATGCATGATCAATTAAGAGATCTTGGAAGGGAAATTGTTCGTCAAGAAAATCCGATAGACCTTGAGAAGCGTAGCAGGTTATGGATCAGAGAAGAGATACTCGATGTCATAAGTTCAAAACAGGTAAAGTGAGAAAAACTAGTACTTTTGGAAATGAAATATTATATTCCCTGTTATTAGAAATTCAATTGTCCGCTTAGTAGCTTTCTTTTCCTTGATCCTTTTATTTAAGCTGTGAAACAAAATAGTTATTTGTCAACAAAACTTCTACTCATCGTCCTAAGTCTTTATGGGCAGAGGAAGGGAAAGGTTCAAGGACTTGATTTAGATGGAAGGCATACTCAGATCCTACTTACAAATGATGAGTTTGAAAGGTTCCCACAATCAAGGTTTCTTAAATTATGCAATGGAACCTTTTTTGGAGACTTTGTGAATTGCCGTACAAAGCTAAGATGGATATCTTGGGATTCTCCTCCTCCAGATATTAGGGTGGCCAATATGTATCTACAATATGTAGTTGTTCTTAAACTGTCTACCAATCACTTCAATGATATGGATGTATGGAGCCTAATCGAGGTATGCTATATGTTTACTTGTACTCTAATATTCTCTTCTCAAAATCATTAGATGTTCCGTCATTTGGAAGCTTCATTTATTTTGGCAGAGGGCATGCAAATTGAAAGTTCTATCTCTTCAACGTTGTCGTAGCATAACAAGAACTCCAAACGTCTCTGGATGTTCTACTTTAGAGAGGCTGACTCTTTGGGTATGTGATAATTTGATGACAATTGACAGCTCCATTGGGATGTTAAAGTGCTTGGTTGACTTGGATATTTACCACTGCCCCCTTGAAGAGTTGCCTGATGAAATTGGAGGGCTAGTGACTCTTAAGCGCTTCTCTTTAAAATGCTGTATTAGGCTGAGGAAACTCCCCGAGTCTATTGGTAACCTAAGATGCCTATCAACTTTTGACATTTCATATACCTCGATTAATGAACTTCCAAATTCTGTTGGAGGGCTGCCGAAACTTGAGTTTTTGCATGGAATTGACCGAGCTAAAGGAACTCCCAAAGCCTATTCTTAACTGGGCATTATTGCTTGAGTTGGATATGTCAATTGCAAAAATCATTGAATTACCCGAATCAATCGGAAATCTAAAAATGTTGAAAGTGTTACGGGTGGGTCATAATCCAATAAAGAAGTTCCCTCATGCTCTTGGAACATTGAAGAATCTTGAAGAGCTACGTGCCCAGAGTTGTAAATTGGAAGGTGAAATCCCTACCTAAATTGGAGAGTTGTCCATGCTGAGAATCTTAGATTTGAGTTTTAATGGAAAAGTTAGCTTGCCAAGGACAATTGTTATGCTTCCTCTCCTGCAAATGCTGGACTTGCATACGTGTAATGAGATTCAAGATTTGCCAGAGCTTCCCTCTAGTTTGACCAATCTAGTGCTGGAATCCCGTTCTCTGCGATTTGTCCCTGATCTCTCAAACCTTACTAACTTGTTTACATTGGTCCTCTCTGATGAATCTATGGTTACAGGCACAACAAGCATAAGACAAACTTGTGACATGCGATGGTTACAGAGTTTATCCAAACTGAATGAATTGGACTTATGCCTGTTAAATATCCCTGCACCGCCTACAGAACTGGGCTCCCTTTCTTTTCTGGAAAAACTTGCTTTGTATGGACTAGACCTACAATCCCTCACAGAGCTTCCATCATCTCTGTTGTACTTACGAGTCCATAGTTTCAACTCAGCAGTAATACCCATGTCCAACTTGAGACACTTGTCATTTTTCAGACTCTCACGATCAGAGGTGAAGGAAATTCAGCTTGATGGGCTTCATCAATTGGCAAGTTTGAGTGTGTCGGACTGTGAACTCCTGGAGAGGCTATCCTTTCCGCCAAACATAAATGAAATTTCTGTTATTGGTTGCCCAAAGCTAGTTGAGATTCATTTTCCTGGTGTTTTGGAATCGCTTGAGAGATTGGGTATCGAGAAGTGCGAATCTGTTGAAAGGTTAAGTTTTCTGCTGGAGCAAGGATGTGATGAGCTGACATTTTGTGAGGGGAGATTGTCCCTTTTATCAAGCGCCTTCAAGAAGCTCAAAGAATTCAGTGTTGTAGAGTGCCCAAAGCTAGTTGAGATTCAAGTTGTCGGTATTCTGGAATTATTGCAGATATTTTCTGTGGACGGGTGTCTGGCTATGGAAAGGTTAGGTGGTTTATCAAACTTGAAGAACCTCAAGTCATTAAATATGAGAGAGTGCAGTGCTCTTCAAGCCGTTGAGGGCCTCAATCAATTGGAGTGCTTGTGTCGATTGCTTGTTGGTGATTATGGGTCATTGGGAAGGTGGATTGATGTATCAAGTGCGAAAATTCCAGATGAATGCGAGATGTTAATTTGGGATTGCAGTGGTTCATTAAGTGAGATTTGTCCACGTAAAATTGATTGCGTCTTATTCAATCACTACAGAGAGAGGATTCTTCTTGGACCAAACCAGGTGCACCTTCCTCTTCCTGGCTTATGTTTCTTCGTTGCAAGTGCAACTCGCCCTTTCCCCTCTACCTGTCATTTCTTCCATGTATCATATTTATTTTATGTAGAGTATTTTACTCTGGTAGCACTTTAGAGAGTATTTTTTGTGTTCTGATAACAATTGTTGGTTATGGTACTTTAACTGTTATGTTTATTGGGTGTTTAACTGATACCATTTCTCGTACGCTGTGGTGGGTAATCAGAGAATAACTGTACTAGGAAAATCAAGACACTTGTACCATATTGTGGTGCACGTAAAATAAAACAATTTCATCTCACACTCTGTTTGTAAGGCATTACCTTTTTTTGGACGACACAGAGACATTACTTTACCATGACAATCTGTTCACCCGTACCACACACAAAATACTTACCTTTCATGAATGAGCATATTATGTGTACTACATAATTAATAGCATGCCTCGGTCATATTAAATGGGCCATATTAGTCCAACTGCAAAGAAATCTTTCTCAATAAAAATTAAAGTACGAAGAACCTTCATTTCTCAATGCATTTCTTTAGACAAAAACTCCATTTTTTCCTCTTTCCAGATGGTAGATATTTCTTAACATGTGATATTACATCTTTATCATCTCAGAAAAGTAATTGTATTTTTTTAAAATGGACTTATTGATTCGAAGCAAGGTTAGCTAATCAATCTACAGATAGATTGCTTTCGCGTCTGCCCTGCTTCTGACTTGCTTCTTGTTTGAAGGAAGGTCTAGTAGGCATGTTGAATCAACTTTGCAGGCCGTTGTTCCTACCATATGGAAAAATTGAAAGGGGAAACCCATGATTCTGCTCATACAGAGGACGATGTAACTATAGAGCTAACATAAATCCAGGCCAATCACCAGTGTTGTTTCAGGGAAACTGCTCCACAAGTTTAACCTACTAGCCCAAGGCGAAACTCTGACCATTCAAATTGAATTAGAGAGAGAGAGAGAGAGAGAGAGAGAGAGAGAGAGAGTCTCTAGTTGACAACTTATTCTGCTACTCATTTGTCTGTAACCTCATTTGCATACTGCTGAATTTAGAGAACATTTTGAGGAATGTAGAATCCTTTTGAAACAACAGCTTATTCTGTAACCTTATTTGCAATCGAATAAGTGCTTGCACACTGATCTTCCTAACAGAAAGTCCCATTCAGAGTTGATAATATTTTTGCCATCTCCCCTGTTGCGTCTAGTTAAAACCACCTATTAGTGTTCGAAGCAAAGAAGTGCTCATAAACTGACTTGACACGGGCTTCTCACTGAAGGACAATTCCTCAAGCAGTGAAGTAAAAAATTCAAGCTTGTTTTCATAGAACTGACAATCTGAGGATGCCAAGAGTTTCTCACAAATTGTGCTTCTTTTGTTAGAAGCTTTTTACGTACAACTATTGGATGTCACTACTTCTTCGATCACATATTGTGTTTCTCAAGATTTTTCTGATACTCTTACGGACCTGGCCTTTGAAAGCAGGCTTCTATTGGATGCCTTCTTTAAGGTTTTAAGTTTATGGACCCAAAGAAAATGTTTAGCTCTTAGAATCTCTTAATAGCATTTCTATGCTTCATTAGTGTGAATGTGCTGACACCAGTCTTTTGTGTCTTTTCAGAGGAATTTAACTTCGAAGCAGTTACTGAAATTAATCATTTAACAACTCTAATTATGTGTGTTGTGAATGCGGAACTTCTCCAATGTTGCTTATGCTTAGTTTTATGCAAAAATTTCACGACCCCATTTTTTATTTCTGTATGACAGTAAAACATTGGACTGTTATTTATTTCTTATAATTTATCTGTTGCAACGTCCATGGTATAGATTCCTGTGCTGTCTCTTATAGCTCAAGGAGACATCGTTATTGCTTGGAGGAAAATGAGGAGTCATGTCACTGATTCCATGCTTCTTTGGTTTTAAGTATGTATTCATTTTTATTATTAGTGTAGTAGGTCCTGTAGTGTAGCCCTTCGTAAGGAGTCCATGAAAGCCTCAATTTTGTTTTGCTTCTGTTTTCAGTGTGCTCTAATATGTTGCCGAAAAACTGAAATTGTATGTTCACCCAAATATTTGAAGAATACTTCGGTAAATGACTTTGTTATGCTTTATAGGTGCATTTTGCCAACAGATACGAAATTTCGTTCTACTGGTCATATTTCTGTTCACAACTTCTGGTTTTCTGAATCTCATAACTATTTTCGTTTCTTTTTCTCAGTCAAGTTTTCTTTCATCAAGTGTATTATCATTAGAGTCGCTCAGCTTCTGGGCTTGTTATGATTTGATTGAAGTTTCCGGCGTCAACATGCTCGAGATAATTGTGTATGTTGCCATGTCTAAATTTTTGTCAAATGTTTTGATCCCGAGTCTATTAACTACAAGGAAGAAGGCTAGGTACATACTGCACCTGTAAGTCCAATGCTTTGCACTCTCAATGAAATTAATGACTAATTACTGAGCGTTGATTTCTGATGGTGGCCAAGAAAATTGAGTTTCTATTTGGAATTCCGAGCACTGGACTGATGGCACTGACACATATAGAAGTGCAATAGTTAAGGAGATGAGAGCCGTCTTCAGTTTTATCAGCTTGTTTACTTTCTCTTGAAATCTGATCTGCTTTTGACTAGGGTGGATTTGTTGCCTTTCCTTTCGTCATTGATACTTATGTGTTGTGTAGTGTTAACTTTGAGTCAAATGGGGGTTCCAAGCTCATAATGTCGAAGTATGTTCGGTCTCAACTGTTCAACACCTTGTGATGGGAGATCAAAATGGGAGCTCAAATTTGAACTCTTGAAATGCCTAGGGGGGTTAAAATTTCACTCAGTGACTCAAACTTATTGAGTTATGAGCCCAATTTATATCCAACGTGAAATCATTCATTGCATTCACACCTAAGCCACCCTTAGTGCTCTTGCATGTGTGGTAACGAAGACCCACCTATAGAACCCAACATGATTTTCAACTTTGGTTTCATTCATCATAATTTTCTTAAGAACATGAGCCTCTCCTTGTAATTCAGTTTTGGATGCCATACAAGAGAGTTCACCTCCTATCCTAGTCCACCGGGAAAAAATAAGTGCAGACTCAATTCCTGCACTTCCGATAGTTCTAAAATGTTGAATTTACTAGGCATCATCTTGAATCTAGTACATAGATGAGAAGATTCAGAGATACGAATATGTTTTTTATGACAGCTAATTTCTTTTTCGATGTCAAACTCCCGGCCAAAAATATTTCTTTCTCATCTTTTGCCGAAAGGAGATTTAGTTCGTTCTTGTAAGTTCTGTAATACTGAAGTCATATTATACGTTATCCTCGTGAAGAAACTTGTAGAAATTGACGACACCGGAGACAAAAGGACAAGGTCGCATGTGAAAGAAGCGAAGACTGACACTCAGGGCTCTTATCGTCTCCACAGTGGATTCTTGGAAATCGCCTTTAAAGTTCGTCTTCCAAGGAGTCATTACAATTCTCGAAGACCAACACACTTTATTCAAAGCCATCGATTCTAACCACTTTTCCTGAAGAGCATAATTAGTGAGGAGCCCCTTGAACGGTTGCTGTGCTGCCAACGCCAGTCTTAAAATATTGAATACTGCTGGAAAAACAGTAATATTATAATCTTGCTTAAGCAAACCAAACAAGTTTGTCTGCATTAGTGCTTCAACCATTATAATGGCGACTTTCGCTTGGCTGTCTTTAAGCTTAGGTATACACACCCATAATTTTTCTATAAGGACATCAAGAGGATCCATGACGACTAAACAATATCAACGAGTTTTCAAGTGCCTGCCCCACTAATCTTAGACTTCCGGTTTTTCCAGTAGCGTTCACCCCAAAGTCCTTCGGAGATACCAAAACCCTAAAATTTCCTCAAGACTTTTAAAATGTTAAACCAAATGTATCTTAAAAAATATTGATACCAGAGATACAAATGCATTTATCGTGATTATTACAATCTACACGACCATCAGTGTTTAGCTGATGAAACTTGGTGAGAGATGCAAGTAAAAATTGAATTAGCACTTAGATATGCTCTCTCACTCAAAACATGGTCGAAGTTTTATAGAAAACATGCGTCACACTCCTAAATTACTCAAAACATGGTCGAACTTTTATAAAAAAAACATGTGTCACACTCTTGAATTAGCTCACTTGAGAGGTATTATCTACTTAAACAAGTGGATTTAATTTGTAGTCAACCTTAAATAATGTAAGGAGATGACTCTACATTCTAATAAAATAAGTTTCTTCTTCACAACTAATCATCGTTATTATAGATTGGATTGCCATCCATATAAATAGAATCTGATTTAGTTACGACAAATCTTTAACTTTGCCAATTGCAACACATTCATCCCATTTTTTTTTTTTTTGTGGCACAAAAGACTCTAAACTTTATATATGTGACACATTTACCTTAAACTTGTATTCGTGTGACATATTTAAAAAATTTGGAATAAATATATCACATGGATGTAAGTTTAAGATTTTTAATGTCACAAAAAAGTTGTTTACAATTGGCAAATTTTGTGATTTTTTGTGACTTTATGCCATTTTTATTAATTTAGTTAGTGGAGAATATGATTACCAATTAGGTGCATGCTTGTTGTTTCTCATTTCTATTTTCTTTATTAATGGAAAAGCAAGTCAAGTCAAAAAGGCACTTGCGAAGTCTCCTTCCCCGCACCTCTCACATACTGCTACGGAAATTATGCATGCGATAATTTGCATCACAACGGTTTGATCACCTTGAAGAGTCTTGGATCGTTGGATAGCAAGAACGCAACATTTTTCAAGCACACAATAGAGTGCGTTATTATGTTAGTGATAAAGTGTCGAAGGCTTAGAATTGTGAAGGAGACGAATTCATACAGAAGAATCAGTAATGCAGAAACTCTTGTACAAAGGAATCGAAGATACATAAGTAAGAAGATATATTTGTAGAGATCAAGATTGATCAATGAAAAACTCTGTGTTCTTCTCTTCTCTTGATCACAATGTACTTCAAGATCTTTACATCAATAGAAAGGAAATCTCTATATTGATTCCATACTCTCATCTATCTCATCTGTATATTGCTGTGCTTTATTTCTACAGAGAATATGATGAGCATATCAGAAGACTTGAAAGACCACACTTCGTAAAAGCTATATACATTTCCTATTTAAGAAGATGAAGACTAACTGAAAAACTAACTTCTGTTTTTGACTTTCTAACTAACTAACGATTTCACATGTCTTCATAGAGGCAATCCGCAATCCGCAATCCGTGTTTATCTTCTTTGACAGATTTTCCATCGTTGATCACAATCTTCATTACTCTTATCTTATTCGTTCATTTTCATTGGTATCAGTCACAGTCACTTCTTCTCTTCTTGCTTGTATCAGCTTCACTTGCTTTTCTCTTTTGCCAACTTCAGCAACCTTAGCAGCATCCTCTGTTCTATGTTGATATATCTTAACAAGAATCAGTGAAGATCACGACATTGATAAAGTATGTTATATAACTATTTTTCGTGATGATGACTACTAGTTATTTTTGTTCGTCGAATATGGGATTGATCTTTTAACATTTATCATTTGTGAAATATAAGTTGAATGTCGGACCAACTCATGTCCTTAAACTGAGTTGTTTATCGGAGTCAACCCAAAACGTAAAATGGGGTAATGATAAACCACGAGGACCTACTTAACCAAATTAGAAAAGGAGCCCTTGGCCGGATTCACGTGAAGCCTTCCCCAAGGTCTGTCTGGGCGTGGTTCAGGAAAATGAAGGCAATCTTGGACCAACTCATGTCCTCAAACTGAGTCGTTTATCGGAGTCAACCCCAAACGTAAAATGAGATAATGATGAACCGCAAGGGCCTGCTTAACCAAATTGGAAAATGAGCCCCAAACTTTGTTAATCTCGTTCAAAACCTCATCATAATCTTTGATGAAATCTAAATATTAATAAATAATTATTTTAAACATTTATTCCCAAAATATTCGAAATCATGGAATATTATTTATTGAACATTGAGATACGACTTCTTTTACCAAAAAAAAAAAAATTGAGATACGACTAAGTATCTCAATCTATTGGGTGTCCATACTTTTTTCAATCATAGGAGTCATCAAATATTACGTGTTTCGTTCTTTGAAATACACCCAGTCGTGCCGCAGATTTCTCTTGAACATGTACTTTCTTCCATCTTCCTATAATGAGGGGTAACTATATTATATTCATTTATTTGTAAAGCATATTACATACTTTTTTTCAAATATTATATACTTCGTTAACTTAATTTAAAAATATACATAGTCATGCAACGGATTCTCTAAACATATAGTACATTTCCTTATATTTGTAACAATGGATGGGTAACTTCATTACCTTTAGTAAAAGTGTGATTGACAATAACCTAATAATCCAATATTTAAACAATAAAATCAGCCCTGAATAATTAAAAAGTCATTGATCACCTAAATGTTATTTTTGGGAGGGAAGTTTTTAAATACTAGTGATAATTTGAAATTTTCGTTTTAGGTTCTAATTTTCTTATAATATGGGTGAATCACATTCACGCTTATTAGAAAAGTCATTGATAAGCTAACGCATTTTGTACTCTCTTCTCTTTTTGTTTACCCTTTCCCACCGTCATATCTACTTAAATATTACAAGAAAATGTTAATCACATAAATATTATAATGATGTGATTCGCGTAACACGTTTATTAAGAATGTCATTAATGATCTAATCCATTTTTCATGTACGTCTCTTTTGTTTTTCTGTTCACCTTTCTCCCACGGTCCACACAATCAAGTGAGGACCTATCAACTCTGGCAATGTGCAATTGGAGAAAACCAAAGGTTTCGCGAGTGATCCTCTTTCTTTGGATGGGGTAGTAGGAGCCAGGAAGATTTGGTTTGCTTTTAATATTTAAATTTGAAGATGCTTGTTTTATATTTTTCTTTTTTTCTTTTCTCGGGTAATTTTGCTGACGTCAAAGTCTAGACCTAAAGCAATTAATTTAATTTAATTAATTTAATCAGTCAACACGACATGCCATCATCATCCAGCAAGGGACTTATAAATCGGATCGAGCATTGCTATCCAGCAAAAAAGAGAGAATATAATATTTTTATCGAATATAAATTAATAAAATATTTTTATTGAATATTAATTAGTGGAGAATGCGATTACCAACTAGCCGCATGCCATTGGTTCTCTTCTCTTTTCTATTCTCTTTATTAATAGAAAAAGGGCAGGTCAAGTCAAGGACATCCCTCTCGCCTGCCAAAAGCGACTGGGACATCATCACAATCTATATTTTAATTGAATTAGTTGGCGAAGAATGCACTTACCGACAAGGGGCATCTGGATTGCTCGTTGGTTTTCTCTTTTATTTATTGGGTTAAGATAATAATAAAAATTTTAAATTAATATATTTATGATAAATTTGTGATAAATTTGTCTCAAATTAATATTAATACACTCATATCAAATTTACCATAAATTATTTTTTTTTGTGATAAAATTAGCCTTTTGATAGTTTCCATTGAATTAAATTAATATTACGAAAAACCATAAATTGGCACATTTATAACGAATAAAGAGTAAAACCTCAAATTAATATACCCACTACCTGTCAGGTGTAATTCAATTCAACAATTTCAAGGTAAAATTTGACGAAAATTAACGATGATTAATTCGTCACCGGTATATTAATTTTGAATTTTTCATAATATTAACTTTTATTTTTTTATTAATAGAAAAAGAAAATCAAGTATGTGTCCATATGTGTCAGAATTGCATGTGTGAATGTGAATATTGCTCATTGGGTTCCACACGCCGTCTGCACAATGCCGTAGAAATTACGCGTGCAACAATTATCCCCCTACAATAATGGGGGTCGAACTTTTATATTTTTCAATTGGTTTGCCTATCTGCTGGGAAATTGTTGTCATTTGAGGAGCCAAAACGAAAAAAGATAGTGGTTGGAGAAGACAAACTAGCTCTTGAAATGCGCTTTTTGTTATTCTTCTTTTCCTTTATTTACATTAAGAAATTCTTACTTCGCATAGCAAGTGTCCATTTGCCTTTGTGCATTAGAGTTGTTGGCCATGACTATTGACGGATTGATCAAGTCATCGTGTTTGTCTGAGAAGATGGAGTGTAGAAATAGAAGCATGGTGCAATTGATTGTTGTGCGAGCGAAGCTATTATAAAAAGAGTGTAGATAACGTTGTCAAAGAGTGTGAGGAATTCGTCATGATCTTGATCTTAGTCTTCCATTATTTTCATGATTTGAGAGAAATTTACTAGTAAAAATAATAGCTATAGGTGAGATCAATACATAATCATGAGCATTCGTCGGACTCTTTGTTATACTCATAAGCAACAGGATTATGAGACATATAATTGCCACCATCAAAAAGAAGCAAAATTAAATGATAACACAATAATCGAGGAACAAACCCTTGCATATTGCTTACAATATTTTATGACTTTTGCAAGATTGTTTTTGTGGAACACAATTAGTATATAATTGTGCGTGTTTTTTCAATATTTTGACTATTTGATTCATTGTGAATTTACACTAAGCAGATCTGAATATTGCATAAAGGCAAGTATTTTTTAAGTAACACACACACACACACACACACACACACACACACACACACATATATATATATATATATATATATATATATATATATATATATATATATTTTTTTTTTTTTTTTTTCATTATTCACTTTACTCGATAATTAAATATAGTAAACCATTGTGTATAGTGTGACGTACCCAATTAAAAGAACAAGCTATAATCAAATTATACTTGATTTAAAATAACAATCCATTAAAAGTTATTGCATATCATGCAATTTGTTTTCGTAATTTCTCATTGTTATGGGAAGTCTTCTACAAAATCACTCTAGGGCGTCGTATAGGCTTATGTTAAAACTTAGAAGATTAACCGACACGCTTCGATGGCAAGTTAGGAAATCCACAAAAGTCAATCTAGGGCTTCATAAAGGAGAAATTCTTTCAAAATGTAGAGTCAGAAGTAATGAACGGATAAACGGACATCTCAGTTGCAATAGAAAAGTATTTGTGAATAATATATCAGTTCCAAACTCACGTTGTATGCAAAGGAATTAATTTAATAAATAAAAAATCGTTGCTTGAAGATTTTTACAAATTCCAAAGAAAAAATGTCCATCAATAACTATGACAAAAACACTATGATCTTCTTTTCCACACATATCCCGTCCCGCATACGGCTGCTGTAGGGAATAAGGTGTGCAATTATTCGTGCTTTCCAATGTAGCGTGCATCGCAACGGTTTAGTTAGCATGAAAAGTCTTGGACAGTTGGATGGCAAATATGCAGCATTGTTCAAGCATGCATAGTAGAGTTAGTCATGTTCTAAATTTATTATATATTTTAATTTTAATTTTAAATTCTTTAATTTTATTAATTGAATTATATATTTTTTTCTTTTTATCAATTGAGTTTGTACAATCAATTTTAATCGGAATTGTCTATATAAATAGTGATTATTGTTTGTGGTATGACTGACATTAATGTTGATGTAAATAATTCTTAATAATTTTTAATTATTTTTCAATTTTTCTTCCCTTTCTTGTTTCTCCTCTAACCTCGCCTTACACTGGCCAGTAATAGAGGGCTGATGACCGGCTGAAGGAGGAAGAAAGGAAGAATAAAAAGACAAAGGAAAATGAGAACAAAAAGTATACTCTCTTTTCCTTTTTCTACACCTGCTCCCTCCATCGTTAAACGAAGAGCATGCTCGACCGTTGCCTTTTCTGTTTTCTTTATTAATAGAGAAACCCAAGTCAAGTCAAGGCGGCCACTGCAGAGGTCCTCTTCCACGCGCCTCCCGTCCCGCGTACTGTTGCTGTGGGGAATCGCGCGCGTAATTATTTTGCGCCTTGCGTGCAGCATGCGTAGCAGCCGTTCGATCGTCACGAAGAGTCTTGGGCCGTTGGATGGCCAGAGCGCGGTGCAATTTGGTCTTTAGGGTTTTATGACCAAAAAAGACACGTTGCTTCTAGCAACATTTATGATTATAAAAAATAGTCGGACTCGGTCGGACAATTGCGAATTCAGAACCGGATTTAATTTCTTATTGCCCTCACGATATTATTGCAAATGGGATGGGATAGCGACCGAGTACCATCTAAAGCTTATTGGTGGATTGCAAGAACCTTCATGTTGCGCAAGTAGAGAACGTCCTCAGTCAACATCGCCCACGAAATGCCAATCAAGTCGGATTGTCAAAACCCACTGAACAGTGAATCTCTCTTCTAATTGACTTGCTAAGCCCCCCAAACCCTCTGAGTTATGATATGTTTTGAATTGTATTCTCTTGAACTTCCAAACTCTAGTGGATGAATGAATGAAAGTTGTCTTTGATGAAAGAAAAAAAAAAAAAAAGAAAAGGAAAGAGCCTTCAAGGGAAATTTCCAGCCAAAACAATTACACGGTGATTATAATTAAAAAATTAAAATGAGTTGGTATTTTTTTAAAGAAATCCAAATCATGTGAATGTGCAAAACGACACTGCTCAATTCAACCAAGCAAAAACAACATTGCACACAAGGAAAGTTATAAGGGTAGATTGTCTTCAATGTTGGCTGACTGTCACACCACTCTCCCTGTTACTTGCCGTCGCTTGCTGTTTCTATTACTCTCACTCATTCAAGTTCATCATCTTTCTCTGAGTTGCTCAATTCAAGGGAAAATTTAGGGCTTCTAAGCCAAAATTAGGTATGGAAAGGAAAAATTAGAGTTCTTCGTCAAACGTGGGGACGACAGTGCTAGAAAAGGAACCGTGCAACGGTGAAATTGCCATTGGATGGTCCTCAATTTGTCATCTCAATTCGGTGCTAGTTTTGTTGCTTTTCGTCCACTAAATGATAACTACTAATTCATTATTTAATCAATTAGGTGCAATTATAGGACCTCCATGAGAAGTCGCATCATTTGATTCATTTTTGCATTGTGGTTCCAAAAGTTCTTTTTTTTTTTTTATTAGGTGCAATGTCGCATGGGAGATAGCACCATAGACATCATTGTTTGTTTGTTGTTGGCACCGATGGGTAGGAACATGCTAATGGAAATGAATGTAAGATCGTTGTCGTGGTAAGGAGGCCATCATATATTGATTTCGTGAGAAATATAGTATAATAGTTACAATGTAAAATAGAAAAAAAAATGCACTATCGTGATATTGGGGAAACTTGAAAAATGGTTTAAGATACTTCACGATGCTAATGGCATAAAGGATATTATATGCTAATGGCATAAATGATATTATTTATCATTATAAGTGTTTATTGAATATTGCAGTGATAATGAAAATGATAAGAAAACTCAATTATGAAAAGTATGAAATGACATTAAATCGAATACTAAGGTTGAAGATAGATTTATTTTAGACAGGAGAATATGAGAGGAAAGAGAGGGAGGCAAGACATATAGCGATTATGTTAGAGAAAGTTCAACAAACGAAAACACGTCTTAGAATCTTTGATGAATATATAGATGATGGAGAATTGATTGAATTAGATTAGGAAGATATTCTATCTAGTGAATTAGATTAAGAAGTTTTTTCAAATATAAATTAGTCAAGTAACGATGATATGAGAAATTTGTATAGTCGACACAGAAACCGAAGGAATTTCAGAAAAATTAAATTGTAATGTGGAGAATCGCAATTATTTATCTTTATTGGAATGCGAGTTCGTCATAAAACGACTGTTCTTGCAATTATTTATTCAATTCTTGTGGGCCACCCTCGACTTTTTATAATTGTCATTCGTCCTCCTCGTGATCTGACATTTCTCTCTCTCTTCACTCGCTGCTTTGTATGTTATCTACTTTTGCACACGCCCACGCGCGCGCGCGAGCGGTGTATTTGAACATTCTACTCGCTTGTAGATTGGACCAAAGAAAAGCCAGTAGAAAGGATCCAATGACGATGAAACCAACCGCGTTTTTCAAGTAGCCAGGGAACTTTTTCAAGACTTGGTTACGACTTCCGTAACTTTGTCTTTATTGCTATTCGTCCTGGAGAAAATAATTATGAATTAAATCCGAAAATCAACTTCTGTCGGGAAGGACTGGGGTCCTCTCGTTCTTTAAAATTTTCTTTTCCTTTTTCTCCGGTAGTTGTGGTTACACTCATGCGAAGAATAAGCTTTCACCTATAGAGGATTCACTTAAATATTGTTATGAATGATAAAGATACTTTTAATTCATCCATTTTTATAAATTATATAAATAATCATTTCTAAAAATATATTTATAATATTATTTATTTTTATAAAATAAAGGTTGCCTTAAGTGAAAAGTTGAATTTTCTTTCTCTTTTTCGACTTTATTAGAATGGGGATGACTTTACAGACCCAGTACATTGTTTTCGGTTTAATTTATATCTCTTTATCGATATAAAGGGAGTTCCATTGTAAAACCAAATATATTTTTATCTAATTAATTCTCGTGGAGCCACTCATTTTTAGCTTTGCTTTTCGTCCTTACCCTTTGCGCGTCTGTTACCCGCTGCCACTCTCTCTCTTCGCTGACTACTCGCGCGCGCGCGGTAGCACACATCCACGCGCTGGCCACCCAAATTATTTTCTCCAAGAGAAGTCGTTGAAAAGAGGATCCATGACGCTAGATAAAGATCAGCGAGTTTTCAGCAAGTACTCTCTACATTTCGTTTTACTTGATGTTAGCGAGGAACGTTCAGAGAGAGATCGAGAGAGCCCTTAATTTGCAAAGTGAAGCTGCCATGGCGAATTCAGATGCTGGAACGAGTAGCAGCAAAGTAGGAGGAGGCCAGTATCAAGTATTCTTGAATTTCCATGGCCAAGATACTCGAGATGGATTCATCAGCTTCCTTCATCGAGACTTGAGAAATAATGGTATTCATGCCTTCATAGATAACGAAGGACTTCGAGTTGGCGAAGAAATCGGTGGAGCGCTCCTGCGAGCAATCGACGACTCCCAGATCTACATACCCATCTTCTCACAAAATTATGCTAGTAGCAAATGGTGCCTCCGTGAGCTCGCAAGGATGGTACACAACACATCCAATTCGGAGGAGAAAAATATCTTACCGATTTTTTACTACGTGGAGCCAAATGATGTTGACCTTAAAACCCCATTATACAGCACGGCCATAAAAGAGCACAAGGAGGAGCGCGAGAAGAAGCAACATGAGAAGTTTCCTCACGAAGTAGAATCCTGGGAGGAAGCTCTTAAGAAGGTCGATAAAATCAAGGGCTGGGTGCTGCGAAAAGGCGAAGGGTAAGCTATAAAGATCCCTGACCTTTCTGGTTTTAGAATCAAGCCAGTCCCATACAAGGGACGTGAGATAAATAAATTAGCAAATCTTCACATCTTTAAAAAATACAAGTACAATCATATGCAAGAGTTATTAAGGGTAAATAAAAGGAGTACACCGTTTTGGATTTAGAGGCATACATGTTCATCTGTATGATCGATATAGCTTTTGTAACTAATGAACTTCTTCTTGTGACAGCCAAGCGGAACTTGTGGACTTGGTAGTTAATGAGGTTTTGCACGGGCTGAAGATAAGATATAAGTTTGTGACTAAAGATTTAGTTGGACTTGATGATCGAGTGGCAGAAGTATTGGAATTATTAGATGTTAACCGTAGTGATGAAGTGAGGTTGCTCGGAATTCATGGAATGGGGGGCATTGGTAAAACCACTTTAGCCAGGGTCGTCCATAATGAACTTTCTTCTCGCTTTGGAAAGTGTTGTGCCGTTCTTGACGATATTCGAGAAACATCAAAGAAGGAGGGTTTACTCTGGTTGCAGAAGAAGTTACTAACAGAAATTGATAGCTCTAGAGCAGCGGAAATTATTAATGATGTTGATTACGGAAGGGAGAGGATAGAGGCAACACTTGGTAGTAGGAAGGTTCTCATTATTCTCGATGACGTTGATGAGAAAAAACAAATCGAGAATCTAATTGGACAACGTCGGTTGCATCTTGGAACAAGAATAATTATCACCACTAGGAACACAACTGTACTGGAGTTTAATGAGAAAAGAATGGATCTTGAAATGAAAAAGATGAATTATGACAATGCAATCCGAATTCTGTCTTATGAAATGGAGGAGATGAATTTTGACGATGCACTCCAACTTTTCAAGAGGCATGCAGTTCTTGAAGGCTCTCTAGCAAAGGATTTTGACAGCCTCTCAAGAGATATTGTCTTTATTGCCGGGGGCCTTCCTTTGGCTCTTAAAATTACAGGTTCATTACTTTGTGGAAAGCCCAAGGCGAAATGGGAGAATATATTAAAACAATTAAAGAAAATACCGCATGAAGATGTACAAGAGACATTGAAGATTAGCTTTAATGCCCTAAATGATCATCAACGTGATATTTTTCTCGATATCGCTTGCTTTTTCATCAATGAGGATATTATTAATGCCAAATACATGTGGGAGGCTTGTGAATTTTATTCTGACATTGACGTCCTTGTTAGGAGGTCCTTGATCAAGATAATGGATAACAAATTTTGGATGCATGACCAATTGAGAGACCTGGGACGGGAAATTGTTCGTAGAGAAAATCTTAAAAATCTTGGGAAGCGTAGTAGGCTGTGGACTAGCGAGGAGGTACTTGATTTAGTAACAACCAAAGAGGTAAGGCAACTATTAAGTTCAAATGAAAAAAGTGACATCCTGCGTTTTAGGATTCAACTTTCTGCTCACGATCTTTGCTCATGATCTTTTCTTCCATTTCATTTATTCAAATCGTAAATTAAATTAATGTTTACTGACAAACTTCAACTAATCCTTGCAATTGATTTATTGGCAGGGGAAGGAAGATGTTGATGCACTTGATCTAGAGGGAAGGATTTCTCATATCTTAATTAGCCATGAAGAAATTGGAAGGTTTAAAAGTTTGAGGTTCTTGAGATTATCTAATGGGACCTTGCATGGGGATTCCATCGTTTGTCTACCAAATTTGAGATGGATTTCGTGGCGTTATCCCTCACCAAATTTTAGTGTAGTTAGCATGCAGTCGAAGAATTTGGTTGTCCTTGAACTTTTTGACAATCACTTCACAGATGATTCAAAAGTATGGGATTTAATTAAGGTACGGTTTCATCTCAATTTATAATAGTTGTCTTGTATATTGTTTGGCTTCTTTTTGTAATGTTTATACAATTTATACTTGCTTTTTGCAGATGACAACCAAACTTAAAAATCTCGTTCTTATAGAATGTCGTTGCATTACTAGAACTCCAGACTTATCTAAATGCCTAGCTTTGGAGAGGTTGACTTTCGATAATTGTGAGCGGTTGAAGGAAGTGGACAGCTCCATTACAAAGCTGACGCGCTTGCTTGACTTGAATATTACCCATTGTGGGCTTGTTGAATATGTGCCTGATGAAATTGGAAGGTTGGAGAAGCTTGAACACTTCTCTTTGGAGAGCTGCTACAATGTGACCGAACTCCCCACCACCATCGGTGACTTAGCATCATTAAGGGATTTAGACCTTTCAAATACTAGAATTACAAGCTTGCCGGATTCCATGAGAAATCTACGGTTTTTGTCATGTTTCAAGCTACAACGCTCAAGAATCACTGAAATTCCAGAAGAAATTGAAGGGCTGGTGAGACCGCAACATCTTTGTCTGAAAGACGCTAAGATTGAACAACCTCCAGACTTTGTTGGAAAATTAAAATCATCACGCACTCTAAGTCACGTGTTTGCTAAATTAAATTCAAATCGATGGGAGGTACCCAAAGCTATCGGAATGTTGGAGAAACTGGAGCAGCCTTATCTTGGTCATCACACAGGGTTGGAAGGCAAAATTCCTGATGAAATAGAAAATTTATCCTCTCTAAGAGTCCTAAATTTTCATCGGACCAGAATCTCTGAAGTTCCGGGAACAATCAACATGCTTTCTCGCCATTCAACACCCAACTTAACATGGTCTGATGAGATTATAGAGTTGCCCAAGCTTCCAAAGAGTTTAGTTTATTTATATCTTACATGTCACTCATTGCAGGTGGTCCCAAATCTCTCAAAGCTTACCAATCTAGTAGAGTTGGTCCTATCTGACGGTTCTGATTATGGAGATTCATCAAACCTAAAGCATACATGTGACTTGGGGTGGATTAAAAGGCCATCCAAATTAAAGAAGTTGAAGTTGTGTCGTCTTCTCAATATCGCTGCACCGCCTACAGAGTTGGCTTCCCTTTCTTTTCTAAAAGATCTTGCTTTGCAAAGGCTAGATCTAAAACACCTCAAGCAGCTACGGCCTTTTTTACTTTCCGTAAAACTTGACAATTACAGCTCGGAGGGATTGCCACTATCCAACTTGAAAGTTCTAGCAGATTTGACGCTTTGTCTCTCACGATTGCGAGAATTTCGACTTAGTGGACTTTTGCATTTGCAGCGCTTACATTTAGGCGATTGTGACGGTCAGATTTTATCCATGCCATCCAGCTTAAGGACATTGAGTGTATATAATTGCCCTAATATGATTGAGATTCAGTCTCATGGTATGTCGGCTTCACTGAAGGAATTAATAATTGTTGACTGCCGATCGATTGGAAGGATGGTGTTATGCGGTGAGGTAGGATCTCTTGGGTTCCTCAATCAATCAGAGTCTTATTCAAGCGACTCGGCCTATTGTTCATCGCAAGTTCTTCTTCTTCCCAATGCCTTAAAGGAACTAGAAAAACTTGAAGTGAAGGGCTGCAAAAAACTACTTGAGATTGAAGTCATCGGCACATTGTTATCATTGCAAGACATCTTTATTGAAAGTTGTGATGCTATGGAAAAGTTAAGCGGTATATCGAACTTGAAGAACCTTCAACGTTTGGTCATCTATGGGTGCTCTAAGCTTCGGGTTGTTGAGGGCCTTGATGAACTAGAGTTTTTAATTGAGTTGGTTGTCTACGAGTGTCCTTCACTAGAAACGTTGCTTGACATTTCGAACTCGAAAATATCGGATGAGTGCCTAATACGAGTTAGGCTCTGCAAGGAGTTACTCGACTCTTCACCAGAAGGTTATATTCGTTTCAAGCATTACAAAAAGATGGCTCAACAATGTGCCTCTCGAACAGAGATAAACAAGGTAAGCCTCGACTAGGATTTAATTGTAACATCAAAGAATTTAACCTTAAATGTGACTAGATGTAATTTTTTTTAGCAACTTATTCTAACATAAAGTAGTTAGAAGCATGCCATTGCACATACCTATCATATTTCAGATAAAATTATAGAATGTTCAAAAATTAAATCGACAACATAAATTTACCAAAAATTATAACAGCCCTCAACCAATCTATTGAATCATTTTTTCACATGCAAATGTCTAGGATTCTCAAATTTTCCCTACCATAACAAACCGAAAGTCACCATATGAGTGGAGATATCTGATACAGGCAATGGCATTGCGCTTTCCTTTCCATTTTCTTTGATCCCCTCTCTTTGGTCATATTCCTCAATTCATTGACTTTATCTACAATTTCTGTTCATACAGACATAAAAATGGAACTTCTAACTTGTAGACTGAATATAGATGTCATGTTTCATATGGTGCATATTTATTTTAGTTTCCTATCGTAATACTGTCATTTCCTTTTGCTTGTTTCATTAATACATTGAAATTCAGTCACCTGAATGTAAGAATTCACGGTTAGAGATTTTCATTTTTGGACATTCTGAGGGATACGGAAGGTCGTAATGTACTTTGTAGGAGCTTAATTTGGAAAAGTAAAACTGACTTTGAATCAAGAAAATGAGAGATCTTACACTACATGGATTACTGAATCATCATTCAGCAGTATATAGACTCATGATGTCTTGCACATAGGAGCCATGAGTCTGCTGTACCTTGTTTGTGCAAGAGGCAAAACCAATGTTAAGAAAAAGATTTATTTGATGACATCTGCATCTTCTTATCCTAGAATACTGGCTGAAGAAAATCTTATATTTGATGTAGGAGAAGGCTAAAATGGAAGGGGATGCCAAAGAGCCCGACACCGAGCTTCAGCTTCAGTTCCATCCATCTGCAAGTTCTTGGGATCATGAAATTAACGAAGAGCCTCCCATTGACAATGTCGGAGGGACTCCACTTGGAAATCAAAACCAGAGGAGGGACCAAGACTCGAACCCTTCAAGTATATCAACACCATCGTCTATGTTTGGATCTACTGTTGTGGAGTCACAGATTGGAGGAACACATTGAACTTAATCACAACCTGTTTTTGCAGGTCTTGATGAACTTGGAAAGCAAAAACAGACGATGGAGCAAGACTTGAACCCTTTAAGTATATCAACACTACTGTCTATGTTTTTGATCTACTGTTATCAAGTCAGAGACTGAAGAGGTATATATTGAACTTAATCACAACCTGTTTTTCCAGGTCTCGACGAACTTGCTCCTCCAAGAACATTTTGTGATGAGTTCAAGACATGCTTAGTGAGCATATTGGAATGTTTCTTCGTTTTCCTTTTTCTTTTTTTGGTCGGAAAGGAAATTACATTAGTTAGTTCAAAAGTTTGAGTACAAATGATTTGAATCCGAACAAAGAAAGCCCACCAGTGTTTCGGCAAATGCAGCTAATAGCTCCGACCGACGAATCCAAAGAGAAAGACCCATCGATGCTGATTTGAAGGGCATTATCAGTCAGGCCCTTCTAGATCAAAGGTAAGAGGCTTTCGTGAGCATGTGCTATCTTCTTTTAATTTGCCTGTTTAGTAAAGCAAAGATTTTCTGCCATGGCTAATCTGACAAGTGTCTCTGGGTTTGGCTTCTGTTTGCGAAAAATGGAATTGTTTCTTTCTTTCTAGGTGCGCTAGACTACAGTAGCTAGAGACTGAAACTTGTAGAGGTATGGATGAAGTAGCCATTCATCAATCCAGCAAAGGCCAAAAGGGGAGACTTGAATCTGTATTCCAGTGTCTAGCCAAACTTGATGGGTCCATGGGCAGAGCAAGAAGAGGTGTTCTAACTGATTCTAGATGCTGCTAGCATGTCTCACAGGTACTTTTCTTCACCATACCTCTGAATTGATTTTCTTTAGTCGGCAAAGCATTTCGACACATACCCCATAATAAATATTGGATCTTTGGACTTTGTGTTAGCATTTGGGAACAGTGTTCCAAAGCCCTGGGAAATGCTAATATGTTTGGCATTTATTTTTGGAAGTCCATTTCCAAAATGCTAACATTTCCAAGGCCTCTAACTGAAGGTTCCCTCCCACTTGCTTCCGCTTTCTAGCTTTCTCGGCTTGCAAGAGACTTGAGTTAATGAATTTTTTGAATTTTCGATATTACCCTTACTCACTAATCATAATTCTACGTTTGCCCCTTTTTAACTTAAAAACTCCTGGATTTGTTGCCTCTCTTCCCTGGTCTCTCTCCGTCGGGCTCTCGCCTAACAAAACACCAGTTCGCTCGCCTATCTTCATTTGCCTCATGAATGCAGCTCGGTGATATCGGTTGCCTGGTCAATGGTCTTCACCAATGCCTAGTCGACGGTTGCACCATTGCTCCAGATCTATTGTCGCGAGACTCGCGAAGGTCGCGCGACTCGGCGTCACCACGCCTACGGGCCTCAGAGCCATGGAAGCTCTGACATAATGTAATGTCACCTTCACAGAGCACTTGAAGCAGAAGCTGAAGCACAAGGTCTATCGCGACTGCTTCATCTCTCTCCGCACCTCCACCAGCAATTACCCTCTGCTTTCACTACTAATCTCTATCATTGATGTCCAGCTCAACCCAATCGGCAATTTAGTTGCCTTTGATTGGGCTCGGACAAAATTCAGTTTGAATGGCCAATCTATCTTAAAACTGCAGTGGCAATCGATTTGTTACTGTTGTTCCCCCAATTTAGCTTGCTCGATCGAACTAAATGGCGGCAGCTCGATGCTGCTTAGGATTTCATTTTGCCTATTATCACGGATTGTTCTGTTACGTGCTTTTGGTTGTAATACTCTCTGTGATTGAGCTTGTTTTGAGTAGATTAGTCTATGCCGTGATTGATAGTCGGATATATGATAGGTAATGCCGTATGATGGCAGCGAGCAGTGAGCAGCTTTTGGAATGTGGGATTTAGAAGAATGATGAAGTTCTTTGTTCCATTGAGTCATCGATGTTCAATGCTTATTTGGTTGATATGGGAGAGCCTGAAGGAGGGCAAAAGCTTCTAGATGATACTCATATTCACTGCCTGATTAATGTTGGACAATTGGATTTATAAGTTCCCTCTGCCTAGGGTATTGCTTGCTTGTCTTCTTCTTCATAGTTGTTTTGTTGGGTCAAATCGTTGGTAGGTGCAATGTGATGAATGTGAAGTTCTTGGATTTGGCTTGCTAAAAGTCCGCCCGGGTATATTTCATTTCTTGTTTGTCTTGGAAAAAAGAGTGTTGCTCGCATACATATATGCGCATACGCTTCCTTGTGAAATTAAATATTTGTTCTTTTGCTTGCTTAGAATACTTGGTACGGTTCAATATATATTTGACTGATTTAAAACCTACTTGTAAGTATTTGCAATTCATCCCCTGTTGCTTTCATTCGATATTCGACGTGCAACTGGTCTTTTGAAACTCCATACTTTTAAAGTTTTTTTTTTTTGTTAACCTTACATTCAATTATTGCAGATTTTGGTTGAGTTTCTGGTGTGAGGTTCACTTTAATCCCCTCTATGAAATATGAGGTGTGTTTTCCTTTTGGCTACTTAAATGCTTTGGCACGGAATCTATAGTCGTATTGCCTACATAACTTTTCATTCTTTGCAGATGCTTCAATTCCTTAGAAACAGAAAGAGCAGCATTAGTTATTTTAGAAGAAGCTGGTCGCTCATGATGTTGCAACCTGCAGGAAAATGGGAACCAAATTTATTACATCGCTATATCTTACATGTATAGATTCTGCATTTCAAATAGCACAGCTTTGCTTTAAAATGCCTCCAATGGACTCCTAACAATCGGCCTTTCAGGACAGAAGTCATGAAAGAACTAGAATCAATAGAAGCTGCCAGTGCTATTGGAATACCACGGGATGCTTGAATTCACTTATTATGTTGTTCTTACTTCATGTGATGTAAATCAAAGTCTGTTGTTCCACACTTTTCCATTTTTCCAGGATTAATCTTGGGCCTTGAATATTCATTTTCATTGTACCTGGCAGCTACTAGGAGTTGTCTTCTCTTGTAAGTTCATTGGAATATCCATGATGTATATATTAATACGTGCATCGACTTGTGAATTGAGATGTTGTGATTTTACTTTTCTTCAAGGGAGAACAGTTTTTCTAAGGCTAATCCTTGATTTTGGTAGCAATCTGAGGCTTACAGAAGAAGTCCATTGCTCTTCAAGAGTCTGAGCTCTTTAATCTTCTTGCATGCTTAGTAGGCCTAGAACATGAGCAGGAGCTCATTTTTATTGCCATTGCGAATGTGTTCATGTGGTGCTCGCTCTGCAATCAATACCCAAGAAGTGTTATGTGGTTCGTTCCATTCTCATAGTAATTTCTGAGCTCTAAGGCATGGTTGGGTAAATTGATGGAGTCATATAAAGCAAAGAACTACTCAGTTGTCCATTCAGAATGAACAAGGTATGTCATTTGGTGCTATTATGTTGTAGCTAAGACATGTCTAATTGTTTTGTTGCTAAATAGGAGATATATATCTTATTACAGGCCAATATTAGATAATGTATGTCACCACTATTGTCTATGTTTTGATCTACAGTTGTTAAGTCATAGACTGGAGGTATATTTTGAACTTAATCACAAGCTGCTTTTTCGGGTCTTGACGAACTTGCTCCATCAAGAACATATTGTGATAATTTCAATACATGCTTAGTGAGCATATTGGAATGTATCTGCAACCACGAGCTTTCCTGCAAGTTAAGCTGAATTCTTTGAAGTTCAAAACAGAAAAAAGCATTTTAATGTTAATTTGGAATTTGTGGACATGGAAAGGCCTAGTCAAATCTCGTCATTTGGTTGATTGAAGAGCCAGGTGATGGCTTCAAAAGATGACTTTCAGACTTCTCTTGATCAAACTCAGAGGCAGCTGCAGTTGAGGGACTTGAGTGTTCCAGAAACAAGAACTCAGATTGCATAGGAATTTCTTCTGTGCTTGCGCATGACAGTTTCTGCAACCTTGGACGGCATGTGATAAACCAACCGATGCACTGATAGGCTGCTGATTGGTGCTGGCATTGTCAGCCAATGATTAGGTGGCTGGTTGGCAGTAATCTTTTTAAATATTTCATTGGCCAAGGTTTAATAGAAGTTGTCTAAGATTGGAAGCAGCGAGTTTCTAAAGATGCACTTAATGCATTTTGTGATAAAAGCTTCTTCATCCAGTATGCACTTTTCATAGATAAGGGAATTATTCTCCAAAGGTAATAATCTGGTATTTCTTTGAAATATGCTAAATTGCTCATGAATTGTTTGATCGTAGCAACCAAGCCAAAGAAAGGATTTCACTTGCTGCCATGAGTTCTGAAGACCCTGATATCAAAGCTTTTCTCTAGGCTCGTTCCCACTTGGTAACCAAGAACAACTTCAGCCAAAATAGGAAGATTCAAACTGTTATTAGATAACTATGGTTATAACTGTAACGTTCTACCACGTCATACAGATATAAGTGCATTGAACGTATTAATTCTAGCCTAACTTTGCAGATTTGCATGTATTTTTCCCCGCCAACTAGGCAACTATATAGATCTTTGTACAGGTATGAAGCCTTTTTCACAAGGAAATTAAGACTTATTTGCAAGACTAATTTGATTGAATTTCCCTCCACCAATCATGTAGATCTTTCATTTTCTGAAGTCCATATTGGATAGTAATTTCAGCATTTCACTACACTTGGAGGATTTGTAGTTTTTTGTACTTTCGGATCCTTTTCCTGAGGCTTTCCCCTCTATAATTCTGGTAGTTGCATCGTCCCATAGATATGTGCCTTTTGATTTCCACATTGAAAACTACAGTAAAATCTTCTCTGCACCAGCTTTAATTAAAGCAGCGAAGAAGAAGATTGCGGAGAGAGAGAGAGAGAGAGAGAGAGAGCTAGTGATTAAGGTAGAGCTGCTTATCCTGTTGTGCTGGTGCTCTGTCTCTGTGATTTCTGGGAGAAAGACTTAACATACAACGAAAACATGACAGACATTGAACTGCCGAGGTATGCACGAACCAAGATCAAATTAAATGACACAGTTTAATACCTAACCAACAAAGCTGAAGATGCTGAAAAATTCATCAGCATTCATAAATCTGTCATACAGAGGGTTCCCGCGAGGCACTGGGTAGTTCTAGCTCAGGCTCAGATAGAAGTGGAGAGACATAAAAGTTGACCATCTTCTTGGTTACTTCTTCCAAATTTGGAGGATCCCACTGCACATTATTTGAAAAACCCACCATCATTTCAGTCACGTAAATTGACAAAATTGTGTAAGGTTGGAAAGATTGCGACTCAATTTTACCTTTGGAGCAAAGTCCTTTTCCACTAACCGTGCACAAACACCCTACAGATGGCAAAGAGCACTATTAATCAGAACATAAACTATATCTTTCCAATGCCACAGAGACAAAGAGTCCAATCATCTGACGGTAAAGAGAGACAAAAGAAAAACCACAAGATTCAATCATACAATTGCTGTGGATGTCCAACGTTTGCGTACTTGACAAAAGTCTTTGGAAACCTCTCCAGAGATTCCACGAAGGGATATTCGGTATTCCTGAGTTAAACATTGATCAAGAGTCTAGAACACAAATTTGAAAGTAATACTTATAACTAAGTCCATGTCTGAGAGAAGGAATCTATATCCAACAAAGAAAATCAAAACACGGTAACTCACAGATCTTAAAGTGACTTTTAAGCTCAATGGAGAAGCTTCCCTTAGTTTCTTGAGGGTCATTGCACACCATTCATCATATGAGTCAGCTGCTTCAATTTCCTAAGTAACATCAATTTATAAGATGGTAATAATAGAACATCTAGGATATTAACTATGCTAACTCATTGCATTTCTCAATTAATTAGTCCCCAAGTCTACCATCTACCATCATGTCATCTGGCAAAATAAAACATCAGTGCTACCATCTCAAAAACCAGTATGATATCAAGCATTTTGGACTTTCCACCGATAAACATAAGAGTCCTTGTCAGCGTCTCTTGCCCAACTTACCGGTGCATGAATAATTTCCTCTACTGTGTCATGGCTAAAGCATTTATCAATCACTTCAATCCTGAGTCAACACTAAAATATCGTAAGCAAACAAGACAAACATCCTTCAGTTAAAAAATTATTCGATACACGCTTCAATAACTGCAACAAATAAAACTGAAAAGATTAGAGAACAAAAGAATTTCTGGTGGCAAGCAAAACACAATGTGCAGATTCATTCTTTAATAAAGGTAAAATGGAATATACTTGCACAGAGACGGAAGGAACTTTTTTCCGTAAAAGCAGCAATCACTAAGCTATCTAGAATATTTACCTGTCCCTTGCACGATTCTCGTGTGCACAATAAATATTATGTCATCACTTATAACTTATCATGTAGATTTTGAGTGTTTAGAATGACTGTTCATAGTTGTACTTGGATTTGGTAAAACAGAATCAACCAAAGAAAAGTCTGAAAATAGCTAGTACAAAAATTCTAAGCATATAAAACCTCTCTTTGCCTTATAACCAGTGCACCAAAAAGTAAGAAAGCTATCATTCTATGTGGTAGAATGCAGTCTTCTCACAATGTACATCATTTATGAGCTACATCACAAACTTCTCTAGTCCGTTCCCCAGTCCGTTCCCCCAAACGGGTGTACAACGCAAAGTTATACCATATAGATCCAAAAGCATACAGTCATTCACACAAAGGAGGATAAAAGTAAAAATCATGCCACAAAGATCCCAGAAGCTGTAGACTAAAGTTGAACATTATTTATGAATGATGCTCCTCCTATCGGGATAAACAAGATCACCATATTGTGAAAGGGATGTCTCTATAACAGATGGATCATCAGTAGTTAGTCTACCAAGACACTCTTTGATCAAAGCCAATCTCTGTCAAGGTCATTATTCGTGACTTAGAAGAGATTATCAGGTGTGTAGTGTAAAAACATTGAACCAGCAGCCAAAGGTGTATTGAAAACAAACCACATTTAGTGAATAGTGAGTAGCCAAGCGACAGGCAACCATTTTTACACCATTAAGCTTATCTCCCGTGAGAGCCAGGTATTCCCCTGGAAGAAGAAGACCACACATGCTAAGACAGTATCCCAACGCTAGTTATTGACAAATTGGGATTCAAAGAGGAAAAGTACTAATCCAACGCTAGTTATTGACAAATTGGGATTCAAAGAGGAAAAGTACTAATCCGTGCAAAGAAAGTACTATGGAAACTATATGAGCTTTTCAGTACAAACATAAGGACAAAATAACTATATGATCTCTTCATGGTTTCAATATTGAAGTATACATGGCTAACAAAGGCTTCCCTTCAGTGCAATACATTGGATGGTCTTCAACTTTTCTCAATGCCAGAAGGGAACTAATGGATACAATAAAACCTTCAAACATGCAGCAAAGATTTAATTTTTAAAGAACTACCAATTTACAGACACGATCAGAACATTTTGAGGCCTAAATATCATCCGACCCTTCTGGCCTATTTTAAGTTTGATGAATGATCTCCTTATATCATTACACAGCCTAGCCAAGATCTCCTTTTTGTTTGCAGACACAATGTACCTAGATAGCTAGGTAAATGGGAAAGGTGGAAGGAAGCTCCTGCATCTGGATGAAATCCTATTTGAACCTCTGGATGGGAAAAAACATGCAATTGAAAGCATTAGCTCAAGAATTACTTTGTAGAATTTTTGCAGAAATATAAAACCTGGCGTATTATATGTTTGTTTGTTCAAGTTAGTCCTCCCACTAGAAACTAAACAAAAATGGTGAAGTGGATGTCACAAGGCTGTAACTTACTACCTTGGCATCTATGCAGCCACGTAGGGTCCACATGGCTATTACAGTGTTAAAAAAAATATAAAGTTGTCATTTCAAGGGAAAAAAAAAAAAAAAGGAAAAAAGGAAATGGAAGACCATCTTCAGCTTGCTCTGGCAAATAAAGGCAGTCACGGATTGACAGCCACCATTAAGGGTCGCCAGATCCTCATAGAGCTTAGGCGTGGTGCAGCCCCCATCCATCACAGATGTACACACCCAGAGAGAGAGATGCAAGGGAAAAGCAGTCCTGGTCCTCGGCCACCCCTCGACACACGGTAGCAAGAGCCATAGCCCTCGAAGGTCACCTTACGTACCTTAGGAACCTTAAACTAAACCTTTCCAGTTGTTCATTCGTGATTGATTTAGGAGAATCCTCTCCATCTAGATCTAGTACTTGAATCTTCTTCTTACTCTGCCAATGAATACATGTTAGTGTAAGTAGATTGTGACATCTTGAATTTCGACCCCATCTCGATTTTATGAAATGGGCATTTCGTCGACATGTTTATGATCATTTTTCTCTGAGTTGGCCACTCACGAGTTAACTGACCTATCAGATGAAGCCGTTAAGGAATATAAATGCGGTAGGCGTGAGAATTCAATCAGAAATCGACTGCTCGACCGTGATAATTGACAAGAGTCAATATGGCACCGTTATAATCGATTAGTAATCGGATATAGGTCGATTCGATTGAATCACGTAATTAGATTGTGGGTGATTCCACTTGATTGCAAAATTTGCATTGAATGACACTAACCCGATTTTCTACCGATTCTGTACTCGATACCCGTAATTGAAATCTTGAGATTTTTACGACAACCAAAAGTTGCCAACGAGTCGAAGATATACAAATGTGGATTGAAAATTATTGACCACAGTCAAACGCAATAAAATCCATAAAAGCTACCCGGTACGTCAAGTCGCACTAAAATCGCTTCGGTAATTTTAACCACGAAATTGAACTCGGTTTCGGGAATCGAACGTTCGAAAGCGTGTCACGATTTATTTTTAGGACCCCGTCTAATTTTTCAGAGAAATTTCATCGAATCCGGGATTTTGCAGAAAAATCGGTTTTCGGCAAAAAGAAATAAGGAAATTTGGATGGCTGAAAATGGGCGTATTTATCTACACCAAAATGGCTTAATTTGGGTGAAATGAGAGCAAATTCTCCATTGGATGGGCTGAAGACTTTTGTGGACATTTCAATGATGAAATTAGATATTTGTTCAAGGTTTCTGATTGGTTAATCAATTGACTTACTGGTTTTCTCTCCTATCCCTCCCATCTCCCTCCTTTAGGCGTGTGTTCAGCCCCTCATCCACCGAAGCACCCCCATCTCACGCATTTCCCTTCTGCCCATTCCCATTTCCCCTTCACTTCTCCTTTATTCTGCCGCAGCCCACAATCCCATTTCCCCTCCATTTGTTCTCCTCCACCGCTTCACCCTTGCCCCACCAACCAACGTCCATAGCCCCACCGTCCACCTCATCCCTCCCTCATGTCAACCCTCATCTCCAGCATCTCATCCCATCGTCACCCCCATCTTCCATCAGCACCCTCTTCTCACACCCTCACAGCCCATAAGCTCACCCTCACGTCCAGAATAGCAGCCATCAAGCAGCCGCAGCCCACACCGTTCCAGCTCAGTCCCGCTGCCCGTCCAGCTCGCCGTTCGGCCATCGACCAGCCCGCCTCAGCTCCTCCAGAACCGAAGTTCCAGCAGCAAGCCGTGGGCTTGCAAGGCTGTTTTCAGCCCGGTCCAAGCTTCCGTTGGTGATGCCATAGTCATGGGATCTCACCGCCGTCGCGCCGCCGTCACCGTGAACTTGTTTTCTCACTAATCCGGTGAGTTAACTCCCTAATCATTGATTAGGTTGTTAATTACACTTAGTTGATTAAATTAGTGTTAATTAACTTGATTAAGTTAGTGTTAATTAGCTAGTTAGATTAGAGTTAATTAAATTAGCTTAATCTACAAAGTTGGTTTACTAGACACTTGCCATTTGCCATTTTTGTGGGGACAAATGTGTTACGATTTTGAGGTTCCTTCCTTCTTGAGAAATGTTCTAGACATTTTCAGTTATAACAAATATTTTACGAGGTATGAGCACTTTAACACTGAAGTGTCAAAACTTGGCGGAGGAGGACACTTATGTCTTAAAGTTTGGAATGTGACACTTAAGTGCCAAAATCGGAAAGAAAATGAATCTAAAGCTCATGGATGAAATTGAACATTAGATGAAAGTTCAGGGACCATTTGTAACATTTTCCCTTAATAGAAGAAAGCAAGTCAAGTCAAAAAGGCGCCTCCCCTACATAGGCTCTTTTCCACGCAATTCCCGTCCCGTATACTGTTGCTGTGGGGAATCACGCGGGCAATTATTTTACGCTTTTTCGTGCAGCGTGCATAGCAGCCGTTCGATCGTCACGAAGAGTCTTGGACCGTAGGATGGCAAGAACGCCGTGCATTTTAGGTCAAGGGTTTTATGAACTTGCTTTTGTAACTAATGAACTTGCTTCTATTTGTGGCAGCCAAGTGGAACTTGTGGACTCGGTAGTCGAAAAGGTTTTGCAGGAGCTGAAGATAAGACATAGGTTTGTGAATAAAGATTTAGTTGGACTTGATGATCGAGTGGCAAAAATATTGGAAAAGTTAGACGTTAACAGTAGCGATGAAGTGAGGCTGCTTGGAATTTATGGCATGGGGCATTGGTAAAACCAATCTACAGAGTTTAATTGGCTTAATTTGGTCAAAATTGGACAATTTCTCCTTAAATCGGACAAGTTTTCTTTTTCAATTTGGTCCTTAAAGGACGAAATTGCACAAGTTTCGAACAACAGGGACTGCCTAGCTGAAAACTAGCTAGTATCGATCAAGAACTGGTCAAACTAGCGTGAACCAATCTGATCGGTTCGACCGGCCGCTAGTGAGGCAGGCCAGTTCAGCCCCTTGCTAGCCAGTTCTAAACCTCTGGTGACTGGTTCTAGGATTCTCGCCGAATGTATTTTGTCTTCATGCCCTTACATTTCACGGATTTTGCAAAACAACCCTTGAATTTTGGGAATTTTCGATTTAGCCCCTAATTAGGTCCTTAAGTTCAATTTCCATTTTAAATCCCAATTTTTGCAAATCAGATCTATTCGATCGGCCATGTGACACCTCTAAGTGTGATTAGCCTTTTAAAAATTTAATTTGGCCATTAAAGCAAGTTTTTGATTGTTGGATTGGACCAACGGCCAAGATTCATCGATTAGGACCTAGTATTAAAAAAAAAAAATTCCTTCCAATTTTCAAGAGGGGCTCATTTTGTAGAAAATTTTCTCTCTCAAAACCAAAAACTCTCTCTCTCTCTCTCTCTCTTTTTTCCCGCCCTTTTCTCCCTCGCCAACCACCCCTTGCCGGGTTCGGCCCTTGCCGCCGCCGCCGGCCTCATGTCGGCGATCCACCGATTCCCACCTAGCCCTCTAGCGATCCTCTCCCTCTTCATCGATCCTTCGGTGGCTTGTGCTCCCCTCGACAGCCGCCCGATCAGCTCGAATTGGTGGATCCTCCCCCGGTTGAGGAAACCGCCGATCAAGCCTTTTTTTGCATTAACCGGCTTGATCGCCGGTCCAACTGCTCTAATTAGTGGAGCAGCCACCATTGATCTCTCCCCAGCTCCATCCCCAACTTTGTTGTGGTCGGGGATCAACAGATCAGCCATCAGATTAGCTCTGATGGCCTAATTTTCTCCAAAGTGCCCAAGGCCGGTTTGATTGGATTGGTTCTGTTCCCGGATCAAACCGACGGTCTAGCTGACCCCTTGTCAATCCACAACAATCCGATCTATCCCCCGGCCAATCAAGTTCTGACGAAGGTGATTTCATCCGATTGCGCTTCTTTTCGAAGAAAAACGTGAAAAGGTAAACATCTCGGACTCAAATCCGATGAGGCGAGATTGGTGTATCCGATCAAAGTTAGGATTCAAGGTTAGATCATGTAATATACTTAGATATGATGTTGATGAATTTGCTTGATGATTTGTGAAGGTTTGATGTCCATTGAAGATGACCGAGATTGTTTGAATGTGATTAGTGTTAGCCTACAAATTTCGTACTTCTGTGAGTAGCTTATTGTTTGGGCTGAAATGTTAGATTAGCTTATTTGATATCTAGTCCTTCTAGACTTAGAAAATAGACTTTAAGACCTTCAATTTGATAGGTTGCACGTCCCAAAGGGATGATGTTCGGTCATTGAAAAATACCTCGGAAAACGGTCGATTCTGCAGTAAATTAGGTCTGTTTTGTGTTCTGTTTTTGTTCCAATATTTTATTTTCTTATTTTTGTATTGATTTTTAGATCAGTTTCTGAAAAATTTTCCTTCATGAGATCTGTTCAAAATTGTCTGGTCTATGACATACATTTTTTGTAGATTTTTTAAACATGTTTTTTGTCAGTCAAAATCGCTTAAAACCGACCATATGTTGTTCTGCCCTCCACCTAATCCGAATTGCATTTGTGTGAAATTGAGCTTGTAGATGAGTCCATTTGACCTTGTGACCTTAATGAGACCTAAAATATATATTGTAAGGATTCTACAAAAGTAAGATTCATGCAAATTGATCATTTTTTGGTACGCTGATTGCATGCTTAAATGCATTTAGGTACTGCTGCAATTAGGACATTCCATAACATGCATCTGTTTTGCTATTTTCACCTAGATTTGCGTGATATCAATTAGGTTTTGAAGTCCAACAAAAAATGTCCATCATTTCACGTTGTACATATAGAATTTTTCGTAAGATTTTTCAAACATCATTAGGTAATAAAAATCAAGCATGTTCTGTGACGTTTGTATTAGTTTAGTGGCTTATCATGAAGTCACTTAAACACATTCATTTGGGTCTCTTAAAGGCCAAATCTTGCATCAATGCCTTCTCGACATTAGAAGTGTACATTACAAGTTTCACTTCACATATCATATGTCATAATCAAACATCATTTGATATGTTAATATCATGCATTAATTGGGCTAGTTGCATTTGAAAATTATCAAACACGTCATTTTAGTTCTAAATCCTTTTGCGATGTCAATGACTGTATGATTCTTTCGCATCCTGACCTAAGGTTAGATATTTTACCCAAATTATTGCCGCATCCAATTCTTTGTCCCATGCGAATTTCATGCCATTTATGCATTGTTTAAATGATCTTTTGAACTCATGAGCACACATCATGTTTTGTCTTGTTAACGGCTGACATGCGCGCGTTTACAGACGTCGATTTTTTACCTTAAGTTGAACCCCAATTGAACTCGGACCCATCTAAGAAGTCACAAGACTCATCTAGATCTCTAAAACGCTGCTGATTTCATGCAATTTTCTTATCATTTGATCCATTTTCCATTTTTATCAAGCTAGGTTAGAATTCTGACTTGGGTTAAATTCGGAACCCCTATTTTATCCCTGTTTAGTTAGTCTTTTGCTATTTTTGTGTGATTTTTTTGGTAGAAATTCTTGAGTTTGACCTTTAATAAACTTTGATTGTCCCTCTTTGGTCTATCTTATGGTGAAATTTGGCATTTTTTAGAGCTTCTCTTATAGGACAAATCTCAGTTGTAATACCATGATGTCCTGCTATTTTGTCAATTTCCCGATACAATGATATGCATCGTTGAATTTTTGTAAAATTCATGCGCACCTTTTTTTAGAAAACTTTCTCAACAAAGTTTTTTCCTTGTGATGTCACATACATTGTGTGATTTTCTTAAGGACAAATGATCAATTGCTCCTTTTCAATTTTGTTGATTCTATTTTTCTTGTCTGTGATGTTTTGTTGTAAATCCTTGTTGTGATTTTCTATTAGGTTTTTTTTAGGATGATTTGCATGTGGAATTATATTTCATCACCTTCATTCCAAATTTTTGGATCTTCATTATCAAAAAATTTCAATAAATAAAATGATCTTTTGATCATATTTTCTTAAAATTGATTTGAAATTTCAATCTTGCATATCAAAGCGAATTTGGTACATGTAATGCTTCTGACATTGATTTTTAGAACCTTTGAAATGCTTGATTTGACATCAAGATTGTCAAGGTTTGGAACACAATTAAAATGTCCACGACTTCTATGAGTGCATGATATGCGAGCCCCAAACTAGCCTTGGGAATTAAATATGCTCTATAGCTAAGACGTTCTTTTGTCCAAAGTTTTCCTTTCTCGATGTTTCAAAATACATTTAAATCTTTTGAAGCATCACATGAATCACATACATGCATGAAACCATTCCATTTATTTAAAATGCTCGTAATTGCTATTGGCGCCTGTCATATAAATAAGTGACCCACCGACGGTTCATTCAAATTGATTGATTGTTTGAGAAATAAGACTCGAGAGCCTGCTGCATATTTATTTCTCGCAATGCATGTGAATTCTTGATATATGTTAGGTGCGATGCCTGATTTCGTGGGTATAGCTTTGGATTCACCTAGGCGTTAAGAGCCATGCGAGAACACAAATGATCATTAATGACTATAACTCATAATAAATTATTTAGGTAAGCATCTAGAGGGACCGATGCATGAATTGCAAAAGCCGACCCCGAGGCCTCATTTGTTCATTTATGCATATGATGTCATTTGCTTGATTGATCTTGGTTGTTTCCTATGCTTTGATTGTTTTGTCTTGAATGATTGTTTCTTTCATACTGTATGTACCTAGTTTTAGTTCTTATTTTAGAATTAGATTAGGTCTTGGGAGGTGGTAGTTCATCAAAATATGAAGATGGTGGAAGGTTGATGTCCATTTTGGCCATATTCTTGTACCTATTTTTCCCTATATGCTTTGGGTTTTCCTTATCTATATAAACACCCGACGATGTGCAGGTTTTATTTCTTTTGCTTTATTTTTGTCTTTCATTTAAATTTATTGTTTTTCATTAGTTGTTCGCTTGATTGTTTATCTTTTGTTTCGTCTTTAAATTCAATTGTGTGATTTCTTTCTTTTTCATAGGAATAGAATTGTATGTAAATACCTATTCACGCACGATCACTTTAGTTTAGATTCATTAACCCGAAAAAAATTAAAATTAAAAAAGACACGCATGATCACCTTACCCTTAGGTAACACGACACACTGTTACGTACTGAAAGAGTGCTAATAGAAATATTAGCGTAACTCGAGTCCTCAAACCTAGATATCTAGTTGCGTAAAAATCGAGGGACAACTCTCAACCTTAATTGGGTTTTCTAGTCAACCCTAAAAAATGAGGCTAGTAGCAACTCCCGTTCTTATTAGGTTGTTATAGACAATTAGATCGAATGGTAAAATAAATCGTCACGAGGGGTATGAGTCTCGATGAGACTCGCCATAGTTTAGCATACCCATTGGGGAGATTTCCTAATGGATGAAGTGATGTCATCTTTAGAAAAAGAAGTACTATTGGAAGGACTATTGTGGTAAAGGTACTCCGAAATTCGATATTCACACTCAATCTCCTTCTTTGAGGTGTGTTGCTTGTGTGGATACGAATCACGACACATTTCATCATCACGCGAGGTACAAGCTTGGGAAAGCTTGTGACCGCGCATGAGAGAACTCACAAATGGTTCGTCCCGAAAGACGAGGTAATGATGCCTTTATGGATGCCAACTGTGGGGGAACTCTTGTGGTCAATTACCCCTAAACTTGACCTTTTTCCCTCCTTCATCTTGGGGCACTCAAGGAGTTCAAGTTGTGACACGGGAAAATGATAATACTTTTCGATATTCAACTTAAACTTGAAAATCAACAAAAAAAAAATTTCACCATTTAGTGTGAAAAATTTTATTCAATTTTCCTCCGTATACTTATTTTAATAAAAAAATTATTTTTCTTATTTTCTTTTTTATTTTCTTTTGACTGTTTTTTTCTTTTCCCCAACTTCTTTTCAGTCAATCGTCAACTATGATGATGGACGGCGACTAAAGCGTCGAGCTCAAGGCTCACTTGATCGGCGAGCGAGAGCCTCTGCAAGGCTTGAGGCCGCGAGCGAGAGCTTGTGGCGAGGCTCACGCTCGCTAACTGAGCAAACCTTAGGCCTCCAAAGTCTCTTGCTCGCCGGTCTTGGGCCTTGCTAGATTCGCGAGTCTAAGCTCTCTTGTGTGTTGAAAAAGAAGAAAAGCAAAAAGAAAGAAAGAAAAGAAAAAGAAAAAGAAAAAGAAAAAGAATAAGAATAAGAAAATTTGAATTTTATAATAACAAGGGAAAATTTCAAATAAGGGCCTAAAAGTACCCTCATTTTTTTAAATAATGGCTTGAAATGAATCTTGTTTCAAATAAGAGCCTAAAGTTACTATGTCTATTTTAAATAAAAGCTCGACATTTTGACTGGTCAATGGCAATTTAGTCATTCACCTTTTTTTGAAGTTTTTCATTTTTTTCCTTTTTTCTATCCTTTATTTCCTTTTTCTGTTTTTTCTTTCTTCATCACCAGTAGCTAGCCATCGGTGATGCCAAAAAGGGTTGGGCGAGGGTCACCCTTGCTCGATCTAATGAGGCCCACCTTCGCCAGCCGGCAACCCTCATCGGCCGCTGGTGACCCTTGCCTTGGGGGAGGTCACCCTTGCAACCATTAGTGAGGCCACCCCCTGCCAAACTTAAGCGAGGATTGCCTCGTCAGTTGTCAACGAAGGTCGTCGAGCCTTCATCAACTGCCGTTGGCCCTTGCCCAATAAAAGAAAGTGAAAAAGGAAAGAAAAGAAAAGAATAAAAAATAATTAAAATTGTAATTGGACGAAAACGCCCCTAACGGTCGGAATATTTAACTAGCTGGTGACTGGCAAAGTTAAGCCCTTATTTGAAACGACCATGATTACTTTAGACCTTTATTTGAAACGATCATAACTACTTGCACCCTTATTTGAACAAAATCTACTTTGGGCAATTATTTAAGAAAATGATTGCACTTCGAGCCCTTATTTAAAATTTTTCATAGTAGTAGTAGTAGTAGTAGTAGTAGTAATAATAATAATAATAATAATAATAATAATAAAGAAGTTGAGGCTAATAGGGGTGTGAGATAAGATAGAGTAAGTGAGGAAAATGTTTTCTTTTAATAGAAAAGTAGAAAACATTTTCCCTTATTCAAAAAGATTTTTTTCCTTTATGAAAAATGTTTTCCTAATCAATTCAATTTACGTTAAACAAATGCTAGAAAAACCAAAAAAAAATCTGAAAATTATTTTCCACAAAAGTAACGGAACTTTAGTGAAACTTTAAATTTTCTTTTTATTTCTCAATTTTTACTACATAAAATTTATTTGATTACAAAAAAAATTGTCATTTGGTTCACCAAAAATTTGAATTAATAGTGAAAAAGTAAATGAATAATTATGAGAGGCACACTTCATTACAACTGTTCCTAACTCGTGCTATGAGCATGACTTATTGACGACATGAAAAAAAACTAATTTAGTCAATAAAAAAAATCATTACTCGTAAATTCCTACACGATAAATACATTTTCATTTAATGTCCCGCATAGGAATTATTTTAATTTAATTAATTCAACAATCAACACACGTACCATCATCATTAGGCGCAAACATGCACCGGCGGGGACCTTTGTGATATTATAATAAACTGGACCGGGCAATGCCATCCAGCAAAAAAGAGAGAATCTAATATTTTTATTGAATTACTTATTAGTGGTAGACATTGAGTGTTGGTTCTTTTTCTTTTCTGTTTTCTTCATCACTAGAAAAAGGCAAGTCCAAGTCAAAAAGTCCTCTGTCTCTTCCAAAGGCTCTTTTCCACGCGCCTCCCGCATGCTGCTGCTGCGGGATTATTTGCGCTTTCCCTGCAGCATTGCACCGCAGCCTAAAACATACCATCTTCGTTTCCTATACATATTCATGAAATCCCGACGGAAGCCTTTAAAGAAGGAAAATGGATTTGTAAGTAAAGTGGCAAAGTAAATTAAAAGACATGACAATTAATTTTTGATTCTCATTAATACATTATAAAAAGGTAGTCAACCAAACTACAAGCTGGTTTATCAAAACACTTAAAAGAGCCAAAAACAAGAGGAACAATTGAAAATTAATGAATTCTTAAAAAATAAAATGAAAGAAAGTTTTTTTTTAAAAAGAATAAACCGCATGGGTATGGCCACAGCCCAACCATAGCCAGCTTCGGCAAGGATCTATGCTGGTTGAATTGTTCATGAAAAACAGAAAAAACGACTAATCGAGCCGAACAAAATTGATAAGCTCAGTTTAGCAGTTTAGAGTTTTAATTTTGGTTTAGGATTTTTTTTTCTTTGGTTTTTCGTTTGGTTTTAGTTTATGACTTCGAAAACCGACAAATTAAACTAGACCGATAAGCTTAATAACAAATTTATTTTCCATCTAACAAATATAATCTGTAGTTTAACCTAACTAAATAACTGCTTTTGCATTAATACCGTATGCCACGAATCTTCACACAGCCAAAAGAAAAAAAAAAGGAATTAAAAAGAATAACAGAAGATACATCCATAGGCTCCCAGGGAGTAGCAAGGCAGCCTTTTATTAGCCAGCTACGTACTGGCCAAATAACTTCTGCAAAACGCCAATAGTACGCAACACAAATAAAGAGAAGAATCACAACCTTAAAGCATCTCACTATGGAGACGAGAGGACGAAGCCCCGACTGAGAATGCCACCGAAAATCTTTCCGCCTATAGCATGAGAAACACGCTTGCATTGGCCAACCAGACTTTGACCCCCCAAAAGTGCGAATAGTCGAATCGTGTCTGCTTCTTTTTTGTTCTTTTTTTTACACGTTTTTCTTCTCCACCATCAAACCAAACATCTTCAAAACTAAAACGTAACACCCGGAAATTGTTGAACGAGTGGTTCATATGTCCTAAAACTTCAAACCAGAACCATGCCACTTCTCTTCCATGACACCTTCAATTCTCTCTCCCATCTCAGCGCTCATGTAATTCACCCAATCTCTAACCTCGCCTTTCCTGAAGAACCACTTATTCTCTATTCCACTCGGCAACTTGCCGCTCCTATTCACCTCCAATGCGCTTAAATTGTCAAAGCTACACATCCTCAGTATTCCCTCCACGGTCCCGTTTCTCAATTCTTCTTCGTTGAATGGACGCCCAATGAAATCGGCCAACCTCCTCACTTGAACGCTCGGGTCCGCTTTCATCTCCTCATACTTCGCAAACAACACCTTCTCGGGCATCTCCGAGCTCGCCTTGTGGTAACCCAGCACATGGTCCCAATAAGGCCCATACCCGCTCACGCCTCGGCAGAACTTGTCGAGCCCCTCCAGGAGTGGAAGCTGGCCCCTCTCTTCAGGCCTCAACTTGTTGAAGTGGTGCCACATCGAGATGAAAGTGTCTTTAGGGTTCCTACATAGGTAAACCAGCTTGCAATTGGAGTCCCTCACCGACCGTGGAAGCAAGGAATAAGGCAAGTGGGTGGCCAAGAGCCTCGGGGATGTAAAAGCAGTGAGATCAGGATTTTTATTCTGGAGATAGAGCCTGAGCTCCAAGAAGGGCACGAGGTCGTGGGGGTTTTGTGTTAGGAGAGGGTGCCGTTGTTGTGGGTTGGAGTCAGAGTACTCGGCACGGTTCAAGAGAGCAAAGAGGATGGCCTTTAGCCAGGTGGTGCCACATTTCGGGCTGGTGACGAGGAGGATGTCAGAGGGGTGAGCTTGGAAGTGATTTTGGCAAGCGACGACGCCGTTCAAGTGCCTAGAGGGCAACCAGAAGCCCTGGTACAAGCGGAGAGAGGTTTGGAACCAGCCCTCTTCCGAAGGGAGAGAGGAGAGCAAGTCTTCGCATTCTGGTGACTTGACGTCGTCTCGCAAGTAATTTTCATTGAGAGGAGTAGGTTGAGAGGGTTGCATGGTGGCGGCAGCGGCCGTGGCGTATGGTGATGGTGGTGCTAGTGGTGGTGTAGGTGGAGGAGGAGGCTGGTTGGAGTGAATGATTGGGTGTCTTAAGTAAAGAACATGAAGATGGTGCTGGGTGTCTCTTACAATTTATACATTAAATGGAGATGGTCCTCATCTAGGTAGTACCCACATGTGATATGGACACGGGACACGATATAATACAATACGTCAACACGTTATTTTTTAAAAATAAAAAATTTTGACATATTCAGATATATTATATATTAAATAAATATTTTTATTTTTAAATTAATTTAATTCAAATTTATAAATAAATAATTAATTAACAAAGCTTATAATAAATTTACACTAATTATTTAATATATAATATTTTTATTTTTCGATATTACTTTTTAATTTTATTTAATAATTTTTCCATGGTCCACCCCAACCCCACTCCTCGGGCTCCCGCGGTACCCAAACCCCCTTTTCCCTCGTCTCTTTTCCCACCCCCAAATTTTTTTCACATTTTTTTCCCTCCACCTGACCTCCCTTCTCCATCTTCCTTCTCTCCATCTTTAACATCATTTTGACAACTCCAGTTATTGCTTTTGGGTGAATGACCTCTCATTGAATGGTTAACTTGCCGTCCAACCCGCCTGCCAAGCACGCCACCTGTGTTCCGCACAGTGCCGGTAGGTGCACAGTCGAGGGCTTCAGAAAAGCTCGATGTCCAATTGTGGAGGAGTGAGAAAATATTCAGTGGTTCGTGCGCGCCACGTCATCCGCTGACATGGCGCGCACATTCCACTCAGCTTTCGACACCTGTCCTGGGGGACCCGCTGGAAAATGAAAAGACTCGCTCGGCTCGGCTCGGTTCGGCTCGGCGTGGGACCCACAATCTGGTCAGACTGAGGAGAAAATCAGGCGCCATTTTAAAAAAATTTCGGACTGAGCGAGGTTTTCTTCTTCTCTTTCTTCGCGCCTCTCACTCTTCCCTCCCCCTCTCTCTCTCCGACGAACAGGACGCGACCTCCCCCAGTCGCTCTGTGCCCTCCCTCTTTCCGACCGGCGAACCACCGCCAGCAACGGACGAACCACCGCACCGGACCGCCGAGAGGACCGCGAGATCTAGCTCCCTCCCTTTGCCCTCCCTCTTTCCGACCGGCGAACCACCGTACGGGACCGGCGAGAGGACCGCGACCTCCCTCTCTCTCTGCGTTCCCTCTTTCTGACCGATGAACCGCCGCACGGGCGAGAGGACCGCGAGCAATCGACGAACCACTGCACGGGACTGGCGAGAGGACCGCGACCTCCCTCTCTCTCTGCCCTCCCTCTTTCCGACCGGCGAACCACCGCGAGCAAATCAGATGTTTTTGTAGAGATCTCCCATCGTCGCCTTCATCTTCTTCCCCCCCTTTATTTGTTTTGTTGTTTTTTTTTTCCCTAGTGTTCTAATGGTGGATCTGGAGTTGCATATGAAGGACGACGTGATGTCTCACATCAACCTCGACGGCTTCTTCGGCGACCTCCCTGAGACCGGCGACGTCATCGGCGCTTACTCCTCGACGATCGCGTCGTCGTCGTCTCCAGACTCGGGGCTCTCTTGGTTCGACGAGATCGAGAACATCCTGATGAAGGACGAAGATGTCCACGTGCTTGCTGAGGCGGGGGCTGAGCGGGCCGTGCCGGAGGGACTCGAGCTTCCCGCGGACCTTCGCTTCCCCGGCCCCTCGCCGCCGGCTTCTCCCCGCCTCCTGCAAGATGCGGCAGCGCGGCCTCAGGTGCTCCGCCAGCTGGCTGATTTCCTCGGTTTCCATGGCGTGTGTGGATGACTACTAGTTCTGGGAGCAGGAGGCCGCAGGTCAAGAAGGCTTCGCCGGATAGATATCCTTTTTCCTGCCTTTGTCATATAGTGTTGTCCATTGGCATGAGATAATTTGTGCAAGAAATTTATATAAATTATGTTCCCTTAATATGCTCTTGTTATCACATTAGTTGATGCTTTATGATGACTTTTTGGTCAATTGGCACGATCAGGTGTGGGTTGTTGTCCGTAGTGGAATGGGTATCGCATTCTCTTTCTATTATTCACTCTGGAAAGAAAAAATTAAACGGCTCATTGGTCAACTATCACTTGATTATAGAAGCTAGAAATTAGTTCTTAGTACATATGGTTACCTGAATATCTTTCCGCTCGCAATTAAGTAGCTATTATCACCGTGGAGACTTTGTAATCTGAGGCCTCTGCACTCTTCTTGTTCATAGTGCTGCAGAACCTGTTCAAAAGAGGGTAACTGCGATCATCGAAATGTATTTGAGATGCAAGAGAAAGAACTTTTGGTGAGTGCCTCTCAATTGATGCAGAAAATCTTTAGGAAAGAAAAGCTCGCAGACTTCTTTTGCTGATTTTTGCAAAATGAATTGGAAAGATTTTGTTTGATAAAAAGATTTTAGTAAGGGTGGTTGGGACTATAATAGATATTTTCAATTTTCATTTAAACTTGCTTGCAGGATAGACTAATAAAGCAAGGTCTTTAAGTTAACGTGATTTCATGTTCCGTCAACAATTGTAAAGGACGAGAAAGTCTAATATTTGCATCTTGCAGGATCTTAAAACTTTGTTGGTGAAGACAAAAAGGGAGTTTGAAGATCTGCAGTTCCAGTTTCAGAGAGATCTAAAACAGCTAGGTAGGAAAAGTAGACTAAAAAGGAGTAGTCTAATTAGTTCTTTTTTTTTCTGAGCAGAGGCGAGGCTTAGGACATGGAGCTGCATGTTCCTTGTCCTTTTGCATTGAATGTCAACCATTTTAGATGAGTGTCGTCTATATACTTTATTTATTACAGCTCCTCCGCTGAATGTTATTATCTCAGATTGAGGCCATTGTCATTAATATGCTCCCTAAGATTTGGCAATAAATCTCAAATTTCAACTTGAAGAATGAATCTATGGGATCTTGTTACGATCTTTTTTTTGCTTTTGCATTTTATTAAGGAGAATAAAAGCTAGATGTGACATGCTTCCTGAGCATTAATATGTGTTTTTGCTTTTCCAATGAATCAGGCAATCAAGTCCAGGAGATGTCTACTGCTGCCCTTGGATATCATAAAGTGGTGAAGGAAAATCGAAACCTTTACAACATGGTTCAGGATTTAAAAGGTCAGCTTTTTTTTTTTTTCAAGGAGAGTTATTTGTTTATGAATTGGATCGCATAACTCAATTTTTTGAGCAGTATGCATTTATCTGCAGAAGTATATGCTTGTCCATGGGTCAGTTGCTTTTAAGTAAAGGAGCTTTTGTTGTTTTATTTCCAATGTTACGAGTTTAATTTGACAAAAATCTTTACAGGAAATATATGAGTATACTGCAGAATTAGACACATTTTTAATGCGGAAGCCAAAATGTGGTAGATTTTATTGGAGAAGATGGTTCACTTGTGATTGTTGACCCTTCAAAACCCCATAGAGATGGAAGGAAAGTGTTTCAGTTTAATCGGGTTTTCAGTCCACTTGCTACTCAAGGTATTGTTACACTTCATCTTACTGTCTAAGGGTATATTGTTGGCCAAGTGATTGTCCTGCAAGTTGATGTTCAGCTCCTAAATAACAATGTAAATTGTTTTTCGCCATGCGGCCCTCTTTGCAGATGATGTGTACATGGATACTCAACCTTTGATTAGATCAGTTATGGATGGTTACAATGTCTGCATCTTTGCTTATGGTCAAACTGGATCGGGTAAAACACATACAATGGTAAGAACTTAAGTGTAGCTTTAGTAGATCCAACCTTTGTGCCAGATCACCTCCTAGGCTCCTAGATAATTTGTGTAAAATAAAAAGTGTGCATTTTCCTTGCTGTTAGATGGATGTACTGTTAATTTCGTATATCTACCTGCAAAGCATGAACATAATTCAATCTAAGCAGATGCTTAAGATTGCTTACGTTGATTTGAGGAATAACTACTTATTGCCTTTTGGAATTGCAGAGTGGTCCATCAGGCGAACTGACAAAGGACATGGGAATTAATTACTTGGCTCTCAACGATCTCTTCGAGTTGTCTAACAGAAGGAAGGACATTATAACTTATGATATTCATGTTCAGATGGTTGAAATATATAATGAGCAAGTGCGTGATCTCCTTGCTGAGGATTCAGCATCCTCAAGATATCCTTTGAAATGGATTATTCTGTCTAATATAGATACATTTGATGTCAAATAAGTAGATAAAAAGACTGAAGAAAGCTTAAGTTTCTGATATTAAATTTGGGTTCCTTGACTATGCGCAAATTAAAGATTTGAAGCTGTACCAGTGACGGTGGCTTGAGCCTTCCAGATGCTACCATGCATTCTGTCAAGTCCACAGCTGATGTGGTCAACCTAATGAAATTTGGTGATGTGAATCGTGTCGTCAGTTCTACAGCACTGAACAATAGAAGTAGCCGGTCTCACAAGTCAGTTTTTGGACAGGCAGAGTTTCCTACCGATTCTTTTTGGTATAAATTTTGATGTAGTTTCCAATAGATAGATTATTCAAGAGAGTGATACTGATGTCCATGGGATGCATCCTTGCAGTGTGCTGAGTACATGTTCAAGGGAAAGATGTATCTGGATCCATCCTCCGGAGTTGCCTGCATTTGGTTGATCTTGCAGGAAGTGAACGGGTAGATAAATCTGAAGTCACAGGAGAGACTGAAGGAGGCACAGTACGTTAACCGGTCTTTGTCTTGTCTGGGAGATGTTATCACAGCTTTGGCCCAGAAAAACTCCCATGTACCTTACTGCAATAGCAAACTTACACTTCTGCTGCAAGATTCCCTAGGTACCTATTTCGAAGTTTCAAACTTTGTCAGGTGTCATTGAAGCGTCGTTTTAGGATAAAATTACTAATTCCCAGAGTGAGCATTTCATAGAATTGAGATACTCTAATTATGATCCTTGGGTAATGGTGACATTGCTTTTATGCATTTTATTTCAGGAGGAAATGCGAAGACATTGATGCTGGCTCATGTGAACCCTGAGAGAGATTCATTTGGGGAATCAATGAGTACCTTGAAGTTTGCCCGGAGAGTTTCAACGGTTGAACTTGGTGCTGCACGCATGAACAAAGAGACCAGTGAGGTCATGCAACTCAAAGAGCAGGTAAATGTACTTGGGTAATCTCTATGCTTTAGATGCCTTTCTGACAATAATCAACATTACAATTCTAGGGGACTGGATCTGTCGATTTGGCAAAAATGAGATCCAGATTGTTATGCAAGGAGAGCGCACTCTTTGTACTGATCCTTGAACGCCCAACTTGCTTGTTCAAAGCATGAATGGCAAGGAATCTCACATAAGGAAATCGCTGCGCACCATAGAGAGGAAGCTCATCAATGGATCTGAAAGGAGGTCAGTGAAATATTTAACTATCTAGTCTTAACACTGAATTGGACAAATTTAATATGGTATGAAATACACAAATGCAACTGAAAAATTCCAAAATGACGGGTACTATGAGAATTTGCTCACATCATTATCTTGCCATTAAGACTTGGTTTCTATGCAACTGCAGGAACCAAAGAAATGTGACAGAAGCTCGTTCACTTGTCAGAGGCTCTACTACTTGCATTAATAATGGAGTATTGGCAACTGCAGCCAACACACGGACACAAAATAGAGTATTGGCAATTGCAGCCAACACACGGACACTTAGGAGACAATCACTAACAGGTGCTGGTTCAGATCAGTCTCGCCGGTCTTCTCTGGGTGGCAAGTCCACTAATTCCAGTAAGCAGAATCAGCATAATTAAATTTAATTCACAGTATATATTTCATCTCATTATGTCCATCATCTGATTATTTGTTTTTGTTTCTTCAATAAGATGTAAAAGACACAAGGAATGCCAAGACGCCTCCTCCAGTCCACCCATCATCTACGATAGCAAAGCGTTGGCTGTAGCTATAGTTGGCGAAATTTAGTGTTCAATGACCAGCGAAGTGATGCTTTGACTCGAAGCTGACTGAAGTTTTGACATGATAGATGAGACACTGAGAATTGACGAGGGAAAGACTGAAGAGTTAGCCGACAAACGCAATAGCAATTTTTGGTTTAACACACCGCTTATGTACATATTGACACAAGTTCTTCAAGTAATGCCCGAAGTTTCTATGGCAATGTTTTCAAACTGCTCTTGCCCATTGTTCTCTGAATCTCTGACTTACGTCATCAAAGCTATCGGCATCTTTTAACAGAAATGGAGGAAATGACAGGTGCCTCTGCTAATAAACCGGCTGCTCTTCTATTGTATAGCTAGCTAAAAATCAAAGATTATAGCACGGCATTCATATAACGTGACGCCAATGTGGTACTATAGAATCAAGTGTTCTTGTTTTTAGTATAGTTGATTATAATAGCTTCACAAGCCCTGAAACCGAGATACCTCAGTTTATCCAGCGATACCTTGCGTGATATGGATCATACATAGTTTACTTATTCAGTTATAAACCTCCAATGTAACTGAGGGGCTAGTCAGTTAAAAAACACAACTATATAGCAACAACTTCCATGTTTCATTTTCCGAAACAGGATCCCATGCCCATCTTTGAAGTTCAGCTTAATTTAGTTGAAGATGCAAACAAGCAGATGGCCATTGCCTTAGATTTACCCAAAAGTGCTACTGTCAGGAAAACAGACGTAAAGGTTAAGAGGAGCATCATTAACAAGTCATCCAGTTTACCAAATTGTTAAAAATGCCTTCTTTACAAGTTTATGATGAACCTGAAAAACTGATTCACAGATGAGTGTACTTTATTCAAGTTTCAACCATTCAGTCAATGGAAAGAAATATCGACAATTATTTAAGGAAGGTGAAGAGAAGGAAGTAGTTAGCAAAGCTTAAACAAGTCGGTTGTTTGATTGTAGCTAATTTGCCCGTTTATTTTCTTGAAGGAATAGTCATAGGCTTGAAGCAGCCGCTTGTGGAATCTCCTCATGTCCAAGCTCACATTCTGTCTGTCGAGATAGATCTCCTTAGTGTATTGCCATCCCTTCCTAGTCAGACCCTTTGGATTCGTAAGGACTGGATCATCTTTATCGTATTCATTATACAGTGAGCTCTCTCTAGGCGAAATCTTGTAGCCAATATACTTGAGACCAAGCTCTCTAGCAGGTTTACCAAAGCATGTCACAGCTGGTGAATCCGTCCCTAAAGGAATGACTTGGATGAGCACAGAACCAGGCTTCAGGAAAAGGAAGTGGGTCAAAGCAGCCCCGTGTACACCAACCATAACCTCGCTCTTATTAAGCAAGCGATACATCTTCGCCAGTTCAGTCGTTCGCTTAGGCCGCGAAACTTCTACTCTGAACCCCATATCCTCTGCCATTTTAACCAAGCAGTCTTCGTTAACTAACGCCCTGGACCCACTGCGCGATAATATCACTAGCTTCAGTTTCTTCACCTGGTGTTTCTGGTCTTTATTAATTTTCATCGATCACCCCAAAGTTGGCACTGAAGCCGATTGATTCAGTTTCAGCTGTACCCCTTGATCCTTGTCTGGTATTGAACCTTTTATCCACGGCTGGTAAGCACGGTCAAGGAAGTGTCTGAAATCGAGGATGCTCTTATTCCCCTTCATCAGTGAAGGATCCACAGTAAGGTCATCATGGATTTTCAGACCAACAACGGCATCCGGGAAGCAATGGGTTCTTTTATCTCCAGCAAAGTCGATGAGCAGATAGTTCGAGAGGCGAGAAAGGATGTTCTCATACTTCATAATCCACCAATTGTACAAACTTCATCACTTATAAGAATTCATGTGGGATCGGCTGTCCCCATTAGATAGTAAGAATCTGGAATAGGAATCCTTCCTCCTTTCAAACTCTTCTTTTCATCATTCATCAGGATGGACCGACGATTTTGTAGGTATGTTTCGTCCAGAGGAATCCCAGATAAGATCATTCTGGCCGCAGTGAAACCATCCTTCTCACCATGATTCACCAAAACTGTTCATACGGTAAAAGAACAAAAGGAAAACACAAGGGAAAATGTTTACACATGAAATAGCAATTGAAGGAAATACGCACCCAAGGGAAGTAAAACCAGCAAAGACGAATAGAGATGCATTCTTTTACTTATGCATATTTCGAATCAAGAAAAATAAAAGAAGCACATCCAAGTATAGAAAAAGAAATTGGAGAAAAATCTCTTTTTGGACTGTTTTAAGAATAGACAATATTTCAACAGTCCAAAAGTTCAGAAGAATACTACCTCTTAGAGCTGCTCGTTTACTAGAGAAGACACTATTTGCATCTCCCAGAGCATTCTCCACCATGTCCAAAAGAAATTCATTAGGGACCTGCCATAGCTTAAAAGTGCAATCAAAATCTTTGAAAGATATGCAAGCTTTGGTTTATTACTGCATCAATGAGGACCAAGGTCTAATGAGTTCTTCCAAGAAGGTAAAATTTGATGGCAGAAAAAGCTCCAAACAAAAAGCAATGGGATTTAGTAATTCACAAGAAAAACATGTCCCATGTTCAAATTAAACTGCTGAAAGAACAAGAAAGCCGCTAACTTTTCAGTCTGTTTATGTAAGGGTCTTTTAACCAGCTAACTCCAAAGGAAAATCTTAACACAATGATCAACAAATCAATAGTATAGCCAGGCAACAAACCCACAGATAACACTGTGATCACAGTACTAGGCGTCGAGGTACCATAAGAACCTCAAGAGAATTAATTAAAACAATGATAGCCTGCTGGCAAAATATGAACAAGAAGAGTGCGAGGCCTCAGATTACAAATTCTCCACGGTGATAATAGCTACTTAATCGCAAGCGGAAAGATATTCAGGTAACCATATGTACTAAGAACTAATTTCTAGCTTCTATAATCAAGTGATAGTTGACCAATGAGCCGTTTAATTTTTTTCTTTCCAGAGTGAATAATAGAAAGAGAATGCGATACCCATTCCACTACGGACAACAACCCACACCTGATCGTGCCAATTGACCAAAAAGTCATCATAAAGCATCAACTAATGTGATAACAAGAGCATATTAAGGGAACATAATTTATATAAATTTCTTGCACAAATTATCTCATGCCAATGGACAACACTATATGACAAAGGCAGGAAAAAGGATATCTATCCGGCGAAGCCTTCTTGACCTGCGGCCTCCTGCTCCCCGAACTAGTAGTCATCCACACACGCCATGGAAACCGAGGAAATCAGCCAGCTGGCGGAGCACCCGAGGTCGCGCTGCCGCATCTTGCAGGAGGCGGGGAGAAGCCGGCGAGGGGCCGGGAAGCGAAGGTCCGCGGGAAGCTCGAGTCCCTCCCCGCACGGCCCGCTCGCCCCCGCCTCGGCAAGCACGTGGACATCTTCGTCCTTCATCAGGATGTTCTCGATCTCGTCGAACCAAGAGAGCCCCGAGTCTGGAGACGACGACGACGCGATCGTCGAGGAGTAAGCGCCGATGACGTCGCCGGTCTCGGGAGGTCGCCGAAGAAGCCGTCGAGGTTGATGTGAGACATCACGTCGTCCTTCATATGCAACTCCAGATCCACCATTAGAACACTAGGGAAAAAAAAAAAAAACATCAAAACAAATAAAGGGGGGGAAGAAGATGAAGGCGACGATGGGAGATCTCTACAAAAACATCTGATTTGCTCGCGGTGGTTCGCCGGTCGGAAAGAGGGAGGGCAGAGAGAGAGGGAGGTCGCGGTCCTCTCGCCGATCACGTGCAGTGGTTCGTCGATTGCTCGCGGTCCTCTCGCCCGTGCGGCGGTTCATCGGTCGGAAAGAGGGAACGCAGAGAGAGAGGGAGGTCGCGGTCCTCTCGCCGGTCCCGTACGGTGGTTCGCCGGTCGGAAAGAGGGAGGGCAAAGGGAGGGAGCTAGATCTCGCGGTCCTCTCGGCGGTCCGGTGCGGTGGTTCGTCGGTTCTGGCGGTGGTTCGCCTGGTCGGAAAGAGGGAGGGCACGAGCGACCGGGGAGGTCGCGTCCTGTTCGTCGGAGAGAGAGGGGGAGGGAAGAGTGAGAGGCGCGAAGAAAGAGAAGAAGAAAACCTCGCTCGGTCCGAAATTTTTTAAAATGGCGCCCGATTTTCTCCTCGCCGACCAGATTGTGGGTCCCACGCCGAGCCGAACCGAGCCGAGCCGAGCGAGTCTTTTCATTTTCCAGCGGGTCCCCCAGACAGGTGTCGAAAGCTGAGTGGAATGTGCGCGCCATGTCAGCGGATGACGTGGCGCGCACGAACCACTGAATATTTTCTCATTGTGGAGAGGCTCATTAACTCCGTGACAGTGATGATGCACAGGAGAAACAGCTCCTGTCACTTCCCCCTCCCTCCAACATGCCAAGTCCGTTTTTTATTTTTTTATTTTCCTTCTCAGAACCTTAGCAGCGCCTTCTTCTCCTCCTCTCCTCGCCGCACGACGCCTTTCTTCTCCTCTTCCTCTCGATCTCTGCTTACCAGGGATGGAACGCGCTATCCCTATGCGCCGGGAGGCTGCACACCCCCACGAACTCCTCCTCCTCCTCCTCCTCCTCCTCCTTGCCGCTGTCACTTTGCCGCCCCACTCGACGATGCCGCCCTCCCTCACGAGCGCCTCCCTCGTGAAGTTCCTCCTCACGGCCCTCGCCTCAATCTCTGCTCTTTCGCTGGCCGTCTCTTGCCGTCGCGAGCTCACCTTCGCCCGCAGTCTCATCTCTACTCCCTTGCTCTCGCATCCACCCTCCATTGTATTTCGGACACACATGTCAAAATATGTTGACAAAAGTTGACCACGTGTCAACAAATTCGACACTCGTGACGTGTGTCGATGTGTTTAACGCATTCCAACACGTGTCAGACACGATATGAAAACACGTGTAACGTGTCCGTGCAATATAAGCAATAATTATCCTCCAATAACGGGGGTCAAACTTTTATATTTTCAATTGATTTACCTACTGGGAAATTGTTGTCATTTGAGGAGCCAAAACGAAAAAGATAAGTGGTTGGAGAAGACAAACTAGCTCTTGAAATGCGATTTTTGTTATTCTTCTTTTCCTTTATTTACATGAAGAAATTCTTACTTTTCACTTCATATGTGTATGCTATAATATTCCTCTCGCACTTTGTTTTGTCCTTTATGGTAACACTGGCACACCATTTGTATCGGTACTTTTTTCAATCTGAATAGCAAGTGTCCATTTGCCTTCGTCTGAGAAGGTGGAGTGTAGAAGTAGAAGCATGGTGCAGTTCGATGTTGTGCGAGCAAAGCTATTATAAAAGGAGTGTAGATAATGAAGCATGACGTTGTCAAAGAGTGTGAGGAGTTCCTCATGATCATGATCTTAGCCTTTCATTATTTTCATGAATTTGGGAGAAATTTATGAGTAAAAATAATAGATATAGGTGAGATCAATACATAATCATGAGCATTTGTCGGACTCTGTGTTATACTCATAAGCAACAGGATTATGAGACATATAATCGCTACTGTAAAAAAGAAGCAAAATTAAATGATAACACAATAATCGAGGAACAAATCCTTGCATATTGATTACGATATTTTATGACTTTTGCAAGATTATTTTCATGGAACGCAATTAGTATATAATTGTGCGTGTTTTTTTCAATATTTTCGCTATTTAATTCATTGTGAATTTACATTAAGCAGATCTAAATATTGTAAGAAGGGCAAGTATTTTTAAGTGACACATATCTTTTTTATTTTTATTTTTTTCATCTTTCACTTTACTCAATAATTAAATCAAGTAAACCATCGTAGTGTGACATACCCACTTAACACAATAAGCTATAATCATATTACACTTAAAAGTTACTGCATTTCATGCAATTTGTTTTCGTGATTTCTCATTGCTATGGGAAGTCTTCTACAAAATCACTCTAGGACGTCATATAAGCTTATGTTTTTTGTTTTTTTTTTTTTTTGGGCAATCATATAAGCTTATGTTAGAACTTAGAAGATTAACCGACAGGCTTCGATGGCAAGTCAGGAAATCCACAAAAGTCACTCTGGGGCTTCATAAAGGATAAATTCTTTCAAAATGCATAGTCAGAAGCAATGGACAGACATCTCAGCTGCAATAGGAAAGTATTTGTGAAGAATATACTAGTTCCTAACTCATAGAGCTTCTTTTCCACCCACCTCCCATCCCGCATCCAGCTGCTGCAGGAAAGTACGCGTGCCATTATCTGCACTTTCCGTGTGGCATGCATTGTAGTGGTCTGATTAGCATAAAGAGTCTTGGACCGTTGGATCGTAAGAGCACAGCATTGTTCAAGCACGCATAATAGAGTTGGTTGCATCCTAAATTTATTCTAATAAATTCAATTCTAATTTTTTTAATTTTCTCAATTCAATTATAAACTTTTAATATCTTATCAAAAATCACCGACGTAAATGCCGACCTTTACATATAAAATAACTGGCTTTGATATAAATGATTTTTAATAATATTTTTTAATTTTTTAATTTTTTTTCCTTTCCTTCTTACTCCTCTAGTCATTGAGCACAACCTTGCCTTACGAGCCTCCTCATCCGCCCTGCTTCTGGCGAGGCATGGTGACTAATTCAAAGAGGAAGGAAGGAAGAAAAAAAAGAAAAGGGAAAAGGAAAGAAAAAGTGTCCTCCTTTTTTCGTTTTCTTCACCTTCTCCCTCCATCATAAAACAAGGAGCATTGCTCGTTGGTTGTCTTTTCTGTTTTTTTTTTTTTAATTAATTGCAAAAAGCAAGTCAAGTCAAAAAGGCCCCTGCAGAGGTCCCTTCCACGCATCTCCCGCCCTGCAAATTACTGCTGCAGGGAACCACTTCGGGCAATTAGTTTGCGCTTTCCATGCAGCATGCGTAGCAGCCGTTCGATCGGCACAAAGAATCTTGGACCGTTGGATGGCAAGAACGCCGTGCGATTTGGGTTAAGGGTTTTAGGACTGAGAGGATACTTTGCTTCTACAAGAAGCCTCCTCGCAACATTTTACGATTGGAAGATCTAGTCGGACTCGGACGGTGCAACTTCAGGAAGTGGGTCCAATTTTTATTACCCTGATGATATTATTACAAATGGGATGGGACAGCAACCGACCACGCACAATTGCACATGCGTCGAGACTGACTAGTCGTTGTGGCAATCTATACTTTAATCAAAATTTTGGTGGACAATATGGAGATACCCACTCGGGTAGGGAGCATCTACAATACACGTTGGTTTTCTCTTTTATTTATTGAATTAATATTACAAAAAAAAAAAAATTGAATCGGTATGCCTATAATAAATTTATCTCAGACTAAACTAAACTCAAATTTATCACAAATTCATTTTTAGACTATAAAAAAATCATAAATTGATATATTTATGATAAATTTACTTTACATTTAGATTAATATCACAAAAAACTACAAATTAGTATACACATGATAAATATAGTATAAAACCTCAAATTAATATATTCATTAACTATCGTGTGTCATCTAACTAGTCATTTGATGGAAATTAATGGAGAATTGTTATAGATATATCAATTTGGGAATTTTCATGATTTTAAATTTTATTTCTTTTTATATTAATAAAAAGGTAAATCAAGTATGTGTCAATATTGCATGTGAGAATGTGAGTATTACTCGTTGGGTTCCACGCACCTTCCTCAAAATGTCGCGGAAATTACACGCGCTATAATTATCTACCTCCAATAATGGGAGTCGAAGTTTTATATTTTCAATTGATTCTCTCATCTATGGGGAAATTGTTTGTATTTAAGGAGCCGAAACGACTACCGTGGAACCACCGGCTCAGGTGGCTCCGATGGGTAGGCTCCAGACCTCCACGGGGAGGCCGGGAGTTCGAAGCCCCTGCAACACAAGTTACAGGGAGGCTGGTGGATCATTAGGCGATTTAAGCGTGGCGTCGGGGTGATGGTTTCCTACTAGCGTCACCAGGGGGTTTACGGCGCACTGTCGATGTAAGCTGATTCCTTCTGTCACCAAAAAAAAAAAAGACTAGCGCGGCCTTTGGAGAGAAGACAAAATAGCTCTTGTTATTTTTCTTTGCCTTAATGACATTAAATTCTCACTCTGTACTTCATAATTGCACTCTATTATATTCCCCTTGCACTTTGCTTTGTCCTTTATAATAACATTGGAACAAAATTTGTATCGGTGCGTTTTTTTATCCTAATAGCAAGTTTCCATTTGCCCTTGTCCTTTAGAGTTGTTGGCCATGATTATTTGACTAATTGATTGAGTCATTATGTTTGTCTGCGAAGGTGGAGTGAAGGAATAGGAAGGATGGTGCCGTTGGTCCTATCAACGTGAGCATAGCTATTCTAAGAAGAGTGTAGAAAATGAAGCATGAGATCTTCAAAGAGTGCGAGAAATTTGTCATGATCATGGTCTCGGTCTTAACTTTCCATTATTTTTACGAGTTTGAGAGAAATTTACAAATAAAAATAACAATTGTAGGTGAGATCAATACATAATCACAAATATTCGTTGGACTCTATATTATACACGTATGCAAAAGGATTATAAGACATATAATCACCATTTGCCACCACAAAAAAGAAGCAACATTTAACAAGGACATGATAATTGAGGAACAAATCCTAGCATTTTGCTTTAAAATAATTTAATAATATTTTATGAATTTTGCCAGATGTTTTAATGTAACACGATTACGCGTGTTAAAAGCACAAACATAAAGATTTCTTAAAACTTTGGTTAAGGGTATTATCAATAAAGGTTGGACATTCTTTGGTTTGAACTATTGTAATAAGATATGTGTTCGAAAGTGCAGATTCGATTTCTTAAAATTTCTATTTCTTGATTTCTCTGTTTCTCTGTTCCCCATAACAAGTTTGGAACAAAAAACCGTTTGGTACCGCGATTTGATTTCTCTATTTCTGAAACAGATTTCTATTTCAAAAATAGATTTGAAGAAGAAATCGAAACTAAAATTTTCGCTTCTCGTTTCTAAAATAGAAATTGATAAATCAATTTCTAGCTAAAATCAATTTATGTTCCAAAAATTTTATCATGCGCACCTTAAGGAATCAAACCTCGTTTTCCAAGGTGAGGAAAAAAAATTGAAACCTTAACGGAAGACTTGGTTAGGACTTCTGTAAATTTGTCTTTATTGCTGTTCATCCTGGAGAAACTAATTATGAATAAAAGCTGAAAATCAAGTTCTGTCGACAAGGAATGTGTCCTCTCGTTCTTTAAAATTTTCTTTTCCTTTTTCTCTAGCAGTTGTGGTTGCGCACACATGAAGAAATAGCTTTCGTGTATGGAGAATTCAATTAAATATTATCATAAATGATGAAGATATTTTTAATTTGTTTATTTTTATAAATGATATAAATAATTATTTTTAGAAATATATTTATAATATCATTTATTTTTATAAAATAAAGGTAACCTTAGGTAAAAATTTGAATTTTCTTTCACTTTTTCAACTTTATTAGAATGGGGATCACTTTATAGACCCAGTACATTGTTTTTGATTTAATTTATATCTCTTTATCGATATAAAGGGAGTTCCACTATAAAACCAAATATGTTTCCATCTAATTAATTCCCGTGGACCACTCGTTTTTAGCTTTGCTTTTCGTGCTGACCCCCGCGCGTCTGTTCCCCGCTGCCACTTTCTCTCTCTTCGCTGACTACTCGCGCGCGCACTAGCGCACACCCGCGTCCACGACGACTAGATAAAGATCAGCGAGTTTTCAGCAAGTACTCTGTACATTTCATTTTACTTGATTCTAGCAAGGAACGTTCAGAGAGAGATCGAGAGAGATCGATAGAGACCTTAATTTGCAAAGTGAAGCTGCCATGGCGAATTCAGATGCTGGAACGAGTAGCGGTAAAGCAGGAGGAGGAGGAGGCCAGTATCAAGTATTCTTGAATTTCCATGGCCAAGATACTCGAGATGGATTCACCAGCTTCCTTTGTCGAGACTTGAGAAATAATGGTATTCATGCCTTCATAGATAACGAAGGACTTCGAGTTGGCGAAGAAATTGGTGGAGCGCTCCTGCTAGCAATCGACGACTCCCAGATCTACATACCCATCTTCTCACCAAATTATGTTAGTAGCAAATGGTGTCTCCGTGAGCTCGCAAGGATGGTAGAAAACACATCCAATTCGGAGGAGAAAAAAATGCTACCGATTTTTTACTACGTGGAGCCAAATGATGTAGACCTTAAAACCCCATTATACAGCACGGCCATAAAGGAGCACAAGGAGGAGCGCGAGAAGAAGCAACAAGAGAAGTTTCCTCACGAAGTAGAATCCTGGGAGGAAGCTCTTAAGAAGGTCGATAAAATCAAGGGCTGGGTGCAGCGAAAAGGCGAAAGATAAGCTATAAAGATCCCTGACCTTTCTGGTTTTAGAATCAAGCCAGTCCTATACAAGGGACGTCAAGAGATAAATAAATTAGCAAATCTTCACATTTTTAAAAATATATATAGAGGTACAATCATATGGTGGAAGAGTCATTAAGGTTAAATAAAAGGAGTACACCGTTTTTTTGGATTTATAGGCATACATGTTAATCTGTATGATCGAAATAACTTTTGTAACTAATGAACTTGCTTCTATTTGTGGCAGCCAAGCGGAACTTGTGGACTCGGTAGTTAAAGTGGTTTTGCAGGAGCTGAAGATACGATATAAGTTTGTGACTAAAGATTTAGTCGGACTTGATGATCGAGTGGCAGAAGTACTGAAATTGTTAGATGTTAACTGTAGTGATGAAGTGAGGCTGCTCAGAATTCATGGAATGGGGGGCATCGATAAAACCACCATAGCCAAGGTCATCTACAATGAGCTCACTTCTCGCTTTGGAAAGTGTTGCGCCTTCCTTGACGATGTTCAAGAAACTTTAAAGAAGAAGGGTTTAGTCTGGTTGCAAAAGAAGTTACTAAGAGATATTGATAGTTCTAGTGCAGCAAAAATTATCAGGGAAGTTGATCACGGAAGGAAGATGATAGAGAGTGCACTTGGCAGTAAGAAGGTTCTCATAGTTCTTGATGATGTTGATGAGGAAAAACAAATCGAGAATCTAATTGGACAACATCAATTGTATCCCGGAACAAGAATAATTATCACCACTAGGAACGCAAGCGTACTGCAGTTTACTAAGCAAAGAATGGCTCCTGAAACGAAGGAAGTAAATTCTGACCCCACAATCCGAATTCTGCCTTATGAAATGGTGGCGATGAATTTCGACGATGCACTCCGACTTTTCAAGAGGCATGCGTTTCATGAAGACTCTCTAGCAACGGATTTTGACAATCTTTCAAGATATATTGTCTTTACTACTGGGTGCCTTCCTTTGGCTCTTAAAGTTATAGGTTCCTCACTTTGTGGAGAGCACAAAGCAAAATGGGAGAATACATTAAACAAATTAAAGAAAATACCAGATGAGTGTGTACAAGAAAAGTTGATGATTAGCTATAAGGACCTAAACTGTCGTCAGCAGGAAATTTTTCTAGATGTTGCATGCTTTTTCATCAACGAGAAAATTACCAATGCCAAATACATGTGGGAGGCTTGTGAATTTTATCCTGAATAGGAAATTGATGTTCTTGTTAGGAAGTCCTTGATAAAGATAAAGGATGGCAACAAATTTTGGATGCATGACCAACTGAGAGACTTGGGACGGGAAATTGTTTGTCGAAAAAATCCTAAAAATTTCGAGAAGCAGAGTAGGGTGTGGACTAGCGAGGAGTTCCTTGATTTTGTAAGAACCGAAGAGGTAAGACAACTATCATATTCAATTGAAAAAAGTGACATCCTGCGTTTGAGGATTCAACTTTGTGCTCACGATCTTTTCTTCCATTTCATGCATTCAAATCGTAAATAAAATTACTGGTTACCAACAAACTTCAACTAATCATTGCAATTGATTTATTGGCAGAGGTACGAAGATGTTGAAGCACTTGATCTGCAGTGTAGTTCTAATATCTCAATTAGCCATGAAGAAATTAGAAGATTTAAAAGTTTGAGGTTCCTGAGATTAAGTCATGGGGCCATACGTGGGGATTTTACCGTTTCTCTACCAAAGTTGAGACGGATTTCATGGCATTTTGCCAGTCAAGATGTTTGTGGGCTTAGTATGCATTCAAAGAATTTAGTCGTCCTTGAACTTTTCAACAATAGATTCCCAGATGATTCGGAAGCATGGGACTTAATTAAGGTATTGTTTCATCTTAATTTATAATAGTTGTCTCGTGCATTATTGGTCTTCTTTTTGTAATGTTTATACTTCCTTTTTACAGATGGCAACCAAACTTAAAAAGCTTACTCTTGTAGAATGTCATGGCATTACTAGAACTCCAAACTTGTCTAAATGCCTGGATTTTGAGAGGTTGACTTTTAATAATTGTGGGAGTTTGAAGGAAATTGACGACTCCATTGGAAAGCTGAAGTGCTTGCTTGATTTGAATATCATCAATTGTGGGCTCATTGAACGAGTGCCTGATGAAATTGGAGAGTTAGTGAAGCTTGAGCACTTCTCTTTGAGCCGCTGCAAGAAAGTGAGTGGACTCCCCACCTCTATCTGCGACTTAGTGTCATTAAGGAAGTTGGACCTTTCATATACTGGAATTACAAGCTTGCCGAAGTCCATCGGAAAATTAACATCGTTGTGCACTTTGGATCTGTCAAGATACCACACTGATGAAATTATAGATCGATGGGAGTTACCCAAAGCTATTGGAATGTTAGACAAATTGGAGGAGCTTTATCTTGGTCAATGCAATCAGTTGGTTGGCAAAATTCCTAATGAAATAGGAGATCTATCCTCTCTAAGAGTCCTAGATTTGTGTGGGACCAGAATCTGCCGAGTTCCAGGAACAATCAATAGGCTTTCTCGCCTCTCAACACTTGACTTAACAGGGTGTGATGAGATTACAGAGTTGTTTGAGCTTCCAGTGAATTTAGTCCGTTTACGTGTTCAATCTAGCTCACTACAGGTGGTCCCAAGTCTCTTAAAGCTTACCAATCTAGTAGAGTTGGTTCTATCAGATGGCTCTAAAGGTCAAGATTCGTCAAACCTCAAGCACACGTGTGACTTGGGGTGGATTGGTAGGCTATCCAAACTAAAGAAATTGGAGCTGTGTCTTCTCAACATCGCCGTGCCGCCTACGGAGTTGGGTCTCCTTTCTCTTCTAGAAGATCTTGCTTTGTTTGGTCTAGATTTGCAACCCCTCAAGCAGCTACCGCCTTCTTTACTTTCTTTAGAACTTGACAATTTCAGCTCGATAGGATCGCCACACTTTAACTTGGAAATTCCATCAAAATTGACGTTTCGTTTCTCACGATTGCAAGAAATTCAACTCTATGGGTTTTCGCAATTGCAGGACCTTCATTTGGACCATTGTGACCTTCAGAGATTATCCATCCCATCTAGCTTAAGGAGACTGGGGGTATTTTTTTGCCCTAATATAATTGAGATTCAGGTTCTTGGTATGTCGGCATCACTGGAGCAATTAGCAATCTTTGAGTGCCGGTCAATTGGAAGGATAGTATTATGTGGCGAGGGAGGATCTCTCGGGGTCCTCGATCAATCAAGGTCTTCTTCGAATGAGTCGACCGATTGTTCACCGGGAGTACTTCTTCTTCCCAATTCATTGAAGAAACTAAAAAGTCTTCATTTGCCGTTCTGCAAAAACCTAGCTGAGATTCAAGTCATCGGTACACTGTTATCATTGCAAGACATCTTAATTCAAAACTGCGAGGCTATGGAAAAGTTGAGCGGTATATCGAACTTGAAGAACCTTCACAGTTTGGTCATCTTTGGCCGCTCTAAGCTGCGGGTTGTTGAGGGCCTTGACAAGCTAGAGTTTTTGACTCAATTGCATGTTCACAATTGTCCTTCACTGGAAACATTGTTTGACATATCAAACTCGAAAATACCGGATGAGTGCCATATAACAATTAGCCATTGCAGGGAATCGCTCAACTCGGGAGGTCCTACCACTTTCGAGCATTACAAAAGAATGGCTCAACAAGGTGCACCTCAATTAGAGACAAACATGGTGAGCCTCGGCCAAGATTTTATCATAACACCAAAGAATTTCACCTAAAATGTGACTAGATGTAAAATTCTTTTTAACAACCTATTCAAACATAAAGTAGTTAGAAGCATGCCATTGCACATACCTTTCATATTTCAGATAATTTATAGAATGTTCAAGAATTGAATCCACAATGTAAATTTACAAGAAAATATAACAGCCTTCAACCAATCCATATAATCATTTCTTCACTTGCAAATGTCTAGAATTCTCAAATTTTCCCTACCATAACAAACCAAAAGTCACCATATGAGAGGAGATGTTTGATACAGGCAACGGCGTTGGGCTTTCCTTTCCATTTTCTTTGGTCCCCTCTCTTTGGTCATATTCCTTAATCCATTGACTTTACCTACAATTTTTGTTCATACAGCCATTAAAACAGAACTTCCAACTCGTAGACTAAATATAGATGTCTTGTTTCTTATAGTGCATATTTATTTTAATTTCCTGCACTAATTCTGTCTTTTCCTTTTGCCTCTTTTGTCAATGCATTCAAGTTTAGTCGTATGAGCGGAAGAAATTCAAGGTGAGAGATTTTCACTTCTGGACATTCTAAGGGATATGGAAGATAATAATGTGCTTTCTAGAGGAACTTAATTTGGAATAGTAAAACCGACTTTGAAGGAAGAAAAGGAGAGACTTTACACTACATGGATTACTGAATCATCATCTTTCTGCAGCATATATAGACTCATGATGTCTTGCAGAGAGGAGCCATGAGTTTGCTGTACCCTTGTTTGTGAAAAAGGCAAAACCAATGTTAAGAAAAATGATTGCTTTCGCATCTGCCCTGCTTCTGACTTGCTTCTTGTTTGAAGGAAGGTCTAGTAGGCATGTTGAATCAACTTTGCAGTCCGTTGTTCCTACCATATGGAATAATTGAAAGGGGAAACCCATGATTCTGCTCATACAGAGGAAGATGTAACTTTAGAGCTAACATAAATCCAGGCCAATCACCAGTTTCAGTGAAATTGCCCCACAAGTTTAACCTACCAGCCCAAGGCGAAACTCTGACCATTCAAATTGAATTAGAGAGAGAGAGTCTCTAGTTGACAACTTATTCTGCCACTCATTTGTCTGTAACCTCATTTGCATACTGCTGAATTTAGAGACAACATTTTGAGGAATGTAGAATCCTTTTGAAACAACAGCTTATTCTGTAACCTTATTTGCAATTGAATAAGTGCTTGCACACTGATCTTCCTAACAGTAAGTCCCATTCAGAGTTGATAATATTTTTGCCATCTCCCCTGTTGCGTCTAGTTAAAACCACCTACTAGTGTTCGAAGCAAAGAAGTGCTCATAAACTAACTTGACACGGGCTTCTCACTGAAGGACAATTCCTCTCACTGAAGGACAATTCCTCAAGCAGTGAAGTAAAAAATTCGAGCTTGTTTTCCTAGAACTGACAAATCTGAGGATGCCGAGAGTTTCTCACAAATTGTGCTTCATTTGTTAGAAGCTTTTTACGTACGACTATTGGATGTCACTACGTCTTCAATCAAAAATTGTGTTTCTCAAGATTTTTCTGATACTCTTAAGGACCTGGCCTTTGAAAGCAGGCTTCTATTGGATGCCTTCTTTAAGGTTTTAAGTTTATGGACCCAAAGAAAATGTTTAGTTCTTAGAATCACTTCATAGCATTTCTATAGTGTGAATGTGCTGACACCAGTCTTTTGTGTCTTTTCAGAGGAATTTAACTTCGAAGCGGTTACTGAAATTAATCATTTAACAACTCTAATTACGTGTGTTGTGAATGCGGAACTTCTCCAATGTTGCTTATGCTTAGTTTTATGCAAAATTTTCACAACCCCATTTTTTATTTCTATATGACAGTAAAACGTTGGACTGTTATTTATTTCTTATAATTTATTTGTTGCAGCGTCCATGGTATAGATTCCTGTGCTGTCTCTTATAGCTCAAGGAGACATCGTTATTGCTCGGAGGAAAATGAGGAGTCCTGTCCACTGATTCCATGCTTCATTGGTTTTAAGTATGTATTCCTTTTTATTATTAGTGTGGTAGGTCCTGTAGTGTAGGCCTTCGTAAGGAGTCCATGAAAGCCTCAATTTTGTTTTGCTTCTGTTTTCAGTGTGCTCTAATATGTGTCCAAATTACTGAAATTGTATGTTCACCCAAATTGCCGAAACCAGTCTTTTGTGTCTTTTCAGGATTTTATCATAACACCAAAGAATTTCACCTAAAATGCGACTAGATGTAAAATTCTTTTTAACAACCTATTCAAACATAAAGTAGTTAGAAGCATGCCATTGCACATACCTTTCGTATTTCAGATAAATCTATAGAATGTTAAAGGATTGAATCGACGATGTAAATTTACAAGAAAATATAACAGCCTTCAGCCACTCCATAAAATCATTTGTTTACTTGCAAATGTCTAGAATTCTCAAATTTTCCCTACCATAACAAACCAAAAGTTGCCATATGAGAGGAGATATCTGATGCAGGCAATGGCATTGGGCTTTCCTTTCCATTTTCTTTGGTCCCCTCTTTGGTCATATTCCTCAATCCATTGACTTCATCTACAATTTGTGTTCATACAGACCTGAAAACGGAACTTCCAACTCGTAGACTGAATATAGATGTCTTGTTTAATATGGTGCATATTTATTTCAATTTCCTACAGTAATTCTGTCTTTTTCTTTTGCCTCTTTCATCAATGCATTCAAGTTTAGTCATCCGAATGGAAGAAATTCAAGGTTAGAGATTTTCACTTTTGGACATTACGAGGGATATGGAAGGTCATAATATGCTTTGTAGAGGAACTTAATTTAGAATAGTAAAACCAACTTTGAAGGAAGAAAAGGAGAGACTTTACGCTTCATGGATTACTGAATTATCATCTTTCTGCAGCATGTATAGATTCATGATGTCTTGCAAATAGAAGCCATGAGTTTGCTGTACCCATGTTTGTGAAAAAGGCAAAACCAATGTTAAGAAAAATATTTGTTTGATGACATATGGATTTTCTCATCCTAGAGTACTGCCTAAAGAAAATTTTATTTTTCATGTAGGAGAAGGCTAAAATGGAAGGGGATGCCGAAGAGCGCAACACCGAGCTTCAGCTTCAGTTCCACCCATTTGCAAGTTCTCAGGATCATGACATTAGCAAAGAGCCTCCAATTGACAAAGTCAAAGAAGGGACTCTGCCTGGAAATCAAAATCGGACGAGGAGGGAACCAGACTCGAAGCCTCAAAGTATTTCACCACTATTGTCTACGTTTCAATATGTTGTTCTCATGTCACACGGACTGAAGAAGTATATATTGAACTTAAGCACAACCTATTTTTGCAGGTCTTGATGAACTTGCTCGACCAAGAACATTTGCCGATAGTTTCAAGACATGCTTAGTGTGCATATTGGAATGTGTCTGCAACCGTGACTTTACTTAGCTTTAAAGCTGAAGTTTTTTGAAGTTCGAAACAGAGGAAGCGTATGAAGGACAATTCATAATCCGTGGAGATGGAAAGACCAAGTCAAGTCTCCTCGGTTTGGTTGATTGAAGAACTAAATGATAGCTGTGAAAGATAACTTTCAGACTCCTCTTGATCAAACTCAAAGGCAACTACAGTCGAGTGACAATTTTTCCAGAAACAAGAACTCATGTTGATAGGATATTCCTCTGCGTTGTGGATTCATTAACCATTTGTCCGAGGTAAAGTCTTTCTCCAACTGAAGTACAAATTGATTTCCATATGGTTCAACTAACAAAGTATTTTCTAATATTTGGCTTGTGTATGACAGTTTCTTCAACCTTTGACGGCAAGTGATAAACCAACCGATTCAACGAAAGGCAGGTGATTGGCATTGATATACATTTCCATCCAATGATTAGGTGGCTGGTCAGGAGTTATCTGTTGATGTATCAAGATTGCACGTGCTGTTTTTCTCTTTTTTGTTTTGTTTAGTTGTTGGTGTCCTGTTTTTTAGGAGTTGGTTAGTCAGTCTTATCTCCTAGGAGCAGTTAGCTGCACGTATCTTAGATATTCTGATCTGTCGCTGATTTTGTGGATCAAGCAAGCCGTTTGTCGGCAACGTGGGTTTGTGGTTACGTTCTAGTATGTATTTTGAACATATTTTTTTTTCAGTTTCTGAATACGACGCTCTGCTTCTGCTGTAAACGTTTTCTCTGCTTCTGCTGTAAACTCCTTTTTCTGTTTTTTGCTGTCTACGTGTTCTCTATTTTTTTTTCAAGAAAAGAAAACAACATTGGTATCAGAGCTCTCTTGATCTTAAGGGGCTGTGAGTGACTTGTGAGATTGATTGATTGAGAGGTGTGTCTGCATCCATAGAAGTTAAAAGCAAGATGGAGGCAGGATCGAGTGGTTTTTCAACAATGGCTCCGCCAACGTTTGATGGAGAAAATTATCAAGCCTGGGCAGTGAGAATGCGAGCCTATCTAGAGGGTTGTGATTTTTGGGAAGCTGTGGAACAAGATTATGAAGTCGCTCCCCTTCCCGACAATCCAACCATCAATCAAATCAAGTTTCACAAGGAGAGGACGACAAGGAAAGCAAAGGCAAAGTCTTGTTTATATGCTGCTGTCTCGCCTGCCGTTTTCAGCAGAATTATGGCTTGTGAATCAGCCAAAGCTATTTGGGACTTCCTCAAAGCTGAGTATCAAGGAGATGAGAGGATCAAGAAGCATGAAGGGGTTAAACTTGATCACAAAATTCGAGAGACTGCAGATGAAGGAATCTGAGACAATTAAGGAGTATTCTGGTAAGTTGATAAACATTGCAAATCAGGCAAGAGTTCTAGGCACTAACCTCTCTGATAATAGGCTAGTGCAGAAGATTCTTGTCTCCTTGCCCGAAAGGTTTGAGGCAACCATTGCCTCTTTGGAGAATACTAAGGATTTGTCTCAGATCAAGTTGGCAGAATTGCTAAGTGCTTTGCAAGCACAAGAGCAGAGGAGGTTAATGAGGGTGGAAGGAAGTATAGAAGGAGCTTTGCCGGCCAAAGAACAGCAGAATGTAGGAGGAAAAGTTAACAAGTGGAAAGGAAATAAAGGAAATGGCAGTAGTGGTTCAGAAGCTGCTGCAGGAGAGAATAGTGCGAGCAACTCCAAGAACAATTGGGGAAGATATTCCTCATGTCAGCACTGCGGAAAAAAAAAAATCATCCACATTTTAGGTGTTGGAAGAGACCAGATGTAACGTGCAGAAAGTGTCATAAGCTTGGACACATTGAGAAGTTCTGCAAAGAGAAGAGAGATCAGCAGCAGGGTAAGGCACATGCTGTAGTTTAGCAAGAGGTAGATCAACTATTTGTTGCCTCTTGTTTCTCCTCTAGTACTCCATGTGACAGTTGGCTTGTTGATAGTGGTTGCACGAACCATATGACAAGTGATGAAACGCTGTTTATAAACCTTGACAAGTCGTTGAAGTCAAGAGTGAGGATTGGGAATGGGGAGTACTTAGAAGTGAAAGGTAAAGGGACTGTAGCAATGGAGAGTTGTGCTGGAACTAAGCTGATTTCTGATGTGATGTATGTGCCTAAAATTGATCAGAATTTGCTGAGTGTGGGGCAGTTGGTAGAAAAAGGATTTAAGGTGATATTTGAAGAGGAGAAGTGTTTGATCTTTGATTCCAATGGTCAGGAGTTGTTCAAGATAAGAATGCAACAGAAAAGTTTTTCTTTGAATCCTCTTGAGAAGGAGCAGATGGCATTCAAGTGTCAGGCTAATGATTTAGAATTATGGCACAAGAGGTTGGGGCACTTTCATCATAAAGGCGTGATGTTCATGCAGAGGAATGAAATGGCAACTGGGTTACCGAACCTGGAGGAGCAGATCACAAGGTGCAAAGCTTGTTTGCTAGGCAAGCAGACAAGACTTCCCTTCAAGAAATCCACTTGGAGAGCGACAGAAAAGCTGCAACTGATTCATACGGATCTATGTGGTCCACAAGTGACTCCTTCACTAAATGGCAGTAGGTATTTCATTATTTTCATTGATAATTATACTAGAATGTGCTGGATTTACTTTATGAAGCAAAAGTTAGAAGTTGCTGAGGTATTTCAGAAGTTTAAGAAATGGGTTGAAAACCAAAGTGGATGCAAGATTCAGGTCATTAGATCTGATAATGGAACATAATACACTTCACGAGGGTTTAAATCTTTCGTGAAGAGGCTGGAATTGAGCGTCGCCATCTGCTCCTTACTCTCCACAGCAAAATGGAGTTAGTGAGAGGAAGAATAGAACCGTTATGGAGATGACTAGGTGTTTGCTTTATGAGAAGAGTCTACCAAAAGAGTTTTGGGCAGAAGCAGCAAGCACAACAGTTTTTCTACTAAATAGATTACCTACGAGGGTATTGGAGATGAAGACACCCTTTGAAGCCTGGTTTGATGTGAAGCCAATTCTAAGAAATTTGAAGGTGTTTAGTTGTTTGTGTTTTTCTCATATTCCACAGGTCAAGAGAGACAAGTTGGGAGAGAAAGCTGAACCTAGGATCTTTGTTGGCTACAGTTTAGTATCAAAAGCTTACAGGATCTATCAACCACAGACAGGGAAGGTGATCACTAGCAGGGATGTTCAGTTCCTAGAAGATGAGAAATGGGATTGGACAAATGAGCCACAAGGCAAGCACAAAAAGGTCTCATTGGAACCTGATGAACTGGTGGATGATGTTCCAGTTAGAGGTACCAGATCTTTGACCAATATATATCAAAGGTGCAGTGTGGCTGTTTTGGAACCTGCGGGTTATGAGGAAGCTAAAAGTGATCAGAGGTGGATGAATGCAAGAAGGAAGAGTTGGCTATGATAGAAAAGAACCAAACATGGGAGCTAGTGGAGAGGCCTGAAGATAGGAAGGTGATTGGAGTAAAATGGGTTTTCAAGACCAAATTTAATCCCGATGGCTCGATGAATAAGCATAAGGCCAGGTTGGTGGTGAAGGGATATGCACAGTTTGGGGAGTTGATTTCTCGAAACCTTTGCTCCCGTGGCAAGACTTGATACAATTAGAATGATTCTTGCTTTGGCAGCTCAACAAGGATGGAAGGTATATCAGTTAGATGTGAAATCTGCATTTTTGAATGGAGTGTTGCAGGAAGAGATTTATGTTGAGCAGCCAGAAGGCTTTGTCACACCAGGCCAGGAGGAGAAAGTTTATTTGCTGAGAAAGGCTCTCTATGGCTTGAGGCAAGCTCCCAAAGCATGGTACAGTAAGATGGATGAGCACTTGTTGGGTCTAGGTTTCAAGAAAAGCCTCAGTGAATCCACTCTATATGTCAAGAAGTTAGTATCTGACTTAGTGGTGGTGTCTCTTTATGTGGATGATATGCTGGTGACAGGGAGTAATAATGCTCAGATTACTGCATTTAAGCAAGAAATGATGAAGATGTTTGAAATGACTGATCTTGGTGAAATGTCATATTTTCTAGGAATGGAAGTCAAGCAGACTCAGAATGAAGTTTTTATCTGTCAAAAGAAGTATTTGAAGGAGATCCTAAGGAGATTCAACGTGGAGGAGTGCAACAGTGTGAGTACTCCAATGGGTCATAAGGAAAAGCTTCAAAAGGAGGATGGATCAGCACCTGCAGATGAAAGAGTTTATAGAAGTTTGATTGGCTGTCTTATGTATCTCACTTTGCAACTAGGCCAGACATCATGTTTCCTGTAAGTGTTTTATCTAGATTTCTCAATTGTGCAAGTGAGTTGCATATGGTAGCTGCAAAGAGGGTATTGAGGTACTTGAGAGGTACTCTTTCATATGGGATTAAATTTTGTAGAGTTCAGGAGTTTAAGTTGCAGGGGTATTCTGATAGTGACTGGGCAGGATCAATGGATGATATGAGGAGCACTTCAGGTTATTGCTTTACATTTGGGTCGACATGTTTTTCTTTGTGTTCAAAGAAGCAGGAAATAGTGGCTCAATCAACTGCAGAAGCTGAGTTCATTGCAGCTACTGCAGCTGTGAATCAAGCATTATGGTTAAAGAAGCTGATGGATGATTTGCATATGCAGCAAGAAGAAAACATAGAAGTGTATGTGGATAATCAAGCTACTCTGGCCATTTCACAAAATCCGGTATTTCACGGAAAAACAAAGCATTTTAAGGTCAAGTTTTACTTCTTGAGAGAAGTGCAAAAGGCTGAAGAGGTGAAACTGGTGTACTGCAATTCAGAAAACCAGATTGCAGATATATTCACGAAGTCATTTCATGTTGGTCGATTTGAACTTCTCAGGGCAAAGCTAGGAGTGTGCAGTACTTGATCCAGGAGGAGAGTGTTGATGTATCAAGACTGCACGTGCTGTTTTTCTCTTTTTGGTTTTGTTTAGTTGTTGGTGTCCTGTTTTTTAGGAGTTGGTTAGTCAGTCTTATCTCCTAGGAGCAGTTAGCTGCACGTATCTTAGATATTCTGATCTGTCGCTGATTTCGTGGATCAAGCAAGCCGTTTGTCGGCAACGTGGGTTTGTGGTTACGTTCTAGTATGTATTTTGAACATATTTTTTTTCAGTTTCTGAATACGACGCTCTGCTTCTGCTGTAAACGTTTTCTCTGCTTCTGCTGTAAACTCCTTTTTCTGTTTTTTGCTGTCTACGTGTTCTCTGTTTTTTTTCAAGAAAAGAAAACAACATTATCTTTGTCGACATTCATTGCTGGAGATTTAATAAAAGCTGCCTGCGAATAAATGCAACGACTTCCCTACGTAATGAACTTCACTCATTATGTACATAAGTCATTTTTCATCAACAAGTGTGCACATTTCGTTGTGAATCATTCTCCAAAGTCGATAATCTGGTAGTTCTTTGATATCTGCTAAAGTTCTCGTGAAGTGCTTGGCCGTAGCAAGCTAGACCAGAGAAAGGATTTCACTAGTGTCCATGAGTTGTAAGGACCCGGATATCAAGCTTTCTCTTGGCTCATTCCCACTTGAAATGTGGCCAAGGAAGATTTAAACTCTCTTATGATTATAATTGTAACCATCATCTCATACAGATAAAAGTGCATTCGACATATTAATTTTAGCCTAACTTTGCAGGTTCGGATGTATCTGCCCCCACCAAATATATAGATTTCTGTACAAGTTTGAAACCTTTTCCACAAGAAAATCAAGACATTTGCAAGACTAATTTGAAAGAGTTTCCGTCAACCAACCATGTAGATCTTTGAATTTCTGAAGGTCATATTGAGATAGTAATTTTGGCATTTCACTACGCTTGGATGATTTGCAGTTTTTCGTACTTTAGGATCCTTTTCCCGTGACTTTCCCCTTTATAATTCTGGAAGTTGCCTCATCCCATAGATATGCCTTTTGATTTACGCATCGAAAACTAAATAAAATTTTATCTGCACCAGCTTTAATTAAAGCAGCGAAATGGTAGCGTGGCATGTAATTTCAAGCATTGATGTGTGCTCTAGCAGTGCATAAACAAATGGCCGACAAAGCGCAGAGAGAGAGAGAGAGAGAGAGCTGGTGAATAAGATGGAGCTGCTTATCTCATTGTGCTGGTGCTTTGTCTGTGTGGAATTTGGGAGAAGGATTTTAACATACAAGGAAAACACGATTGACAGATCTTGAGCTGTCGAGGGTATGCAAGATAAAATTAAATCATACAGTTTAATACCTAACCATCTAAACTCAAGTTGCTGAAAAAATTCATCTGCATTCATACGTCTCTCATACAGAGGGTTCTCGTGGGGCAGTGGGTAGTTCTAGCTCAGGCTCAAATATAAGTGGAGAGACATAAAAGTCGACCATCTCCTTGGTTACTTCTTCCAAACTTGGAGGATCCCACTGCACATTATTTGATAAACCCACGATGATTTCAGTCATTGAAGTTGAGAAAATGTGTAAGGTTGGAAAAATTGGGACTCAATTTTACCTTTGGAGCGAAGTCCTTATCCACTACTCGTGCGAGAACACCCTACAGACGGCAAAGAGCACTATTGATGAGAACATAAACTATCTTTGCAACCCCACGGATGGCAAAGAGTACCATGATCTGATGATAAGGAGAGAGAAGAAAAACCACAAGATTCAACCAAACAATTGCAGTGGATGTCCAAGACTTGCGTACCTCACAAAAGTCTTTGGAAACTCTTGCAGAGATTCCATGGAGGGATGTTCGGTATTCCCGAGTTAAACATTGATCAAGGGTCTGGAATCTACCTTCACTAATCTGAAAGTAGTAATTATAACCAAGTCAATGTTTTAGAGAGGGAATCTATGTCCAACTAAGAAAATCAAATGAATGGAAACTCACAGATCTTAAGGCGATTTTTAAGCTCAATGGAGAAGCTTCCCTTAGTTTCTTGGGGTCATTCCACACCATTCATCTTAAGAGTCAGCTGCTTCAATTTCCTAAGCAACACCAATTTAATAAGATGGCAATAATAGAACATCTAGGATATTAACTATGCTGACTCATTGCATTTCTCAGTTGATTAGTCCCAATTCTACCATCATGTCATATGGCAAAATTAAACATTAGTCATACCATCTCAAAAACCAGTATGATGTCAAGCATCGTGGACTTTCCAACGACAAATATAAGAGTAAGGGTGTCTCGTCCAACTTACTAGTGCATGAATAATTTCCTCGACAGTGTTGTGGCTAAAGCATTTATGGATCACTTCAATAGCTGCAACAAATAATACTGAAGAGATTAGAAAACAAAAGACTTCCTGGTAGTAAGCATAACAAAAAGTGCAAGTTCATTCTTTAATAAAGGTGAGAAAAAATATACTTGCACAGAGAAGGAAGAAACTTTCTCCAAAAAAGCAGCAATTACTTTGCTACGTGGAATATTTACTTGTCCCTTGCACAGTTCTAATATGCGCAACAACTAACATGTCATAACTAATAACTTATTATGTAGATCTTAAGTGTTTAGAGGGACTGATTCATAGTTCTACCTAGGTTTGGATAAAACAGAATCAGCCACATAAAGTGTGAAAATAACTAGTACAAAAATTCTAAGCATATAAAGCCTATATTTGCCTTATAGCCACTGCACCAAAAAGTAAGAAAGCTATAGTTATGTGTGGTAGAACGCAATCTACTCGCAATGTACATCATTTATTAGCTACATCACAAACTTCTCTAGTCCGTTTCCCTAGAAAGGCGCATAACATAAATTTATACCATATAGATCCAAAAAACATACAATCATTTACACAGAGGAGGATAAAAGTAAAAAATCATGCCATAAAGAACCCAGAAGCTGTAGACTAAAGTTGAACATTACTTATGAATGATACTTCTCCTGTCGGGATAAACAAGATCACCATATTGTGAAAAGGATGTCTCTATAATAGACAGATCATCAGTAGTGAGTTTACCAAGACGCTCTTCAATCAAAAGCCAATCTCTGTCAAGGTCATTAGTCATTACTCAAGAAGAGATTATCAAGGTATGAAGTGTAAAAACACTGAAGCAGCAGTCAAAGGTGCATTGAAAACAAACCGCATTTAGTGAGTAGCCAAGCGGCAGGCAACCATTTCAACACCATTAATCTTATCCCCCGTGAGAGCTAGGTATTCCCCTGGAAGAAGAAGGCCACATTCTAAGACAGTAGCCTAACGCTAGTTATTGACAACTTGGTATTCAAGAGGAATAGAACTAAACCATGCAAAGAAAATACTGTGGAAACTATATGAACCTTTCATTACAAACATAAGGACAAAGCAAAAACTATACGATCTCTTCATGGTTCAATAATAAAGTATACTTTGCCAACAAAGGCTTCCCTTTAGTGCAATGCATTGGATGGTCTTCAACATTTTTGCATGCCAGAAGGGAACTAATGGATACAGCAAGATATTCGAACATGCAGTAACGATTAAATTTTCAAGGAACTTCCAGTTTACAGAAACCAATAGAACGCTTTGAGGCCTAATTTTATCCGACCCTTCTGACCTATTTTTAATTTAATGAATGATCTCCTTATTTCATTACACAATTTAGCTTCCTTTTGTTTGCATAGACAACCTACCTAGATAGCCAGGTAGACCGGAAAGGTGGAAGGAAGCTCTTGCATCTGGATGAAATCCTATTTGAACCTCTGGATGGGAAAAAAACCTGCAATTGAAAGCATTAGCTCAACAATTTACTTTGCGGAATTGCTGCAGAAAAATGAAACCAGGTGCATTATATGTTTGTTAGTTCAAGTTAGTCCTCCCATTAAAAAACTAAACAGAAATGGTGAAGTGGATGTCACAAGGCTATAACATGCCACCTTGGCATCTACGCAGCCACATAGGGTCCACGTGGCTATTACACGGCTAAAAAAATATTAAAAAATGAAGTTATGGTTTTAGAAAGAAAATTGAAAAAAAGAAAAAAGAGGAAAACCATCTTCAGCTTGCTCTGGCAAAGAGAGGACAGTCACACACCGACAGCCACCGTTAAGGGTGGCCAGACCCTCCTAGGCTCAAGTCACAGTGGCCACACCTTCATGGAGCTTGGGCATGTTCCATCACAGAGGTATACACCCACAGAGAGAGATACAAGGAAAAAGCAGTCCTGGTCCTCAACCACCTCTCAGCACCAAGCAGCAAGGGCCACAGCCTTCACAACAGATCTAGGCGAGGGTGTTGTTACTGATCAAAACAGTAAACTAGAAACAGAAAACCAGAAGCTATAGTTTTTGAATGAGGAAGAGAAGCACAGAGAAAACAGAGCACAAACTTGCATACGTCAGTTTTCTAAGGAAACTGTCAAGTATAAGACAACTTAAACAAGAACAACAACTGCTTACAAACCACACACACGTGCAGCATATAACTGCACCTAAACGTGCTAATAAACTTCCTAGAAAATAGCAAAAAACACTAAATGCACTTGGCTGTTTTTTAATAAAAAAAACAGAGGAAAACAAAGTAAAAAACAAAACAAAAAACAAAACAGAAAACAACATAACCGAGACATTATAATCCAACAAACTCCTCATTGGATTAGTTGCTGCTGCATACTCCAATTTTCTTTCTTAATACTTTAAATCTTCCAGCTTGAAGTGGTTTTGTGAACATATCTGTAAGCTGATCTTCAGATCTACAATAGACCAACTTAACTTCGCCACTTTGTTGCACCTCACGCAGAAAGAAAAATTTGACTTTAAAATGCTTGGTTTTGCCATGAAAAACTGGATTCTAAGATATTGCTAAAGCAGTCTAATTATCCACATTAACTTCAATGCAATTACTGGAATTCAACCACAAATCATTCATTATCTTCTTCAGCCACAAAGCTTGATTTGTAGCTGCAGTAGCTGCTATAAACTCAGCTTCTGCAGTAGACTGAGCTACAATCTCTTGCTTTTTAGAACACTAGGAGAAACAAGCAGAACCAAAACTGAAACAATATCCAGACGTACTCTTCATGTCATCTACTGAACCAGCTCAGTCACTATCAGAAAATCCTTGCAAATTAAACTTCTGACATTTCTTAAACTTCATACCAAAGAACAATGTTCCTTTGAGATATCTCAAGACCCTTTTTGCTGCAACCAAATGTAACTGACTAGGACTACTCATAAACTTGGATAAAACACTCACAGCAAATAGAATATCTGGTCTGGTTGTTGTAAGATACATGAGACACCCAATTAGACTTTTATACATAGAAGCATCTACCACATCTGTTCCATCATTCTTCTGCAGCTTCTCTTTAGCAGCCATAGGAGTGCTTACACTTCGACAATCTTCAATCTGAAACTTCTTTAGAATTTCCTTCATGTATTTTTTATGACATATGAATATCTCATATGAAGCATGTTTGACTTCTAGACCCAAAAAATAAGCCATTTTTCCCAAGTCTGACATCTCAAAAACTGCAAATAGATCTTGCTTCACCTTCTCTATCAATTCCATATCATTCCCGTCACTAATAGATCATCTACATAAAGTGACAGAATTACAACACTGTGATTCACCTTCTTGACATAAAGAGTGAACTCACTTAAGCTTTTTACAAAGCCAAAATCCTGCAAATATCGATCTATCTTCTCATACCAAGCTCTTGGAGCCTGTTTCAGTCCATATAAAGCTTTATTCAACCTGTATACACTCTTTTTTTTGCCCTTTGATACTGAAGCCTTCAGGTTGTTCAACAAAAATCTCCTCCTCAAGTTCTCCATTCAGAAATGCAAACTTGACATCTAACTGAAATATAGGCCACCCCTTCTCTGCTGCAATAGCTAACAGTAACCTTATTGTATCAAGTCGTGCAACATGAGCAAATGTTTCAGAATAGTCTACTCCCTATATTTGTGCATTTCCTTTCACCACCACTCTAGCTTTGTGTTTATTGACAGAACCATCAGGATTAAGTTTTGTTCTAAACACCCACTTAACCCCAATCACATTCTTATCAGATGGTCTGTCAACAAGCTCCCATGTGTGATTTTTCTGGATCATTGCAATCTCCTCTTGCATTGCTGCAATCCACCTCTGATCATCCTTAGCTTCCATAAAATTAGATGGTTCGAGCATTGCCACATTGCTTCTTTCATAGATTTCAGCAAGTAATATTGTGCCTCTCACTGGTAAATCATCCATACTGTCTTCCAATCCATCTATAACTTCATCAACCTCTACATCTGTTGCAAGTTGTTTTTCGAACTGCTGCTTTTATGCACTCTTTCCTTCCATCCAATTCCACTCATCTTCCTCTAGTAAAACAACATCTCTGCTTATAGTCACCTTCCCTGTCATAGGGTGAAAAATTCTGTAAGCCTTTGATTGGAGATTGTACACGATGAAGATTTCAAGCTTTGCTTTCTTATCTAGCTTGTCCCTCTTGACCTCGGGAATATGAGTGTAACACAAACACCCAAAAACCTTCAAATTTTTCACAGAAGGTTTAACACCATACCAAACTTCAAAAGGTGTTGACCTCTCTAAGGCCTTTGTGGGCAATCTGTTCAACAGGAACACTGCAATATTAGCTGCTTTAGCCCAGAACTTCTTAGGCAACATCTTCTCCTGCATCATACATCTGGCCATCTTCATAATACTTTTGTTTTTCCTCTCACTGACCCCATTTTGTTGAGGTGAATAGGGAGCAGTGAACTGCTGCACAATTCCTGCTTGCTCACAATTCAACTTAAACTTGTGAGCAAAGATACTCGAATCATTATCAGACCCGAGCATTTTAATTTTCTTCCCACTCTGATTCTCAACTAAGGCTTTAAACTTCACAAACACGTCAGGAACTTCAGACTTGGCTCGCAGAAAAATAAATCCAACTCATCCTAGTCATAACATCAGTGAAGGTAATGAAATACCTGCTACCATTGAGAGAAGACTCAGACATTGGTCCACATAGATCTATGTGGACCAATTGCAGCTTTTCACATGCTCTCCAACCTCCTCCCTTGAAAGGAAATCTGACTTGCTTGCCAAGAAGACAAGTTCTGCACTATGGAAATTCCTCCTCCAAACTTGGCAAGTCATCTGCCAAGTTATTTCTCTGCATAAACAATATACTCTTCCTGTGAACATGCCCAAATCTTTTATGCCATAACTCTGCATTTTCTTCTTTGCACTTTAAAGCCATTTGTTGCATCTCTTATGGCTTGAACATGAAACTCTTGTCCCTCATTGGGATTCTTAGCACTTCTTTGCTATCTAGATTATTAATAAGACATTCATTCCCTTCGAACTTTACTTTATAGCCCTTCTCAACTAATTGACCAACACTTAACAAATTATGGTCAATATTTGGCACAAAAAGAACATCACTAATCAACTTCACATCCTGATTTCCTTCAATAGCCACTGTACCCTTCCTTTGCACTTCGATATACTGTTCATTGCCAATTCTGACTCTGGACTTGACTGACCTATCTAGACTCCTAAACAGCTTCGAATTGCCAGTCATATGATTGGTACAACCACTATCCACCAGCCATGCATCATTCCCAACAGAAGATTCAGAAAAAGAAGCTACAAACAAGTGCTCTTCCTTAGTTTCATTCACTGCTACCTAGGCTGCTTGCTAGTAATTTTTCTCTTTGTAGATGGCTTCCATTTGACCCAACTTGTGACATCTTCTGCACCTAGCATAAGGCTTTCTCCAACATCTAAAAAACTGATGATTAGTTCCACCACAGTATTGACAAGGCTTTTTGTTCTTCTTCCATTTGCTAGACCCACTAGAATTTCCTTCTTTTGCTACAAACTTGGAGTCACCAGCATTTTCTCTAGACTGAATCAATTTCTTCCCTTTGCCTCCATCATTTGATTTCACTCTAGCTTGCAGCGTACCTTCTACAAACTCTTCTCTTCTCATCAATCTTCTATGCTCCTGTGCCTGCAGAACATTTAACAATTCTGCAAGCTTTATATCAGGTAAGTCTCTTGTATTTTCCAGAGATGCTATGGTGGCTTCAAACTTCTCTGGAAGAGACACCAGGATCTTCTGAACAAGCCTTTCATCCTTCAAGTCAGTCCCTAAAACTCTGATTTTATTAGCTATCCCCACTAGCCTATCAGAGTATTCCTTCATTGACTCAAACTCTTTCATATGCTGTCTCTCAAATTCTCTCAAGAGATTCAGCACCTTCATACCTCTTATCTTCTCATCTCCTTCATATTCTTCCTTCAAGAAGTCCCATATGGCCTTTGCAGAGTCACACTTCATAATTCTGGTAAAGATGGTAGGCGAGACAGCAGCATACAGGCAAGATTTTGCCTTGGCTTTTCTTGTGGTTCTCTCTTTATGAAGTTTGATTTGATTCATGGTCGGATTATCTGGAAGTGGAGCAACTTCATAATCATCCTCCACAGCTTCCCACAGATCATGACCCTCCAAAATGCTGTCATCTTAACAGCCCATGCTTGATAATTCTCTCCAAGTAAATACCGGAGAAGCCATCGTAGAGAAACCACTCGACCCTGTCTCCATCACCCTTTAACTTCTTTACACTTCGATACTTGCTTCACTTCACAGTCCCTCAAGATCATACACGCTCTGATACCACTGTTGTTACTGATCAAAACAGTAAACTAGAAATAGAAAACCAAAAGCTATAGTTTTTGAATGAGGAAGAGAAGCACAGAGAAAACAGAGCACAAACTTGCGTACGTCAGTTTTCTAAGAAAACTGTCAAGTACAGGACAACCTAAGCTCAGAAACCACACACACGTGCAGCATATAACTGCACCTAAACGTGCTAATTCACTTCCTAGAAAATAGCAAAAAACACTAAATGCACTTGGCTGTTTTTTAATAATAAAAAAAAACAGAGGAAAACAGAGTAAAAACAAAAAACAAAACAGAAAACAGCAGAACTGAGACATTATAATCCAACAGAGGGTCACCACCTCACATCAGATCTGCAGTGGTTCTGCTGGGATTTGAACTGGTCCGAGAAACAGAGACTATGAGAATTTCATGCATTGAAATTATTCAGTTGTTGCCAAACCATTGTCAATAAATAACATAAAGTATATCACAAGGATTGAGTAAACCACAAGTGCTTTGTGATTTGGAGGATTCGAGAATACATTTTCCCCCCTTTTGTGGTCTATGATCAAAGTGCACAGCTTGAGAGCTCGTCGTCATTGTAGCCATATATTCTTGTTCTTCTGTAGTGGGCTCAAACAAAGTCAACCACCTAAAAGAAAAGAATTTGGTATTCCTTTATGCTATTTTTGTTGATGCTTTGTTAAGTTTCCTTGATTTGGGTTGATGGGTTATATGAAGTTTGATTGTTACCATTAGTTCTGGCTTCCTGTTTCAAGAATTTTGCCATTTCATGTTTGTGGACCCAGTTATTTGGTTCCTCTTTTCTAGAAGATTCCGTGTTGTGCAAACACAAGCTCAATGCTCTCTTACACACTTGGTCGGTCTCTCTGTTGCATGTGGTATTCAAAGGCAATGGCAGCAAGTACCCAGTCACCATGACCCTGGCTATGGTTGGGCAACACCGCCTCCACCGGCAGGCCACCCTCCCACCTTTTTGTTTTATTCCACTGCAGAGATTTGCTCAAGAAGAATGATGATGTGGATGGGCATATCAGCATTCCCGTCTAACTGTTTGACGGAAGGACTAACTTGAACAAACAAACATAGAGTTCAAGGATTTGATTGCACAAAAAAAAAAAAAAAAAAAAAAAAACAAAGTTGAGGGACGACAATGCAAGTTGAAAAGGTTCAAGGACCTCCCATACCATTATCCCATATAAAAATCTATCCCATATAAAAATCTATGTTAATACCAATCCCATGACAATTTAGCTCACTGGTTTTAACAGAAACCTATGTTCCAGTTTAGGAGCAAATTCACGTATAATGATAGCCAATGACAGCAAACCTCACTTTACATTAAGATAAGAAATAAATTGGCAAAGGAAGTTGAATAAACACAACCCCAGCGAGCACATGTATGAAAGCAGTTAACATCTATATCGGTATTTAGGAAAAGTCACATACAGTTTTATCAGTTGCCAATCGAAAGATTCCGGGGAGAGAATCCTAGCTCCACTTGCCATAGTGACACCATCCAAGATAGCCAGCTGCCCAAGAGTTAAGTAAATAAAAAGTGACCAACTCATAAATTGAAACTAACACGAGTGCTGAGATATTCAAAAAACTTTGATTAACTAATAATTAAATCCCATAAATTGACTATTACACCTACTAAATGCTTATTGCTTGCAGTTTTTATTGTGAAAATGGGTCAACGAGTTGATGTCAAGCAAACAAATACTTTGATAGAATATTAAATGCCAAATAATAAATAACGAATGCAACTTGGAGTACATCATGCAATTAATTTTAGAAATGGAATCCTGCTTGACATGGAAGAAATTGTGCCTATAAGATGACTACTACAAACCAATTGCAGTAAATGTCACTCACTTTCTATTCGACTCAAGGAACAAAGAGGGAAAATGTAAATGATTTTTAATTGTTCTTCTTTTGTAATTAAGCATAAAGTAATAAGTAGACAAGGGCTAAACATCAAATGGACTTACTTTTGCTTCAAGAATCATTTCAAGAATCACAAGAACTTACTTTCTCCTCTGATCTCACCATGAATCGCCTTACACATAAAGACCATGGTCATGCAGATCATTAGTCAAAGATAGTTTTACTAATCATGCCGCCAATGCGGAGGTACCTCATCTACTTAAGATTCATCTGTAACAAAGTATATCCACCTTAGTGACCTAGACTTCTTATGCTAATGAAAATCGTACCGAAGTGGAATGGAGTAGATCACATGTCAAGAAGCATGATATCCGACTAGTAGGTTTAATACTTTCAATTGGATCATGATAGAGCTCCAAGGATTCAGCCACCATCACTCACTTTGTAACACAGAAAGTTTCTTTCGCTAGTTTTTGTAGCGTGATTGCAAGTTTAGAGCAACATTTAATTTAATGTTACTATAATAATTCATCCAAGTTATTTCCAAGATTTCAAAAGTTTGTGTAAATGCTAATTGTCTAGTGAACTGATTATTTTTCAGATTGCCAATTTTAGTGATCCAGAAGGTAAGAGTAACCTATATCAGCATGTGTGCATAGTTTGTAGTTTGCAGGGATATCAACAATCTCCATATCACTGAAACCTAGTAATACCGCAAACTGTGAGATTAAAGTCTTCTATCCATGACAAGAAAACTAACTCTTAAGCATATTTCAACCACTCACAAAACATGAAGCATCAATTCAAAAACAATCAAATGATATTTTTATAGTATCAACTATATAATTTAGCATAATCATAGGAATCTAGGATGAAAGTTCTGTTTCTCATCGAACCAAGAGAAATACTACCTTACTCTATGATATCTGGCCAATAAAAAATTGTGTCAAGAGGTCATTACAGAAATCAAGAGAAATTAAGAGGAAAATTCAAGCCCTGAAATTATCCATTACAAAGTAGATAGATTCTACATCTCAAAAGAGCTAACAGTTTGTACTTACATGTGGTTTCAAATATGCCCCTTGCGGGTAAACAAAGTGCGTTTGTTTCGCGGAATACATTTTCATGGAAAATATTTTCCTCATTTTCTGGCGTTTGGGTCGCTCAGGAAAATGAGTCAATGGAAAACATTTTCCTAGTCAACGGAAAATGTTTTCCTAACAAAGCTTAAATTCAAGAAAATGATTTCCCTTTCGAAAAGATCGGAAAACATTTTTCGAATCTACCAAAGCTTAGATTTGATGCTTGGTTTACAAACAATTATTCTTATAAAAATATATTTAAAAAAATTTGAATTTGAATTTTTTATTTAAAAAAATTAAAATTTGGAAAACATTTTTAAAATAAAAATAAAAAATTCAAATTTGCTTATTTTTCTTTTTCTTTTCTGCCTTTTTCTTTGTGCTTCTTCTTCACCCATCATCGGCCACAAGGACGGCCGGTGAGCTCTGGTCTCACCAAATTGAGCGATCTCATGGCCATCGACAACAAGGCTTGAGCTTGCCCGAGACCGATGAGCCTCAAGCCTCGCTAAATCAGGTAAGCTCGTGGCCTCCAATGATGAGGCTCAAGCCTTGTCAGATTGGGCAAGCTCGCAACCTCTAGCGGGCAGCTAGCAAGCTCGCTACCTTTGGCGACATCTAGAGCTCACCCCTTGTTAGCCAACCAATTTTTTTTTTTCCTGTGATGAAATATGAAATTATTTTTTAATGAGCCAAATGGCAGAAAACATTTTCAATTATACATCACCAAATAAAGGAAAACAAACCATATTCTTGGAAAATGCTTTCTTGAAAAACATTTTCCTTTATCATTGAGTTTTCCGTGAAACAAACGCACCCTCAAGTATCAAAAAAAATTTGTAGTCCTCAATGTTCCCTGCACATATGTTGACAATTTGATTAGAAACAACAATTAGGAAAGAAAAGTAAAAGAACCAAAAGATCATAATCAAGGGAACAAAAACATATTGATAGCAAAGTTGCGTGCTCTTTGAAGAGCACTTGAGGGCCATCATTTCACACCTTCCACCTTAATTTATCTATCATATCCCACTTGATTCAATATTTAGTTTCACTCGAACACACTAGTTCCTAATCCGACCTTTCTTCTACAGCCACAAATCCACCAATGGGTATCGTCTCCACTTATAAAAATTACCTTCGCATGTTGATATTTAATACCCCAACATTGTCACGTTTATGATATTCTTGCCCTTGAACCAATCCTCTACTTCTAATAACTATTTAAATATAAAGCAAAGAAAAAGGACATAAAAACTATCAGAGAAAAAAAGGTTGAAAGCCAAATAAATGAAAGGATTCATCACCGACTGACCTTCAGTTAGCAAATGATAAAGGGTAACATCTCCACCTCAGCAGAAAGCTTTGTCACTACCCTTCAGATCAGACAAAAAAGTTAATAACATTCAAAGATTGTGAACCCTGACAATAATAAAAGGAATGCCTGAAATGTGTATCCGTTTCTCCTTCTGTATAGACTTTAGACAAAACAATACCAGGATCTATTTGAAACCACCAGCTCTTGTATGAGAGCATGTAGTGGCAATACCTTCATCAACACAAGCCCAATGTTTGGATTCTCTTCCCACGATTCATAGAGCCTCTTTAGCCTGTCCACCTGTAGAAAATATTAGCATAAAATTTCAAGCTTTAATTATTCTAGAAAAGATAGCCGAACCAGGTACCAAGAAACACGAAAAATGAAACGGCTTTTCGTTCTGATTGGGGTCAGTAAGGAATTATGTCGAGTTGGGGAGAGAGGAGAAGACCCAAACCATTGAGGTAGTGAGAGAATTAGATTAAAGTACAGCCCAAATGCCAAAACTTAACACGAAAGGAAACTTAAGTGCCAAAAGTTTCGAAAGGTACACTTAATTGCCAAATCGAGCAAAATGGATCATTTAAGTGCCACTCTGGCCAAATTGCTGACATGGCAATTTTTCGGCGAGGTGAGTGCAAAACAAAGTCGTTTTACATACGACATGGCGAGAAAACACAAAACGACGTTGTTTTGTGTCTATGTGGTAAATAATTAATATAAAAAATAATTAAATTAAATTTAAAACTAAATATATTTAAAACATTTTAAAAATTAAAAACTTTAAAAAAGGGGGCTGATGGGAGGCGATTAAGGATTGGGCCCTCGCCGCCACCGCTAGGAAGGGCCGGCGACGGAGGGGGAGGGTTTGGTCGCTGGCCCTCGCCCGGTCGGGCAAGGGCTCGTGGGCCCTCGCCATCTCCCCGTTGTCGCCGAGAAGGGTTAGTGATGGTGGGGGGAGCGTTGGTTGGGATCGTTAGACCTTGGCTAGGGGTCGGCGATGCCAGCTGACTGGTGGCGAGGGTCTGCTCGCCCTCACTCAAATCTGGGGCGAGGGTCGCCGTCGCCGAGAAGGGTCGGCGATGGTGGGGGAGTGTCGGGCGAGGTCGCCGAGCCACCGGCTAGGGGCCGGTGGCGAGGGCGGCGATAGCAAGGGCCCACGAGCCCTCGCCCGGATCCGGCGAGGGCTAGCGAGCCCTCATCGCCGGTCGGCCAAGGGCTGGCAACCCCGGCCGACCCTCCCCTCTCCATCACCGGCCCTTCCCGAGAGGTGGGCGAGGGCCGGCGATGAGGGCTCGGCCCTCAACCGCCTCCCATCAGCCCCCTTTTTCAAGTTTTTAATTTTTTTAATAAATTTAGTTTTAAATTAAAATTTAATTATTTTTTATATTAATTATTTACCACGTAGATGCAAAATGATATTGTTTTTGCGTTTTCTCGCCACATCGCATGCAAAATGACGTCGTTTTGCACTCACATCATCGGAAAATTATCACGTCAGCAATTTGACCAAATTTTGATCGGAGTGGCACTTAAGTGATCCATTTTGCTTGATTTTGGCTTTTTAAGTGTACCTTTCAAACTTTTGGCAGACTTGTGTCATGTTCCTTCTTAGGAGTTTTGGTGACTTTACTTTTTGTCGAGAGAATTAAGAGCATATGGACGGTTGAGTATCGCAGTTCTTGAGTCGGCTCTCCCATCCACCAAAACCTGACGCCACAAACATACACGAATTGAAATATAAGCTCCCAATGTAAATGAACCCGCCTTTTGCTATCCGCAAAGTAGATGCCGCGACTTGACTCCATCGAGTTTCTGAACGAATCTAATTTTGACTACCTGGACAAGTTGCATCAAAACAACAAACCGAAACACATACCTGGTCTTGGACGTCATCGTAGCTGGCGTAATGGGGCCGAGCAGAGAAACTTCTCCGGTGAGGGAAAGCGCCGAGCTTGGGGAGCGAACGCCTGGCTCTCATCAAAACCTTCAAGCTATGCATCTCTCTCTTTCTCCTTCCTTCTCCTGCTGTCGTTGGAACGTTCTATAAGAGGGTTCTCGAAGGGTGTTTTCTCTGGAGCAATGCCTGAACCCGTCGCTCCGGCCTGCCCCCTCAAAATGAGAAGCGAACGGCTGAACACCGAAAGTGAACGGGATACGCTGGGAAGGCAAAGAGAGAGCAGAGCAGAGCAAAGATCAAGCGGCCATTCGGGAAGGTTATTGTCTAAGATTGGCCTTTTTGTCATCTGGGCTTGTATGGACCGGTCTGATCCAGTGCAAGATCTGGACCGTAAGGCCTACCAAATCAAGCTCCCACAACAATAACTCCTCCCCGAATTTTGGGAAAATGACACAGATACTCCGTGAACTTAATCTTAATGTCCAATATTATTCCTCAACTTTTAATTTGTTTAGTGTCTCTAAAATTTTGAAACAATTTTAATTTAGTCACTGAACTATATGAATATGTTCAATGTCATACTTCAAGTTTTGGAACGATTTTGAACACTTTCATATGATTCAAGGACTAGATTGAACATATACCAAAATTTTAAGGACTATATTAAACATATTAAAAAAAAATTAAGGAACAATATTGTAGGTTAGACTAAAGTTCGCATTGGATTAAAGTTCAATAATCATTTGTGTCATTATCTCCTGGATTTTTATTTAATCCTCTTACCAAATTATGAGTCCTTGAGTTTTTTTTTTTCCCCTATGATTTTTCTGCAAATTCATGCTTGTCTTCTAGCATTTCACATTAAGGTAGTGTCAACTTTATGTTCTTAATAAGTTCTACATGCTTTCATCCCGCGTTGATGATGATGTCGGTAACTTGGTGTAGCTTCAAGAAATGCCGCCTTAAGATAGGGTATACAAAAGCAATGAAGCTGGTTCATTTTCTGTTGTAATCGTCAAGGAGGAGAAGTCTTGAGTTTAAACTGTGGAAAGAAATGCTTTATTGCATTGGTTATCTACAAACGAACCTGGTGAAATTAAGTCCAAACAATGTCCTCGTCTCAAGATGCAGCGCAACTCTATTGGCCATTCCCATCGCGTTAGAAGACTTCTTTTGATTTGTCACTGTGCCCCTTTCCGTGTTAACTGTAGCCGATCCATACCTCGTGTGTAGGCACCAGTCAGCTTGAAAACGATAGCTCTTCCTCGGGCTCTCCCACAGGAACAGCTTATGGTGAATCCCAATCAGCATCGAAGACTTCTTGAAGCTGCGAAACTATGTCCTGGTCATACGTCCCAAAGCCGACACCGGCAGTAGTATAGAAATAGTCCCATATGAGGTTGCTCGTTCCAATGTGGGCTCTCACATCGCTAACCGCATACTTCCCATGGTTAACCTGCGTGTAACCAGGATACTTATTCCCAGTGCTGGTCCCATTGCTAATCGCAGCTCCAGTCGTGTTGAAACCCGGCACTATGTAGTTCTTGATCTCAACTTGGCCAGAACAATTGTTGTACTTCGAAGAGGAGCAAAGGACATTGGAATAGAGGAGAGACTTGAGGTATACGTCACTGTTGTTTATGAAATGTGCCCAATGTGCTAACAATATCTTGACTTTGGAATGCTTGGAAAAGACAACCTGAAAATTATTGGTTTCCTCAGAAAATATGTTCCCAGTAAGTATATATGGGAGGAAATAAAGTTGCCCAATAGAGATAAATCAAAAATAGCCAGTGTGATTAACCCGTTTGGTCAGTAAGCAGTTCATCACAGCGAAATTTTTACACATTGTCCTTCAATCATTTCAAAACCAAAGTGGCGTCTAGTGATAGCAGGCAAATACTACAGCTTATGGAAAGCTGAAAGCATTGTGATTTTTCTATTCCAAGCACATGGGTTAACTCAAAAACTAGAAGCCAATGACAGCCATCAAACTTCAGTATTTGTGGTGCCACTAAATGCTTCGTTGGTTCAATCTTTGAACGTTCATGCAAGTCACAGTCCATCTCCATAAAAGAAAATGGAATCTGGTAGATGCAAGACTGAAATGATTCTAAATGAACATCATATTGACTTGTATCAGATGATTTGGATTTACATGTACAAACAAGGGCAGCCACTGTTGCAAGAAAGGAGCATATCTCTGACACAACAGAAGAAATGGATGACCAATAAACAGTTTGGTCAGCATATTGTGATTGACCAAGCCAATCCATTGTGCTGATCCTAACAGTGCCTCTACTTCCAACTGATTTTATTGTGTCAACCCACGCCTGTTCATCGGCCCGGTACTTGCCAAATGACAGCTACAATGGCAGTATATTGTATGTTAAAGATAGAAGCTTAAAAGATGAAATTGAGGGGATCCTCCAAAAGGATCAGCAGAGCAACCGCACTGTGATTCAATCAAAACTTAAAAGTTGAGCACCCTCACTATTCATGAAGGAATCCACACTGAGGAAGTTTAGGGCGCGTTTGGTTGTGTTTACGTTTAAAAATTGTTCCGGGAACAAAATAGAAAAAAGTATTTCTGTTCCGGGGAACAATTTTTGAACAAAAATACGCGTTTGGTAAACTTGTTCCGGGAATAAAAAATAAACAGAAACATGTTTGGTAAATTTGGATAATTTTTTTATTTCTTTTATTTTTTCTATTTTTTTCTTTTTTCTTTTTCATTTTTTTTTCTTCTTTTGGCCGGTCGCCGGCCAAGGCCTTGGCCGGGACCGGCCGGCGAGGGCCGAGCTCGCCCGGCGGCGGGCGGCGCGGCCTCGCCGGAGCCACCGCTGGCGAGGCCGAGGCTCGCCGCCGCCGGGCGAGCTCGGCCTCGCCGCCCTCAAGGCGAGCTCGAGGCCGGATCCGGGCGAGATCGAGCTCGCCCGGCCGGCGCGAGGTCGGCCTCGCCTTGATCCGGCGAGGCCGAGCTCGCCCAGCGGCCGGCGAGCCGCGGCCTCGCCGGGCCACCGCCAGGCGAGGCCGAGCCTCGCCGGCCCGGGCGAGCTCGGCCTCGCCGGATCTGGGGCGAGATCGAGCTCGCCCGGGCCGGCGCGAGGTCGGCCTCGCCATGGGCCGGGCGAGCTCGAGCTCGCCCGGATCCGGCGAGGCCGACCTCGCCCGGCCGGCGGCGAGCCTCGGCTTCGCCGAGCCACCCGGCCTCGCCGGGATCCGGGCGAGCTCGAGCTCGCCCGCCATGGCGAGGCCGACCCTCGCCCGGCCTACGGCGAGCCTCGGCCTCGCCGGGGGGGCCCGGCGAGCGTCGGCCTCGCCGGGGGCCGGCGAGCCTCGCCGTGGCCGGGCGAGGCCGCCCCCTCGTCGGCCGGTCGCCGGCCGTGGCCGAGGCCGGCGACCGGCCTCGGCCGTGAAAGAAAAACAAGAAAATAAAAGAAAAAAAAAAAAAAAGTGTTTCGATTTGTGTTCCGAAACAAGAAACAAGTTTTTTTGTTTCTTTGTTTCTTTTTTTTGTTCCTGGGAACAAAAGAATAAAAAAGGAACAGTAAACGCACACAAACGCGTTTGTTCCTTTTTTGTTCCCGAGAAACAAAAAAACAGAAATTTTTGTTCCTGGGAACAAACACAATGCAACCATGCAGGCCCTTACTTGCTAAGATATCAAATAGAAGACAATAGACAACTAAAGTTGGTCAATTAGCCAAATTCTAATTGAGCACATAAACACCAGAACTGTGATATCGCAAATCAACAAACTTTATAAATTCAACTTAAAATGCAACCATTCATTCTATATCTTTTGAATTAACAAACAATTATAGGACGAAACATGTCTAACTTGTAATGGCTAATTTTTTGATGATGTCCGAATGCATTTCTTACTTTGTTATTAAGACAAAATGTAAAATGTTAAATAGATAGGTTTTGGACAAGTTACCTCTCGAGAAGCAAAAGAAATATAACTAAGTTGAGATCGTGAAGATGTATGATTACGTCCAGGAGTATCTAATGGAAGACAAAACATGTGAGGATGTGACAGGACTGGATAGCTTGCTACATGAGGAACCTCCACAGATCGAGGAAGAGGCGACCAGCCATGACATATTTGCTCATAACAATAAGTGGACTTGGAAAATGTTAACATCAACCTTCACCAGATCATTACAAAGCAAATCAAGCGCAAAATCATTCAGTTGAGCACCAAACTGATCGAATGGTCACAACATCATATCAAAGGCTAATATAAGACCAAGAATAAGCTGCTAGTTTCAAATTTAAGAATAACTTTTTGATAGAAGCCTGTGACCAAGTCTAAGCATCGGAGTTGCCAAACTAGAGTCAGCCATGTCTATCCAGTTATAGACAGGCATCCAACTGGAAGTCCTCAAGAGAGCAAATCTTGTCCTTGTCTCTTGTTTTAGAAACTCCTTTCTTCTTTTGAAGGCTATGTACTATGCACTGGAGAATTTCCGCTTACTCATCAGTCCCACAAAACAGCATTTCCAAAATGAACAATTTGAAAATAAAATCCAATCTCTTACTTTCAATCTGGATATCTCTACTTTTCTTTTGTTAAAAGCTATTTATATACATAAGAACTGTTCTGCTTTCTCTTTGCTCATATCATTCAATTATCTAGGAGAAATAAACTGAAAAATAAGTAGCAAACGCTAGGAAAAAGTTTTTAAGATACATTTGGCAAACATTTATAGCTGATCCGACCTAGTGGCATATGGCTTGGTTTGTAGTTGTTGTCACAATAACCATTTGGAAAGAACTCCAACAAAGATGAAAATCCAAAATAAATCAAAATCTCTAAGCTACAGCACCAAAAACAATCTTAACAAACAACTGAATCAGTTGTCTATCAGCATAACCTCAGGAGTTCCAGACCTGATCCTCGAGTTAATCTGATGGTTGGAAGACCAAAAAAGGATATTCCTTGACTAAAAGTGAAACAACAGAAAATCCCATGGAGCAGAGACATGCTTTATGAAATGAAAATGAACTTTTCTATCCCCCAAAGAAACAAAGAAAATTCGACCAAAAAAAAAAAAAGAAACAAAGAAAATAAACAACACAACCAAATGTCAGGGGGAAAATAAAGGACAGCATAACGATTCACAAAATCTTAAATTATGCAGGCAAAAGAGGCACAAGAAAAAGTGCAATATGGATGTTTTAGTCATACTTGCATCGCTCTTCAGATTCAAGGAAATGTGACCAACAGGGAACTTTTCTGCCATTGTTGATCCGAGACATTCTAGGTGAAGCATTGAGAGAGGAAAGTTTCCACAGGTTGTCATTGTAGGTTTCAACCTTCTTTGCTATTTTGGGACAATTAACTAGGTATATTCCAAGTTAACCTGTAAAGATTTGAACATTATAATTCTTCTATATGGCTCAAATACAGAAACAAATCTATACAGATTCAAGAGATGAAAAATAGGTGATATGTCTTAAAATATTGTAAATGTGGCAGAATCTTCTACAATCTTACTTGCCAACAAGAATGGGATGCTTATAGCTGAGAACCCACGCCTCTTGTTTTGTTCAGTCAAAATTTATTTAGCCACAGTTGGATCGATATCCTCACCAATAATAAATGGAGAAAAGGCTATAATATATTCCTGAGAGAGGGACTTCCAATCATTGTTCGCATATCCAATATAGACATCTCGATTATTTGATATCCACACTTTCGCAAAAACTATGCCTGAGCCCCACCATTTGGCAAATGACAGAGTGACAGACTTGACGTTTGTCCTTCCTGAAGCAAGGTCATTTGGTTCTTTGTCATACCCAAGATACAATCCTGAGTGCTGTAAAAGCCTGGTGAAGTGTGATATCTTTCAGACGAGGGCTAATGTTTTCAAGAAGTAAATGAGAAGCCTCAACGAAGATGAGTCCGGGATTATGCAGATGAGTCCGGGATTATGCAGCATAGACATATTGCTCTACTTCCTACATAACTTAATATCGGCCTTCAAACTTCTTTGAAAGTGATGATTTACTCACTGCTTTGCTAAGTGATTCTGGCACTACAGTCGTTCAATATCTTCATCTGTTAGATTAATATCCTTCCTGAGGCTCCCTTGGAGCTTTTGGAGGAGCAGGGTTCTCTCCAATGGAGGACCTTTTACTATCTCAAAGTCAAATATAATTGCATCACTTGGAATTCGGGCAGTTCTCCGAGATAGACCATTGTCAGATTTTACTTAGGAGAACACATTAAGCAAATTACCTAACACGTACTCCGGAAACTTTTTGACATGTTAACAGAGAGTTTGGTTAAAGATCACGAGTGAGGAAACTATGAAAGCTACTAGATATAAAATACAAAGGTAGCCTCAATCGGCCATTTTGTGAAATACGCAAACACAAAGCTTCACTTGCTACCAAAGCAGCAGTACACCAACAAATCAGCATATGCAAGGGCATGAGTAACCGTCTGCAATTACCTGATAGTGACATTCCGATCAGCGGCATCTTCAATGGCTTTGTAAACACCGCGACCCAAATCGGCCTCAAATCTGAGCATATCAGACTGAGAGTAACCATAATCACCAAAGCGAGGATCATCAGGATGAGCATTCAGCTGCCAATACTGCGCTATGATGTCCAGCTTCTTCGGGTGCGCATGGTAAAATTTATGTTTCTCAATTTCTCTATTTCTCTTCCCTAAACGGGTTTGGAAACAAACCGTTTGGTAACGCAAATTGATTTCTCTATTTCTCAAACAGATTGCTTTCGAGAAATTGTTTTGGAGGAGAAATCGAAGCTAAAATTTTAGCTTCTCTATTTTTGAAGTAGAAATAGAAATTATTTCTCCATCCACCTCCTTCCTTAAGCGACTCGACGCCATTTCAATAAAAAATCCGAGTCGGGCCCGATCCTTGTTCGAGTCGCCGATCCGGGTCGGACCCAACTCGCGGATCCGACCCGGTCGGTTTTATTTTGTTATTTTAATATAAAATAATATTCTAATAAATAAAACATAAATATTTTATATCAAAAAATCAGAAATTTTTTTTTCAAAAAAATATTTTAAAAATGTTAAAAAAACGTTTTATTTTCCAAAAAATCGAGAAAAATCAAAAATAATTTATTTTCCAAAAATATTGAAAAATATTAAAAAATATTTTATTTTCACAAAAAGTCAAAAAATCAAAAATATTTCATATTTTCAAAAAATGCCAAAAATCCAAAAAAGCCAAAAGTTCATGAAAAAGCCAAAAATTCTGAAAAAGCCAAAAATACTTGTATTTTTCCAAAATACCAAAAAGGTAAAAAAATTCCTTTTATATCCAAAAATTAGAAAAATACTCAAAAATGTTTTTTCTCCCAAAATGCATGGAAAATCCCTCAAAAATACATTATTGTAGGCAAATAATATGTCATGGATTCTGGTTATGCAGCAACTCCGGGACTTTTAACTCCTTTTAGAGGTGACCGGTACAATTTAAATGAGTATAGGGGTAGAGCGAGACGGCCAACAACTGCAAGAGAATTGTTCAACTATAGGCATTTTTCTTTAAGGAATGTCATTGAAAGATCATTTGGGGCATTGAAGAATCGCTTTTTCATTTTGAGGCACATGCCCTCATTTGCACTTCGAAAGCAAGCACATATCGTAATTGCATGTTGTGCCATCTATAATTACATCCGTGATCAAGACAAGATGGATAGGAACTTTTCCCTATATGGAGATCCGATGTACTTGGCTGAACCTACGTAGGATGACCTTGCAAACATTCAGTTGACTGAGGAGGGAAACCAAATAAATACGCTTAGGAAAACCATTGCCAATAAAATGGCAAGGGATAATAATATGCCGGAAATTCCATGAAATTGTATTTTCAACTTTTGTAATGCATTAGTGTTATTTCGACTATTATTTTGTATTTGAGGATTTCCTATATTATTATCTAATCAATTTCTATTTCTAGCACAATTTCCATTTTATTAATTTCAAATCTCTCGCAAATTGCGCCTACCTCCATGTCAACTAGTACCTACCATAAAATCACTTCGTGGTCTCAAAAGAATGCAAAAAAATGTAGTGACTTAAACCCGAATCTTGAATGAGGAGAATAAATACATTAACTATTTGCATATTAGCATTTGAAACTACCAAATCTTTTATAGTTTGCATATTAGCATTTTTTATACTAATTACTAGCTTTTATTTACATAAATTGCTAATGTTTTTGTCGCGACCTAATTTTTCGCGGGTTCACCACCTAAAACTAGGTTAATGGATTACTAAGTCTTTAAGCTTAACTCGGACTCTCCCAAGCCCATACCAAATTGCGACTTAGGTCTGAATTCTTAACATGCAAATGATTTTCAATCAGGAGTCGCCACTAATCTATTTTTGGTGGATCGATTAGAAACCCAAGTAAAGTAACGGGAGATTTACTTTACTCCTATGAACCAGAGATTTATGAGTTCGGGGACTTGGTTACACCAGACTATCCTAGTGCCCTTTCGGTACCTTTTTATTTCATTTTAAAAAATGTTTGACAATTGAATTGATTTTAATTTAACTTCCTAACATGTGAGGTGATCATACGTGTGCGCATACCACCAATTTAACACTCAGGAAAGCAATTAAATATTGCAAAACATACCTAGAAGCAACGAAAGCATCTGCATTGTTAAATCAGAATTCACATCAGCAGCCTTAGATATGATTTCTAATTAACACGCAATTTCAATTTTTGTTTTCACTTTATTTAATGAAAACCATGACTTATACAATGCATGTAATCTAATATGACATGGCAGCATGACCTAAACTATATGACATGAAGAAATGCAATGATTAAATGCAATCTAAATTAATCAAATGATGACAAGTAATGCGATGTAATGACATACTAAAATGACACGCAATATATCATTTAGTATGCGAGTTATATGTCATGCGACATTTATTAAATGACTTAGTCTAATAATGAGGAAGTTCTAATTAAATGAACCTAATAAAAACTAAATGACGTGCATTTGATATTTCTATGCAAAAATGATCTAGCTAGATTAAAATTCTATCTAATTTAAACTAAGGATCAAGTCACATTAAATCCTAATTTAAACTAAGATATTATCTTAATCTAACATGCAATTTATCTAATATGCAATGACGTGCAAAAAATGTCCTAATATAACATGATATATGTATGATGATTTTTTGTGTTTTCTTTTATTAATTTCGAAATTAAAATTTCCATGTAATTAAAAATGCAACTTAAATTAAACAGAAACTAAAAATCCTAAATGAATGCATTTTTAGTTTTTTTGGTTTTTTATATTTTCCGAACTGAAATCCCTATCCTTGATATGCCGATAACAAAAAATATTCCAAAACAAACTGAATCCTAATTCAAATATTTTTTAGATTTTTTAGTGGCATTATCAACTAAATATTAAATCTAAACAATCAAGATATTCAATCAAATAAAGGATCAAAATAATCGAAAAAATAACCTATTGTCTCATAGGTCAAATTAACGATTATCCTAACCCTAATTATCACAACAAAGAGTTCAAAATAACTAAAAATCTTATCCGAATTCTTACGGATCAAATTAATAATTATATTGATTCAGTACTTAAAAACTATAAACAAACCCCAAAAATTAATGTAATTAAAAAAAATAACCCGACATCTTACGGGTCAAATTAATAATTACAATAAGTTTAAGAATAACTCTTGCGGATAATGCCTACAAGATTCATAAAGTAAACATTGGGATCCAATTAAATAACTAAACTAAAGAATATAAACAAAATAAAGTAAAATAAATGAAAAAAAAAAAACTACCTAATCAGATTTTCTTTTTCTTTTTGCTTTTTCTTTTCTCCGTTTTTCTTTTCCAGCACCACTCGTGGATCTCCAAGGGGAATCGACGAATCGGCTCGGCAACTGGCGTCGGTCCGGCAGGGCAGCTCCGGCGAAGGACTCGGGGGACACTCCGGCGTCTCGAACCAGCAACTCGTGGGCGAGATCGGCTCGGGCTGCAACGGCGTTGTCGCTCGGGCGGAGCTGATCGTGGTCGATCGGGGCGGAGCTCGGGCACTGGGCTCACGAGGGGGTCGTGGGTGCTCACGGACAGAGGTGGCCGGCGAAGATACAGCAACAGCGGAGCGTCGGTTTGGCGCGAGCAGCGCGGCTGGGCGGCGGTGCGAGCTTGCGGAGACGGAAACCGAGGGAGTCCGGCGGTGCGGCGGTGCGGCGGCGCGGCGGCAAGCGGTCGCGGGCGAAACGGCCTGCGGCAGACGGTGGGGCGGTGGTGCGTTGGAGAGTGGCTCGACTCGAGCTTGGGTCGTCGCGAGGCAAGGCGTTGAGGCGCGGCGCGGCGTCGGGGAAGGACGGTGGCGGAAGCTTCGCGGATGGAGGTTGCAGAGGAAGGGCAGTGATTTGGGGAAGATGGTGAATAGCAGGGGTCAAATCACCCCTTTACTTTTCTCCTCTCTCTCTCACGTCACTCTCCTTCTTCCTTCGTACTGTTTCTCTCTTTTTACTTTCAGACTCCACGGATGGCTTCTCTCTTTCCTTCACTTTTTACTTCTTTGTCTTCTTTTTTCGACGAAGAGAAAAAAAACCTAGCCAGAGAACCCCCCGAGTGAACTCCGTACATATCTTTTTATAGGCGAAACAAAACGTGATCTTTTTTTGTTAATATCTTCATCTCACGAATATTGCTTATAACCTCTTGATCACAAAAAATCCCTATCTCACGAATATTCACCCCGATTTCATCATCTATTGATAAAAATATGATTACAATGCGATTTGAAAAATATCATGATATCGCGTCAAATCTTAATTTTTTCATAAGATAATTAATTAAGCATAACGACGGGCTTGGGTTAATTTTCTCCTTTCGTGGGCCTAGCCCGGCCTATTAATTTAAAACTCAAAAACACCAATTCAATCCATTCGCCACCGGTTCAAGTAAATAAAATGCAAAATATGCAAACTAAATGTAGCTATGCAATTAATATTTTTTCAGGGATAAAATTAATCCCTAATTTTTTATGCAATAAATGACTAAATGGATCGCCAAAATTTAGGTGTCAACAGTTTTGAAGTTCTTAACTACTCTATCGAATTACCAATATAAATTAAAGTGATTTACCAACTTTTATCAAATTAAATTACCATCACAAGCACCAAGAAGAGTGAGGTAAAAGGATGGGGACAACATGATTCATAGAAATAGAAATTTTTTTCTGTTATCAAACGGATTGCTTTAAATAGAAATTTTGAGTCGTTATCAAACGGGTTTTAACTTTCTTCGTAAACTTGTCCTAATAGAAATTGAGAAATTGATTTATGGCGAAATCAATTTATGTTTCGAAATTTTACTATCGCACCCTTCTTAGAGTTTCCCACCAACCACTGCAATACATCCGCTAAACCATTTGTCTCCGCAACTAAACAAAAATGGTGAAGTGGATGTCACGAGGCTATAACATGCCACCTTGGCATCTATGCAGCCACGTAGGGTCCACGTGGCTATTACACGGTTGAAAAAAATATATAAAGATTTTGTGTTGTGTGAACACAACATCACTGCTTTCTAAAACTCTCCCCTCTATCTTTCTCTTGCATGTGGCATTCGGAGGACATGGCCGCAAGTGCCTAGTCACCATGACCCTGGCTATGGCTGGGCAACATCGCCTCCACGAGCGGGCCACCCTTCCCCCGCCAAGTCACCCTTACCCTGACCTTCACCATCCTCTGTTTCTCCCTCTCTAGGCTTTGCTTTATATTATTATTTTTAATTCCACCTCATAAGTTTGCTGAAGAAAAATAATTATGCGGCATTGATGCGGATGGCCATATCGGCATTCCAGTCCAACTGTTTGATGGAAGACTAACTTGAACAAATAAACATATAGTTCAAAGACTTGATTATACAAAAAAAAAAGAAAAATTGAGGGATGACAATGCAAGTTGAAAAGGTTCAAGACCTCCCATAACATTATCCCATATGTAAAATCTGTGTTGATACCAATCCCATGACAATTTAGCTCACAAGCTCAGCCAGAAACCTAGGTTCTAGGTCAATAGCAAATTCAAGTATAATGAGAGCCAATGGCATTGAACCTTACTTTAAAAAAATAATAAGAAATAAGTTGGCAAAGGAAGTTGAATAAACACAACCCCGACGAGCACATGTACGAAAGCAGTTAGCATCTATATTAGTATTTATGAAAAGTCACATACTATTTTATCAGTTGCCAATCGAAACATTCTAGGGTGAGAAATCCCTACTTCGCATGTGGATAATTTTTTAATTTCTTTTTTACAATTTCTTCGAATTTTTTTTATTGATTTTTTTCCCCGGTCCAGTGCCTGGCCAGAATCCGTCGTTCCTTTCCCCTTTTCTACGCCCAAATGCGTCAAAAACAAATTCTGTTATTCCCCTCCAGCTCAGCATTCGGGGTTGTAGCTTTGCCCAATTTATGGGTTCTATGGGCCGCGTTATGGGCCGAAATGAACAGTGGATTGGTACGAGTGATGGACTTTGGATAATGGGCTTCGACCGGGATTTATGGGCTAACCTTCAGGGCTGAGGTCAGATGAAATAGACTAATGCAAATGGTAAACGGACGATTGGGCGTTCTTTATAATTATTTAATTATTTATTTTGGTATATTTAAGAAACGAAAACTTGAATTAGCCGACTAAAATTTAGGCATCAATCAACTACTAGTCAAGGAACAAAACTTTGGGGCATGAATTTGATGCATGCTACATATCTGATTATTTACATCAGCAAAGATTTAACAAACATTAGATCATTTGATTGGATTTTTGAATTTTATGCCGCACGATTCATGAAATTAGTCGAGCAGTTTAATAAGATTGTGATTGACAAAAATTTGATTTCAATATTATCATCTTATGTTTGAACAATAACATCTACCCAAATAATTGAAAGTCATTGATTGCCTGGATTTTACTTTCATAAGGGAACTTTTCTACTTTTAGAGAATTTTATTTTCATTCTCCAACTTTATTGTAATGTGGATCGCATTCTCAATCGAATACATTCTTTTTATTTTTATTTTCATTTTTATTGAGATGTGAGTTTCTTTACTAATTTTTTAATTTAATTCTCGGGAGTTACTGTCTTTTTATTTTTTTTATCACTATTCCCGAATTTTCCCTTTGTTTTTTAATTTATGTGGACCACATTCTTGATCGAATACAATTTTTTTACTATTTTTATTGAGATGTGAATTCCATTATAAAAACAAAAAAAAATTAATTATTGGGATTTACTCTCTTTTTCTTGTTTCGTTGTTTATCCTTATCCCCATCGTGCCTATCTGTTGCTAATCAGACGGGTGCGCATACACTGGGACCACACACCCACGCGCGCTATTTACTCAAATATTCCACTCGCTAGTAGATTGGGTACAAGAAAAGTCATTTAAATGGTCCAACGGCCATTGATTTAAAAAAAGTCATTGATTACAAAACGTTATTTGATCACAGAAAAAAAAAAGAATGTTATTTGATTCACTAAAAAATTGAATTATCAGTCAAAAATAAATGAATAATCATGGCAGTCTTATATGACTTATTAGTGACATAAAGGAATTAACCTAATAAATAAAAAAGTCATTGCTTCAAAATTTCTACAAGATCAATGCGTTCTCATATAATGTCCCGCAAGGGAGTTAATTTAATCATTTAGACTAGGTCCCAACTTGAAAACGAATTATTTTAATCCCTGTTGACTAGATCAATGAGTTATTAAGAACCGTCTCTTTTCATTTTTCTTTACCTTCTCCCTATCGACTATGTAGTTTTTAATTTGAGGAGTCATAAAGATTAACATAGTGGTTGGGTCGGAGGTGAAAGTGAAAATTGAATCATTACGTGTAACAATATATACGATTGAAAAATCTATTCAGACTTGAACGATGCAAATTCAGATGCGGATCTGATTTTTATTCCTTCTTGATATTATAAATGGGATAGGGCAGCAACCCTGCACATCCATCCTTCAAAAAGAGACAAAGGCATTATGGCAATTTATAATTTAATCAGAATTAGTTAGTGGAGAATATGCTTACCTACTCAGGGCATCTGTATCGCTCGTTGGTTTTCCCTTTTATTTATTACTTATTAATAGAAAAAGGAAGGGAAAATGTCACAAATGGTCCCTATACTATTACCTAATGTGCAATTTGGTCCCTGAACTTTCGATCGGCTCAATTTGGTCCCTAAACTATTGATAAATATCCGATTTGGTCCTTGAACTTTTAATCGCTCAATTTGGTCCCCGAACTATTTGATAAATGTCGATTTGGTCCCCGAACTTTCGATCGGCTCAATTTGGTCCCTAAATTATTGATAAATATTCGATTTAGTCCTTAGTTACTATTTTTCCTTTTTAATTTTTAATTTTTAATTTTTAAATAATTTTTAATTTTTAATTTTTATTTTTAATTTTTTTTTTTTTTTTTTGCTTATTCTCTCTTCCCTCCGCCGCTCCGTGAGGGAAGCCGACTCCGGCGAGGGTCGCCCTCGCGGACACGAAGCGAGGGCGGCCCTCGCCGGCGTCGAGCGAGGGGCTCCCTCGCGGATCGCGAGGAGCCCCTCGCCGGCTCGGCGAGGGGGCTCCCTCGCCCGACGCCGGCCGCGAGGGAGCCCCTCGTCGGCGTCGGGCGAGGAGCACCCGGCGTCGGGCGAGGGAGCCTCGCCGGATCCGCGAGGGAGCCTCTCGCTCGACGCCGCGAGGGAGCCCTCGCCCTCGCCCGACGCCGGCGAGGGGCTCTCCCTCGCGGACACGGGCGAGGGGCTCTCCTCGCCGGATCTGCGAGGGAGAGCCCCGCGCGGCGTCGGCGAGGGGCTCCCTCGCAAGATCGGCGAGGGACTCGCCCGCTGCGGGGACGCCGGCGAGGGACTCGCCCGCTGCGAGGGACGCCGCGAGGGGCCCTCGCCGATCCGGCGAGGGGCTCCCTCGCCGGACGCCGCCCACCCGCCGGCTCATGAGGGAAAGCGAAAAAAAAAAAAAAGGGAAAAAAAAGGAAAAAAAGGGAAAAAAAAGAAAAATAGTAACAAAGGACTAGATCGGACATTTCATCATAGTTCGAGCCAAACCAACTTGAGCCAATCGAAAGTTCGGGGACTAGATCGGACATTTTATTAATAGTTCGGGGGCCAAACTGAGCCATTCAAAAGTTCGAGGACTAAATCGGACATTTTATCAATAGTTCGAGGACCAAATCGTCACCAATCGAAAGCTCGGGACGAAATTGGACATTGAGTGAAAATATAGGGACTATTTGTGTAATTTTCCCAAAAAGGAAATCAGGTAAAGCACGCCAGGAGCATTGCATGTGAACAAGTGAGCATGTGTCGGTATCGCACGTGAGCATGTGAGTATTGCATGCGAGGATCCACGCACTTTCCGCACCAATGCTGCGGAAGTTGCGCCTCCAATAATTTACTTCCTCCAACAACGGGATTCAAATTTTTAATTTTCAGTTGCTTCACCTTTCTGCTGGGAAATTTTTAATTAGCTCTCGAACTGCGGTTTCTGTTATTCTTCTTTTCCTTTATGACATTACGAATTCGTCCTTTGCCCTTCATATGTGTGCTGTGCACTATTATATTCCCTTGCACTTTTCTTAACATTGGAACAAAATTTGTATCAGTATGTTTTTCAATTTTATTAGCAAGTTTCCATTTGCAGTATGTTTTTCAAACTCAATAGCAAGTTTCCATTTGCCTCTATCCTTTAAAGTGCTTGGCCATGACTATCTATGAAATGATATGAGTTGTTATGTTTGTCCGAAAAGGTGGAGTGAAAAAGTAGAAGCATAGTGTGTTGATCCTTTCGTGTGAGCAAAACTTTCTAAAGGAGTGTAGATAATGAAGCATAGCATCTTTAAAGAGCATGAGGAACTCGTCATTATTTCCATAAGTTTGAAAGAAATAACGGTTGTAGGTGAGATCAATACATAATCATGAGGATTCATTGAACTTTGTGTTATACCCATATGCTAGAGGATTATGAGACATATGATTGTCAAAATTAAAAAAAATCAAAATTAAATTAAGATGTGGCCCTATAATTTTGCTTACAAAATACTCTTTTTTTTTTTTTTTGCTATTAGCATACAAAAGACTTTAAAATAGTTTTCAATGTACACGACTTGTGTATCAGTTGTGTCCGTTGAAATAACCCGAACATAAAGATTACTCGAAACTTTAGTTAAAGAGCTTTATCAATAAAAGCTAGACATTCTTTGGTTTTATAATATAATAATAAGATATAAGTACTCTAGCGACATGTACAGTAGAGTGCGTTTTGTGTCGAGAAAAAAATAATCTCAAAAGTCTTAAACTTATTATCAATTCAGTTTTAAATTTCTTAATTTCTCTAGTTAAATTATACATATTTTCATATTTTCTCAATTGAATTTATGCAATCAATTTTGATCAAAAGTTACGTGGACGTTAACCGCTTACCATGATATAATTAGTTTTAACATAAACAATTTTCAATAACATTTTTTTGAATTTATTTATTTTTTATTTTTTCATTTTTATTTCCTTTCATTCTTCTTCCCTGTAGCCAGCGAGGACAACCTCACTTGGTTTGTACGAGCCTTACCTTGCCACGAGCGACGCTTGCTCTTGCCGGCCCCCACCTCGGGCCGCCAGCTAGAGAGGAAAAAGGAAAAAAAAAATGGAAAAAGAAAAGAAAAAGTATCCTCCCTTTTCCTTTTTCTACACCTGCTCCTCCATCATTAAACGAGGAGCATTTGCTCGTCCGTTGCCTTTTCTGTTTTTTTTTTTTTTTTTTATTAATAGAGAAACCCAAGTCAAGTCAAGGCGGCCACTGCAGAGGTCCTCTCCCACGCGCCTCCCGTCCCGCGTACTGTTGCTGTGGGGAATCACGCGCCCAATTATTTCGCGCTTTGCGTGCAGCATGCGTAGCAGCCGTTCGATCGTCACGAAGAGTCTTTGGGCCGTTGGATGGCGAGAGCGCGGCGCAATTTGCGTTTTAGGGTTTTATGACTAAAGAAGATACACTGCTTCTAGCAACTTTTACGATTATGAAATATAGTCGGACTCGGTCGGGCAGTTGCGAATTCAGAAGCGGATCCAATTTCTTATTGCCCTCGAGATACTACTACAAATGGGATGGGACAGCGACCGACCATGCCATCTAAAGCTTGTTGGTGGATTGCTAGGACCTTCATGCACAAGTAAAGAACGTCCTCATTCGATGTCGCCGACGAAAAGCCAATCAAGTCGGATTGTTAAAACTCACTGAATAGTGAATCTCCATTCTAATTGACTTACTAAACCCCCCAAATCCTCTGAGCTATGATATGTTATGTTTTGAATTGTATTCTCTGGAACTTCATAACTCTAGTGGATGAACGAATAAAAGTTGTCTCCAATGAAAAATAAAAAATAAAAAGAGACAGCTTTCTAGGGAAATTTCCAGCCAAAACAATTACATGGTGTTTGTAATTAAAGAATTAAAATGAGTTGGTATATTTTTAAAGAAATCAGACCGCATGAATGTGCAAAACGACATCGCTCAATCCAAAAAAGCAAAAAGAACATTGCACACAAGGAAAGACATAAGGGTAGATTGTCTTCAATGTTGGCTGACCATCACCCCACTCTCCCTGTCACTTGCTGTCACTTGCCGTCACTTGCCGTTTCTATTACTCTCACTCATTCAAGTTAGTCATCTTTCTGTGAGTTGCTCAATTGGAGGGGAAAATTTAGGGCTTCTAAGCCAAAATTAGGTATGGAAAGAAAAATTAGAGTTCTTGGTCAACTGTGGGGACGACAATGCTAGAAAAAGAACCGTGCAACGGTGAAATTGCTATTGCATGGTCCTCAATTTGTCGTCTCAATTTGGAGCTAATTTTGTTGCTTTCCGACCACTAAATGATAAGTACTAATTTCATTGTTTAATCAATTAGGTGCAATTATAAGACCTCCATGTGAAGTTGTATCATTTGATTCATTTTTGCATTGTGGTTCCAAAAGTTCTTTTTTTTTTTTTTATTATGTGCAGCTTCGCATGGGAGATAGCACCATAGACATCATTGTTTGTTTTGATTTCTTGAGAGAAATAGTATAATAGTTACATTGTAAAATAGAAAATAAAAAATGCACTATTGCGATATTGGGGAAACTTGAAAAATGATTTAAGATACTCCGCCATGTTAATGGCATAAAGGATTATTTATTATTATAAGTGTATATTGAATATTGCAGTGATAATGAAAATGATAAGGGTACTCAAGTATATGAAAAGTATGAAATGACATTAAACCGAAGACTACAGTTGAAGACAGATTTATTTTAGACAGGAGAATACGAGAGGAAAGAGAGGGAGGCAAGACATATAGCGATTATGTTAAAGAAAGTTCAACAAACGAAAACATGTCTTAGAATCTTTAATGAAGATATAGATGATGGAGAATTGATTGAATTAGATTAGGAAGATATTCTATCTAGTGAATTAGATTAAGAAGTTTTGTCAAATATAAATTAGTCAAGTAATGATGATATGAGAAATTTGTACAGCCGACACAGAAACCGAAGGAATTTCAGAAAAATTAAATTGTATGTGGAGAATTGCGATTATTTATCTTTATTGGAATGAGAGTTCGTCATAAAACTACTATTTTCTATCTGTTCAATTCTCGTGGGCCACTCTCTTTTTTGTCCTTTTTAACCTTATCCCCATCAGATCGCGTCTGTCATCCACTGCCACCCTCTACTTTTCATAATTGTCCTTCGTCCTCCTCCTCGTGACCTGACATTTCTCTCTCTCTCCACTCGCACACGCCCACACGCGCGAGCGATGTACTCGAACATTTTCTACTTGCTTGTAGATTGGGCTAAAGAAAAGCCAGTAAAAAGGATCCAATGACGATGAAACCAACCGCGTTTTTCAAGTAGCGAGGGAACTTCTTTTTTTTTTTTTTTTTTTTTTCACTTTTAGTGAAATTTTGAATTTTCTTTTGATTTTTCGACTTTATTACGTAAAATTTATTTGACTCACAAAAAAGAAATTGTTACGTGATTCACTAAACATTTGAGATGATAATGAAAAAATGAATGAATAATCATAGAAGTCACGCACTTCATAACAACTGCTCCTTACTCGCGCGCTGTGTTCATGACTTATAGACGACAAAAAAACTAATTTAATCAATAAAAAAAATTCATTACTCGAAAATTCCTACAAGATGAAAGCATTTTCGTGTAATGTCCTGCATGTCCTGCGAAGGAATTAATTTAATTTAGTTAATTCAATCAATTATTTCTATTTTCTTTATTAATAGAAAACGCGGGTCAAGTCAAAAAGGCCCCTGTCCCTACAGAGCTTCTTTTCCACCCAGCTTTCCTCCCGCGTCCGGCTTCTGCAGGGAAGTACGCGTGCAATTACTTTCGCTTTCTGTGTAGCATGCGTAACAGCCGTTCGATCGGCAAGAGAGAGTTTTGGACTATTGGATGGCAAGAACGCCGTGCAATTTGGGTTAAGGGTTTTAAGACTAAGAAAATACATTGCTTCTACCGGAAGCCTCCTGGCTACATATTACGATTGAAAGATCCAGTCGGACTCGGACGGTGCAATTTCAGGAAATGGGTCCAATTTGTATTTGCCCTGGTGATATTATTACAAATGGGATGGGACAGCGACCGACCACACACAATTGCACATGCATCCTGTGAAAAGAGACCAATTAGCCATTATCCCAATCTATATTCTAACCGAAATTTTGGTGGAGAATATGGAGATACCCACTCAAGTAGGGAGCACCTATATTACAGATTGGTTCTCTTTCATTCATTGGGTTAATATTACGAAAAAAACTTAAATCGATACGCTCGTAATAAATTAATCTCAAATTAAATTGATACACTTATGATAAATTTACAATAAATTAACTTTAAATTATCAAAAATCACAAATTAATATATTTATGCAAATTTACTTTCTATTTAAATTAATTGTCATCTAACCCCATAATTTGATGGAATTAATGGAGAATTGTTATAAATGTACCAATTTGAGATTCTTCATTATTTATTTTCATATTAATAATAATAATAAAAAAGCCAATCAAGTATGTGTCAATGTTGCATGTGAGAATGTGAGAATTGCTCGATGGGTTCCGCACACCTTCCTCGCAATGTCGCGGAAATTAGGTGCGCAATAATTATCCTCCTCCAATAATGGGGTCAAATTTTTATATTTTCAATTGATTCACTTGTCTGCTAGGAAATTGTTTTTATTTGAGGAGCCGAAACTACTACCACAGTGTTTGGGGATAAGACAAAATAGCTCCCGAGCTGCGATTTTCGTTATTTATCTTTTCCTTTATGAGATTAAGAAATTCTTACTTTATACTTCGTATGTGTACCCTATTATATTCCCATTGCACTTTGCTTTGTCCTCTATAGTAACATTGGAACAAAATTTTTATCAGTATGTTTTTCGATCCTAACAGCAAGTTTCCATTTGCCCTTATCCTTTAGTGTCGTTGGCCATGACTATTTGATGAATTGATCGAGTCATGATGTTTGTCCGAGAAGGGGAGTGAAGAAATAGGAAGCATGGTGCCGTTGGTCCCGTCGCGTGCGAACACGGCTATTCTAAGAAGAGCCTAGATAATGAAGCATGAGATCTTTAAAGAGTGTGAAGAATTTGTTATGATCATGGTCTCAATCTTAACTTTATATTATTTTCACTAGTTTGAGAGAAATTTATAAGTAAAAATAACAATTGCAAGGGAGATCAATATATAATCACAAATATTTGTCGGACTCTATGTTATACTCGTATGCGAGAGGATTAGGAGACATATAATTGCCATGTGCCGTCACAAAAAAGAAGCAACATTTAACGGGGACATGATAATGGAGGAACAAACCCTAGCATTTTGCTTTAAAATGATTTAAAAATATTTTATGATTTTTGCAGGATTGTTTTAATGTAACACAACGTGAAAGCACAAACATAAAGATTTCGTGATACTTTGATTAAGGGTATTATCAATGAAGGCCGGACATTCTTTGGTTTGAAATATTGTAATAAGATAGATGTGTTCGAGTAGTGCAAATTCGAATTTGTGTTCTCTATAACTGCAAGGAATCAAACCTTGTTTTCCAAGGTGGGGAAAAAAAATTGAAACCTAAACAAAAGACTTGGTTACGACTTGCGTAAATTTGTCTTTATTGCTGTTCGTCCTAGAGAAATTAATTATGAATTAAATCCGAAAATGAACTTCTGTCGGCAAGGAATGTGCTCCCTCGTTCTTTAAAATTTTCTTTATAACACTCATATGAAGAAATAGCTTTCATACCTATGGAGGATTCAATTAAACATTGTTATGACTGATGAAGATACTTTTAATTCATCCATTTTTATAAACTGTATCAATAATCATTTTTAAAAATATATTTATAATATTATTTATTTTCATAAAATAAAGGAAGCCTTAAGTGAAAATTTGAATTTTCCTTCTCTTTTCAACTTTATTAGAATGGGGATGACTTTATAGACCCAGTACATTGTTTTCGGTTTAATTTATATCTCTTTATCAGTATAAAGGGTGTTCCACTGTAAAACAAAATATATTTTTATCTAATTAATTCTCGTGGAGCCACTCGTTTTTAGCTTTGCTTTTCGTCCTTACCCTCTGCGCGTCTGTTCCCGCTCCCACTCTCTCTCTCTTCGCTGACCACTCGCGTGCGCGCTGGCGTACACCCACGCGCCGGCTACCCAAATTCTTTTCTCCAAGAGAAGTCATTGAAAATAGGATCCATGGCGACTAGATAAAGATCAACGAGTTTTCAACAAGTACTCTCTGCATTTCGTTTTACTTGATTTTAGCGAGGAACGTTCAGAGAGAGATCGAGAGAGGCCTTAATTTGCAAAGTAGAGCTGCCATGGCGAGTTCAGATGCTGGAACGAGTAGCGGCAAAGCAGGAGGAGGCCAGTATCAAGTATTCTTGAATTTCCATGGCAGAGATACTCGAGATGGATTCACCGGCTTCCTTCATCGAGACTTGAGAAATAATGGTATTCATGCCTTCATAGATAACGAAGGACTTCGAGTTGGCGAAGAAATTGGCGGAGCGCTCCTGCGAGCAATCGACGACTCCCAGATCTACGTGCCCATCTTCTCACCAAATTATGCTAGTAGCAAATGGTGTCTCCGTGAGCTCAAAAGGATGGTAGACAACGAATCCAAGTCAAAGGAGAAAAAAATCCTACCCATTTTTTACTACGTGAAGCCAGATGATGTTGATCTTAAAACCGAATCATACAGAGAGGCCATAGGAGAGCTCAAGAAGGAGCACGAGAAGAAGCAACAGGAGAAGTTTCCTCACGAAGTAGAATCCTGGGAGGGAGAATCTTGGGAGGAGGCACCTAAGAAGGTCGATAAAATCAAGGGCTGGGTGCTGCAACAAGGCGAAAGGTAAGCTCTAAAGAACCCTGCCCTTTCTGGCTTTCTAGAATCAAGCCCGTCCTATACAAGAGAGGTCGGGAGATATAAATGAATTAGCAAATCTTCACGTCTTTGAAAAAAAAAAAGAAGAAGGTACAATCATACGCAAGAGTTATTAAGGATGAATAAAAGGAGTACACTGTTTTTTTGAGTTCAGAGGCATACACGTTAACTTGTATGATCGATATAGCTTTTGTAACTAATGAACTTGGTTCTATTTGTGGCAGCCAAGCAGAACTTGTGGACTCGGTAGTTAAAGTGGTTTTGCAGGAGCTGAAGATACGATATAAGTTTGTGACTAAAGATTTAGTCGGACTTGATGATCGAGTGGCAGAAGTACTGAAATTGTTAGATGTTGACTGTAATAATGAAGTGAGGCTGCTTGGAATTCATGGAATGGGCGGCATCGGTAAAACCACTATGGCCAAGGTTGTCTACAATGAACTTTCTTCTCGCTTTGTAAAGTGTTGCGCCTTCCTTGACAATGTTCGAGAAACTTTAAAGAAGGAGGGTTTAGTCTCCTTGCAGAAGAAGTTACTAAAAGATATTGATAGTTATGGAGCAGTAGATACTATTAATGATTTTGATAACGGAAGGATGAGGGTAGAGGCGACACTTGGCAGTAAGAAAGTTCTTATTGTTCTTGACGACGTTGATGAGAAAAAACAAATTGAGGATCTAATTGGACAACATCGGTTGCATCCAGGAACAAGAGTAATTATTACCACTAGGAACACAAGCGTACTGGAGTTTACTAAGCAAAGAATGGCTTGTGGAAGGAAGGAGATGAATTCTGACCATGCACTCCTAATTTTGTCTTATGAAATGGAGGAGATGAATTTTGACAATGCACTCCAACTTTTCAAGAGGCATGCGGCTCTTGAAGGCTCTTTGGCAAAGGATATTGATAGCCTCTCAAGAGATATTGTCCTTACAGCGAGGGGCCTTCCTTTGGCTCTTGAAGTTACAGGTTCCTCCCTTCGTGAAGAGCCTAAAGTGAAATGGGAGAATACATTAAAACGGCTAAGAAAAATACCGGATAAAGATGTACTAGAGAGATTGAAGATTAGCTTTGACGCCCTAAATGATCATCAGCGCAATATTTTTCTCGATATCGCATGCTTTTTTATCGATGAAGATATTATTAATGCTAAATACATGTGGGAGGCTTGTGAATTTTATCCTGAATTGGAAATTGATGTCCTTGTTAGGAAGTCCTTGATAAAGATAAAGGATGACAACAAATTTTGGATGCATGACCAATTGAGAGACTTGGGACAGGAAATTGTTCGTCGAAAAAATCCTAAAACTTTCGAGAAGCAGAGTAGGGTGTGGACTAGCGAGGAGTTCCTTGATTTCGTAAGAATTGAAGAGGTAAGACAACTATTAGGTTCAATTGAAAAAAGTGACATCTTGTGTTTGAGGATTCAACTTTATGCTCACGATCTTTTCTTGTATTTCATTCATTCAAATCATAAATAAAATTACTGGTTACCAACAAACTTCAACTCATCACTACCATTGATTTATTGGCAGAGGTACGAAGATGTTGAAGCACTTGATCTGGAGTGGAGGCCTAATATCTCAATTAGCCATGAAGAAATTATAAAGTTTAAAAATTTGAGGTTCCTGAGATTAAGTCATTGGACCATATATGGGGATTCCACCATTTCTCTACCAAAGTTGAGATGGATTTCGTGGTGTTTTGCTCATCAAGATGTTTGTGGGCTTAGTATGCATTCAAAGAATTTAGTTGTCCTTGAACTTTCTGACAATGACTTAACAAATGATTCAAAAGTATGGGACTTAATTAAGGTATGGTTTTATCTCAATTTATAACAGTTGTCTCATGCATTATTTGACTTCTTTTTGTAACGTTTATACATCCTTTTTGCAGATGGCAACCAAACTTAAAAATCTTACTCTTGTAAAATGTTGTGGCATTACTAGAACTCCAGACTTGTCTAAATGCCTAGATTTAGAGAGGTTGACTTTTGATCATTGTCAGAGTTTGAAGGAAATCGACGACTCCATTAGAAAGCTGAAGTGCTTGCTTGACTTGAATATCATTGATTGTGGGCTTATTGAACAAGTGCCTGATGTTGGAGGGCTAGTCAAGCTTGAGCGCTTCTCTTTGAGCGGCTGCGACAAAGTAAGCAAACTCCCTGCCTCTATCGGTGACTTAGCATCATTAAGGAAGTTGGACCTTTCATCTACTGAAATTACAAGCCTACCGGAGTCCATTGGTGACTTAGCATCATTAAGGAAGTTGGACCTTTCATCTACTAAAATTACAAGCCTGCCGGAGTCCATTGGTGACTTAGCATCATTGAGAAAATTGGACCTTTCATATACTAGAATTACAACCCTACCAGAGTCCATCGAAAAGCTCCAGTGTTTGCCAGATCTTTGTTTGAAAGGCATTGAGATTCGACAACTTCCGAACTCCATTGGGAAATTAACATCATTGTGCACTTTGAATTTGTCAAATTACAAAATCTGTGAAATTATAGATCAATGGGAGTTACCCAAAGCTATTGGAATGTTGAACAAACTAGAGGAGCTTAATCTTAGTCACTGCAATCAGTTGGTTGGCAAAATTCCTGATGAAATAGGAGATTTATCCTCTTTAAGAGTCCTAGATTTGTGTCGGACCAGAATTTGTCGAGTTCCGGGAACAATCAATAGGCTTTCCCACCTCTCAACACTTGACTTAACAGGGTGTGATGAGATTACAGAATTGTTTGAGCTTCCAGTGAGTTTAGTCTGTTTATGTATTCAATCTAGCTCGCTACAAGTGGTCCCAAATCTCTCAGAGCTTACCAATCTAGTAGAGTTGGTCCTATCCGATGGCTCTGAAGGTCAAGATTCGTCAAACCTCAAGCACAAATGTGACTTGGGGTGGATTGGTAGGCTATCGAAACTAAAGAAATTGACACTGTGTCTTCTCAACATCGCCGTGCCGCCTACGGAGTTGGGTCTCCTCTCTCTTTTAGAAGATCTTGCTTTGTTTGGTCTAGATCTGCAACCCCTCAAGCAGCTACCGTCTTCTTTACTTTCTTTAGAACTTGACAATTTCAGCTTAATAGGACCACCACAATTTAACTCGGAAATTCCATCAAAATTGACGCTTCGTTTCTCGCGATTGCAAGAAATTCAACTCTATGGGTTTTCGCAATTGCAAAACTTTCATTTGTACCATTGTGTCCTTCAGAGATTATCCATCCCATCTAGCTTAAGGACACTGAGGGTATTTTTTTGCCCTAATATAATAGAGATTCAGGTTCTTGGTATGTCGGCATCACTGGAGCAATTAGAAATCTTTGGGTGCTGGTCAATTGGAAGGATAGTATTATGCGGCGACGGAGGATCTCTCGGGGTCCTTGATCAATCAAGGTCTTCTTTGAATGAGTCGACCAATTGTTCACCGAGAGTACTTCTTCTTCCCAATTCCTTGAAGAAACTAAAAGGACTTCAATTGTCATTATGCGAAACCCTAGTTGAGATTCAAGTCATTGGTACACCATTATCATTGCAAGAGATCATCATTCTACAGTGCGATGCTATGGAAAAGTTGACCGGTATATCAAACTTGAAGAACCTTCATAGTTTGACCATCTTTAACTGCTCTGAGCTGCGGGTTGTTGAGGGCCTTGACAAGCTGGAGTTTTTGACTAGATTGAGTGTCTACGATTGTCCTTCACTGGAAACATTGTTTGACATATCAAACTCAAAAATACCGAATGAGTGCCATATATACGTTAACGATTGCATGGAGTCGCTCAACTCGAGAGCTTGTAGCACTTTCGAGCATTACAAAAGAATGGCTCAACAAGGTGCGCCTCAATCAGAGGCAAACAAGGTGAGGCTCGACCGGGATTTTATCATAACATCAAAGAATTTCACCTAAAATGCGACTAGATGTAAAATTCTTTTTACCAACTTATTCAAACATAAAGTAGTTAGAAGCATGCCATTGCACATACCTTTCGTATTTCAGATAAATTTATAGAATGTTCAAGAATTGAATTGACTACGTAAATTTACAAGAAAATATAGCAGCCTTCAACCAGTCCATAGAATCATTTCTTCACTTGCAAATGTCTAGAATTCTCAAATTTTCTCTACCATAACAAACCAAAAGTCGCCATATGAGAGGAGATATCTAATACAGGCGTTGGGCTTTCCTTTCCATTTTCTTTGGTCCCCTCTCTTTGGTCATATTCCTCAATCCATTGACTTTATCTACAATTTCTGTTCATACAGCCATTAAAAAGGAACTTCCAATTCGTAGACTAAATATAGATGTCGTGTTTCATATAGTGCATATTTATTTTAATTTCCTGCAGTAATTCTGTCTTTTCCTTTTGCCTCTTTCGTCAATGCATTCAAGTTTAGACGTATGAGCGGAAGAAATTCAAGGTAGATTTTCAGTTCTGGACATTCCGAGGGATATGGAAGATAATAATGTGCTTTGTAGAGGAACTTAATTTGGAAAAGTAAAACCGACTTTGAAGGAAGAAAATGAGAGACTTTACACTACATGGATCACTGAATCATCATCTTTCTGCCGCATATATAGACTCATGATGTCTTGCAGATAGGAGCCATGAGTTTGCTGTACCCTTGTTTGTGAAAAAGGCAGAACCGATGTTAAGAAAAATGATTGCTTTCGCATCTGCCCTGCTTCTGACTTGCTTCTTGTTTGAAGGAAGGTCTAGAAGGCATGTTGAATCAACTTTGCAGGCCGTTGTTCCTACCATATGGAAAAATTTGAAGGGGAAACTCATGATTCTGCTCATACAGAGGAAGATGTAACTATAGAGCTAACATAAATCCAGGCCAATCACCAGTGTCGTTTCAGGGAAACTGCCCCACAAGTTTAACCTACCAGCCCAAGGCGAAACTCTGACCATTCAAATTGAATTAGAGAGAGAGTCTCTAGTTGACAACTTATTCTGCCACTCATTTGTCTGTAACCTCATTTGCATACTTCTGAATTTAGAGACAACATTTTGAGGAATGTAGAATCCTTTTGAAACAACAGCTTAACCTTATTTGCAATCGAATAAGTGCTTGCACACTGATCTTCCTAACAGAAAGTCCCATTCAGAGTTGATAATATTTTTGCCATCTCCCCTGTCGCATCTAGTTAAAACCTCCTATTAGTGTTTGAAGCAAAAAAGTGCTCGTAAACTAACTTGACACGGGCTCACTGAAGGACAATTCCTCAAGCAGTGAAGTAAAAAATTCGAGCTTGTTTTCCTAGAACTGACGAATCTGAGGATGCCGAGAGTTTCTCACAAATTGTGCTTCATTTGTTAGAAGCTTTTTACGTACAACTATTGGATGTCACTACTTCTTCGATCACAAATTGTGTTTCTCAAGATTTTTCTGCTCTTAAGGACCTGGCCTTTGAAAGCAGGCTTCTATTGGATGCCTTCTTTAAGGTTTTAAGTTTATGGACCCAAAGAAAATGTTTAGCTCTTAGAATCTCTTAATAGCATTTCCATGCTACATTAGTGTGAATGTGCTGACACCAGTCTTTTGTGTATTTTCAGAGGAATTTAACTTCGAAGCGGTTACTGAAATTAATCATTTAGCAACTCTAATTACGTGTGTTGTGAATGCGGAACCTCTCCAATGTTGCTTATGCTTAGTTTTATGCAAAAATTTCACAACCCATTTTTTATTTCTATATGACAGTAAAACGTTGGACTGTTATTTATTTCTTATAAACTATTTGTTGCAGCGTCCATGGTATAGATTCCTGTGCTGTCTCTTATAGCTCAAGGAGACATCGTTATTGCTCGGAGGAAAATGAGGAGTCATGTCACTGATTCCATGCTTCATTGGTTTTGAGTATGTATTCCTTTTTAATATTAGTGTAGTAGGTCCTGTAGTGTAGCCCTTCATAAGGAGTCCATGAAAGCCTCAATTTTGTTTTGCTTCTGTTTTCAGTGTGCTCTAATATGTTGCCGAAATACTGAAATTGTATGTTCACGCAAATATTTAAAGAATACTTCGGTAAATGACTTTGTTATACTTTATAGGTGCATTTTGCCAACAGATACGAAAGTTCGTTCTACTAGTCATATTTCTGTTCACAACTTCTGGTTTTCTGAATCTCATAACTCTTTTCGTTTCTTTTTCTCAGTCAAGTTTTCTTTCATCAAGTGTCAAATGTTTGAAAGTATTATCATTAGAGTCGCTCAGCTTCTGGGCTTGTTATGATTTGATTGAAGTTTCCGGCGTCAACATGCTCGAGATAATTGTGTATGTTGCCATGTCTAATTCTTTGTCAAATGTTTTGATCCCAAGTCTATTAACTGCAAGGAAGAAGGCTAGGTACATACTGCACCAGTAAGTCCAATGCTTTGCACTCTCAATGAAATTAATGACTAATTACTGAGTGTTGATTTCTGATGGTGGCAAAGAAAATTGAGTTTCTATTTGGAATTCCGAGCATAGGACTGATGGCACATGACACATGTAGAAGCGCAATAGTTAAGGAGATGAGAGGCGTCTTCAGTTTTATCAGCTTGTTTACTTTCTCTTGAAATATGATCTGCTTTTGACTAGGGTGGATTTGTTGCCTTTCCTTTCGTCATTGATACTTGTGTGTTGTGTAGTGTTAACTTTGAGTCAAATGGAGGTTCCAAGCTCATAATGTCGATGAATGTTCGGTCTCAGCTGTTCAATACCTTGTGATGGGAGATCAAAATGGGAGCTCAAATTTGAAATACTAAATTAAATATATATTCTGTAGATAGAAAATATATATTTTAGAATAGAAAGATATCAAAATATAGAAATAAATAACAATAAATTATTGATGCATGATCAATTAAGATATTTTCAAAGGGAATTTGTTCATATAGATAGTCTAACAAACCTTGGAGAGTGTAATAGGTTGTGGATTAGCGAATAGATCCTCAAAAGATTAAGAACAAAAGAGGTAAAGTAAGAACAATTACTAATTTGCAAGTAGAAAATTAGAAATTCCAATAATGAGAGTTCTCGCATACTTGCAAATAGCTGGCAAAGGAATAAGGTTCAAGCATTTGATCTAGATGGAAAATACTCCCATCTTGATCACAAATGAATAGCTTGAAAGGTTTGGAAGTTCAAGTTTCATAATAGGGTTATCTAACATAACCTTAGTTGGAGACTTCTCGGATTGTCTTCCGAAGATGGATTACTTGGCATTCTCCTTCTCCCATATTTGGGGCAATCAATATGCATTCAACCAATATAGTTCTTGTTGAAAAACACCACTCATTAATTAATGTGCAAATGAATTGATTACAGGCTCAGTCTCTCTTATCCAATTGAAGAAGAAATTAAAATCGAAGAATGAAAAACTGATAACGTATCGATACTACTTAACTATACTAATAGGCGAAAAACACAAAGATGCCTAAAAGCAGCGAAGCTCAAAAAGAATATTTCTAATATGCAAAAAGCACTTTCACATTTTTTTGTCTATAGAATGATAGTAAAAGTACTAAAAAATTTATATAGCACTCACTTTAGTATCAAAAGTTTTCGCCATCTTACTTAAGTGTCGAATCAAATAAAAAACAATCATTTACAAGAACTGATCAAAATGTGGAGTTATTAAGTGATAGCTTATCTGCATGTAATTGCCTTGAAGATTTCTCAAAAGGCCCATGGGTCATCCAAAGCTTATTTGTAGATTACAAGAACCTTCATGCCCAAGTGGAGAACGTCCTCAATCAACATTACACACAAGAAGCCAATCAAGTTGTGGATTTAATTGCTAAACCCCACCGAATAGTGAATCTCCCTTCTAATTGACTTACTAAGCCCCCTAACCCCTTTGGGACACGTTATGCTGTGAATCTTGTTCTCTTGAGCTTTGGAACTCTAATAGATGAATGAATAAAAGTTATTTTCAATCAAAAGAAAAAAGCACCTCCGACCAGAATTTCTAATTAAAATGATTATATGGCATTTATAAAAAATGAGTAGGTATATTTTTAAAGAAATCCAGATCACGTGTGTGCAAAACCACATCGCTCTATCCAATGCAGTTGGGTATGGCATAAACAATGTTTGTCCAACCAAGCAAAAATGACGTTGCACACAAGGAAGGCTATAGGGCTAGAATGTCTTCAACGCTGGCTCACCATCACACTAACTCTCCCAGTCACTTGCCATTGCTCGTCATTTCCATTGCTCTCGCTCACTCAAATTCGTCATATTTCTCTGAGTTAGAGTTCTTGGTCAAAATTAGGGCTTCTAAGCCATAATTAGGGTTGGAAAGGAAAATTTAGCGTTAGAAAGGAAAAATTAGAGTTCTTGGTCAGTTGTGGGGCCGATGATGCTAGAGGAGGAGGAATCGCACAACAGTGAAATTGCCATTGCGTGTCCGTCGGTCTCTACTTTTTATAATTGTCCTTCTCCTCCCCGTGACCTGACATCTCTCTCTCTCTCTTTGCTCGCTACTTTTTATGTTCTCCACTTTTGCACACGCCCACGCGCGCGATATACTTGAATGTTCTGCTCGCTTGTCGATTGGGCTCAAGAAAAGCCAGTAAAAGGGATCCAATGGCGATTAAAGTTTAAACTTTAAACCCACCACGTTTCTCAAAGTAGTGAGGCAACTCTTTTTTTTACTTTTAAGTGAAACTTTTATTTTTCTTTTGATTTCTCAATTTATTACATAAAATTTAGGATTAATACCCTGAAAAACTCAAAACTGATACATCTGTGGCAAATTTATCATAAACTATTTTTTTTATCATAAAAAACTCCAAACTGGTACACTTGTAACAAATTTACCCCGACTGACCATAAAAAATTCTAAACTGTTACATTTATGACAAATTTATCCTAAATTAATTTATTCGACTGCAAAAAACCCTAAACTGATAAATTTGTAACAAATATACCCTCCGTTAAATTGGATTAATATAACAAAAAATCACAAAAATTATAAACTATGACAAATGGAGCGTAAAATCCCAAATTTGTATATCAATCAACTATCATGTGTCATTTAACTTAATATTTTAACGGTAAAATTTAACAAAAACTAACCGATGATAAATTTGTCACAAGTATATTAATTTGGGGTAAATTTGTCAAAGGTATACCAGTTTAGGATTTTTGTGGTCGAAAAAATAGTTTAGGGTAAATTTGTCACGCATATACCAGGTTTGGGGCTTTTTAGGATATTAACCCTAAAATTTATTTGATTCACTGAAAATGAACTATTGTCTGATTCACTAAAAATTTCAATTGATAATGAAAAAAATAAATGATTAATAAGGGGAGTCGCACAATTCGTTACAACTGTTGTTAACTCGTGCCGTGGGCATGACTTATCAGTTACACAAAAAAATTAATTTAATCGATAAAAAAAATTCATTACTTGAAAGTTCCTACAAGATTAATGCATTTTCATGTAATGTCCTGCAAAGAAATTAATTTTGATTTAATTAATTCAATCAATTATTTTCTTTTTCTTTGTTAATAAAAAGGCAGGTCAAGTCAAGAAGGGGCCTGTCTTACAAAGCTTCTTTTCCACACACTTCCTGTCCCACGTACAGTTGCTGCAGGGAATTCCACGTGCAATTGGAAAGATGCATAGCAGCGGTTCGATTTGAAGAGTCTTGGACTTTTGGATGGCAGGAACGCAGCAATGTTCAAGCACAATAGAGTTGGTTGTGTCTCAAATTTATTGTCTTTTTGTCAATTTAATTTTAATTTTTTAATTTTAATTAAATTATAAATATTTCACATTTTATCACTTGAATCTATTCAATTAATTTTGATTAAAAAAATTATCAATGGAGATACCAGCCATCTTATATAATATAATTCACGTTGATGTAAATAATTTTTTAATTTTTTTTTCCTTTTTTTCTGTCTCTTCGAACCTCGCCTTACGCTGCGGAGGCTTTGCTTGGTCATCAAGGCCTGATGAACGGCTGAAGGAGGAAGAAAGGGAGAATAAAAAGGAAAAAAAGAAGATAAAAAGAAAAAAAAAATTCTCTTTTCCTTTTTCTTCACCTGCTCCCTCCATCATTAAACAAAGAGGATGCTCGTTGATTGTCTTTTCTGTTTACTTTATTAATAGAGAAACGCAAGTCAAGTCAAAGAGGCCCCTATAGAGGTGAGGTCCTTTTCCCCGCGCCTCCCGTCCCGCGTACCGTTGTTGATGTGGGGAATCAGGCGCGCAATTATTTTGCGCATGCTGCATGCCTAGCAGCCGTTCGATCGTCACGAAGAGTCGAGAGCGCGGTGCAATTTGAGTTTTAGGAATTTTTTTTTTTTATCGATCCTACTCCGATTCTATTATAACATACATTTTCAAACTTTTGCTCTCCCTTCTTAGAGGGCGTGGGAGTCCAAACCCACTCTTGAAATGAAATCTTCCTCACCCCAATCCCCTCTAAGAAGGTTGGGATTTGAACCCCCAACCTCCCCCTTCTAAATTGGAATGATGGCCACTGGGGCAGTTGCAAATTCAGAAGTGAGTTCAATTTCTTGTCGCCCTCGTGATACTACTATAAATGGGATGAGACGATGACCGACCATGGTCCATTTAAAGTTTATTTGTGGATTGTAAGAACCTTCATGCCCAAGTAGAGAACATTCTCCCACGAAAAGCCAATCAAGTCACGGATTAAATTGTTAAAACCCACTGAATGGTGAATCTCCCTTCTAATTGATTTATTAAGCCCTCCAAACCCTCTTAAATATGTTCTGTTATGTTTTGAATCGTATTCTCTTAAACTTCAGAACTCTAATGGATGAATGAATAAAAGTTGTCTTTGACAACAAAAAAAAGAAAAAAAAGAAAGAGCATTCGATGGAAATTTCCGGTGAAAATGATTATATAACTTTATAATAAAAAATGAAAATGAGTTGGTATATTGTTAAAGAAATCCAGACCATGTGATCGCGCAAAACGACAACGCTTAATCGAACCAAGCAAAAGCAACATCACACGCAGGGAGGGTTATAGGGCTAGTAGGCGAGATTGTCTTCAATGTTGGCTGACCATCACACCACTCTCTCCCTTTTACTTGCCATCACCCGATGTTTCTGGTACTCTCGCTCATTTAAGCTCATCATCTTTCTCCGAGTTTCTCTTGGAGGGAAAGGGCTTCGAAGCCAAAATTAGGTATGGGAAGGAAAAAATTAAGGTTCTTGGTCAACCGTGAGGATGACACTGCTAGGAAAGGAATTGTGCAACTATGAAATTGCCATTGCGTGGTCCTCAATTTGTCTTCTCAATTCAGTGCTAGTTTTGTTGCTTTCAATCCGCTAAACGATAAATATTCCATGTGAAGTTGCAACCTTTCAGCATTGCTTTTTTTTTTTCTTGGGTGCAGCGTTGGCATGGAAAACAACAGTGTATACATCATTGTTTGTTTGTTGTTGGCACCGATGAATAGGAACACACACTAATGGAAATCAATATACTATCGTTGTCGCTGCAAGAAGGCCGTCATATATTGATTTTGTGAAAAATATATTATCCCATTGTGATTTTGAGAAAAGCTTGAAAAATGATTTAAGATACTTTCATGAAGATAATGGTATAAATGATATTATTTATCATTATAAGTGTCTATTCAATATTTCGATGATGTTGAAGATGATAAGAGCACTCAAGTATAAAATGTAGGAAATGGTATTGAACTGAATACTAAGGTTGAAGATAGATTTATTTTAGAGAATGGAGAATATAAGAGAGAAGAGAGGGAGGCAAGACACCAGCGATTGTGTCACGAACGAGAGCACGTCTTAGAATCTATGATGAAGACACAGGTGATGAAGAATTGATTTAATTAGATTAGAAAGTTGTTCAATTCAGTGAATTAGATTACGAAGTTTTGTTAAATATAAATTACTCAACTGACGATGATGATGAGAAATTCGTACAGCCGAGACAAAAGCCGAAAAAATTTCACAAAAAATAAATTGTACCAATGTGGGGAATTGCAATTATTTATCTTCATTGGAATGCGAGTTCATCATAAAACTACTGTTCTCGATTTATTCAATTCCCATCACATCGTCTGTCGCCCACTGCCACCTTCTACTTTTTATAATTGTCCTTGGTCCTCCTCTCGTGACCTGACATTTCTCTCTCTCTCCACTCGCTGCTTTTTATGTTCTCTACTTTTGCACACACCCACGCGCGCCAGCGATGTGCTTGATCATCCTACTCGACTGTAGATCGCGCCAAAGAAAAGCCAGTAAAAAGGATCCAATGACGATGAAACCAACCGCGTTTTTCAAGTAGTGAGGGAACTTTTTGTTTTCTTTTGCTTACAGTGAAATTTTGAATTTCCTTTTGATTTCTCAACTTTATTACATAAAATTTATTTGATTCACAAAAAAGAAATTGTTACGTGATTCACTAAAAATTTAAATTGTTAGTGAAAAAACAAATAAGTAATCAATGGGAATCATGCACCCCATAATAACTGCTCCTAACTCGTGCCATGTGCATGACTTATCGACGACACAAAAAAATTAATTTAATCAATAAAAAATCATTACTCGCAAATTCCTATAGGATGTATGCATTTTCATGTAATGTCTTAAATTAATTAAATTAATAATTTTCTATTTCCTTTATTAATAGAAAAGGCGGGTCAAGTGAAAAAGTCCCCTGTCCCTGCAGAGCTTCTTTTCCGCGCACCTCCCGCCTACGGCTGCTACAGGGAATTACGCGTGCAATTATTTTGCCCCTTCCGTGCAGCATGCATCGCAGCCTTTCGATGAGCATGAAGAGTCTTGGACCGTTGGCTGACAAGAACGCAGTGCAATTTCGCTCAAGAGTTTTATGACTGAGAATGTAAATTGCTTCTGGCCACATTTACGATTCAAAGGTCTGGTGGGAATCGGACCGTGCAAATTCAGAAGTGGGTCCAATTTTTATTGCCCTCGTGATGTGATTACGAATGGGTTGAGACAGCCACCGACCATGCACATGCATCCTGCAAAAAGAGATTGACTAGGCACCATCCCAATCTATATTTGAATCAAAATTAGTTGACAAATAATTTATTTTTTGTTAATTTTTGTTAAATTAAATTAATATACAAGAAAGGTCATAGGGCTAGATTGCCTTTAACATTGGCTGACCATCACATCACACTCCCTGTTAGCTGCCGTCGCCCGCCATTTCTGTTACTCTAAGGCTGCGTATGATAAAATTTAAAATGCAAAATTGATTTCTACTGAAATCAATTTCTCAATTTCTATTCCCAAACAAGCTTTCTGAGTTAAACCCGTTTGATAACGACTAAAATTTCTATTTCTCAAACAAATCCGTTTGATAATAGAAAAAAATTTCTATTTCTATGAATCATATTGTCCCCATCCTTTTACCTCACTCTTCTTGGTGCTTATGATGGTAATTTAATTTGATAAAAGTTGATAAACCACTTTAATTTATATTGGTAATTCGATAAAGTAGTTAGGAACTTCAAAACATTAGCAATTTATGTAAATAAAAGCTAGTGATTAGTATAAAAATGCTAATATGCAAACTGTAAAAGATTTGGTATTTTCAAATGCTAATATGCAAATAGTGAATGTATTTATTCTCCTCATTCAAGATTCGGATTTAAGTCACTACACTTTTTTGCATTCTTTTGAGACCACAAAGTGATTTTATGTTAGGTACTAGTTGATATGGAGGGAGGCGCAATTTGCGAGCGATTCGAAATTAATAAAATGAAAGTTGTGCTAGAAATAGAAATTGATTAGATAACAACATAGGAAATCATCAAATACAAAATAATAGTCGAAATAATACTAATACATTACAAAAGTTGAAAATACAATTTCATGAAATTTCCTAAGATATTATTCCCTTGCCATTTTATTGGCAATGGTTTTCCTAAGCATATTTATTTGGTTTCCTCCTCACAACCGAATGTTTGTTTCATCCCGCAGTGTAAGTTCACCACGTACATCGGATCTCCATATAGGGAAAAGTTCTTATCCATCTTGTCTTGATCGCGGATATAATTATGGATGGCACAACATACAATTATGATATGTGCTTGCTTTCGAAGTGCAAATGAGGGCATGTGCCTCAAAATGAAAAAGTGATTCTTCAATGCCCCAAATGATCTTTCAATGACATTCTTTAAAGAAGAATGCCTATAGCAATAATATCATCATAATTGCAACTTAAAAACATAAATAAACAAAGTCTCAAATACATAAGTCATGAAATGAAATACATAAGTCATGCATGTTTCTTAAACAAAGTCTTTAAAAAAAAAAGTTCTATTTCTATTTCGAAAACAGAGAAGCTACAATTTATAGCTTCCGATTTCTCCCAAAACAATTTAAAACGAAATTTGTTTGAAAATAGAGAAATCAATTTGCTTATCAAACGATTTCTATTCCAAATCATGTTATGGGGAATGCAGAAAACGAGAGAAATAAAGAAACGAAATTTTATCACGCGCAGCCTAACTCATTCACGGTCATCATCTTTCTTCGAGTTGCTTAATTGGAGGGAAAAATTAGGGCTTCTCAACCAAAAATAGGTATGGGAACGAAAAACAAGAGTTCTTGATCCGCCGTGGGACGGTGGTGCTAGAGAAGGAATCGCGCAACAGTGAAATTGCCATTGCGCAGTCCTCAATTTGTCTTCTCAATTCGTTGCTAGTTTTGTTGCTTTATGTCCGCTGAGCAATGACTGCTGAGTTATCGTTTAATTAATTAGGTGTGATTGTAGGACCTTCATGTGAAGTTATTATTCTTTTTGCATTGTGGTTTCAAAAGTTTTTTTTCTTGGGTGTAGTGTTGGCATGAGAGATAATATTGTAGACATCAGTCTATTATGATGGAGAATTTGTTATTAGCATCAATAAGTAAGAATGCTCTAGTGGAAATCAGTATATTATCATTTTCACTATAAGGAGGTCATCATATATTGATTTCGTGAGAGATATAGCGGAACAATTACGATATAAGATAGAAAAAATGCATTTTTGTGATCTTGGAATAAACTTGAAAGATGGTTTAACATACTCCTATGATGGTAATGGTATAAAGGGTAAACAAATGTAGGTTAAATATTACAATGACAATGAAAATGATGAGGCACTCAAGCATGAGAAATAGGAAACGGTATTGAGTCGAGTACTGAGGTAAGGGAACATGAGAGGCAAGATTTGACGCAAGACATGCAGCTGACTGAGCTGAGTGTGGTAGAGAAAGTTTAGAAAATGGGAACACATCCCATAATCTTCGACGAAGACATGGATAATGAAGAATTGATTGAATTTTAGACTAGAAAATTGCTCCATCTAATGAAATAGATGATGAAGTTTTGCCAGGCATAAAATACTCAAGTAATGATAATGACGAGGAAGGTCAATACAAAAGTAGAGAAAATTTCAGAAAATTAAATTGCACCACATGAAGAATTGCAATTATTTATCTTCACTTTGAATTTTCTTTTTATTTCTCAACTATATTACATAAAATTTATTTTTTTGTTGGAACATAATAATAGTTTTGTTCAAGTATGCTCAATTAAGTGCCTTGCGGAAAAAAAAAAATCTAACAAGACCTAAATTTATTATAATTTTATCAATTCAATTTTAAATTTTAAATTTTAAATTTTATCGATTAAATTATAAATATTTTATTTTAAAAATGTTATATATAATGTGATTAGCAGTAATGTTAATAATTTTTAATAGGGTTAATACCCTAAAAAACCCCAAACTGTACACTTTTTGTGACAAATTTACCCCAAACTATTTTTTTGACCACCAAAAACCCCAAACCCAGTACATACGTGATGATCTACCCTCCGTTAGTTTCCGTTCGATTTTTCCGTTAATTTTGCTTGACGTGGTTGCTGACGTGGCAAACCATGTGGAAATTCATAAGTTTAATACCGTTAAAAACCCCAAACTGGTATATTTATGACAAATTTACCCCAAACTGGTATATTTATGACAAATTTACCCCAAGCTGATATATTTACGACAAATTTACTCTAAATTAATTTTTTTGATCATAAAAAACCTAAATTGGTACACATGCGGCACATTTACCATCTTTCAATTTTCCCAAATTTGACTAAGTTGTGATGTCCAATTAATTTTATTTTCTAGATTACTCTAACATTGCCTTCATATCATTAATACTTGATTTTTTTTTTATTGGAATCATTATTAGAAAACTATTCAAAGGCTACCAAATGTGCACTTCATTCTTGTGCCGGGAAGAATTGAAAGATGGTAAATGTGCCGCACGTGTACCAATTTAGGTTTTTTATGATCAAAAAAATTAATTAGAGTAAATTTGTCGTAAATATATCAGCTTGGGGTAAATTTGTCATAAATATACCAGTTTGGGGTAAATTTGTCATAAATATACCAGGTTTGGGGTTTTTAATGGTATTAAACTTATGAATTTCCACATGGTTTCATGCGTCGAACCACGTCAAGAAATTAACTAAAAATCGAACTAAGCTAACTGAGGGTAGATCATCACGTATGCATGTTTGGGTTTTTGGTGGTCAAAAAATAGTTTGGGGTAAATTTGTCACAAAGGGTGTCTGGGTTTGGGGTTTTTGGGATTAACCCTTTTTAATAATATATATTTTTATTTTTTTTCATTTCTTTTTTCTTCCTCTATCGCCTTGCTACCAGCGAGTCTTCCCCTTCCGCGCCGAGGCCCGGCCACCGGCAAGAGGACGGAAGTACGGAAAAAGAAGAAGAAAGGAAAAAAAAGAAAAAGAAAAAAGAGTACCCGTCCTTTTCCTTTTGCTTTTACCTGCTCCCTCCATCATTAAATAAGGAGCATTTTGCTCGTTGGTTGTCTTTTCTGTCTTCTTTATTAATAAAAAAAAAGGCAAGTCAAGTCAAAAAGGCCTTACAGAGGTTCGACGCACCTCCCGTACCGTCGCTGCAGGGATTCACGCGCGCAATTATTTCGCGCTTTCCGTGCAACATGCGTAGCAGCCTTTCGATTGGCATGGAGAGTCTTGGACCGTTGGATGGCGAGAACGCGGTGCAATTTGGGTTGAGGGTTTTATGACTGAGAAGATACATTGCCTGGCAACATTTACGATTGAAAAGATCGGGTCGGATTCGGACGGTGCGGATTCAGGAAGTGGGGCCAATTATTATTGCCCTCGTGATATTATCGCAAATGGGATGGGACAGCGACCGATCATGCGCATGCATCCTGTGTAAAAAGAGACCAAGGCATCATCGCAATCTATATTTTAATCGGAATTAGTCGGTGCAGAATATGCTCACCCACTCGAGTACAGAGCATCTGTATTGCACGGTGGTTCTCTATTTTATTTATTAAGATAATATAACGAAAAAACTAAAATCAACATATCTATAATAGATTTATCTAAAATTATTTTTTCTATTACAAAAAGTCTAAATTAATATATGATAAATTTATCTCAAAATAATTTTTAAATCATCAAAAATTCATAATTGATATATTTCTGATAATTTTACTCTCCGTCTGAATTAATATTACGAAAAATCACAAATCAATACACTCATGACAAATGAATGACAAAATTTTAAATTAATATACTTGATAATCATCGCGTGTCATGACCTAAAATTTGATGAAAACGAAATAGTTTTGGATTCTTTGTAGTATTGAGCTTTATTTATTTTTATATTAATAGAAAAGGCAAATTAAGTACGTGCCCGTATTGCATGTGGAGAATGTGAGTATTGCTCGTTAGGTCCCACGCACCTTCAGCGCAATGCCACGGAAATTACGCGCTCAACAATTATCCTCATCCAAAAATGAGAGTCAAGGTTTTAGTATTTTCAATTGACTCACCTTGGTGGGGAATTTTTTTTATTCGGGGAGCCAAAATGAATAATGCAATGTACTGGGGAGAAGGCAAAATAGCTCTTGAACTGCGATTTTTGTTGTCTCTCTTTCCTTTTATGACATTAAGAAATTCTCACTTTGCACTTCATATTTATACACCATGATACGCCCTTTGCACTTTTCTTTGTCCTTTATAGTAACATTGGAACAAAATTTGTATCGGTACATTTTTGTTTCGGTATGTTTTATGATCCTAAGAGCAAGTTTCCATTTGCCTTTATCCTTTAGAGTTGCTGGCCATGACTATTTGATGAACCAATGGAGTCATTGTGTTTGTCCGAAAAGGTGGAGTGAAGAAGTAGAAGCATGGTGTGGTTGGTCTTGTCATGCGAATGAAGCATTTTAAAGAAGAGTGTAGATAATGAAACATGACGTCTTTAAAAGGCGCAAGGAGTTCATCGATCATGACTTGGTCTTAGCCTTTCATTATTTTTCTTGGGTTTGAGAGAAATTTACAAGTAAAGGAAACAGTTGTAGGCGAGACCAATGCATAATCACAAACATTCAATGGACTCTCCGTTATATTTGTATACAAGAGAATTACAAGACATAATTGCCATTTGCCACCATAAAAAAGAAGCAAAATTAAATGAGGACATGATAATCGAGGAACAAATCCTAGCATTTTGCTTTAAAACGATTTAACAATATTTCATGATTTTCGCAGGATTGTTTTAATGTAACACAGCTAGTATACATTTGTGCATGTTAAAAGCACAAACATAAAGATTCCTTGAAACTTTGGTCAAGGGTATTATCAATAAAAGCTGGACATTCTTTGGTTTGCAATATTGTAATAAGATATATGTGTCTGGTTGTGCAAATTCGAATTTGTGTTCTCTAAGACCGCAAGGAATCAATCCTCGTTTTCCAAGGTGAAAAAAAAATTGAAACCCAAACGGAGTACTTCTATTCGTCCCGGAGAAACTAATTATGAATTAAACTCGAAAATTAACTTCTTTCGGCTAGGAATGTGTCCTCTCATTCTTTAAAATTTTCTTTTGCTTTTTCTCTAGCTGTCGTGGTAACACTCATATGAAGAAGTAGCTTTCATGTATGGAGGATTCAATTAAACATTGTTATGAAGAATGAAGATATTTTTTCTTTACCTTTACCAAAAAAAAATGAAGATATTTTTAATTCATCCATTTTTATAAACTATACAAATAATCATTTTAGAAATATATTTATGATATTATTTATTTTTATAAAATAAAGGGAGCTTTAAGAGAAAATTTGAATTTTCTTTCTCTTTTTAAACTTTATTAGAATGGGGGTCACTTTATAGACTTAGTACATTGTTTTCGATCTAATTTGTATCTCTTTATTGATATAAAGGGAGTTCCATTGTAAAACCAAATATATTTTTATCTAATTTATTCTCGTGGAGCCACTCTATTTTAGCTTTGCCTTTCGTCCTTACCCTCTGCGCGTATGTTCCCCGCTGCCACACTCTCTCTTCGCTGACTACTCACGCGCGCGCGCTAGCACACACCCACGCGCCGGCTACCCAGATTTTTTTCTCCAGGAAATGTCATTGAAAAGAGGATCCATGACGACTCCATGACGACTAGATAAAGATCAGCGAGTGTTCAGCAAGTACTCTGTACGTTTCGTTTTACTTGATTTTAGCGAGGAACGTTCAGAGAGAGATCGAGAGAGACCTTAATTTGCAAAGTAAAGCTGCCATGGCGAGTTCAGATGCTGGAACGAGTAGCCGCAGTGCAGGAGGAGGCCAGTATCAAGTATTCTTGAATTTCCATGGCCGAGATACTCGAGTGGGATTCACCAGCTTCCTTTATCGAGACCTGACAAAAAATGGTATTCATGCCTTCATGGATGACGAAGAACTTCGAGTTGGCGAAGAAATTGGTGAAGAACTCCCGCGAGCAATCGACGACTCCCGGATCTACATACCCATCTTCTCAAAAAATTATGCTGATAGCAAATGGTGTCTCCGAGAGCTCGCAAGGATGATAAACAACACAACCACCAAATCAGAGGAGAAAAAAATCATGCCTGTCTTTTACGACGTGGAGCCAGATGATGTTGCCCTTAAAACCCCATTATACAGAACAACCATAGAGAAGCACAAGAAGGAGTTTCCGCACGAAGCAGAATCCTGGGAGGAGGCTCTTAAGAAGGTCGACAAAATCAAGGGCTGGGTGCTGCCCAAATGTAAAAAGTAAGGTCTAAATATCCCCGACCTTTCTAGCTATTGAATCAACCCAGTCCTTCGCGCAAAAAAAAAAAAAAAAAAAAATCAAGTCAGTCCTATACAAGGGACGGCGGGAGTTAATTAAATTAGCAACTCCTCACTTTCTTGAAAAAAAATTACGAGTACAATCGTATGCAAAATTTGTTAAGGGTAAATAAAAGGAGTACACCATTTTTTTTTAAGTTGGAGACATACATGTTAATCTGTATGATCGATATAGCTTTTGTAACTAATGAACTTGCTTCTGTTTGTGACAGTCAAGCGGAACTTGTGGACTTGGTAGTTGAAAAGGTTTTGCAGGAGCTGAAGATAAGATATAAGTCTATAACTGAAGATTTAGTCGGACTTGATGATCGAGTGGCAAAAGTACTGAAATTGTTAGATGTTGACTGTAGTAATGAAGTGAGGCTGCTCGGAATTCATGGAATGGGGGGCATCGGTAAAACCACTATAGCCGGGGTCATCTACAATGAACTTTCTTCTCGCTTTGGAAAGCATTGCGCCTTCCTCGATGCTGTTCGAGAAACTTCAAAGGAGGGTTTGGTATCGTTGCAGAAGAAGTTACTAAAAGATATTGATAGTTCTGGAGCAGCAGATACTATTAATGATGTTGATCACGGAAGGAGGAGGATAGAGGCGACACTTGGCAGTAAGAAGGTTCTCATAGTTCTTGATGATGTTGATGAGAAAAAACAGATCGAGAATCTAATTGGACAACATTGGTTCCATCCGGGAACAAGAGTAATTATTACCACTAGGAACACAAGCGTATTGGAGTTTACTAAGCAAAGAACGACTCGTGAAAGGAAGGAGATGAATTCTGACCAAGCACTCCTAATTCTGTCTTATGAAATGGAGGAGATGAATTTTGACGATGCTCTCCAACTTTTCAAGAGGCATGCATTTTGTGAAGACTCTCTAGCAACGGATTTTGACGATCTTTCAAGAGACATTGTCTCTACTACTGGGTGCCTTCCTTTGGCTCTTGAAGTTATAGGTTCCTCACTTCGTGGACAGCACAAAACGAAATGGGAGAATACATTAAACAAATTAAAGAATATACCAGATGAGCATGTACAAGAAAAGTTGATGATTAGCTATGAGGACCTAAATTGTCGTCAGCACGAAATTTTTCTAGATGTCGCATGCTTTTTCATCAATGAGGATATTACTAATGCCAAATACATGTGGGAGGCTTGTGAATTTTATCCTGAATTGGAAATTGATGGCCTTGTTAGGAAGTCCTTGATAAAGATAAAGGATAACACATTTTGGATGCATGACCAACTGAGAGACTTGGGACGGGAAATTGTTCGTCAGAAAAATCCTAAAAATTTCGAGAAGCAGAGTAGGGTGTGGACTAAGAAGGAGTTCCTTGATTTCGTAAGAACCAAAGAGGTAAGACAACTATCAGGTTCAATTGAAAAAAGTGACATCCTGCGTTTGAGGATTCAACTTTATGCTCATGATCTTTTCTTCCATTTCATTCATTCAAATCGTAAATAAAATTACTGGTTACCAATAAACTTCAACTAATCACTGCAATTGATTTATTGACAGAGGTACGAAGATGTTGAAGCACTTGATCTGCGAGGGTCTTTTAATATCTCAATAAGCCATGAAGAAATTAGGAGGTTTAAAAGTTTGAGGTTCCTGAGATTAAGTTATGGGGCCATACGTGGGGATTTCACCGTTTCTCTACCAAAGTTGAGATGGATTTCATGGTTTCCCCATCAAGATGTTTGTGGGTTTAGCATGCATTCAAAGAATTTAGTTGTCCTTAAACTTGTCAACAATAGATTCCCAGATGATTCGAAAGTATGGGACTTAATTAAGGTATTGTTCCATCTTAATTTATAATAGTTGTCTCATGCATTATTGGTCTTCTTTTTGTAATGGTTATACTTCCTTTTTGCAGATGGCAACCAAACTTAAAAATCTTACTCTTGTACAATGTCATGGCATTACTAGAATTCCAGACTTGTCTTATTGCCTGAATTTAGAGAGGTTGACTTTTAACATGTGTACGAATTTGAAGAAAATCGACGATTCTATTGGAAAGTTAAAGTGCTTGCTTGACTTGAATGTCACCCATTGTGATCTCATTGAACAAGTGCCTGATGAAATTGGAGGGTTAGTGAAACTTCAGTGCTTCTCTTTGTATGGCTGCAAGAAAGTGAGTGGACTCCCCACCTCTATATGCAACTTAGCGTCATTAAGGAAGTTGGACCTTACATATACTGGAATTACAAGCTTGCCGAAGTCCATCGGAAAATTAACATCGTTGTGCACTTTGAATCTGTCAAGTTACCGGACCACTAAAATTATAGATCAATGGGAGTTACCCAAAGCTATTGGAATGTTGGACAAACTAGAGAAGCTTTATGTTTGTAACTGTGATCAATTGGTTGGCAAAATTCCTGATGAAATAGGAGATTTATCCTCTCTAAGAGTCCTAGATTTGTGTAAGACCAGAATCTGTCGAGTTCCAGGAACAATCAACAGGCTTTCTTGCCTCTCAACACTTAACTTAATAAGGTGTGATGAGATTATAGAGTTGTTTGAGCTTCCAGTGAGTTTAGTCCATTTACGTGTTCAATCTAGCTCACTACAGGTGGTCCCAAATCTCTCAGAACTTACCAATCTAGTAGAGTTGGTCCTATCAGATGGTTCTAAAGGTCAAGATTCGTCAAACCTCAAGCACACGTGTGACTTGGGGTGGATTGGTAGGCTATCCAAACTAAAGAAGTTGGAGTTGTGTCTTCTCAACATCGCCGCACCGCCTACGGAGTTGGGTCTCCTTTCTCTCCTGGAAGATCTTGCTTTGTTTGGCCTAGATACGCAACCCCTCGAACAGTTGCCGCCTTCTTTAGCTTCTTTAGAACTTGACAATTTTGGCTTGATAGGACCGCCACAATCTAGCTTGAAAATTCTGTCAAAGTTGAGGCTTTATCTCTCGCGATTGCAAGAAATTCAACTCTATGGGTTTTTGCAATTGCAGGACTTAGATTTGAACAGGTGTGACCTTCAGAGATTATCCATCCCATCTAGCTTAAGGAAACTGCAGGTATATAATTGCCCTAATATGATTGAGATTCAGTTTCTTGGTATGTCGGCATCACTGGAGGAATTAGAAATCTTTAGGTGCCGGTCAATTGGAAGGATAGTATTATGTGGTGAGGGAGGATTTCTTAGGGTCCTCAATCAATCAGAGTCTTCTTCGAATGAGTCGACCGATTGTTCATCGAGAGTACTTCTTCTTCCCAATTCCTTGAAGAAACTAAAAAGACTTGAATTGTTGTTATGCGAAAACCTAGTTGAGATTCAAGTCATTGGTACACTGTTATCATTGGAATCCCTCTTTATTAGGGGATGCGAGGCTATGGAAAAGTTGACCGGTATATCGAACTTGAAGAACCTTCGCATTTTGGGCATCTTTAAATGCTCTAAGCTGCAGGTTGTTGAGGGCCTTGACAAACTAGAGCTTTTGACTTGGTTGGATGTCTATGAGTGTCCTTTACTGGAAACATTGTTTGACATATCGAACTCGAAAATACCGGATGAGTGCCCAATAGTAGTTAGAGATTGCAGGGAGTCGCTCAACACAAGTGGTTTTACCATTTTCAAGGATTACAAAAGAGTGGCTCAACAAGGTGCGCCTCAATCAGAGACAAACAAGGTGAGCCTTGACCTTAATTTTATCATAACATCAAAGAAATTCACCTGAAAAGCGACTAGATGTAAAATTCTTTTTACCAACTTATACAAACATAATGTAGTTAGAAGCATGCCATTCACATAGCTTTCATATTTCAGATAAATTTATAGAATGTTCAAGAATTGAATCGACAATGTAAATTTACAACAAAATATAACAGCCTTCAGCCACTCCATAGAATCATTTTCTTCACTTGCAAATGTCTAAAAATCTCAAATTTTCCCCACCATAACGAAACAAAAGTCGCCATATGAGAGGAGATATTTGATACAGGCAACGGCATTGGGCTTTCCTTTCCATTTTCTTTAGTTCCATCTCTTTGGTCATATTCGTCAATCCATTGACTTTATCCACAATTTCTGCTCATATAGACATGAAAACGGAACTTCCAAGTCGTAGACTGAATATAGAAGTCTTGTTCCATAAAATGCATATTTATTTTAGATTCCTGTAGTGATACTGTCTTTTCCTCTTGCCTCTTTCATCAATACATTCAAGTTCAATCAGTAAGAAATTCAAGGTTAAAGATTTTCACTTCTCGACATTCTGAGGGATATAGAAGGTCATAATGCGCTTCATAGAGGAACATAATGTGGGAAAGTAAAACCGACTTTGAAGGAAGAAAAGTGGAGACTTTACACTACATGAATTACTGAATCATCATTCAGCAGCATATAGACTTCTGATGTCTTGCACATACTAGGAGCCATGAGCCTACTATACCCTTGTTTGTGAAAAAGGCAAAACCAATGTTAAAACTGCATTTTCTCATTCTAGATAGGCTGAAGAAAATCTTATTTTTCATGTAGGAGGCTAAAATGGAAGGGGATGCTAAAGACTCACAGAGACTGAAGAAGTATATATTGAACTTAACCACGGGCTGTTTTTGCAAGTCTTGATGAACGTGCTCCACCAATAACATTTTGTGATAGATTGAAGACATGCTAGGTGAGCATATTGGAATGTGTCTGTAACCGCAACTTGCCTTAGCTTTAAAACTGAAATTCGTTGTAGTTTGAAACAAAGAATGTATATGAAGGACGATTCAGAATCTGTGGAGATTGAAAGACAAAGTCAAGTCTCGTCATTTTGGTTGATTGAAGAACTAAGTTATGGCTTGGAAAGACAACTTTAAGACTCCTCTTGATCAAACTCAATGGCAACCACAGTCGATGGACAAGTATTCCAGAAACAAGAACTCATGTTGCACAGGATATTCCCCTGCTTTGGGGATTCATTAACCATTACCCCGAGGTAAGTCTTTCTCCAAGTGAAGTACAAATTGATTTTCATATGGTTCGACTAACAAAGTATTTTCTAATATTTGGCTTGTGTATGACAGTTTCTTCAACCTTTGACAGCATGTGATAAACCAACCGACCAACGAAAGGCAGCTGATTGGCACTGATATACATTTCCATCCAATGATTTGGTGGCTGGCTAGCAGTTATCATTGTGAACATTCATTACCCGAGATTTAATAAAAGCTGCCTGCTATTAAATGCAGCGCCTTTCTACATAACGAACTTCACTCATTTTGTTACATAAGTCATTTTTCATCATCAAGTGCGCACTTTTCGTTGTTAATCATTCTCCAAAGTCGATAATCTGGTAGTTCTTCGATATCTGCTAAAGTGCTCGTGAATTGCTTGGCCGTAGCAAGCAAGCCCAAAGAAAGGATTTCACTAGTGTCCATAAGTTGTAAGGACCCTGATATCAAGCTTTTTCTTGTCTCATTCCCACTTGAAACGTGGCCAAAATAGGAAGATTAAAACTCCTATGAAATCACTGGTTATGATTGTAACCAACTATCATGTCATACAGATAAAAGTGCATTCAACATATTAATTCTAGCCTAACTCTGCAGGTTCGGATGTATTTGCCCCCACCAAATATATAGATTTCTTTACGGGTTTGAAACCTTTTCCACAAGGAGATTAAGACTTATTTGCAAGACTAATTTGGAAGTCTCCCTCAACCAACAATGTAGATCTTTGAATTTATGAGGGTCATATTGAGATAGTAATTTTAGCATTTCACTACGCTTGGATGATTTGCAGTTTTTCGAACTTTTGGATCCTTTTCCCGTGACTTCCCCTTTATAATTCTGGTAGTTGCCTCATCCCCTAGATATGCCTTTTGATTTACGCATCAAAAACTATATAAAATTTTCTCTGCACCAGCTTTAATTAAAGCAGCGAAATGGTAGCGTGGCTTGTAATTTCAAACATTGATATATGCTCTAGCAGTGCATAAACAAATACCCGACAAAGCGCAGAGAGAGAGAGAGAGAGAGAGAGCTGGTGATTAAGATGGAGCTGCTTATCTCATTGTGCCAGTGCTTTGTTTGTGTGGAATTTGGGAGAAGGATTTTAACATACAAGGAAAACATGATTGACAGAGCTTGAGCTGTCGAGGGTAAGCAAGATAAAATTAAATCATAAAATTTAATACCTAACCAACAAAACTCAAGTTGCTGAAAAAATTCATCTGCATTCATACGTCTGTCATACAGAGGGTTCTCGTGAGGCAGTGGGTAGTTCTAGCTCAGGCTCAGATATAAGTGGAGAGACATAAAAGTCGACCATCTCCTTGGTTACTTCTTCCAAACTTGGAGGATCCCACTGCACATTATTTGATAAACCCACGATGATTTCAGTCATTGAAGTTGAGAAAATGTATGAGGTCGGAAAAATTGGGACTCAATTTTACCTTTGGAGCGAAGTCCTTATCCACCAATCGTGCACGAACACCCTACAGACAGCAAAGAGCACTATTGATGAGAACATAAACTATCTTTGCAACCCCACAGATGGCAAAGAGTACCATGATCTGATGATAAGGAGAGAGAAGAAAAACCACAAGATTCAACCAAACAATTGCAGTGGATGTCCAAGACTTGCGTACCTCACAAAAGTCTTTGGAAACTTCTCCAGAGATTCCATGGAGGGATATTCGATATTCCCGAATTAAACATTGATCAAGGGTCTGGAATCTACCTTCACGAATCTGAAAGTAGTAATTATAACCAAGTCAATGTTCTAGAGAAGGAATCTATGTCCAACAAAGAAAATCAAAAGAATGGAAACTCACAGATCTTAAGGTGATTTTTAAGCTCAATGGAGAAGCTTCCCTTAGTTTCTTGAGGGTCATTGCACACCATTCATCATAAGAGTCAGCTGCTTCAATTTCCTAAGCAACACCAATTTAATAAGATGGCAATAATAGAACATCTAGGATATTAACTACGCTGACTCATTGCATTTCTCAGTTGATTAGTCCCAATTCTACCATCATGTCATCTGGCAAAATAAAACATCAGTCATACCATCTCAAAAACCAGTACGATGTCAAGCATCGTGGACTTTCCAACAACAGATATAAGAGTCCTTTTCAGGGTTTCTCGTCCAACTTACCAGTGCATGAATAATTTCCTCGACTGTGTCATGGCTAAAGCATTTATCGATCACTTCAATCCTGAGTCAGTGAACAAGACAAAAATACTTCATTTAAAAAATTATTTGATACACACTCAATAGCTGCAACAAATAATACTGAAGAGATTAGAAAACAAAAGGCTTCCTGGTAGTAAGCATAATAAAAAGTGCAAGTTCATTCTCTAATAAAGGTGAGAAAAAATATACTTGCACAGAGAAGGAAGAAACTTTCTCCTTAAAAGCAGCAATCACTCTGCTACGTGGAATATTTACTTGTCCCTTGCACAGTTCTAATATGCACAACAACTAACAACATGTCTTAACTAATAACTTATTATGTAGATCTTGAGCATTTAGAGGGACTGATTCATAGTTCTACCTGGGTTTGGATAAAACAGAATCAGCCACATAAAGTGTGAAAATAGCTAGTACAAAAATTCTAAGCATAGAAAGCCTATATTTGCCTTATAGCCAACTGCACCGAAAAGTAAGAAAGCTATAATTATGTGTGGTAGAACGCAATCTACTCACAATGTACATCATTTATTAGCTACATCACAAACTTCTGTAGTCCATTTCCCCAGAAAGGTGTATAACGTAAATTTATACCGTATAGATCCAAAAAACATACAGTCATTTACACAGAGGAGGATAAAAGGAAAAAATCTTGCCATAAAGAACCCAGAAGCTGTAGACTAAAGTTGAACATTACTTATGAATGATACTTCTCCTGTCGGGATAAACAAGATCACCATATTGTGAAAGGGATGTCTCTATAACAGACGGATCATCAGTAGTGAGTCTACCAAGACGCTCTTCAATCAAAGCCAATCTCTGTCAAGGTCACTAGTCATAACTCAAGAAGAGATTATCAAGGTATGAAGTGTAAGAACACTGAAGCAGCAGTCAAAGGTGCATTGAAAACAAACCGCATTTAGTGAATAGTGAGTAGCCAAGCGACAGGCAACCATTTCAACACCATTAAGCTTATCCCCTGTGAGAGCCAGGTATTCCCCTGGAAGAAGAAGGCCACATTCTAAGACAGTATCCTAACGCTAGTTATTGACAACTTGGTATTCAAAGAGGAACAGTACTAAACCGTGCAAAGAAAATACTGTGGAAACTATATGAACCTTTCATTACAAACATAAGGACAAAGCAAAAACTATATCATCTCTTCATGGTTCAATAATAAAGTATACTTTGCAAACAAAGGCTTCCCTTTAGTGCTATGCATTGGATGTTCTTCAACATTTCTGCACGCCAGAAGGGAACTAATGGATACAGCAAAACATTTGAACATGCAGTAAAGATTAAATTTTCAAGGAAGTTCCAGTTTACAGAAACCAATAGAACACTTTGAGGCCTAATTTTATCCGACCCTTCTGACCTATTTTTAATTTAATGAATGATCTCCTTATTTCATTACACAGTTTAGCCAAGACCTCCCTTTTGTTTGCATAGACAACCTACCTAGATAGCCAGGTAGACGGGAAAGGTGGAAGGAAGCTCCTGCATCTGGATGAAATCCTATTTGAACCTCTGGATGGGAAAAAACCTGCAATTGAAAGCATTAGCTCAAGAATTTACTCTGCGAAATAGCTGCAGAAAAATGAAACCAGGTGCATTATATGTTTGTTAGTTCAAGTTAGTTCTCCCATTAAAAAAAATAAACAGAAATGGTGAAGTGGATGTCACAAGGCTATAACATCCCACCTTGGCATCTACGCAGCCATGTAGGGTCCACGTGGCTATTACACAGTTAAAAAAAAATTAAAAAATGAAGTTATGGATTTAGAAAGAAAATTGAAAAAAAGAAAAAAGAGGAAAACCATCTTCAGCTTGCTCTGGCAAAGAGAGGACAGTCACGCACTGACAGCCACCAGCAAGGGTGGCCAGACCCTCCCAGGCTCAGGTCACAGTGGCCACACCTTCATGGAGCTTGGGCGTGTTCCATCACAGAGGTATACACCCACAGAGAGAGATACAAGGAAAAAACAGTCCTGGTCCTCAACCACCTCTCAGCACCCAGCAGCAAGGGTCACAGCCTTCACAACAGATCTAGGCGAGGGTCACCACCTCACGTCAGATCTGCAGTGGTTCTGCTGGGATTTGAACTGGTCCGAGAAACACAGACTATGAGAACTTCATGCATTCAAATTATTCAGTTGTTGCCAAACCATTGTCAATAAATAACAAGAAGTAGATCACAAGGATTGAGTAAACCACAAGTGCTTTGTGATTTGGAGGATTCAAGAATACATTTTCCCCCCCTTTTTGTGGTCCATGATCAGAGTGCACAGCTTGAGAGCTCGTCGTCATTGTAGCCATATATTCTTGTTCTTCTGTGGTGGGCTCAAACAAAGTCAACCACCTAAAAGAAAAGAATTTGGTATTCCTTTATGCTACTTTTGTTGATGCTTTGTTAAGTTTCCTTAATTTGGGTTAATGGGTTATATGAAGTTTGACTGTTACCATTAGTTCTGGCTTCCTGTTTCAAGAATTTTGCCATTTCATGTTTGTGGACCCAGTTATTTGGTTCCTATTTTCTAGAAGATTCCGTGTTGTGCATACACAAGCTCAATGCTCTCTTACAACACTTGGCCGGTCTCTCTGTTGCATGTGGTATTCAAAGGCGATGGCAGCAAGTACCCAGTCACCATGACCCTGGCTATGGCTGGGGAACACCGCCTCCACCGGCAGGCCACCCTCCCACCTTTTTTTTATTCCACCACAGAGATTTGCTCAAGAATAATGATGATGTGGATGGGCATATCAGCATTCCCGTCTAACTGTTTGAAGGAAGGACTAACTTGAACAAACAAACATATATTTCAAGGACTTGATTGCACCAAAAAAAAAAAAAAAAAAGTTGAGGGACGACAATGCAAGTTGAAAAGGTTCAAGGACCTCCCATACCATTATCCCATATAAAAATCCATGTTAATACCAATCCCATGACAATTTAGCTCACTGGTTTCGCCAGAAACCTATGTTCCAGCTTAGGAGCAAATGCACGTATAATGACAGCCAATGGCATCGAACCTCACTTTACATTAAGATAAGAAATAAATTGGCAAAGGAAGTTGAATAAACACAACCCCAGCGAGCACATGTATGAAAGCAGTTAACATCTATATCAGTAGTTAGGAAAAGTCACATACAGTTTTATCAGTTGCCAATCGAAACATTCCGGGGAGAGAAATCCCAGCTCCGCTTGCCATAGTGACACCGTCAAGATAGCCAGCTGCCCAAGAGTGAAGTAAATAAGAAGTGACCAACTCATGAATTGAAACTAACACGAGTGCTGAGACATTCAAACAACTTTGATTGACTAATAATTAAATCCCAGAAATTGAATATTACACCTACTAAACGGTTATTGCTTGCAGTTTTTACTGTGAAAATGGGTCAACGAGTTGATGTCAAGTAAACAAACACTTTGATAGAATATTAAATGCCAAATAATAAATAACGAATGCAACTTGGAGTACATCATGCAATTAATTTTAGAAATGGAATCCTGCTTGACATGGAAGAAACTGTGCCTATAAGATGACTACTACGAACCAATTGCAGTAAATGTCACTTTGCATTTGACTCGAGGAACAAAGAGGGAAAATGTAAATGATTTTTAATTGTTCTTTCTTAATTAAGCATAAAGTAATAAGTAGACAAGGGCTAAACATCAAAAGGACTTTACTTTTGCTCCAAGAATCATTTCAAGAATCATAAGGACTTACTTTCTCCTCTCATCTCACCATGAATCGCCTTACACATAAAGACCGTGGTCATGCAGATCATTAGTCAAAGATAGTTTTACTAATCATGCCGCCAATGCGGAGGTACCTCATCTACTTAAGATTCATCTGTAACAAAGTATATCCACCTTAGTGACCTAGACTTCTTATGCTATGGAAAATGGTACCGAAGTGGAATGGAGTAGATCACATGTCAAGAAGCCTGATATCCGACTAGTAGGTTCGATAATTTCAATATTTTGGATCACGATAGAGCTCCAAGGATTCAGCCACCATCACTCACTTTGTAACACAGAAAGTTTCTTTCGCTAGTTTTTGTAGTGTGATTGCAAGTTTAGAGCAACATTTAATTTAATGTTACTATAATCATTCATCCAAGTTATTTCCAAGATTTCAAAAGTTTGAGTAAATGCTTTCTAATTGTCTAGTGAACTGATAATTTTTCAGATTGCCAAATTTTAGCGATCCATAAGGCAAGAGTAACCTATATCAGCATGTGTGCATAATTTGTAGTTTGCAGGGATATCAACAATCTCCATATCACTGAAACCCAGTAATACCGCAAACTGAGAGATTAAAGTTTTCTATCCATGACAAGAAAACTAACTCTTAAGCATACTTCAACCACTTACTCACAAAACATGAAGCATCAATTCAAAAACTATAAAATGAGATTTTTACAGTATCAACTATATAATTTATCAGAATCATAGGAATCTAGGGTGAAAGTTCTGTTTCTCATCCAGCCAGGAGAAATACTACCTTACTCTATGATGTCTGGCCAATAACAAATTGTGTCAAGAGGTCATTACAGAAATCAAGAGAAATTAAGAGGAAAATCCAAGCCTTGAAATTATCCATTACAAAGTAAACCGATTCTACATCTCGAAAGAGCTAACAGTTTATAAACTTCAAAAGATGGTACTTACATGTGGTTTCAAATATGTCCCTTGCAGGTAAACAAACTTATATAAAGTATCAAAAAAAAATTTGCAGTCCTCAATGTTCCCTGCACATATGTTGACTATTTGGTTAGAAACAACAATTAGGAAAGAAAAGTAAAAGAACCAAAAGATCACAATCAAGGGAATAAAAGCAGATTGATAGCAAAGTTGCGTGCTCTTTGAAGAGCACTTGAGGGCCATCATTACACACCTTCCACCTTAATTTATCTATCACATCCCACCTGATTCAATTTTATAGTTTCACTCAAACACACTAGTTCCTAATCCGACCTTTCTTCTACAGCCACGAATCGACCAATGGGTATCGTCTCCAGTTATAAAAATTACCTTCGCATGTTGAATATTTAACACCCCAACATTGTCATGTTTATGATATTCTTGCCCTTGAACCAATCCTCTACTTCTAATAACTATTTAAATATAAAGCAAAGAAAAAGGACATAAAAACTATCAGAGAAAAAATGTTGAAAGCCAAATAAATGAAAGGATTCATCACCAACTGACCTTCACTGAGCAAATGATAAAGGGTAACAACATCTCCACCTGAGCAGAAAGCTTTGCCACTACCCTTCAGATCAGACCAAAAAGTTAATAACATTCAAAGATTGTGAACCGTGACAATAATAAAAGGAATGCCTGAAATGTGTATCCATTTCTCCTTCTAATTAGACTCTAGACCAAACAAAACCAGGATCTATTTGAAACTACCAGCTCTTGTATGAGAGCATGTAGTGGAAATACCTTCATCAACACAAACCCAATGTTTGGATTCTCTTCCCACGATTCATAGAGCCTCTTTAGCCTGTCCACCTGTAGAAAATATCAGCATAAAATTTCAAGCTTTAATTATTCTAGAAAAGATAGCCGAACCAGGTACCAAGAAACACGAAAAATGAAACGGCTTTCCGTTCTGATTGGGGTCAGTAAGGAATTATGTCGAGTTGGGGAGAGAGGAGAAGAACCAAACCATTGAGGTAGTGAGAGAATTAAGAGCAGATGGCCGGTTGAGTATCGCAGTTCTTGAGTTGGCTCTTCCATCCACCAAAACCTGACGCCACAAACATACACGAATCGAAATGTAAGCTCCCCATCTAAACGAACTCACCTTTTGCTATCCGCAAAGTAGACGCTGCGACTTGACACCATCGAGTTTCTGAACGAATCAAATTTTGACTACCTGGACAAGTTGCATCAAACAACAAACGGAAAACACATACCTGGTCTTGGACGTCGTCGTAGCTGGCATAATGGGGCTGAGCAGAGAAACTTCTCCGGGGAGGGAAAGCGCCGAGCGTGGGAAGCGAACGCCTCGCTCTCACCAAAACCTTCAAGCTCTGCATCTCTCCCTTTCTCCTTCCTTCTCCTGCTGTTGTTTGAACACTCTATAAAAGGGTTTTCGAAGGATGTTTCTCCGGAGCAATGCCTGAACCCGTCGCTCCGGCCTCCCCCTCAAAATGAGAAGCGAACGGCGGAACGCTGAAGGATGCACGCTGAGGAGGCGAAAGGAGAACAACAGAGCAGAGCAAAGGTTATTGTCCGAGCCGTAATTGTACGAGAGAACTCAGATTGGGCTTTTGCCATCTGGGCTTATCTGGACCGGTCTGATCCAGTCTAAGATCCGGACGATGAGGCCTACCCAACGATGATCCAGTCTGATTCAGTCCTGGCCAGCAGCAAGTAGAGATGAGCATGATTCAGATTGAGCCGATCCTACACCTAATCCAGAGACTGAGCCACACAGCATTGGCCCTCAATTTTTAGGACCAAAGACTACTCCTATTGAGCCTAAGACCGAGGATTGGATCAACGGTGAACTCAAGACCAAGCAATTATTTTCTTGTTTCATTTTTTATATTCTTTAAAGGGACAAACTTATTATCTTAAATTATATATGCATCAACAGTGCGACATTGAGAAACTAAATTATGAACATCAATACGTATCAAACATAAATATAAGACAATGTTGCAACAAAAATTTATATTTGCTAAAAGTAACAAACCATAAAAACAAACATGTAAGGCAAGGAAACGAAGGTGAGTGAAAGAGCAACAAGGTGAGCAGGCAAGTGAGGCCAAGGTGGGTGAGAGTGGCTAAGTTGAGTGAAGAGGGTTTCTTTCTTCTTTGTCAAATTAGGAATAAGTTTATTGCTACATTCTAACTTAAACAATAAACTGAACTACAAAGAAAACGGGGGAGGAGATGCTAGAATCTAGAATTGACAAAAACATATGATTTATAATATATTAGATATATAGTATAATGTTATATATATATAATATTAAGTACGAGTTAGTTTGAGTATGACCAATCCTAAATTCTCATGACCAAGAATCAATTTGTACAATACAAGGTCCATGGGTTCTAAAACCAAATGATCGACCTAAATCCCATGGGAGCCAGTGTTGAGCGTCAGGTTGACTTTGGACTGATGCTCATCCCTAGCGGCCAACGACCCCTGCGTAGACCCTCGTGGACCATTTCCCCACCTTTGTCCTTCCCAACAATGATGAGGGCAACCACAGCAAGAGCTGATTCTAACTTCTTTTGAAAAAAATAGCTCATATCGCATTAAAAATTGGATTTGGATCAAAACAACATTTGAGTCATGTAATCATCACATATTATCAAGAACATAATGATAAAAACAGAGTCAATGAAATGACTTAATTACATCAATTTTTAACAAGTTTTAAAACTTTATTACACTTTTCATATGTTTTAAGACCCAATTACATTTTCATGATAAGTTGTGAAAAGTTTGACAACTTATCATAAAAACATGCCTCAAACTTTTCCATATGACTTCTGCAAATTCACGCTTGTCCTCTAGTAATTCATGTTCGGCTAGTGTCAACTTTAGGTCCTTAACAAGTTCTACCGCTTTCATCCGGCTTTCATCACGGAGGAGATACCAATTGTTTCAGTTTGACATTACAAAGTGTAAAGAAATGCTTTATTGCACTGATTATTTACAAACAAATCATTCCGGTCAAATTAAGTCCGAACAATGTCCTCGTCTCAAGATTCAGCGCAACTCCATTGGCCGTACGCTTCGCGTTAGAAGACTTCATTTGATTGTCGTCGTGCCCCTTTCCGTGTTAACTGTATCTGGTCCGTACCTCGTGTGCAGGCACTAGTCAGCTCGAAAACGAGTGCCCTTCCTCAAACTCTCCCACAGGAACAGCATATGGTGAATCCCAATCAGCATCAAAGACTTCTTGAAGCTGCGAAACTATGTCCTGGTGATACGTCCCGAAGCCAACACCAGCAGTAGTATAGAAATAGTCCCATATGAGGTTACTCGTTCCAATGTGGGCTCTCACATCGCTGACAGCATACTTCCCATGGTTGACCCGAGTGTAACCAGGATACTTATTCCCAGTGCTGGTCCCATTGCTGATCGCAGCTCCAGTCACGTTAAAACCCGGCACTATGTAGTACTTGATCTCGACTTTGCCAGAACAATTGTTGTACTTCGAAGAGGAGCAAAGGACATTGGAATAGAGGAGAGATTTCAGGTAAACGTCAGTGCTGTTTATGAAATGTGCCCAATGTGCTACCAATATCTTCACTTTGGCATGCTTGGAAAAGACAACCTGAAAATTATAGTCAACTCAGAAAATATGTTCTCAGTAACAACATATGGGAGGAAATAAAGTTGGTCAATAGAGACAAATCACAAAAAGCCAGTGTCATCAACCTATTCTGTCAGTAAGCAGTTCTTCATCACAGCAAAGGCTTTCCACATTTTCCTTCAATCATTTTGAAACCAAAGTGGCAAATGGCGATAGCAGGAAATTCTACAGCTTACGACAAGCTAAAAGCTTTTCATTTATCTGTTCTGAGCATGCGAGATAACTCAAAAACAAGAAGCCAATGACCAGCCATCCGACCTAGTATTCATTGTTTAAATATTCATGCAAGTCACAGTCCATCTCCATAAAAAGAAAAAATGGAATCCGGTAGATGCAAGACAAAATCATTTCAAATGAACACCATATTGACTTGTATCTGACGATTTAGATTCACCTGTACAAACAAGGGCAGCAACTGTAGCAACAAAGGAGCATACCTCTGACACAGCAGAAGAAATGGATGACCAATAAACAGTTTGCTCAGCATATTGTGATTGACCAAGCCAATCCATTGTGCTGATCCTAACGGTGCCTCCACTTCCAACTGATTTTATTGTGTCGACCCATGCCTGCTCGTCAGCCTGGTACTTGCCAAATGACAGCTGCAATGGCAGTGTATTGTATCTTCAAGATAGAAGCTCAAAAGATAAAACTTACGGGATCCCCCAAAAGGATCAGCAAAGCAATTGCATTGTGATTCAATCAATGTTGAGTACCCTCACTATTCATGAAGGAATACACAATGAAAAAGTTTCCTTGCTAATATAATCAGAGAGAAGACAATAGCAACTAGACTGGGTTGATTCGCTAAATTCTAATTGGGTACATAGACACCAGAACTGCGATGTTGCAAACCAACAAACTTAATAAACTCTAAATTAAAATGCAACCATTCATTCTGTATCCTTTGATTCAACAAACATATATAGGATGAAACAAGTCTTAACCTGTAATGGCTAATATTTTGATGATGTCCAAATGCAATTCTTACTTTCAATATTAAGACAAAATTAAAAATGCTAAATAAATAGGTTTTGGGCAAGTTACCTCTGGAGGAGCAAAAGAAAGATAGCTAAGTTGATATTGTGAGGATGTATGATTATGTCCAGGAGTATCTAATGGAAGGCGAAACATGTGAGGATGTGACAGGACTGGATAGCCTGCTACATGAGGAACCTCAATGGATTGAGGAAGAGGCGACCTGCCATGACATATTTGCTTATAACAGTAAGTGGACTCATAAAATGTTAACATCAACCTTCACCAGATTATTATGATGGCAAGTGAACTGAAAGCAAATCAAGCACAAAACCATTCAGTTGAGCACCAAACTGATCGAATGGTCACAACATCACACCATGGCTAGTATCAGACCAAGAATAAGCTGCTGATTTCAAATTTGAGAATAACTTTTTGACAGAAGCTTGCAACCAAGGCTAAGCATCAGATTTGTCAAACTAGAGTCAGCCATGTCCATCCAGTTACAGACAGGCATCCAACTAGAAGTCCTCAAGAGAGCAAATCTTGTCCTTGTCTCTTATTTTAGAAACTTCTTTCTTCTTTTAAAGGCTTGTATAATGCACTGGAGAATTTCTGCTTACTCATCAGTTCCACAGAACAGCATTTCCAAAATGAACCATTTGAAAATAAAATCCAATCTCTTACTTTCAATCCAGATATCTCTAATTTTCTTCTTTTAAAAGCTATTTATCATACATAAGAACTGTTCTGCTTTCTCTTTGCTCATATCATTCAATCATCTGGGAGAAAACAAACTGAAAAATAAGTAGCAAACACCAGGAAAAAGTTTTTAAGATACATTTGGCAAACGTTTATAGCTTATCCAACCTAGTGGGATAAGGCTTGGTTTTTCTTGTTGTCATAATAACAATTTGGAAAGCACTCCAACAAAGATGAAAATCCAAAATCTGTCAACATCATTAAGCTGCAGCACCAAAAACAATCTTAACAAACAACAGAATCACTTGTCTATCAGCATAACCTCAGGAGTTTCAGACCAGAGCCTAGAGTTAATCTGATGGTTGAAAGACTAAAAAAAGGATATTCCTTGACTAAAAGTGAAACAACAGAAAATCCCATGGAGCAGAGACATGCTTTATGAAATGAAAATGAACTCTTCTATTTCCCAAAGAAACAAAGAAAATGAACAATACAACCAAATGCCAGGGGGAAAAAAGAAGAAGAGCATAACGATTCACAAAATCTTAAATTATGCAGGCAAAAGTGGCACAAGAAAAAGTGCAATACGGATGTTTTTGTCATACTTGCATCGCTCTTCAGATTCAAGGAAATGTGACCAACAGGGAACTTCTCTGGTGATCTGCCATTGTTGATCTGAGACATTCTTTGTGTAAGCTGAAGCATTGAGAGAGGAAAGTGTCCACAAGTTGTCGTTGTAGGTTTCAACCTTCTTTGCTATTTTGGGACAATTAACTAGGTATATTCCTAGTTCCTTCACCTGTAAAGATTTGAACATAATAATTCTTCTATCTGGCTCAAATGCACAAACAAATCTATACAGATTGAAGAGATGAAAAATAGGCGATATATCTTAAAATATTGTAATGTGGCAGAATCTTCTACAATCTTACTTGCCAATAAGAATGGGACGCTTATAGCTGAGAACCCACACCTCTTCTTTTGCTCAGTCAAAATTTATTTAGCCATAGCCGGATCGATATCCTCACCAGTAATAAATGGGGTAAAGGCTATACTATATTCATGAGAAAGGGACTTCTTAAGTAAAGTGTGTACCTGAGAAAGGGACTTCCAATCATTGTTTGCAGATCCAATATAAACATCTCGATTATCTGATATCCACACTTTGGCATGAACGATGCCTGATCCCCACCATTTGGCAAATAACAGAGTTACAGACTTGACGTTCGTCCTTCCTGAAGCAAGGTCATTTGGTTCTTTGTCATAGTCAGGATACACTCCTGAGTGCTGTAAAAGCCTGATGAAGTTTAATATTTTTCAGAGGTGGGCTAATGTTGCAAGAAGTAAATGAGAATCTATAATAGATATGATAAATATGAAAGCAGAAGCCTCAAGAAAAGGAGTCCAATCATTTTGCTTTACTTTCTACACACTTAATATCAGGCTTCAAGCATCTCTAAAGTAATGATTTTCTCACTGCTTTGGTAAGTGATTCTGGCACTACAGTCATTCACTATCTTCATCCATCGGATTAATCTCCTCCATGAGGCTCCCTTGGAACTTTTGGAGGACTAGAAATCTCCAACAAAGGTACTTTTACTTTCTCAAAGTGAAATATACATCAAATTGCATCACTTAGAATTCGTGCAGTTCTCCAAGATAGACGATTTCTGGGATTTTACTCGGGAGAACACGTTAAGCAAATTACCTAACACGTGCTTTGGAAACTTAGAAAAAGAAATTATTTGACATGTTAACAGAAAGTGTGACTAAAGAGCAGGAGCAAAAAAATTATGAAACAAACCACCAGATAAAAACTAAAAGGTAGCTATGATTAGCCATTTGCGAAATACCCCAAAGGTAAAGCTTCAATGGCTACTTTACACCCACAAATCAGCATATGCAAAGGGCATGAGCAAGCACCATCTGCAATTACCTGATAGTGACATTCCGATCAGCAGCATCTTCGATGGCTTTGTAAACACCGCGACCCAAGTCGGCCCCGAATCGGAGCATATCAGACTGAGAGTAACCATAATCGCCAGAGTGAGGATCATCAGGACGAGCATTCAGCTGCCAATACTGCGCTATGATGTCCAGCTTCTTCGTTGAGTTCCCCGCCAACCACCGCAGCACATCCGCTAAACCATTCGTCAACCCAATCAACAACTAATACATTTAAGCTCCGCTCATTTCGCGAAGAACAAATGATTTGGAAAACACTTGCCCGAAAAATGATTGCTTGTATCCAATTTTTAACGCCAAAAATCATCAAAAAACACTTTCCAAACCATTCATTTTCAAACAAGCCTAGCCTATCCAATTTTTAACACCAACCTCAGCCTCTCCTACTCTGTTCCTCCAATCATGCTTTCTAAAACCAAACCGCAGCGCATTACTCAGCAAAACGCAGTCGTTGCGGCGGAAGAGGGGGGGGCGCTTACCGGTGGAGAGGACGCCGGGGACGCGGCGGAGGAGGGGCATGTCGGTGGGGATGGACTGGACGAGCCACGCCCTGCAGCGAGGCGAGCCCGCCGAGACGGCGGAGGCAGAGAGGTTGGCTACGGCGACGAGCGCCAGCGCGGCCAGAAGAGGAGGCGGAGGGCGACGGAGCTTCTTCATCTTCCGGGCTCGATTCGAATCGCCGTGCGGTCGCGCGGATCGAAGTCAAGGCGGTCCTGCGACGATGGCGGAAGAAAGAAAGAGAGAGAGAGAGAGAGAGAGAGAGAGAGAGAAAAGAATGGATTTTCGAACGAGCGCAGAGATTCCTTTCCCTCGTTGGATTTGACTTTTCGAGTTCGCTGAGGTGGCGGTTTTACCGTCGTCAGCACGTGGTGAAATGTTGGGGTTTTAATTTTTAGTAATTTGGTAATTTCCTTTTCTTGACTTTTGGAATTTAAGGAAATTGATTTCTTGACGTTCGGGGTATCCTCTGAGAAACCGGATGAGCTGGTCATCCTGTCGCAAGGTCCTTCACATTCGACGAGCATATTCTCGAGCATATCTATCGCAAGCGTGCTAAAAAAATTGAGTTCGTTGACACGTTCTCGATTACGTGTTACCTATAATTATAATCAGCCAAAAAAAATATATATTATAAGATCTGCAACTATTAATTATTTATCTTGACTATATTACGTGTTAAGCAAATCTTGGAGAACGTATCTAGTATGCATCTATTTTATTTTTCATTAATCCTATACATATATCGAGCAAAATCATTCCATCACGTTTTGCAAAGTGATCGTTCATTGTTGATCGTGTAACTATTGCCTTGTAATTAGATAACTTGCAAGGTGTGACATTTTAAAACACTATCTAGTATCTAGAAGGTTATTTAGTCTTAGCTTATGTCTAATTAAACAAAAAAGAACATTGACGACCTTGGCCACAGCACCTACATATTAATGCATCAATATAATACTTTTGAAATTAATCAAAATTAACAACTTATGCAGTGTAAATATGATCATGCGCATTGTCTATAATGTGTCTCATGTTGTATCATCAAAAGAACAATTCAAGGCACAACATTCAGCTTCATCATGTAAATACATGAACTGCAATTTATGAAATCAATTTGACAGGAAATGTGGAGCAATGGAAGAATAATGTTTGTATTTCTCTATCTGTGAAGTATACAACCCTTCGATAGGTTTTTTTTTTTTTTTTTAGGATTGGAGAGGCAACCGCCACGCGGACGCTCGGCATAAACTCCTAGAGAGCACTGGCGCAGGGACCCACTTCCCATGGTGCTCCACTTAAGTCGCGCTTAATGCCCACACGGTAACTCGAACCTCCCCCTTTTGCAATTAGAGGGGGAAAGGCCCAAACCAATGCGCCCACAACGAGGTGGGTTCGACAGTGTTTATAGTACAAGAATTGAAGAAAATAAATGGGAAAGAATATGTATGCAATATTTTCTTCCTCCAAATATTCTTTGTCTACGGTTTATTGTATCAATTGTGGATCCCAATCTGAATTGGGAATCAATCAATGATCGTTTCTCCAACACAATTTATCTTACTTTATATAGTTAGATTGACAGTTGTAAAAATTTTGTCTTGCTCTTAAGAAGTGTCTCTTGTTATATTTTGTAAATACGTTTTCTTGAAGTAATCTCATGCTAATAGATTCAGACAAATGTTAAGTAATTGAGTTAAACTAAAAAATTATTCATTTCCCTCTGGCATGAAATGCTGACAATTTTTTACTAATTTATCTTAGTTGGATATTACAATGAGATGGACTTGGAAGGCCAGACCCTATTTCAAACTCAAAATAATACTAAATAAAATTCGAGGATATCTCAAATCCAAGTTGAGTTTTCAAATAGGATTCTCAAAAACACCCTACTTTATCATAGGAGAGCCTAAAACTTAAATAATTTACGTTCTTTGTATATTACTAATAAAGAAATATCGACTCACAAATAAATTATTACCAAAGTAGTTTAGTATTCAGTAATCTGAGGTCCGACAACCAATTATATCCTCATAGAGAAAAAATTAGACAGCGCCTCCGCAAATAAAACTAGAAGTTCCAAATGACGGTGCTTTAAAGCGTGGAGGAAGACAGAGGGATCGATCCAGAAATTCTTCTAGAGAGGAACAAAAGCAATCAACGGTTACAAATAAATCGAGCGTAATTTGATTTTAGTTATTGAAGTAGTATTTCCATGCTTAAAAAGCCTGATAAAGATAATATATGTATAGCTTTTGTTCATTTGAAGCATCTATTTGTTTATAATTTTAGAAATTTGAATTAATTTATGTGGATTTTCAGAGGGCAACTTGAAAGAGAAGCATTCATAACTTACCTGAGGATTAGCGGAACAAGAGATCTGGCCATTGAACTGATCTCTCCTTCTTGTAGCCATCGTTATGCTAGCGGCGGTCCATTTTCAAAATCATGATTGGAGCTTTCTATTGCAATTCCTTTTCCATGGAGTTTTGACTTTTTCCGAATTTTATTCAGCATCGATAATCTAAAAAATTCTCTTGAGACCGCGAATCATTTGCGATTTTTTGGAAATGGACCGAAAAAAAAAAATTATGATATCTTCCCATTGTATAAATCTCGAAAGAAAGGCCGAACGTAATTTCGTTTCCTTTAATTGAAAGAACAAGAAAGTGCTCCATTAGCATAATATCATCAAATAAATAAAGAAAAAACAATAATTAATGACATATTTGCAAAAGATTCCTGCAGCTAAAGATGACCCCTCCTCACCATCCGACATCCGTTCAGCCTAAATTACGTGGAATAGATATGCACTGTACCATGCAGAAACAACTAGTTGCAACCATGATGCTACGTCCGAACCCTAGAGAATGACGCTTGTAAGGATGCGCCGCCTCCACGTGTCACATCGGCTCGACACCTAAATAAACGTGTCGGGTTTTTTCCCCGTTGATCAGACCGGTATCGCCTTTCTTTCGTTTCATCAACCTCAGGTGGGTGAGTACTCTTGAGAGAGAGAGAGGAGGAGATGGCGGTGGACGATGCGCACAGGGCCAGGGTGGGAGGGAGGAACATGCCGATGAGCCCGGGGGCGATGGCGGTCGGCGGGATCCTCCTGGTGGCGGCGGCGGGCTACTACGTCTTCTACAAAGACAAGAGGAACACGAGGGAGGGACGCGCCAGGGTCGGGAACGGAGTCACCACCCACGACCCGCCTTCGGATGTTCGTACCAGGAAGTGAATATAAACGACTCGCATGAGGGATGTCAACCTGTAATTATGCGTGTTCTGGAGTCTTGGTCGGTCTGTATGTATCGCCCTTCTTGAAGTTACGTTGACAGATGAATAGAAAACGGTCGAGCATTAGTTAATCCAAACTGAAAAGTACATCATTTTCGCTATGCTTGGGATTACGGATGATAGATGAGCAGATTTGGATGCATGCAAGCTCATTTCGTTTTGCTGTGAAGATGTCCGAGTGATCGAGACGCTCTTCTCCGAGTCTAGATTGGAAGTTTTCGAATCTGATCGAGTCTTTTTAAGTTTGCTATCTTCGTAGTTCTAACTTTTAGGTTTTTGAAATTAAATTAGAGAAGTGAAAAAGTGGAGGGTCATATACACCACTGGGTTTACGTAACCTTCTAGTAGTTATAGTGCTCTTCCCAAAGGGCAGATATATTCGGACAGGGCGTTCCTACACATGCGAATTTAACATGAAACATGACCCGTCATCCACAATACACTGCCTTAACCAAACCATTTGGTCCGCCATCCCCGACGCCGAAGATCGCCTCTCCACTTTGTCTCACGACTCGGTCTCTCTCGCTCCAACACTCTCTCCCTCCCTTGATCCATCAGAAAGAAGTTGACATGTATCTTATCATCTTGAAGGTGGCAGATCTGGCTCCATCTTCACGGACGGACGAGCCAGCGGCCCCATGTTCATTGAATGAATCGATGCTAACTCCACGGAGGATGGAGCCAACTCTGGCCAGACCTGCCTCCATCGACGACGCCCAGAGTTTCGTTCCGGACCCACGATGCCGACACTGTTGTGGTGGATGCAAACAAATCAACCCCACTTGTCCTGACCAGAACGATTGAAGAAAGAGAACGGGTGGCCCCTTTTGCCAAGGGTGGATCGTCGGAGAACAATGCCGGGGGACAGGGCGTAACCTCCGTCGGTTACGCCCTTGTCGCCTTGGTTCTTGCATATTTAGGAAAGTAGAGAAGTCCTCGTTACCTCATTCTCACTTTCAATAAAGAAGAACCGTCAAGAAACAAGAAAGTCAAGAAAGAATTCAATGGCGTTCTTGCGATGATGCTAGGCCGCTGTTCAGGCGAGGTCGAGGTTATGGTAATCTCCGAAAGTCCGACCGTCGTTAATAGTCTGTCGTTGGAGAAGAGAAGATGGTACTGAATGGGGGTAGAGGAATACGAATATTTTGATTTTTTCTATTTCTCCTTTTTTTTTTTCTTGGCCATTAAAATGTGTAATTATATGGTGGGAATGATTATTCGTTGGGCAGTAGCAAAACCTTTTCCTTATCTTTAATCTGGGCCGTTGACTGACCAAAAAAAAATCTGGGCCGTTGATATGATTAACTTCCATAATCGACTCATCCATTCAAAGCAAGGGTACAAAATTGATCAATATAAGACCATCAAAAGGAATTTAAACCCGCAATGGAATTGACCAAGTGATAAAAGCAGTTTCATGCTTTTGGAACTTATGATTGTGGCTAGTTTCATCGAAATGATCGGTTAGTCACGGATAAAAATAGCGACTACTGTCGGTGAGAGAGGAGAATGCCATGCCAAAAAAGGGAAGAGGGCAGCGACCGTAAATAATATGCAGAAACCAAGGAACATATGAAAATTGTGTTTTTCAATCATCATCGATAACTTTTATGTATAAGGAAAATTATCAAAAAAATTCTTAAACTTTTTGCAATTTTACCAATTCAGTTTGAATTTATTTTTTTGCCAATTCAGTGCAAGGCGCTTATGTAGTGCTAACCGGCCAAATTTGGCTGGATAAACTGAATTTGCATAATCACAAAAGATTTAAGACTAAATTGGTAAAAAAATATATTTATGATTGAATTGATAATTTGGCCAGCTAATTGAATTGGCACAATTGCAAAAGATTTAGAACTAAATTGGTAAAAAAAATGTTTATGATTGAATTGATAAAATTGCAAAAGATTTAGGATTTTTTTGGCAAATTTCCCTTTATATATATACTCAGAAAAAATATCAAGTAATTAATTTTGATAAAAGAATTGGTAACCATTTGTGAATAAAGCATTTGAATCAATTTCCCTTTAAATTTCCCTTGCTGTTGTTTGAACACTCTATAAAAGGGTTTTCGAAGGATGTTTCTCCGGAGCAATGCCTGAACCCGTCGCTCCGGCCTCCCCCTCAAAATGAGAACCGAACGGCGGAACGCTGAACGATGCGCGCTGAGGAGGCAAAAGGAGAAGAACGGAGCAGAGCAAAGATCAAGCGGCCGTTCAGTAAGGTTATTGTCCGAGCCGTAATTGTACGAGAGAACTCAGATTGGGCTTTTGTCATTTGTGCTTAATCTGGACTGGTCTGATCCAGTCTAAGATCTGGACCATAAGGCCTACCCAACGATGATCCAGTTTGATCCAGTCGTGGTCAGTGACTCTCGCCTAGATCCTTGCCGATCATTTCCCCACCATTGTTGGTCCTTTTAACCTTTTTCTTTTAGATCATATTATTTTAATTTAAATCAAAATTGCATTAAAAATTAGATTTGGATAAAAACGACATTTGAGCCATGACAACGCCACGTATTTAAAGAAAATAATAATGAAAACGGAGTTAACAAAATAACTCAATCACATCAATTTGACAAGTTTTGGAACTTCATTGTACTTTTCACAAGTTTTATAATTTAATTGTACTTTCATGATAAGTTTTAGGATTTCTAATAAAAGTATGCCTCAAACTTTTCCATATGACTTCTGCAAATTCATGCTTGTCCTCTAGTATTTCATGTTCGGATAGTGTCAACTTTATGTTCTTAACAAGTTCTACCCGCTTTCATCTCGTGGTGATGATTTTGGTGTAGCTTCAAGAGATGCACTCTCTCGAGATAATGTATACAAGCAATGAAGCTGCCTCTTCCTTTGCTATAATCATCAAGGATGAGATACCAATAGCTTTAGTTTGAGATTACAAGGTGTAAATCATTCTGGTAAAATTAACTCCGAACAATGTCCTCGTCTCAAGATGAGGCGCAACTCTATTGGCTGTGCCCTTCGCATTAGAAGACTTAATTTGATTGTCGTCGTGCCCCTTTCCGTGCTAATTGTAGCCGGTCCATACCTTGTGTGCAGGCACTAGTCAGCTCGAAGACGAGTGCCCTTCCTCAAACTCTCCCACAGGAACACCATATGGTGAATCCCAATCAGCATCGAAGACTTCTTGAAGCTGCGAAACTATGTGCTGGTCATACGTCCCGAAGCTGACACCAGCAGTAGTATAGAAATAGTCCCACAAGAGGTTGCTCGTTCCGATGTGGGCTCTCACATCACTGACAGTATACTTCCCATGGTTGACCCGAGTGCGACCAGGATACTTATTCCCAGTGCTGGTCCCATTGCTGATCGCAGCTCCAGTCGCGTTGAAACCCGGCACCATGTAGTACTTGATCTCCACTTTGCCAGAACAATTGTTGTACTTTGAAGAGGAGCAAAGGACATTGGAATAGAGGAGAGATTTCAGGTAAACGTCAGTGTTGTTTATTGAATGTGTCCAATATGCTACCAATATCTTCACTTTGGCATGCTTGGAAAAGACAACCTGAAAATTATAGTTACCTCAGAAAATATGTTCTCAGTAACAACATATGGAAGGAAATAAAGTTGGTCAATAGAGATAAATCACAAAAAGCCAGTGTCATCAACCCATTCTGTCAGTAAGCAGTTCTTCATCACAGCAAAGGCTTTCCACATTTTCCTTCAATCATTTTTTAACCAAAGTGGCAAATGGCGATAGCAGGAAATTCTACTGCTTACAAAAAGCTAAAAGCTTTTCATTTATCTGTTCCGAGCATGTGAGATAACTCAAAAACAAGAAGCCAATGACCAGCCATCAGACCTAGTATCCACTGTTTAAATATTCATGCAAGTCACAGTCCATCTCCATAAAAAGGAAAATTGGAATCTGGTAGATGCAAGACAAAATTATTTCAAATGAACACCATATTGACCTGTATCTGTCGATTTAGATTCACATGTACAAACAAGGGCAGCAACTGTCGCAAGAAAGGAGAATACCTCTGACACAGCAGAAGAAAGGGATGACCAATAAACAGTTTGGTCAATATATTGTGATTGACCAAGCCAATCCATTGTGCTGATCCTAACGGTGCCTCCACTTCCAACTGATTTTATTGTGTCGACCCATGCCTGCTCGTCAGCCTGGTACTTGCCAAATGACAGCTGCAAGATAGAAGCTTGAAAGATGAAATTTACGGGATCCCCCAAAAGGATCAGTAGAGCAATCGCAATGTGATTTAATCAACTTAAATGTTGAGCACCCTCAGTATTCATGAAGGAATGAATACACACCGAAAAAGTTTACTTGCTAATATATCAGAGAGAAGACAATAGCAACTAGACTGGGTCGATTAGCTAAATTCTAATTGGGTACATAGACACTGGAACTGTGATGTGGCAAATCAACAAACTTAATAAACTAAACTTAATATGCAACCATTCATTTTTTATCGTTTGATTCAACAAACAATTAATGTTTTGATGATGTCCAAATGCAATTCTTACTTTCTATGTTAAGACAAAATTAAAAATGTTAAATAGATAGGTCTTGGACAAGTTACCTCTGGAGGAGCAAAAGAAAGATAGCTATGTTGATATTGTGAAGATGTACGATTACGTCCAGGAGTATCTAATGGAAGCCGAAACATGTGAGGATGTGACAGGACTGAATAGCCTGCTACATGAGGAACCTCCACAGATCGAGGAAGAGGTGACCTGCCATGACATATTTGCTTATATCAACAAGAGGACTCGGAAAATGTTAACATCAAACTTCACCAGATCATTATGATGGCAAGTGAATTGAAAGCAAATTGAGCGCAAAACCCTTCAGTTGAGCACCAAACTGATCGAATGGTTACAACACCACATCACTGGCTAATATCAGACCGAGAATAAGCTGCTGATTTCAAATTTGAGAATAACGTTTTGACAGAAGCCTGCGACCAAGTCTAAGCATTGGAGTTGCCAAACTAGAGTCAGCCATTTCTATCCAGTTATAGACAGGCATCCAACTAGAAGTCCTCAAGGGAGCAAATCTTGTCCTTGTCTCTTATTTTAGAAACTCCTTTCTTCTTTTAAAGGCTATTTACCATGCACTGGAGAATTTCTGCTTACTCATCAGTCCCACAGAATAGCATTTCCAAAATGAACAATTTGAAAATAAAATCCAATCTCTTACTTTCAATCCAGAGATCTCTACTTTTCTTATTTTAAAAGCTATTTACCATACATAAGAACTGTTCTGCTTTCTCTGTGCTCATACCATTCAATCATCTGGGAGATAACAAACTGGAAAATATCAAACACCAGGAATAATTTTTTAAGATACATTTGGCAAACATTTATAGCTGATCCGACCCAAGGGGATAAGGCTTGGAAGGAACTCCGACAAAGATGAAAATCAAAAATCCGTCAAAAAATCTAAAAACAACAGAATCACTCATCAATCAGCATAACCTCAGGAGTTTCAGACCTGGGCCTAGAGTTGAAAGACCAAAAAGGGATATTCCATGAAGCAGAGACATGCTTTCTGAAATGAAAATGAACTTTTCTATCACCCAGAGAAACAAAGAAAATGAACAACACAACCAAATGCCAGGGGAAAAAAAAGAAGAAGAGCATAACGATTCACAAAATCTCAAATTATGCAGGCAAAAGAGGCACAAGAAAAAGTGCAATATGAATGTTTTTGTCATACTTGCATCGCTCGTCAGGTTCAAGGAAATGTGACCAACAGGGAACTTTTCTGGTGATCTGCCATTGTTGATCCCAGACATTCTTTGTGTAAGCTGAAGCATTGAGAGAGGAAAGTTTCCACAGATTGTCATTGTAGGATTCAACCTTCTTTGCTACTTTGGGACAATTAACAAGGTATATTCCAAGTTCCTTCACCTGTAAAGATTTGATCATTATAATTCTTCTATATGGCTCGAATACACAAACAAATCTACAGATTGAAGAGGTGAAATATGTCTTAATATGGTGTAAATGTGGCATAGTCTTCTATGATCTTACTTGCCAACAAGAATGGGACGCTTATAGCTGAGAACCCACAGCTTTTCTTTTGCTCAGTCAATTTATTTAGCCACAGTCGGATTGATATCCTCACGAATAAAAAATGGAGAGAAGGCTAACTATATTCCTGAGAAAAGGACTGCTTAAGTAAAGCGTGTACCTGAGAAAGGGCCTTCCAATCGTTGTTTGCAGATCCAATATAAACATCTTGATTATTTGATATCCACACTTTGGCATGAATTATGCCTGATCCCCACCATTTGGCAAATAACAGAGTTACAGACTTGACGTTTGTCCTTCCTGAAGCAAGGTCATTTGGTTCTTTGTCATAGTCAGGAGGCGCTCCTGAGTGATGTAAAAGCCTGATGAAGTTCAATATTTTTCAGAGGTGTGCTAATGTTGCAAGAAGTAAATGAGAACATCTCTAATAGATATGGTGAATATGAAAGCAGAAGCCTGAAGAAAATGAATCTGGTCGTTTCGCTTTTCTTTCTACACACATAGTTTCAGGCTTCAACCATCTTTGAAGTAATGATTTTCTCACTGCTTTGGTAAGTGATTCTGGCACTTCAGTCGTTCACTATCTTCATCCATTGGATTAATCTCCTACCTGAGGCTCCCTTGGAACTTTTGGAGGACTAGGAATCTCCAATAAAGGTACTTTTACTTTCTCAAAGTGAAATATAAATCAAATTGCATCACTTAGAATTCGTGCAGTTCTCCAAGATAGACGATTTCTGGGTTTTACTTGGGAGAACACGTTAAGCAAATTACCCGACATGTGCTTCGGAAACTTAGAAAAAGAAATTATTTGACATGTTAATAGAAACTAAAAGGTAGCCATGATTAGCCATTTGCGAATTACCCCAAAGGTAAAGCTCCAATGGTTACTTTACACCCACAAATCAGCATATGCAAAGGGCATGAGCAAGCGCTATCCACAATTACCTAATAGTGACATTCCGATCGGCGGCATCTTTGATGGCTTTGTAAACACCGCGACCCAAATCGGCCCCAAGTCGGAGCATGTCAGACTGAGAGTAACCATAATCGCCGGAGGTAGGATCATCAGGACGAGCATTCAGCTGCCAATAGTATGCTATGATGTCCAGCTTCTTCGTCGAGTTTCCCGCCAACCACCGCAGCACATCCGCTAAAACCATTTGTCACCCCAATCAGCAATTAATACATTTAAGCTCCATTTATTTTGCAAAGAACAAATAATTTGGAAAACATTTACCAATAAATGATTGCTTGTATAACTTGAAAGTATCTAGTCAATGAAACCTATTTTCATCATTGATTACATTTTATATCTAAACATCTTTGTAAATAACGTAAATATATTTTCATTGATTCGTTTTCGCAAGTATAGAAGAGACACTTTTGCAAAACAAATGTAACCTTAACAATATCCACTTTTTAACGCCAACCTTAGTCTCTCCTACTCTGTTCCCCCGATCATGCTTTCTAAAACCAAACTCCGGCGCGGTACCTGGCTAAACGCAGTCGTTGCGACGGGATAGGGGGACGCTCACCGGTGGAGAGGACGCCGGGGACGCGGCGGAGGAGGGGCATGTCGGTGGGGATGGACTGGACCAGCCACGCCTTGCAGCGAGGCGAGACAGCCGAGACGGCGGGGGCAGAGAGATTGGCTACGGCGACGAGCGTCAGAGCGGCCAGAAGAGGAGGCGGAGGGCGACGGAGCTTCATCTTCTGCCGTGCGCTCGCGCGAATCAAAGTCAAGGCGGTCCTGCTACAATGGCAGAAGAGAGAGTGTGAGAGAGAGAAGTAAAGAGATGATTTTCAGACAAGCGCAGAGATTCACTCTCTCACTCGTTGAATTTGACTAATCCAGTTCGCCGAGGTGGCGGTTTTGTCGTCGTCAGCAGCACGTGGTGGAATGTCGGGGTTTTATATTTAGTAATTTGGTAATTTCCTTGACTTTTGGAATTTAAGGAAAATGATTGCTTGACTTTCGGATTATCCTCTAGAAACCGGATGAGCTGGTCATCCGGTCGCAAGGTCCTTCGCAATCGACGAGCATTTTCTCAAGCGTATCTATCGCAAGCGGTACTAAAAAAATCGGTTTCGTTGACACGTTCTCGATTACGTCTTACCTATAGTTATAATCAGCCAAAAAAAAAAAAAAGACATTATGAGATCTGCATCTATGAATTATTTATGTAATTATATAATTTATTATGTTACGTGTTAAGTATATCTGCATTCAATCGAAGAACATATCTAGTATGTATTTATTTTATTTTTCATTAATCCTGTACACATATATCAAGCAAGACTATCCCGTCACGTTTAGTAAAGTAATCGCTCGTTGTTGATCATGTAATTATTACCTTGTAACTAGATAACTTGCTCTTAGAGTCCTAGAGATGTTGTGGCATTTTAATACACTATCTAGCTTCTAGAAGGTTATTTAGTCTTAGCTTATACCTAATTAAAAAAAAAAAAACCTTAATGATCTTGGCCGCCGCACCTACATATTAATGCATTGCTAGTGGGAGTTATGTCTTCATATTGCATAACTGATTATTCAAAAGTAAATAAAATAAGATACTATATGAAAGGATAGCTACGTAATAGGAAAAGACGCAACTCAACCTTTCAAGGTTGGCACAACTGGCTAGAAAGCAGGGGATTTTCAATTTTGAAACTGAAATTTAGCATTTCATATCCAATCAATTATATACATATGCTAAATGTTTGGATTTAACTAATTTGAGAGGTTGGTTATAAAGGTGTTCCATGGGTTTGCAGCGGCAGCAACGATGATACCTATGAGAGGGCCAATTGAGCCTTCTCAGGTAGTAGCGAGTTACGTCGCTGCCACCATTGAGTGAGGGCGGCCAAGCCTTGTTAGTAGTCTGGCAAGGGTTTTTGCACTCAAAGTGACTCCGTGATGGTTCCTAAACCTTGCTAATGACAAATGGGGCGACTCCTTGTTCCTCTTTAATGATCACTCTCTCACTCTCTCTCTCTCTCTCTCTCTCTCTCTCTCTCTCTATTTTTTGACTTGTTTTTAAACTCTAGTCATTTTTATTTTTAGACTTTGTGATGTGGCACTTATCTGTGCATATCAGTTCCACTTCTGCAAAAAATAAAAGGAAATTAATAAATAAAAAAATACCAATAAATTTTCCATCTATCAAAAATAGATGGAACAAACGAAGGGACTAACATAAAGAGCAAAGACAAGTTTTAAGACTTATTAATCATGAATTCAAAGTTTTAGGACTAAGTTGCAGAATTGACTCAAATTTTAGGATTCTTGTTGTACATAATAGTACCAAGTTTTTTTTTTCCACGATAGAGAATAGAAAGTTGAAATGCAATAAAGGTAAATAAATAGTGAAAGCTTCATGATATCATTTTTTTAGACAATGGTTTGCATGAGTAAAACTTTAGTTGATTGCTAAATCAACTAATGATAAGTGTTATTGAATTAATAGCTATTCAAATGAAAATAGTGGCCATAAGTGAACTTAGCTAACCTTTTGATATATATATAAATAAAACAGAGAAGATTTAATTCATATTACTTTAATTAAGTCATTACCACCTACATAAATTTAATTATATCTTAACTACGTTATAATCTGTAATACAAAATGTAATACAACGGAACGAGCAAAGCTACCGCCGAAGTATAAGTAAAACTGATTTAAATGTTTTTGTTTGGGCTCCACGGGAATATAAATAGGTTATACATTAAATGATATGCATAATATTTTCCTAATTGCATCATGGCAGAATATAAAGAGTCGGTCGAATTTAAGAAAGAGTCACTAGGATTAGATTAAAGTGGCGGATCATAGTTATATTGGTAAATTAAAATGCAATTTAATTATGATTAGTCTCAATCAGTTTTCAATGTCCCAATTTCACTTTTCAGTCTCTCTTATTTTCTGTCAATTGGTGATGTAGTGTAGTTTCTCAACTTACCTTATTAATTTGGTTTACATGGCAAAGGAGTTTCTTCTTCTCATTGTGATCTTGGATTCAAGTCTTAGTGGAAGCATTTTAGGAGTAAAATCCTGAATACATCAGATAGATGTAGGGTAGTTCACCCTTAAAATAACCCAAGAAGGTAGACTTTGTGGTGTGCAAAAGCTTGGCTGAACATCGCTCAACTGCTTTTAAAAAAAAGGTTCAATGTATATTTTCAAGATTATCTAATAAAAGTTCTAGCTACCATATTTAAAAAAAAATTGTCAAGAAGATACAATATTTATCGTTAAACGCAGCTATAAATTATATGAAAAGAAAGGTATTTACCTTGTATCACTGGACTTCTCTTTGTATTTGAAAAACTACTCCGGAGACACTAGTTACGGTGCCCAAATTAGGTTGGTAATTTGCTGCTGCGACCATCATAGCCATCGAATCGCCCCATGTGGGCGCTGGAACTAATGACGACTTATTAGTTGAGCTTACCTTCAAAAACAGTCTGAGAGTCCTTTCTTTGCGATAACGCACTGCAGATGCGATCAAACTCTTACTACAAGTCAACTTCCCAACTGGGAAAAACTGAATAAATAGCTTTATGGTTTCACTGGCTCCGTGGGTTGTAGCATGAAACAAGAAGTTCCCATTACCGCAAAAATCAATGATCTCGGTAGTATTCATATAAGAGATCGCAATGCAAACTTGTCTGGCCAACTTGATTGCCATCACGTGTCTCAGCTTCACCTCGTGAACTCTCTTTAAAATAGGAACTGCAAAATGTCAAAAACAAACGAAAAAAGAAAATGAAAGACCAAGGGGCTTGCAATTGGATTAAAAAAAAAGTTCTTCTCTGGCATTCGATCCTCAAATGCAAACAGTGAGTTTGAGTAATTGCCGTTGCAAAAGTACAAAAACGATATAAAATCATTTTCGGCATTTTCAAAGAAAAAGTTTATATCATGTCTAGAGGAAAAGATTAATTGGATGTGAAGAAAGTAGAAGTGATTAGAGGGTAACTGAAGAAAGAGATCCTCCTTGAAGTTCAAACGAGGCTTTCTAATGCTAATCATAATTAATAAAACATAATTATAAGACTTAACCTGATAGAACAGCTCTGGAGATGACCACGCTAATGACGTATGTCTAGCTAGAGTAAATTACAGTAGTCTTTGCTTCTATAAGACTATTTTAGACAATATTATTCAAATATGCTTTTGGCAGCTAGTAATAAAAAAAATCTTATTAATCGTACAAGCCACTGTACTGTTATTTATGCTTAGACGAACAATTTTTTTTTTCTCTCCATTCTATCTATCTTTAGCAATTTCAAAGCTTCCAAATGAGGTCACGTAATAGTATGTGACATTTCCTAACGTAGTGATTGGAGTTGCCTATATTCAAAAATCACTTTTATTTTGATAAAAACAAGCAACGATGCTATTCTGTTTCCTTTTTTGTTTTTTTTTTTATACAAAAAATAGAAGAATTACGGACGAGAATAAAGGGTATTTCGTGGGCATACATAATTTGGGTGAAGATGACAAGTGCAATTGCGAGTAAAAATTTTGGATAGGTTTTGGGAACTATATGATCATTTTAGCGGCCAGGTGACGTTTGGGTTAGTTTTCATGCACTTTGAGTGATCCATCTTCTAGGGTAATCTTTAAGAGCGCAGTCTCCCATGTCAACCTGATGTATTTGGGATCTTCTTTTTTGGAATGCTTCTAACATATCTGAAATATACGATGACAACAAGGGAAGAAAACTCCTTTACCATCTAACAGCTTTTGGTATAGGATATATAACTAGGGGAGGAATTCTAAGATGGACGATTTTGTTGTGACCCACGAAATTCGCTCCCACTAATATTCTACTATTCCAAGCCTTCCCAAACAAACTATTTTGATTTTTCCTACATGCTCCTCTTCCTATTTTCACGCCTTTTTAAAGTTGCCAAATAATAGTGTAAATTTACTATGTTAATGTGATCAAATGATAAACCCATGCCATCATCTATTGCAACCTTATTTCAAAGTTGATGCTGGGAGCTTGCCTTTGGTCCCATGCCCAATTCTTGCACCCTCTCAACGTGTTCTTTCATGTTGTATTGAGATGAAGTAGTAGTCAAAGAAAGTGATTTTTGGGCTTTATGCACTTCACCGTAATGGAGAAAACAAATGCATATGGGTTCATTGTTCTAATTTTTCCAAAAAGATTTACATGCTTGATAGCAATGATGAAGTAACATTATTTCAACAATCAAGATTGAAGGAAAAGTACTAAGTTTACGTAACTCTTATTTTATATCTTCTGCTTAGATCATTTAGCCGTAAGCAAGAAATTCCTAGGTTAACATCAAATCTAGCCTCAATTTGCAGTTTTCAAGTACTCTTTTTTTCACTTCTTCTTCTTGTCTTTTTTTTTTAAAAAACAATTTCGTGACTCTTGCAATCAGAATTTGATGAATTTCTGAAATCGTTCAAAATAATAAAAAAAATATTAACACAGAAAATTATATATAACTTTGTTTGAGTTTGAATAATTTTTTTAAAGGATTTTTATTATGTCCACTAACGGTATAAAGAGTAAGTTATACATTCACTGATGGACGGTTGACCCATGGAAAAATTAATTACAAAACTAACTTCAAACACATTTATCACATCCAATGGTGAATGTCTAACAGTTCTTTCACACAAGCAAGAGGCTACTACAGATTATTTTCCAGATTATGGCGATGAATTAAGTGGGAGCTTTTTTCTACTTACAAAAGAAGTCAAAAACAAGCAAGCCATAGACTTTTAGTTGGAGACAGAGGAAAAGAGATAATGGCGGTATCTTTATAAAATGGAAGCATACCTACAATTTTGGCGGCATTCCAAAGTGATCTTGTAAGACATTGAAGCACTACAATTAGGGTGCAGAGAAAAACTGGTCACTAGATATGAAATCATTGTAATACTTCACAATCTGTTCGTCATATTGTTCAATCAATTATATGATACTTATGCACTTGGTTGAATCACATATGGTTCTCAAGGGATAGCTGATCCATAAAGTAGTTTGATTTCAGGCCATTATTAAAGTAAAACAAGGTTGAGGAACCAGAATATATCCTACAAAGAAACGTTCATTTACATTTTCTTTTGCTAGTACGGAGGGAATCAATCTAAGAAAATTGACTTAAAGTTCAAAATAATGAAAGGTCTAAGATAATGCCAAACAGCAAAAATGCATACCCACCCAGATTTAAACTTTTATCCGTTGGTTTGTAGTTCAGGTCCACCGGAATACCTTCAAGTTCAGAAACCAAAGAGCAGGTGATGAACTCGGTATGATCTTCTTGAAGGGAATCAGTAATGAAGTGATGCGAGTGTAGAAAGTAGGGACATTGGTATATCAATGCTTCCAAGACACTACCCACCCACGAATGGTTGCACAGGTTGAGTCGTGCCCCCCTGCATCTCTGCCGACCAAATGACCAGGGGTTCGAAACTCCTAGAGTGATTTCATGACTTAAGTGGGGGTCATAGGTGTGGATTATTGGGCCAGCCCCCCTGAGGTATAGTCGGTGGTCTTTGGGCCGTGAGCACCCGTAAGGTGTGCCAAGTCGGATCCTCGGTATAAAAAAAAAAACAAAAAATGCTTCCAAGACACTGAGCCTGGTTCCACTAAGAAAGTAAGACTCCTTCACTGCCAGCGTGTCCGGTATGGATGGGTTGCCGTGTCGTGTGCTTTTCATGGTAAGTGAGGGTACCGCCCAATGAGATAAAGGACGATATCTATCCGAATAGACCAGCAAATGTTGATTGGGAAAATAAGCTAAGTCTAGAACGAAGGAAATAACAGATGGAATTGAAAAAAAGATCGATGGTGATCTTACCAAGACGAGCAGCATAGATGAGATCTACAATGGTGTCAATGGCAGAGGAACTGTTGAAGGGATTACCTGGCCCATCGACTGTTGTACTTTCCGCCAGGAACTAGACAATCTCCTTATGCATAGAAGCTTCCAAAGCAGATATTCCGAAAGGAACACATCCTTCATTATCTGCAAGTTGCGTCAACTTAGGATTACTTCGAACTAATGCCTTGGCCATCCTTATACTTCCACACAGGACGGCATTGTGGAGGGCTGTGCGGCCATCACAATGAACCATTTCAAGTGCTTCCGGATACGGAGACAAGAGCTCAATCAGGTTCTCAAAAAATTGGTCTCGTGCACTCAAAGCAGCTATGTGAAGCAATGTTTCTGATCCACTTGTTATTTTGGCTGTCTTTGAAGCAGCATCTCATTCGAAAAATCTTGTAGCAGATTCCTAATCGCCCCTAAATGCAGCTCTCAACAATGGTCGGTAATAGGGTCCATCCACTTCCTCTTCGGAATTTTCTGCAATAGATGCAAACTTTTCATATCATTTAGTTAACACTTTTATGCTTGCTGACATTGAGAAATGTCCCAGAAAAGAACAATTTCATGAAGATTCGCCCCCAGATATTAATTTCACACTGAAAATAACTCCTTTGAGGGATAACGCACCTAAAGCACCTCCAGATTGGGAAGAAGCTGATCCAACGTTTGCTAAAACATTTTCAATATCTATAGAAGAAAGAGTGAGCACTAGGTCCTTCGCATACTTTTTTTTCCCCTTTATTCTAGCTACGGTCAGCATTATGTTTGTTTGGTGATAAAGAAAATAAAAAGAACCTTGAGAAAAAACAAGTTCGAGCATATTTGGGACTCCATCAATTATGCCATATTCTTTCTCGGTTGAAACATGAACACAAACCTGCTGCTGGTTCTACTTGATTCGAATTTCCCTGTTCTTCACTTCATTGCGTCGCCATTGGGTTGCTCTCCTAGTCACAGTCTTTTAACAACAAAGTAAATGGCGAATGCAATAAGAGGCTTTTGACTTTTCTAGAAAGTGGAAGCTCCCATGTCAATCTGCTTAAGCTGCAAGGGCCTGTTATACCATGCGGTTCTCGTTAATGAAAAGTCCGTCAGCGGTGGAAAAATATAACTCTTGTTATATGAAGATTAATTTAAGTTGAATATGGCATAAATTCATGAACTTTAGATTTTTTATAGTATTAAAAATTAAAAATTAAAGAAATTATTTGAGTTCTTTTGAGCTTGCCTCTCTCTCCTCCCTCTATTTCCACTGCTGACTGAAGTCAATTGTGGTCGGCAACAATTCTCTCACGGTGGATGGGACTCACATAAAAATGAATAGCAACTATATATTTCAAGCTAATGTTTTAATTAAAATTTATTATTATTATATTTGGAAACAGGGATTCGGATTGTAAACCCGGTCCGAACCGATAACCCAATCCACCCACTGGGATATGACCCACTTCAAAAAAATATTTTTTTTAAATCTTATTTAATTCATTATTTTAATTCCTTTTTATTTTTTTATTTTTTTTCTATTTTCTCTTCTTCTCCCTGTTCTCTCCTTCCCGAAGCACGCCTCCCCCTTGCGCTCTTCTTCACCGAAGCTCCTCACCCGAACCGACGCCACTTCGACAAGCCCTCGCCGGCGCTCAGGACACCGCCGAGCTACCACCCAGCGTCGGCCACTCCGAACGCCACTCGTCGGCCGACCTCCCCGCCGCCAGCCGAGAGCCACACCACGGCCAAACACCAAACAAACTACGGCGACGATGGAATCGTGGCGAACGACTACACGGCCGACGCCCAAGGTCGCCCAACACCACTGGAACATTTCCATAGATCACGGCGTGCACGGCCGACTCGGTTTCGGCCAAAAACGGGAGAGTGAAAACTAGATCTCGCTAAGCATTTCGTCAAACGGGTGAAGGGCGCTCGCGAATCATGAGGTTTCCGGCTCAACTTCAACCGGGATTCTCGACGGGACTCTCGAAAAACAAATAACGACACACACAGTAGCTGGAGAAAGGATAGTCGGGGCCGGAGCTCGTGTGAGCCGGACGACCGCGAGCCTCGGCCTGGCACGCCCGGAAACAGGGCCAAAACAGTGTCGAGGCTTACCGGAGCTTCGGCGGGGGGAAAGGAGGCACGGCGGCACGTAGTCGGCCGCGATTCAGGAGCGGTGGCCAGCGGTCTCTTCCTTCGATTCTCTTCACTCGCTCTCGTCGTATCTCTCCCTCTCTCTAGATTTTCAGCCGAAGAACAACCCCCCTCTCGGTCCAAACTCTTCAAAATGCTTTTATTATTATTATTTTTTGGTAAAGTTCAAAATGCTTTTATTTCGTACATTGGTGAAATAAAAAATTCTTCGCACGAATAGGTTTTAGATAATGATACATAATTAAAATATACTTTTTGCATGTGACTTTCTTTTTTTAAATTTATATTTATGACTAAGGAACTGCTGAAGATCAGCGTTTGGGGATCACACGATCCTCTGGTACTCGATAACACCGTCAAGTCTTGCCGTAAACCTCAGGGGCTAGCCCAATAATCCAGTCTTAGGACCCCTACTTAAGTCATGGAAATGCAAACGAGAGGGTTCGAACTCTCTACCTCAGCGATGAGGGAGAGCACTCACGCCATTTGTGCTACCCATGGGTGGGTTGTGACTTTATTTTTGTAGATAGGTTTGCATGCATCATGAGATCATTTGTATAAAAAAAATTATGACGATGACATATGTAATATACATATTTATAGCTGTAATATTTTTATTCTATGCCTTAGATCAGTACTTTCAAAGCAGCAGAGGAAAATCTCTATTCACTTCTCTTTTTTATACTTCTCATTGTCAATTCAAAACATCGTCTTGCCATAATCTGAATCTAAATTATAATGATGCACCCTTCTCATTAAAAAAGATACACCATCATTTGTAATTTTACCTTAAAAAATTAGAACATCAACGTCCTCAATTAATAAAACTTTTATACATATTCAGCTTGACGCGAGTATTCACAAAAGCTTAAAATCACACAGTTTTTCAAAAAAAATAATAATAAGTAACCGAATATGGAATTTATGTTGTCTCGAGAAGGCTAGGAAAATGGGGAGGATAAAAGTTTGAATTGAAAGTTGATCAATGAAATCAGCTCATTTTTTTTATAAAGGAAATGGTATGTTTTTCATGCGCATCGAGGGATAAGGACATGCCTGAAAATGTGCAATAATCTCTAAAATTATTGAGTACCTCATCTCATACTTGTACATGTGTCACCAAAGGACGTCCTTTGTGCAACACCTATTTGGCCTCATATTGGACCACTTAAAGATGGCATTGAAGTCTAGGATGTTGCCAAAGTTTCTACCCCAAGGTGGTGCACTCTTGCATCATCTCCGAAGTTCTTATGACGTCATTGCTTACATCCTCAAGAGGAAAGTTCGGGTCGTGTTCACATGGATTATGACGCTTGCTAGGTATTTCGGCATGAAAAGATGGAAGAGATAGAGACAAGACAATGAGATATCAATAGCCTTTCGACTACCTCACAATGGCACCCCACCCCCATTTATCGACTTTTTTTTTTGGTTAGTCTTGTTATGAACTTTGGGGATAGTTTTTCGGCGAGAGAGACTTGTAGGAGTTTTTTAGATGTGGGTTACATTAATTAAGATTATAATTGACTGTTTCACGGAATTGGTCTATTAAGGTAAAACATAATATTTTCTTAATAGTCGAATATGGGTCTGACATTATGTGAGTCGAGTTGGGCCTAGCCCATGATGAGAGGACCCGTCCAAAATTCTATAAATAGCGCCAAGATCCCTCCTCTAACCCTTATTCTTTTATGAACTTTCTCTCACCTCACATAAGGCAAGTTGTGAGTAGCGGTCTCATCAAGCTAGGAACCGAGATTCATAGAGAAGAAAAATTTGAGTGTCAACTCGTCGTTTCAACGTTGGATTGTCGTCATTCCACATAAGGAATTATGGATTCCAAATCAAGTATGTAAATCTTTGTATTCTCCTCCTACACGTTTAGGTTTCTAGCTATGTTGATCTTAGGATGCCGTTTCGACAGCCAACATTTGATATCAGAGCTGGCATAGCCTAGAACTCGAACTGTTGGTTCTAGCCCGTTTTCAGCAATTTTGCCTATTGAAACTTGATTTTGAAAACATATTCGGATTCTCCTCATCGAACTGAGCGTTTCAGTGGATGGCACGCCTCTGGTGGAGGCCAAATGCGCCGACAATGAGGATTTTAGATTTCATCTATACTTGGACCATTTTGCCCATTTTTGTGAATTTTGATTTGATGAAAGTTTATTTTGAGCACATATATGGATTCTACATGCTAAGACGAGCATTTTGGTGGGTTGTACGCGTCGAGACGAGGCCAGAAACGGCTGCACGTGCCTCCACATGCCGAGAAGGAGCTTGGAGTTGGCGCCATGCTCTGCCACAAGCCCTCACACGTGCCCACGCACGCTCATGCGCCTAGCACATGAAGGGCTAAAGCGGTTGGTGACATCAGCTGACGTAACCACGCTGACATGGCCATCGCCTTGCCTTGATAACGTCATGGATAACATCAATCGACGATGATGACGTCACTCCCTAGTGGGTCGACTCGACCTGGTTTGCTAACAACCCGACCCTATTGGATTAGGCGTTGATTGGATTAACCCGATCCAGTTCAATCTTGGTTGACCGGTGACCGCTTGAACTGCCAGCCAATCGGGCCGTTGACCGATTTGATCTGTTGATTGGTCAGACCAACTTTAGGCCGGTTTATGGGTGCCAGCACGTGTGCTTCAGGCGTTGCTTATTTTGGCGGCGTGTGAGGGCGCATGGTATCTCTGATCAATGCGTGGCTTAGACCTTTGTGCTCGTATTGATGTTCTCTATACTGTTATATATTTATTTTATATGTTTGATGAGTTTATGAATATGAAAATGCATATGGAACCTTAAGGTGCGTGATTTTTGGGGTATTTTTACGTATCTTTTATGTATATTTCTATGGTTCTAGAATACGTTGCGAGCTCACATATATATCGGCTGCGTTTGGTTCAACTTTGAAGTCGGCTTTTAGCTTTCAACTTGCCTTCAAAATGCTGAAATTATGTTTTCCCTTCCAAAATTGCCCCTTGCAAATGCTGAACCAAATGCAACCATCATCACTTAAAGATTGTGTAGAGCATTGATTCATTAATGACATGTATAAGGGTCAGCATAGGTTAATGAATAGAACAATGTGATTAGCATGACATGTGATTTTAGTGACAAATTACCCCTGTCATTCGGTTTGAAATCACATGTATAAGGTAAATGTAGGTCATAAAGTTATATCTCTGATATGATAGAGTTTCAATGATTCAATTGGGTTGTGATCGTCAAAGTGGCACGCTTGATTGGATTTGAAAAATATTAGTCTCATATTGTGATGAGACGTCTCCTGCTTTAAAGCATAGTCATACTCCAAAAGGAGGTGACTGTGCTAGTTCATGGAGGGATGCATGTACAACATATGATTGAGGAGTGACTAACCTTAGTGGTTCATAAATCCAAATGTGATGAATTCGCAAAATGTCAAAATATATTCTCATGACCACTGTCATGTGGAGAGTGTGCAATTGCATGTCATGTATTCTACTCAAAGGTATTTATGTGATGATGCGTGTAATTTTCAGAATGTGTACTTATAAAGTTTTCAAGTTACACGGTATTCACATGGTGCTAATTGTATATGCTGCTTATTATTAAGTTACATTATCTGTAATGACAACTCCATTATGATTGAGGTTCCTACTTGTCACGCCCCGAACCTTGAGCGCGCGCACATCCCTCGGTGGTCGACTAAATTGTGACGGTCCCAAGACGCGTCGCCGACCCAAACGATTTATGCACATATGGAAGCGAAATAAATAATTCACAAACAACAACAAACATGTGATAGAAATGCAGGACAACCAATGACCTAAAACACACTTTTATAAACACACCAGGTTTACATATAAAGCCAATCTATCAACAAAGGTCTAACTAAAAAAGGAAGAGCTACTAAGCCAACTAGGCATTAAACTCCTCATCCATGGGCTCCGGGGGCTCCGGGTCTATCATAACACCATTAGGAATGTTGAGATCCATCGGGTGAGCTACTTCCCACTGCCCAATCCCAACCAAAGGCCCGTCAAAACCCAACAGGGGACCCTTCTGACCCCCTTGTCAAAAGCCAATGAACAATACTATGAATCGGTGAGGAACTAACTAAGGTAGTCCCTCATCGACCCATACCACGGACTCAACTAGCTCCCGAGTCAAGATGATCCCGGCAATAGGGATGAAGGTATGCTCAAAATTCATTGTCTGCGGGACCCCGTACCGCACGTGACGCTCTTCCATCTAAGGACTTGAAAAGAGTTAAACCCACGACAGGGTGAGACAATGTCTCAGCAAGTCTACGCCCTAAACTCTAATTATGAAGGAAATACGCATAGGAGCGGCCTAACCACACAATTAATGAAACTCACCTTGTCTCAGTTTCTTTCTGCACGTCAGTACAATTCATATAACGGATATATGCAATAATAACACTTAACAATTGGAATGCCTCAACTTATATATCAAACATCACAACAATCCTGATTATAAGGCCAAATCATTATGGCACGTCCCATTCCGTACCACATAATTTTGTCCCATAATCAGACACAATTATCTCACTCAATCATGTGTTCCAATTGATTACGGCCCCACGGGCACGGCTTACTTGACGTTCGGCGATCTTCCGGTGTAACCGGGCATCGTCTCGCCCCATCGAGCATGGCATTGTCTATCCGTCGACGGCATTCCTGAAGGAGCATCGGTCCAGCCTCTACCGCAATCTGGCATCTGTTGACAAAGGGGCATTCCATATAAGAGCAACGCCCACCCGACGCACATTGAGGGATGGGTCCTCATACCGTTCACATGCACATCCAACCCCAGCTAAGGATATTGTGCTTTACACTCAAATTCCTCAATTAAAATAATGAGCTTGACTTATTTTCTTCATATGAAAAACATTCGGTAAAATAATTGTGTGTGGGTATACGGTCAGATCAAACCAGAAAAAGTGATACTCTCCTTTTAAAAAATCTCACTATCTGATATAGTACTTAGAAATATTTTTGGCATCAAAAACTGACACCCAATATTTTCTAATTAAATACCAAAATTTCATAACTTTGAAATAATAATTGAAAATCAACAATCATCACTCAATTGCACAATCTAGCAATTAATTGCACAAACTAATTACACCACGACAATTAGCATGAAATTCTGACGACCGGATATCCCGATATAATTTTCAAAAAATAATAAATAATTAAATAAATTACACAGTTAATTAAATAAATGCAATATAATTAGATAAATGCCTAATTAAGCTAAATACACTAATCTAACCACTTAATTGAACTTAAATAATTAATGCACTAAGCTAAATAAATCCTATAATCTAATTAACCCTTAACTAAACTAATCTAACTACCTAATAAGCATAATTAACCAACTAAACCACTAATTAAACTAAACTAACAACATAAATCAATCTTAAGCTAATCTAATCTTCCACTAAGCATAATTAACCCCATAAGCAAGGTTTAGCAAGTAAACTCACTGGATTAACGAGCTAGTGAGTTTACGGTGACGGCGTCGCACAACGAGTGAGACCCAAGCCTAAAGCGACGCCAAGGGAGGTCCAAAAGGGGCTCAAAAAAGCCCACAAAGCCTTAGCCCATAGTTGGAACTTCAATATGTCCAAGAGCCGAGAGGACTGGATTGAAGGGCTAGGACAGGCTGCCAGGGCTAGGTGGCGACGGGGATGGCCAGGGGAATGGTAACAAGCGGCCAGGGCGCAAACGGGGACAGCTCAAGGCGGGTTGGAGTCGTGCGAGCGAGCAAGACGGCGAGCGGGTTCAAGCAGCTTGCAGGGGCCTTGGATCGTGGAGAAGGGGCCTGGCAGTGGCTGGCTGGTCTTGGCTTGATCTACTGGTTCTTGGGTTCCAAAATAGCAACAATAGAGGGAATTGAGGCAAGGAAGAAGATGAAGAAGGAGCTGCAGTTGGAGGGGGAACAACAAGTTACAAAAGTCTTCTATAAATTTCTACAACATTCAAGTAGAGGCCCCACTAGCTTCAGCCACAACCCCACATCCCTTATCCCTCTAAATCTTCCTCCACAAGCCAAGGATGGTGCTGAAATGTTGCAGCCCCCCCAATGGCTACAAATTTCCCTCATTTCCTCTTCAATTTTAATTCAATTCAATTCCAATTGACCTTAAATGATCGCCAAAATGCCGATGAAGAAGTCCACATCAAATTCCATAATTTTCCTCGCCAATTGATCCAACTTAACAGACAAAAATTCGCACAAAAATGACCCTCCGAATTTCCCGGTCAAAAATCGCCCAAATTTGAATTTTCACAAAAAATCCAAAGAATGATGAATCAGCGTTCTTAAAATAGATCATGACATGCTAGAACTTTCAATTTTTGAAACCGAGTTCAATTTCACAGTTAATTTCAACTGGATGCGATTTTAGCATAATCTAACCTTCCGAGTAGCTTTTAGGAAATTTTAGCTCATTTGACCCATGGTCAATTATTTTCGATCCACATTGTACATCTTCGACTCATTGGCGATTCTCGGTTATCGTGAAAATCTCAAAATTTCAAATACATGCACAAGGTACAGAAATCACAGAAAAGTCGGTTTAATGCCGTTCAACAAGAACTTCGCAATCAGGTGGAATCGCTCACACTTTAATTACATGCCTTTGTTGCATTTGTCAAAACGACTTATATCTGGTCTCTAATTAATTTTAATTGTGTCGTAGTGACCCTTGCAAATTAACACAATTGAGCAGTCGATTTCTGGTTAAATTCTCAATTCGGTTGCATTTAGATTCCTTAGCGACTTCATCTAACAAATTAGTCATCTCGTAAGTGATCAGCTTAGAGAAAAAAACTATAGGCACGTCAATGAAAAGCCAATTTCATATAATCGAAAACAGGGTTGAAAATCAGGATGTCATATTACTGGTCAAATTTTAAGTAGCGAAAAGGATTTTATGTTTAGAATGATGCTGGTAGATGTTTATATTATTCTGGTTGAAAATAAGCTAGCAATCTAACTGTTAGTGATATGAAATTAGAAAGTATTCTTTGCTACTTAGGAAAGGGCAATTAAATTTGTCCATCATCTATGAGGCATTCCATTTATGAACATTTAAAAATAGTTTATCAACTGATTGTACTACTAAAAGGATTATGAAAGCCTTATCGGCTTGAAATTGTGCCATGTCTATTGCCAAGATTGAGATAAATGCAAAGACTCTTCAATATAAGGTGTGATGATTCTGATGAGGTTAAGGATTACGTCATAAGGATGGTAGATTTAAAGTCCAAAATCATACTCATAAAGAAACTCATGAAACCACTAGTTATTCTGACAATTTGATCTTAAGATAGCACCCTTTGAGAGAAATTATGTCATTTACTATTCTTGTAGGAAGAAATGACCTATAAAGAACATGGTGATGGATATAAAGCTTGGTTGTCCAAGAATGAGTTAGAGTTGATGATTCATTGGCATTCATTTATGAATCCAATTCCTATCAAAAGCCTTATCCAGTTCTTGATAGCTAGATAGTGGTGTAACAAATTATGTTGTTTACCATAAAAGGGATTCATAAATCTAAGAAGCCAAATTATGATGAATAATAACTTATCATGGGAAACAACATTTAACGTCAATTTAGTGAGAGATATTGTTTTGACTATAAATTTTGGATTCTGGTTTACATTTGATATTGAGAAATACTTTCATGTACATTTTTTTAGATGGAACTTAGTTTTCGTATCATGTCTGGAAGTGTACAGCTATTCTTATGAAATAAATAATACCGTTATTTCTATGTTTTCCAAGTCAAATAAAGTTAGGTGTTGCAATGTGTCAAATGGATTGTACCAATTGTGCTCATCTCCCAACGATACGTACGTCATTTTTACAGTTAAAAAGATTGTTTCCAATAGACATCTACCTAAAAAACAATCTTAAGTATTGTGGCATAGACGTCTTGATCATATTCTAGAGAAAGAGTAGAAGAACTAATAATATTAATAGTTTGTCTACTGTTAAATGTTACCTAAAGGCTTGCCTAGACTATTATAGAAGCAAGATGATTAATATAAAGAAGAAAACTGCAATTTGAAGTTATGAACTATTGGAAGTCATTCACACTAATATTAGTGGACTATATATGGTAACGTTGCATAGAAATTTACATTTCAACATAGTCATTGATAACTATTTCTTTGATTAAAGAAAAGTCTGAATCTTTGGATCGATTCAAGTTCTTTCAAACTAAAGTCAACAAACAGTTGAAGTGAGTCTTAAATATTATCAGATATGACCGCAGTGGTGAGTATTTTGATAAGTATGACAATGTTGGATAGTTTCAAGAGCCATTTGTCATGGCAATGTTGGATAACTTAGATAGTCATTTGTCAAATACTTAGAAGATTATGGGATGGCAACTTTGTTTATAATGCCCGAAAATCTTGACCAAATTGGTGTGGCCAAAAGGTGTAATTGCACTATGATGGACATGATAATGAGTATGATTATTATGACTAATTTATCAAGTTTTCTGTGGGGCGAAATTGTGACATCCTGAAATTCGACTCCGTTTCGATAAAGTGAAATGGGCATTTCGTCGGCGTGCCTATGGCCCTTTTTCTCTGAGTTGATCACTCACGAGTTAACTAACCTATTGGGTAAAGCCGTTAAGGGATGTATCAGCTGTAAAATCCCTAAAAGCTACCTAATTGGTTGGATTGAGCTAAAATCACGTCTGATCGATTTTTAACCACGAAATTGAACTCGATTTCGGAAATCGAATTTTAAGCGCGTCTTAATTCTTATTTTTAGGATCCTGTCTCATCGTTTATCAATTTATTGACGAGTCCAAAATTTCAATAAAGAAATTATCGGAAGAAAAATTAAAGCCCGAAAGGAAATAGAAAGGGAAAGAGAAATGAAATAAAATAAGTGGAAAGGTAATATTTTATTTCCCTCTCTCCCTCTCTCTTCTTTTCTTTCTTTTCTTTCTTTTCTTTTTTTCTCTCTCCTTTCCCCTTTCCCTTCCCCCTCATGCAAATTCCCCACCGCCTATTCTCTCTCTCTCTTCCATTTTGACTGGTCAAGACTTATCCCTTCTCTCTCTCTCTCTCTCTTGTCTTCTTCTTCTTCTCCTTCGCACGATCGAGCAAGCGAAACCAGAAGCAAAAATCGGAGACAGCAGCTCGCCCCTCAGCCGTCGCCACTCGTCCCACCGTCGCACCGCACGCCCGCGCTTGCGCTTGTGTGCGCGCCGCTCGCCGCCAGCCCTTTCCTCCGCCCAGACGTTCTTCCCCCGAGTGAATTCGCGCGACCCAGCTGCTGTTCGCCTCTGTCCAGCCTCCGTCCGGCCACCTCCGGCCACCGCCCAGCCCCGCCGGACCTCCCCCGCGTCCCCCTCACCCTCCGCCGGCTTCCCCTCGCTGCCCTAGCCGCCGGAGCAACCCCGATCAGCCCCATCCAGCAAACTCGCGAGTGGGTATCTAGCTGGTTCAAGGCCGTTTTGGGCCGTTTCCGAGCCCCGGATCCGTGAGTCGCTTTGGGAATAATCGTTCCTCGCATCGCCGCCGTCGGATTGATCCGATTTGCGCGCAATTTGGTGAGTAATCTCACTAATCCAGGATTAGTTGGCTAATTATGCTTAAGGTTGGTTTATATTTAATTAATTATGTTTAGGTTGTTAAATTAGAATAAATTAGCAATTATTAGCCAATTGTGATGCGAATTAGATAAATTGAATGTGTAATTAGCAAGTAGACATGGTCTACTAATTATTTGAAGTGCCTCGGGATTTTTCCCGACCCTTAGTGGGCTCCAATTAGGCTTTTCGGGCCTAAGTGGAATTTTTAGTATTTAAATATTAATTTTCGGAATTAAATTATATAATTATTTATTTTCCGAAAATTCAACTGAGATGGCCTGGAACCGGAAAATTATGCTGATGACTGTGGTGAAGTCCGTTTATTTAATCGGGCTTTATTTTGAGCTAAATTGAATTTTTAATTTTAATTATTTAATTTTCGAAATTAATTAATTAATTAATTATTTTTCGGAAATTAAGATTTTGATGGTCGATGACTGAAATCTCGCGCTGATCGTCGTGGCGCAGTCCGTTTATTTATTTGAGCTCCATGTTGTATGGAATTGAATAAATTGTGATATTTTAGGGATTTACCCTAAATTGATTGAAATTGATTGAAATTGAATTGTTGATTGGTAAATGGCCAAGTTTGTTATTCAGCATTTATAATGCTTTGTTGAGTTGATTTAATTATTTGATTGAGAAATCATTAGGCATTGGTTGTTGGTATTGAAAGTAGATTGGTAATCTCTTGAAAGAGGACACGTGGGCTCGGTGAATTGGAATGTCACCTCGAGAATGCACGTGAGTTCAGTGGTTGAATATGTCACCTTGGCAAAAAGGTCGCCTGAGAGAATGCACGTGGCTCGGAGACTCGGTATGTCGTCCTGGAGAATGCACGTGGCTCGGTGACAGAGTTTGGCATCTAAAAGGGCACGTGGCTCGGTGAATTGATGCATCACTTTGGTGAGATAGCACCTAAGAGAAGGCACGTGGGCCCGGGCATCGTAAAAATGACACGTGGCTCGGTGATATGATGCGTCACCTTGGCAAATGAGTGCCTTAGAGAATGCACGTGGGTCAAGTATTTGGAAATAACATCTAAAAGAGCACGTGGCTCGGTGACTTGATGTATCACTTTGGCGAAGAGGTCACCTTAGAGAATGCACGTGGGCCCAAGGTTCGAGGCACGTGGACTCGGAGACTTGGAATGTCGTCCTAGAAAATGCACGTGGCCTAGCTTTTAGATACTCCTCCGTGGAGAATGAATTGTATGACATGTAATCGACTGGTTCGATTTGTTTGAAGTGAATGAGTGTTTATTGTGAATTGTACTGACTTGCAGGTGGGATCTGAGGCCAAGGTAAGTCCTCTGCCCTGTGCGTGTTTAGGCAGCCTTTAGTATAATGGTTTACTAATCGGGCTTAGTGGGATAGAACTCGCTAAGATGTAGTCTCATCCCAGTTTGGGGTAACCATTTCAGGACCCCGTTGAAGAGTTGAGGAGGAGGAATTTGAGAAGGAGAACTCGGAGGCGAATCTTAAGGAGAAAGATTTTTGGAAGAAGAAGACAATCCTGAGAGGGGTCTTGAGTACGGCCCAGTTCTTCTAAGTTTCTGTCTTCTTTTGAGATCTTCATTTTGATGTGAATAGTTATGAAGTGGTTTGTGTTTCGTATAAAAGTTTGGTTATAAATTTCAATATGAAAAATATGGCTCTGCTTTTCTATCCCATCATTTTATTGTCTGGGGATTTTAACTACTTCTGCATGTGCTTAAAAATTGAAAGGGTCGGCGATACATTGTCTTGGGATATCGCATTATAAAATCGACCAAGCCAGAAGGATGTGTGCATGCTCGAGGATCGGGGCGTGACAGAAATAGCCTAATGTGCATTAAATCGTTTTTTCACTAAAGGTGTTCTATTGGCTCCCTTTTGAGTTGTGGATTGAACTTAAACTTGACTCGAATCATCTTAAGGTTTGGAGCATTATGCAGAAGTTTGGTTATATAATTCAACATTAAGTAAGTTAGAATCAAGAATCACTCGATATCATACCAAGATCATTTGAAGGGATATCGGGTTTTATTATCCAAATTAAGGTACAAGAATTGTGGAATCATAGATAGCAAAGTCTCTAGAATTCGACGCAAATGTGGAGGATAGCTGCTTTTAGACTATTAAAGATAATAGTACAGTGGGACCATTGTATCTTTATATTTACCTATACAGACAATTGTGGAATCTTTTGCACCATAAATTAAGCCTGTGAGGTTTAGGATACTGTTATTGATATAGTTCCTAATAAGATTTCTCAAGCCTTTCAAGTGTTGGATAAAATGATGATAGCTCCACTCAAGAGATCTGTCACGGAAAAACATTCAGTTATACCACTAGACTATATAGTCTATTTATAAGAGCATGACTGTGATATCTGCTACATGGTCGATCTAGTAACATATATATAAATGCTATTTCTTGTCCTTAGTAAGATCTGTGGTTAGATGTGATTAAAGACAAGATGTAATCTATGAAACATGATAGTGTTTGGGAGCCTATACATTGGGTGAAGGTCGCAAGCCCATTTGTTGCAAATAGGTGTACAAGATTAAAGGAATCTCTAAAGGAAATATTGAATAGTTTAAACTCTTAGTAAAAGTGAAGGGTTTCATTTAAAGAGAATGTTTTTTTTTTTTTTTATGAATTGATTTTTTTTTCCAGTCTTTTCTAAAGACTATTTTAGAGTGACATGCTATTAGTAGCTCTTTTTGACATCGAGTTACGCTAGATGATTGTTAAAACTATGTTTCTCAATGAATACCTTGATAAAGAAGTCTATATAATATAACCCGAAAGTTTTGCAGCAAATGATTTAGGTAAACTTGTGTGTAAACTAAAAACCCTTATTTATGGCATTAAGAAAGTCTGTAGATCAGACGATACTTGAAGTTTCATAATGTTTTCACTGCATTCAATTTTGCTAAGAATAAAATAGATCAATGTATATACTACAAGGTTAACAGGAGAAAATTAGTTTTCTCACATTTTATGTAAGTGATAGCTTGCTTGCGAATAACAATATTGGATAACTACATAAGACAAAGCATATATTATCAAGGAATTTTGACTTAAAAGACCTTAGTCAGGTTCCCTTGTTATTGGCATTGAGATTCATACGAATCCTTTTTGTCGTATGTTAGGTTTATTTCAGATTGCATTTGTTGATTGAGTTTTGAAAAAATTCAATGAGCCAGGAGTAGTTATTGTTAGGACTAATAAATTGAATCTTTGGCATTTTCCTTGTTCAAATTTTGGGAAAACTCAAATGAAGAATATACCTTATGTTGGTGCATTTAGAAGTATATATATGCTCAAGTTTGCACTAAATTAGATATTACTTCTGCAGCAAAACTTCTATACAGATATCAATCAAGTTTATGACATGATCTTTGTTTTACTGTCAATAAGGTTTTAGATACTTAGAAGGACAATAAAACTATATGTTGACAAACACATTTAGAATCTAGAGCTAGTAGGGTATTCAAATGTAAATTTTACTAGCTATAAGGATAACAAGAAGTTGAAAACATAATATATCTTTATATTAACAGAAAGTGCATTGTTATGACAAAGCGATAAACAGAAATCTATGTTATTATCTACCGTGTAAACGGAGTCTGTAGCATGTTTTTTAGCTTTACTCAAGATATTTGATTTCAGAACCTCATTAAGAAGTTGGTCATATTTGATTTTATAGATAGATCTATACGGTTGTATTGAGACAATAATTTTTTAGTATTACTTATGAACAACAATATAAACCTCAAGGGATCTAGATATATGGTGATCAAGTTTTTTTTATTATAAAGAAATGATACAGAATGGTGACACTATAGTAAAGCATATTTCCACAAAAGATGTGGTTATGAACCTACTAACAAAAGATTTTTTCCCTTACGTACTTGAATGACATGTCGTGAACATAGGCTAAGGAATATTATTGGATACTATTGTTTTGTGTGAGCTGTTTTGATTTTACTTTAATAAAACTTATATAAGTTACACATTCAATAAAGTGTTCATAAATGTGTAGTCACTATATTGAGTTGATTATATGTAATGGAAATCTCAAGATATTGTGTAATTCTTGAATGAAGGTTGTGGGCATCTAGTTATCAGCCTTGAACATATGTTTTGATTACACATGAAGAAATGTTGAACATAAAGATAAAACATATATTGGTTCATTAAAATCATAAAGATCTTCTCTAGTGGCATATTCGGTTTTCTGTGTCACTTAAGGTAAGAGAATAGTGATTGACAAGGGAGATAACACATAAGCTATTACTCTTTATGAGGTGTTATTCGTTTGCGACACAATCATATTAAATCCATATTAATAAAGTTAAAAGCTCTCATGACCACGGAATGCTCTGTGTGAGTACATATGGTTACCACCATGATTCAGTCTTAGAGATTTTATGGGATAGGATTGACCATTAAGAATTACCACTAGACCAAAATAAAGGTGTACACATATTGTACAGTCTCAATTAACATAGCCAAAGTGAGAGAATGTAAAAGTTTATCTGATGTGAACTACATTAATTGAAATTATAATTGACCGTTTTATGGGGTTGCTCTAATAAGGTTGTTGGAGAAATCGTTCCAGAATATTTTGAAACTGACAAAACGTTTCCTTCAGTCTAGTCTGTGTATCTGCAGATCGTCTAGTGTAAAGTCTGAAGACTTTCTGACTACCAGACTCAAGATTCAAGACTCAAGATTTGAGACTTAAGACTCAAGACTATTCTCATTGACAGCCTTTCTGATCCAGTGACGAAGGAAATCCAGAGCCGAAGTATATGGTTGAGGAGTTAATCCTATCGACTGGAGAAGATCTTTTTGGTTGGATAAATACAACGGATTCTTTTGTTCGTATCTAGATCAATTGAAGATCCGATGGTCGACGAAGTATTCTTGGAATGTTCTATTCTTGGAAACCAAGATCTTGATTGTATGGGCGAACAGATTGATGGGCTATCGTCGGGTTCCTTTTATAGCTCGAATGATCTTCTTGATTGATTCCGTCCAACGGGTAGATTGGAGGAATTCCTTTGGTAAGTGCCAACGGTATGATGGCATAAAGGAGTATAAAAAGGAAGTCGTTCTTGTTGTTAAAAGATGTGATTGATAGAAAAATTCCAGAGTCTGAAGCACCTTGATTATTAGTCGATACAGTCTGAGCGAAATTGTATACACAAAGAGTGTCTATGCTTGGTGATACCTTGAGCGAGTGTGGTAGATCATCTACACCTAGAAATCAAGGAAGATCAACACTGTAACATCTCTTTGTTCATAGTGGAATCCAGCCAAATTGGCTGTCAGTGCAGAAGAGTGGACGTAGGCTTGGATCAAGCCGAACCACTATAAACCGCGTGTTTAATTCTCTCTTTCCTTTACTTAGTCTTACGTTGATTATTACTTAACGCAAATCCTTCAACTGTCTAAGTATTGCGCAAGTATACAGAAATTATCAAGAAAAATCTTTGTATACCTATTCACCCCCCCTTTAGGTACTCATACTAGCAATATCAATTGGTATCAGAGCCTGTGTTCTTACTTTGTTTGAAGTGTTTTACTTCGAGTAAAAGATCCATGGCTAGTATGCTAGCACCGGGGCTGATGGAAGGGCAAAGCAATACAAGACCACCCTACTTTGACGGAAAGGATTACAACATCTGGAAGAACAAGATGAAAGCCTTCCTACGATCCAAGGATCCTCTGGAATGGGACGTTGTGGAAAGAGGAATTACTCCTACTGCTGCATCAATCTCTGAAAGAGGAAAAGAAACTGTTGATGCCAGCGGAATGACTCGAAGAGATAAACAAGAGACAAGCACTCGATGCAAAAGCAATTTACTCTTTATATTGTGCCTTATCCCCAACTGAATATAACAGAATATCTTCTTGTGTTACAAAAAGAAGTATGGGATAGATTACACATCACCTATGAAGGGACAGATCTAGTGAAGGAGACCAGAATTAACATTCTCCTCGGTCAATATGAAGCCTTCAAAATGAAACCAGGAGAATCTATAACTGACATGTTTAGTCATTTTACAGATATTGTCAATGGTCTTGAGAACCAAGGACAAAAATTTCTGATCCCATGAAGGTGAACAAGCTACTACGTGGACTCTCCAAGGACTGGAATCATATAAAGACTTCAATAAGAGAGACGCAAAGAATCATGCCTCTATCTCGTCGACGAGCTAATTGGAACCCTTCGGTCTTATGAAGTGGAACGAATTAATGAAGACGAAGATCCAAGAGGTAAGAAATCTATTGCATTAAAATCAAATGATGACTCTGATGATGGAGATTCTGAATATGATATGGATGATGAGGAGCTCGCTCTCATGATAAGAAGATTCAGAAAACTGAATAGAAAAGGCAGAAGGTTCAACTCAAAGAAACAAAGTTTTCGAGACAGCAGACCAAGTCTCGTTGATGATGATGAACCAAACAAAGATGTAGTCTGCTTCGAATGTAAGAAGAAGGGACACATCAGACCCAACTATCCTCTTCTGAAGAAGAAAAGAGGAAAAGCTGAGAAGTTTCGAAAAGCTCTTAAAGCCGAAACCTGGAGTGATATAGAATGTGAAGAAAGTGATAATGAATATGCCAACATATGTTTGATGGCACATTCGGACTCGACTCGATTCGGATCGACTCGATGTGAATTAGAGGTAAGTGATTTTAAAATTCCTGTCAAAGTCTCTAAATATATTGATGAACTGTGTTTCAGTCTTAAGACTTCTCTTAAAAGGATTTCCGAACTTAAAAGGAAAACTCAGCTCTAAAACAAAAGGAAGTCATTTTAGAAGGAAGAGTTAAAAGTCTAGACCTAAATGTTTCTGCTCTTAAAGAAAAAGAAGATGATCTTTTGAAAGAAAATGTTTTCTTAAAAACGGACTTATCAAATATCTTAAAGAAATTTTCGATAGGATCCGAAAACTTGAAAAAGTTCTTTCAGTTCAAAGACCTTACTTCAATAAGTCTGGTCTAGGCATGACAGCGGAAACAATTCCCTTGATTGATTTTCCAAAAGTTAAAGAAAAATTAAGAAAAGACCGTCGAGAGAGGCTTACAAAAATCATTTCAAAAGGTTTTTGTAAAGTCTGTTGGTCGAAATGCTTTAAGGTGTTCAAAGTGTAACAGTAAGGATCACTTTGAAAAAGAATGTCCTATGGTTTGGAAATCTGTTAAGAAAGTATGGCCTAATAATGCTTATCCTACTAACACCAAAGGACCCAAGAAAATTTGGGTACCAAAGAAAACTTGAGATTCTCTTTTAAATGCAGGTCTCCGTCAAGAAAAAGATAAAATGGTATCTTGACAGCGGATGTTCAAGACACATGACAGGAGACTCAAAGTGCTTTGTAAAGCTTGTTCAAGTAAACGACGGAAATGTTTCATTTGGAGGAAACGGCAAAGGAAGCATCGTGGGATTTGGAACTGTGAAAATTGGAAATCTCACAATAAGCAATGTTTCTCTAGTAGAAGGACTCAACTATAACCTTCTCAACATTAGCCAACTGTGTGATACTGGTTTCAAGATCTCATTTCAAGAAGGAATTTGCTATGGAATTAGTAAAGACTCTACTTAGTCTTTCATGGGTCGAAGACATGGAAACATCTACCTCTTAGACATGAAATTGAATGAATCTCAATGTCTAATTTCAATCCAAGATGAAGCAAGCTTATGGCACGAAAGCTTGGCCATGTCAATATGAAGCAATTAGCCAAAATCTCATCAAAGCAGCTTGTTCGAGGCCTACCCAAACTACCATATCAAAAGTCCGATCCATGCACACCCTGTATTCTGGGAAAACAGGTAAGAAATTCATTCAAGCCAATAAATCATGTCTCTACTAATCATGTACTACAATTACTGCATATGGATCTCTTCGGACCAACCAGAACTCAGAGTATTGGAGGTAAGAAATACTGCCTAGTAATTGTGGATGATTTCTCTCGCTTTACTTGGGTATATTTCCTTGCAAGTAAGTCGAAACCTTTTCGTATTTTGAAAAATTTGCCAAAAAGGTTCAAAATGAAAAAGGATGTGTTATCTCAAGTATAAGAACAGATCATGGAGGAGAATTTGAAAATCAAGATTTCACAAAATTGTGCGATGAATCTGGATTTAAGCATGTGTTTTCCTCTCCATACACTCCTCAGCAAAATGGAGTTGTGGAAAGAAAGAATAGATCTCTTCAAGAAATGGCTAGAACTCTTTTAATTGAAAGCAAAATTTCTTCACAATTTTGGGCTGAAGTCGTTTCAACAGCTTCCTATATCATCAATAGAGTCTTCCTAAGACCTATTCTTGAGAAAACCCCTTATGAATTATTCAAAGGTAAGAAGCCTATTGTTTCATACTTTCATGTGTTCGGTTGCAAATGCTTTATATTGAAAAATGCAAAAGATCGAGTTGGTAAGTTTGAAGAAAGATCGATGAAGGCATCTTCCTTGGATATTCTACATCAAGCAAAGCCTACAGAGTCTACAATAAGAAGAGCCAATCTGTGGAGGAGTCAATGAATGTCAAATTTCAAGACTCTATGCAAGATAAACCCAGTCAGACTCAATATGAAGAGTCTGAACCTGCTCCAGACCTTCCAAAGCTTTCTACTCAAAAAGTATCTCAGACTCTGGAAGACCAAAGCATCAAGATGTTCATGAAGATTCAAATAAAGAAAGAGATCATCATCCGGACAAATCAACCAAGAATCGGAAGCACAAGTCTAGTCATCCTAAAGATCTCATTATAGGCGAAATTAATGAAGGAATTCGCACTGCATCCAAAAGACGTGAAGAGTCTAGTGCTGTTGCTCTCATCTCTGAAATTGAACCAAAAAGCATAGAAGAAGCTTTATTTGATGAAAGCTGGATCGAAGCTATGCAAGAGGAGCTCGGACATACAACATTAACGATGTCCGGGAATTGACGTCTAAACCAAAAGGTAAAACTGTTATTGGAGCCAAATGGGTGTTCGAAACAAGATGAACGAAAAGGAAAAGTCGTACGAAATAAAGCAAGACTCGTGGCCAAGGGATACACGCAAGAAGAAGGAATAGACTATGATGAGACTTACGCTCCCGTAGCAAGGTTAGAAGCTATTCGTCTACTACTTGCGTTTGCTTGTTACAAAAATTTCAGGTTATTCCAAATGGACGTCAAAAGTGCTTTCCTAAATGGATTTATCCAAGAGGAAGTTTATGTGGAACAACCGCCTGGATTTGAAGACCCAAAGAAGCCGACTCGCCTTCGACCGAAAAGGCCCTATACGGTCTAAAGCAAGCACCTCGAGCTTGGTACGACAGACTAAGTAAGTTCTTATTACGAACGGCTTCGTTAAAGGTAAAGTAGATACTACTCTATTCATCAAAAAGGAAAACAAAAGCTTTTTACTCGTTCAAATATATGTTGATGACATTATTTTTGGATCCTCTAATGAAAGTCTATGCAAGAAATTTTCTAAGTCTATGCGGGATGAGTTTGAAATGAGTATGATGGGAGAATTAACATTCTTTCTTGGTCTTCAAATAAAGCAATTGAAGGAAGGAACTTTCATTAACCAAGAAAAATATACTAATGATCTTGTCAAAAGATTTGGATTGGAAAATTGCAAGAAGACGATATACCAATGTCAAGTTCTTTGAAGATAGACAAAGATGAGGAAGGGAAGAAAGTTGATCAAAAGCTGTACAGAGCATCATCGGTTCACTTCTTTATCTTACGCTTCTAGACCTAACATTTTGTTGAGTGTTTGCATCTGTGCTAGGTTTCAATCGATCCTAGAGAATCTCATCTCAGTGCTGCAAAACGTATCATTAAATACGTTGCTTCATCTTCAAGCATGGGTCTTTGGTATCCTAAGAATGGAGACTTTAATCTTCTGGGATATTCAGACGCAGATCTGGCCGGCTGCAGAGTCGATAGAAAGAGTACTTCAGGAACTTGCCAGTTGCTTGGAAGCAGGACGGTGTCTTGGTTTTCAAGGAAACAAAGCACTGTAGCTCTCTCAACAACAGAAGCAGAATATGTTGCCCTTGGAAGCTGCTGTTCACAAATTCTATGGATAAAACAACAGCTACAAGACTTTGGGATTGAAGACTCATGCACAGTAAATCAAATGTGACAACACCAAATAAGCAATCAATCTCACCAAAAATCCAATTCTTCATTCAAGAGCAAAGCATATAGAAATTCGACATCACTTTATTAGAGATCATATTCAAAGTGGAGAAATCTCGATTCAATTTGTTGATTCAAAAGGTCAACTAGCAGATATATTCACAAAGCCTTTGGAGAAAAATCAATTTGATTTTATCCGCTCTAGACTCAACATTTTGAAGCTCGAAGAAGTTAAAGTCTAGAGACTCTCCAACCTTCGGACTCGAAAGTTGATAACCATCGACTCAAATCTCATCGACTCAAATCTCTCGACTCAAATCTCGGACGTTGATGACTATAGACCGTAAGTTGTTACTTTATCTAAACTCGAAAAGGTATGATCTTTCGCTTAGTTATTTTCTCCGTGAAAACTTGTCTTTTCAAAAGGTTTAATTTTGGCAGTTATTGATTTAGAAAAGAGGTATTCGTACACTTTCCTTGTACCGATTAAACTTCCCTTTTCAAAACTGAGTTTTATATATATATATATATACGTTTTCACTTTCAATCTTCAAAACCCTAAAAGCATTCTCCTCTCAAACTGGTTTTTACTTCGAATTCATCCTCGAGAAAGTTGTCATCCTTTTCTTGGGAAAGCAATCAAAGAAATCTTTTAGAGACAAGAAGAATGTCGTCTTCAAGGAAGTCCTCAAGAATCGCGTCACGGGGACCACAGAGGATGAAGGAGGGACCTACCCACTTCGATCTCACGAAGAGGAAGAACTATCGAGTCGATCAACGACCCGACTCATTCTCCACCACGTCACTCAACGCCTTCTACCCCACAAGGTGCGGGTCAATATCCGAAGAAGAGGTAATCGAGGACGCAGACCGTAAGAGTCCAAAACCCTCTTATATTTACAAACTCTACCGTGCATTGAAAAGTACTGGGACTCCGATGAAATATGTGGATGATTTTCTTAAAGGAAAGAACTATGGGAATGAGTACATTTTTCTGAAGAAAATGGAGGATTTGGGAATTGCTCCCAAAGGTAAAGCGAGAGGAAGCGCTTGCAAATATTCCGAGTGACCCTCGGATGTCGAGCCCAAATTTGATTGATGGGAACGACGATGACAAAATGTTCACTGATTTTCAACCGAGATTGGGTGTTGCTGCGAAGGTGAAGGGAAAGAGGATGGAGTTATTTAAATCGAAGGAACATGAAACTTTGTTCTTCAAACTGCTGAAACGAGGGGTGATAAACCCTAGGAGTGTCGACTTCGATTTTCTAGATGCTGTGAATGTGAAATTGAGAGAAAAGTTTAGTCTGCTTCAACTGGAACGTTTTTGCACTGACACCACGGACGGATATGCACAACTAACTGCATATTTCTATTCAAATCTTAGCTTTATTGATGCGAATAGAATATCTTTCAAAGTGTTCGAGATCGGGATTATGTGTTGGATGTGGACATGTTGGCGGACATACTTGGAGTTGAACGGGCACGATATCAACCAGTCAAAGTCTCGCTTGCTCGTGCCACAATGGACCTTGTCGAAGATAGAGATATTGAGGGAAAAATCATCTATTCAAGGATGCGTGCCATCAACATCGTGTTGCACAAAATTGTTATCAATTGTATTAGGCCAAAGTCTACATCAAAGACTGATGTGTCTAATTCTGAAGCAAAATTGATGTACGCAATCAACTCTGGGAAGAAGTTCTCTCTCCCTCACACTATTCTCTTTCACATGTACGAGCAATGTCGAAAGACAAGGGACAATTGCCTTATCCAGTCCGTGACCAGGATCTTCAGACACATGAATATTGAACCGCCACACACTCTCTGTGTTCGACCGTGCGATAAGATGGTGGTAGGTTTAAAGATGTTGACAAAGATGCGTCTAAAAAAACTTTCTAAGGCAATGGAGAAATTCAGAGTGAAGACTCCGCCTCCGTCTCGCTTCAAAAAGAAAGGGAAAGGAAGCCATTGGTGCCCCAACAAAAAGAAGAGAACTCTCATCTTGGAGGATGAAGATGAGGAGGAAGATCTCACAATCACCGCCTTGGTAAGGACAAGGCGTTCTGCTTCCCAATCAACAGAACAGCAGAAGAAACAGAGAGAAGAAGAAGAAACAGACAAGAACAGAGAAGAAGAAGAGCAGAGAGAGAAGGAGAAAGAAGTTGAAGAAGAAGGAGAAGAAGAGCAAGAAAAGTCTGCAGCTGAATCTGGAGAGAAGGATACAAAAGAGCATGATCATCACTCTTCCCCTCTTGATGTCCAAGAGACAGGGGGAGTTGGCGAGCAAGAGAGGTCATCACCTCATGCTGCCAATAGTGAAGGTCTACGACAATCTCCAGCAGCACCGAAGAATTTCAGGCTTCTCAATTGCTCGAAGAAGGTCACGATACGTCGAACCAAATCTGCAAGACTTTACAGAAGTGCCATCGTCTGCATTCACTCCATCGAAAAGAGCAAATGCAAGTACTCAGACGGACAATTTTGCAGATTTTCGTCGTATCATGGATATTCTTCTGGAAATGCGTGGCCAAATCTATGCCCTAGACTGTGAAATTCAAGCCTTGAAGAATGATGGACAAGCATCTTCGCTTACCCCGAGGATAAAATGAAAGAGCTCGCTCTACAACTGCAAACCAATGCCAAGGGAGAAGAGGTAGCTCAACTGAGGGAAGACTTGAAGAAGCTAGAAGGAGTAGTCCAGTCCATGGGAGATTTTCAGATTGTGCGCATTCCCAAGCAGACATGACATCTTTCTCACCTTTTTTAATGTTGACAAAAATGGGGAGAAGCAATTTGAACCAACCAACTAAACTTTCTTTAAATTTCTTTGACTTTAAGTTTTTTTTTGTGTTTATGACTTGAGCAATCTTGGGTGTGAACTTGAACTTGACTGAATTAGCTGTGGATTTTAATGCTTGACTATTTGCATTCATATCAAGTGTTGTTATATGGTATTACTCATGAAAGACTAACTAATTTTCTGTGGATGCAGAGTCTAGTTGCTTTGTTAATCTTTATGAGATTGCCATATTGCTTGAGAAATGTTTTTGCAGGTCAAAGTGGTTCAAATCTACAGAAAGTTTTGTCACCATCAAAAAGGGGGAGATTGTTGGAGAAATCGTTCCGAATATTTTGAAGCCGACAAAACGTTTCCTTTAGTCTAGTCTCGTGTATCCGCAGATCGTCTAGTGTAAAGTCTCGAAGACTTTCGACTACCAGACTCAAGATTCAAGACTCAAGATTTGAGACTCAAGACTCAAGACTATTCTCATTGACAGCCTTTCTGATCCAGTGACGAAGGAAATCCAGAGCCGAAATATATGGTTGATGAGTTAATCCTATCGACCGGAGAAGATCTTTTTGGTTGGATAAATACAACGGATTCTTTTGTTCGTATCTAGATCAATTGAAGATCCGATGGTCGACGAAGTATTCTTGGAATGTTCTATTCTTGGAAACCAAGATCCTAATTGTATGGGCGAACAGGATTGATGGGCTATCGTCAGGTTCCTTTTATAGCTCGAATGATCTTCTTGATTAATTCCGTCCAACGGGTAGATTGGAGGAATTCCTTTGGTAAGTGCCAACGGTATGATGGCATAAAGAAGTATAAAAAGGAAGTCGTTCTTGTTGTTAAAAGATGTGATTGATAGAAAAATTCCAGAGTCTGAAGCACCTTGATTATTAGTCGATACAGTCTGAGCGAAATTGTATACACAGAGAGTGTCTATACTTGGTGATACCTTGAGCGAGTGTGGTAGATCATCTACACCTAGAAATCAAGGAAGATCAACACTGTAACATCTCTTTGTTCATAGTGGAATCCAGCCAAATTGGCTGTCAGTGCAAAAGAGTGGACGTAGGCTTGGATCAAGCCGAACCACTATAAACCGCGTGTTTAATTCTCTCTTTCCTTTACTTAGTCTTACGTTGATTATTACTTAACGCAAATCCTTCAACTGTCTAAGTATTGCGCAAGTATACAGAAATTATCAAGAAAAATCTTTGTATACCTATTCACCCCCCTCTAGGTACTCATACTAGCAATATCAAAGGTAAGACATAAGGTTTTCTTAATAGTTGAATATGGGCTTGACATTATGTGGGCCTAGTTGGGCCCGGCCTATGATGAAAGGGCCCGTCCAAAACTTTATAAATAATGCTAAGGTTTCTCATCTAGTTCTCATTCTTCCATGAACTTTCTCTCACCCCATAGAAAGGCAAGTTGTGAGTGGCGGTCTCATCAAGCTAGGAACCGAGGGTCATAGAAGAGAAGAACTTGAGTGTCGGCTCGTCGTTTCAGTGTTGGATCGTCGTCATTATGCATAAAAAACGATGGATTCCAAATCAGGTACACAAATCTTCGTATTCTCCTCCTACATGTTCAGGTTTCTAGCGACACCGGAACCCTTGGAATGCCAAAAGTTGGCACAAATGGACATTTAAGTGCCAAAATCTGAGTAAAATTGATTACTTAAGTGCTAATCTGGCCAAAATACTAACGTGGCAATTCTCCAAATAAGCAAATGCAAAACAACGTCGTTTTGGTGTTAACGTGGTAAAAAAATAATATAAAAATTAATTAAGTTAAATTTGAAATTAAATTTATTTAAAAAATTTTAAAATAAAAAAAAATTAATATTAAAAAAAAATTAAAAAAATTAATAAAAAGGGGGAGAGGCAGGCTGAGGCCTTTAGCTACCGCCGCCGGGGAAGGGCCCGCGACAGAGGAGGGAGGGTCGACCGGGGTCGCTAAACCCTGGTGCGAGCCCTCGCCGCCGGTCGGCCGGGGTCGGCGTGCAAAACGACGCAGTTTTGCACTTATTTCGCCGGAAATTGCACACGTCAGCATTTTGGCCGAATTTCGGCCGAGTGGCACTTAAGTGATTCATTTCTCTCTAATTTTGACACTTAAGTGTAACTTTCGTAACTTTTGGCACTTAAGTGTCCCTTTGTGTCAACTTTTAGCACTTGAAGCATATTTTTGACGGTTTCTAGCTATGGTCAATCCTGGGATACCGTTTCAACGGCCAACAAGATTGGCTAATTGTATTATGTGATTATGAGCCATTCAAAATTGAGATATTGTGTATGATGGTACGTGGCCTTGGCATCCTCACAAGAAGATCTTTTTTTTGTCGTCAAAAATTAAACTGGACATGCATTGAAAAGTTTGGTTTCGACCCTTTCCTTTGTTTATACTCCTGCTTCAATTTTTACCTAGTATCAGAAGAAGCCTCACATGCCTGATGATCATGCTAATGATGAATTTTTTGGTCCATTCGAAGTGAAAACACTACTATCACTAAACATTCTAAAGCTTGTAGTGAAGTGAAGATAGCACTTCAAAGAGGTTGATAAATTAATAAATTACTAAAATGTTGACATATTTACCATAGTGATGATTATCCACTTATGATGCTTGCAAATTTTTTTCAAATTTGACAATATAGCAATTTATTTGGAAGTTAGTAAATTCTTAATATTGATGGTAAGTTATTATAGTTGTGAAAAGTAGTTGACGAATATCAAAATGACATCTATTGTTCAAGATGTGGACGATCAGGATAATTCCACATCTTGGAGTATCAAACTCAGTGCAATCAACTCTAGCGACTATCCTAGCAAGATGGAATAGACATTTCTATTTTCGTGTCTCATTACAAATCCCTTACAAATTGATGGTGGTCAAAACTGCAACAAACTAATGGTGGTCATAACTTATATTAGAGTTAATACAAAACAATGGCTTCAAATATTTCAAAACTACTGAAATATCCAACAATCCCTCACATATTTCAAAAGGTTTTGAAAATAAAGGAAAGATATATGTTGATTTAACTTAGTTGAATGCAATGAATCAGAAGTGGACGATGTTGCGACCTTCACGGAGATAGATCATTTGAGGGAAAGCTAATGGATTGCTAAACGAGAGCAAAGGTTTCTCTCACAAGGCTGTCGCTTGCATTTAGCATGGGTCTCTCTCAAGCCCTACCAATTGCAACTTAATTCCCAATTCAATATGTAACTAAACTCACTTAGCGGAGCCACCACTAATCGATTATGGACTAATTATAGCATTTTTGGTAACTCTTCTGTTCTTGGAAATAATTTTTGCTAAAAAATGAATTTTCTTATTATGTTCTTAGGAAAAAAATTGAATTTTTGAAGGTGCTTAAATACTATCCAAAATTTCGATTATCGAGATAAAAATATGTTTGGTAGGATTTTTAAAATTTTTTGTTCCTTTTAATTTTTTAATACATTTATTATTATTTCTTTTTTTTTTTTTTTTCTTTTTTTCTTTCTCCTTCTTTGTGGCCGGCAATTGGCAGGGCTAGCTTGCCAGCCACCGTGAGCCTCAATCTCGCCAAATCTTGGTGAGGTTAAGCCTCACCGATGGCTTGGCGAAGCTCGACCTCACCCAAGCAATAGAAGGATGGCTTTGCTAGTGGTTGGATGAGGCTCTCCTTGCCAAATTTGGCAAGGCCTAGCCTCATGCCGATGGCGAGGCCGTTGCACCACCTGGGCGAGGTCGAACCTCACCGGTGGCTAGGGCGAGGGCAAGGATCTACCTCGCCCAAGCGAAGCTCGACCTTGCCCAAATTTGTGAAGTCGAGGCTCGCGATGGCTAGGCAAGCTTGCTAGACCTTGCCTTAGCCTAGCCTAGCGAAGCTCCGGCAAGCTCGCAAACCTTGCCTAGCCAATCACCAGAAACTGTCAATGGTGGCGATAACCAACAATGGCCAGTGGCCGAAGAAGAAGAGAGAAGGAGAGAAGAAGGGAAAACAAGGAGATAAAAGGAAAAGTTCAACTTGATTTTGAAATTGTCCCCAGAAATAAGAAGTTACTTTTTTTTTTTTAATTTCTTAAGTCTGTTCCAAATTATTTCTCAAGAGCAAAAAACGGATTTTTGTTCCTGGAAAAATTTACCAAATGAATTTCTGTTATTTTTTTTATTCCGTAGAACAAAAGAATATAATCATTGTTTCCCAAAATGTTACCAAATAAGGCCTTAGACACTCGAATAAAATGTGAAAGTACATTTTACTTGTGCAAACTAGAGGTTTACAAGATTTGGGAACTTGATTACCCTAGATTAATCTAATGCCCTTTCAATACATTTTCTCTTTATTTCGAAAGATGTTTTGCATGTAACCTATGCCACTAACATATTAAGGGTGATCATGCGAGTGCATGCTCATAAAAGTAACACCCAATAATCAACCCAACATATAGATTGCAAAAGAATTTTAAGAACCTGGACATGCTGAGCAAGTGAAGGGTATCCCTATCCATCATGACGAGTTTTTTGCAAACTATTACTTTAGAAACTATTACTTTAGAAAAATATGCGGATAGAGTGCATGAGTGTTATGCATGATATTACTCATTAATATGCAATCCATACTAAACTATTAATGCAATGTATATGAGATTGACTAATATATATACATATATATATTCTAGTTAGAAGACAAATGCCCATGAAGTCTGTAAATTAAATGTGCATGCATTTTCTATTCTAGGGTTAACCATGAACTAATTCTATGATACAAACCAATATGAAGTGCTGTTTTTATTTTTTAAAATTTTATGAAAACAGCAGATTTAAATCCTAGGACTATAATGTGATCTAATAAACTAGGTTTTAATATTGAACCATGTGGAGAGAGGATGATGCATGTATGCAATTACTAGTTAATATTTCTATATGATATGATTATTAAAAAAACTAAGGATATATAATTTTCTATATGACATGCATTACATGAACATTCCCTAAACTCTAAATATGCACGAGATAATGTCGACATCTGAATTTTTGTTGACTTTTTAAACATCCCCCTATTTTGCAAAAATATAATACTTTATAAAAAATACGAAAAAAAGAAAAAGAAAAAGAAGGGAAAAAATGAAAATGAAGTTGAAATGAATAAAAAAAAATTCGAGTGGGCTGGCATGCCCGACATACTTAGCATATTCAGCCCCCTAAGAAATCCCTCTCCCTTGGCCCATCTCCTTTTGTTTCTTTTTTGGCCCATTTCGGTTATGCTTTCATGACTCATCTTTTGATTTCCTTCTTGTAGCCCACCTCTTTTATTGCTTTTGAAGCCCACATCAAAACTAGAAAAGAGATAAAGCCCGGCCCGTACACTCTCTCCTTCTTCCTTGCACGCTCAAGTGACGTTCATGAGAGAGAGAGAGAGAGAGAGAGAGAGAGAGAGAGAGGAGGTGGAGGAGGTGGAGGAGGAGGAGGATACAACGACTGTGACGAGCGAAGCGTGAACACATCCCCATGAGCGAGAGAGGCGCAACGACAGTGACCGTAGCATGGCCAACGCCTTCTAGAACCAGCTAAGTTGGCAAGGGCATAACGGCAAAGATTCATTGCGGAGGCAACGACGGCATGCTCATGCTCACTAGACGAGGGGAGAGGGACGTCGCATGGAAAAAAAAGGCTTTGAGAAAGAACCAAATCGCAGAGAGAGAGAGAGAGAATCTGAGATAGGAGCTGCTTGCCCAGGAACATCTTCGTCGAAAAGGATGCTCGCTTGAAGAGGATCTTGTTCCCATAACAAAAGGAGGAGAGATGCCATTGGTTTTCGTAGAGGGTGGCCATTGAATAGGCTATTAGAATTTAAACCGAATTCATCAGTACCAATAATTGTTTGGTACCCAAATTGAAGAATAGTCATAATCGCAGCATTATCTTTAGTGAGTCTGTTTGTCATTATCTATAATGAGTTTGTTAGTATTTCTAAACATAGTGATTATTTTTAGAGATAATTATTGTTTTTAGAGATAATGTGAGATATGGTGAGTGTCTTGTTAGTTTTTAGATCTTATCCAAAATATTAATTTCTAAATCTTATCAGAAACACTAGCTTTGTCTATTGGGAAGAGCAAAGGACATGTAACAAGTTTATAATTATAGGAGTTTTGTAATTATTGCTTGCCCAGGAACATCTTCAACCGTGGTATTATTGTTATTTATAACAAAGGTAATTGTTTGTCACACATAATGCAATAAGATCAATTATAGGCAATTAACAATTCAACAAAAATAATTAATACATTATAAACTCTCATTTAGGCATAGTGTATAATGTACCATTATTTTCCACAACATGAAGTTTGTAAAACAACAATAAGGAGAATTACATATAATTGTCAATGATCTATCCCCTTTAGGCAGACAAATCCTTTAAATTATACATCTCCATAATATCAATATGGAGGGGAATTACATACAATTTTCAAAACATTTATCTCCTTTGGGCAGATAAATATTTTTCAATTATACATCCTCATCTTTTAAATATGAGAATTAATCTTCATGCTTTTGCCAAATTAATATACACAATAACCTCATTTGGGCGAGTAATTGTATATACTAATTATTATCAATAGGGAACGCCAATAAAATTTATAAAAAAATGTTCCATTTAATCAATGCCCAAAATTCATCTAACAATATGAAACACTTTACAACATGTGCTTCCCAAGAATATATTGCATTTATCAATCAACAATTTTTGCCACAATTTTTTTCTTATTCAAGAGAATTTGTCTTTTCTAATTAAGAATTAATGTCCTTTATTGTTACAAACCATTGGTCATGTCTATACAGGAGAATCTTAGAACTCAAAAGAAATGACATCAATAGTACAAAGATGAGAGATAAATGCACTGAAGAATCCCTGCATGTTACTGGCATTCGAGGAATTTGGGAAGAAATTTGTTGTGTACAGATTGAATTATTAACCAAAGCATTTTTCATGAATTCTGCTTGCAATTAATGGAACAATTGTTAGAATCCAAATAAAGTAGCCAACCAAAAATCAAAATGCACAAACTGCAAGAACTTCTAGTCATTTGGCCCCCATCTTTGGCTAGAACCGAAATAAATAATGTATTAAGATGAACACTCAAGGGCGAATTAAGTGATCCCACCAATTCTAACTCACACTTCTGGTATTTCCTTCAACAAAGGCTACAAATTCAAGATCATTCTCTAACTTCCCACAAACAACACGGAATGGCAACACAAATGCCCTAGAGGAGGATGTAGGTGGTGCCAAGCAACTCCAAAATGTAACAGATATATACTCCAAGGCATATGATTCCTTGAGTTGACCAAATACTACAAACAGATAATGAAGTCTTGCAAAGCACTTTAGATAATACTATTTACCATGAAGAGATTTACAGAAATCTTTGGTGCTAGCTCATTCTTTATCCATCATATATTTCTAACCTATTTAGCTTTGTGCACTCGTAAAAGAACAAAAACAACCACACACAGTTTGAGTGATTCTTATTCGAGCACTCCAACCAATATTCTACTCCATATGTAGTTTCAAGAAAAAGCCTATATAAAGAGGCATCACACACCAGCCGCTATTAGTAAATGAGCCCGAACTAACTGCTTCAAAAATGTATGTTGATCAGTTCTTGTTGCATCGTAGCTAGGATGAGCCAGGTATTTACGCATCGCACTAAAAGACCAAGGACGCTTGAGCATGACATATCTCGCTTGAGCGACATCATCACGGCATGAAAAAGAAAAACCCTAACCAAGCTAGACTTAAAAAGCCATCATCAAACAAGGATTTCCTCTTTGAGCAAAATTTAAAAGGAAAAGGAAGTTTAGTCCAGAAGAAATCAGTCATTTACGTAGTAACGCCAAAGCATCGTTCAGCCTCCGTTAACTTTGCCATGCTAAAAAAAGAAAATCATCCGAACGAAGCTGGGTAGGTCCCCTCGCTCAGCTTGCGCTTTCGAACTTTAGCTTTACAAAGCTTGGCATTTACTTAGTCCTTTTTTCCTTGATTTTTGTTCATATTTTAGGAGAAAATACGAAAAAAAAAATACCCTGAAAAGGAAAGGCAAGTAAAATTTGGGGGAAAAATGAGTATTAAGTGAGACGGAGGGAGTATAGCTTAAAGATGCCCGAGAAAAGAGGTTTCAAAGATTCAGAACGACCAGATCCACGAGAGCAGAGTTAAAAAAAAAAAAAAAAAAAAACGCTTGAACAGGGGGAGCAACTTTCGACGCGTCAAACTAAAGGTCACGCGTACGTCTTTTTTGCATCCCTAGATTTCATTAAATTTTTCTATTTTTTTCCCCAAGCCATGCGAATCTCTGGAGTTAACTTGAGGTTCGAAGACGGTTCTCTCGTTTTATGACATGATCCACCATGAAATTCGGTGAATCGATGCCAAATTCGATCCGAGGCAACAGAGTCCGAACATGAAAATCCCGAGCAATGTCCAGATGACCGCCAGAAAAGCAAGCAAAAATCACTCAGTAGTCAGAAATCGAATGGAAATTTTTCCTCTTGAAGTCCGGCTCTTCCGTGAACTAAAGAAGTCCTTCGTAAATCTCGAACGGAAGTCCTGATCATTTGGTGTCCAACGCAGTTCGGGCTCAAACGATGTCAAAGATATCAAGCACGTAACCTGACCATCTCCCTCTCGCTTGGAGAGTTCTTCATAGAGAAGCAGCTCATAAACTCAAAAAGGTAGAGGTTTGTTCATCTTCCACGGCAGCAGAAACCGGTCAAGCAAAAAAAAAACCAACACGACAACCAAAAAGTTCGAAATCTCGAAATATTCTTCAGTCAGGAAACTCACCGGACAATCCCCAAGCCTCAAGCTTTGCAAAGAGAGAGACAACGAGACGATAGGGAGAAATTCGAACTCAGCATAAACACATCATTCCACAAAAAAATGCTTCTTTTCAGAGAGAGAAAGTGCTCGGCAGAAGCTTTGATTACTCATGCAACAATTTACAACGAATATCAATCAATTGCAAGTAATTTGAAAATTCTAGAAATAAACCCTAGAATTTCGAATTTCAAATTTTCACTCAATTCTCAACGAAATTATACAAATTATATATGGTTGCACCTTAGGCTTTTGTTCTACATGTCGAGATCTTTCCAACCATATATAATTTGTATAATTTTGTTGAGAATTGAGTGAGAATTTTAAATTTGAAATTCTAGGGTTTATTTCTAGAATTTTCAAATTACTTGTAATTAATTGATGTTCGTTGTAAATCATTGCATGAGTTTTGCAAGAAATCAAAGCTTCTGCCGAGCGCTTTCTCTCTCCCTCTGAGAAGAAGCATTTTTCTATGGAATGCTACGTTTCTGCTGAGTTCGAATTTCTCTCTATCGTCTCATCATCTCTCTCTCGCTCTGTTAAGCTTGAGGCTTGGGGATCATCTGGTGAGTTTCCTGGCCGGAGAATCTTTCGAGTTTTCGAGCTTTTTGGTTGTCATGTTGGTTTTTTTTTTTGTTTTACCGGTTTCCGCTGCCATGGAAGATGAACAAACCTCTGCCTTTTTGAGTTTATGAGCTGCTTCTCTGTGAAGAACTATTCGAATGAGAGAGAGAGAGAGATGATTTGGAGATGATTCGGTTACGTGCCTGATCTCTTTGACGTCGTTTGAGCCCAAACTGGTTCCAACCGATTTACACAATCCGCCCGTATCTTTTCTTTTGTGTGTCCTTGTGCTCGGCATCAAATTGATTGCGACCACCACATCAGAACAAAACAAAGTAAATACCAAAAATAGGGAGCGAACAACTTTAAAAGGAAGAGAAGCAACCCAATTTTATCGCAGTGAAATTACTGGATGGCACTCAGGCACTTGGGTGCGTTGGCCACGCCGGTGTCTCGCTGTACTTGCTAGAATTGGCGTCGGACATGCAGGAGCTCGCCTGGGTTGTTTTGATGTTCACTGGATTCGCTGAACGTTGTTGGATATCACTGGGATTGCTGAGTTATTGGGCTGACTCAGGCCATGGAATGGCAACAAGATGGTCTCGCCGGAACACACTACTGGAGTTGTGGGCTTGCAATGGCTCTACACGTGACCCGAGGGGGAGGCCACGATCTGTTTTGGGCGGAGCTGCGTCGGGCGCGAGGCAGGACCGGGGTCGTCTCGAGTGGATGAGCTGCTCGCGGGAGGGTCCGCAGGGATGGGATGAAAAGAGAAGACCACCCTTCCTTTTTTGTTAGCCTTATCTCCCGCTGTGCATATCTAGTGTATTGCACCATGAGTTACTATGTTCCATCTCTCTCTCTCTCTCAGATTATCTATCGCACCTCTCTGTGTTTTCTCACCATTTTTTTCCTTTCTATTGCGATTTGCCCTCCTCTCTTTCTAATCGTTCCCTCTTATACCAGAAAACTCCCACGTATTTTTGGAAGTTTTGAATCCAGGGAGACTCCTTTGGCGATGATTGGTGATCCTCTATGATTTTGGCCTTTTCCCTTCGCCATTTCCTTTTCTACTTTTACCAATATTGCCTTGAACGTGTCCACATTCATTCACCATCGGCTAACTCATTCCATGAGTATTAATCCCTTGTTGATATTCCAATGATTCCTCCCAATCAGATTCGTATTCTTTCCTTTTGTTTTTATTCTTTCCTTCGATAATTGGTTTGCTTTCTAAATCCACTGATTCTGGCCCGAAATTTAAGATCTTGGAGGTGCCATCATGGAGGAATCGGCGGAAAGTAAATATCAAGAGAGTGAACTTCATGATCTTGATTTCCCTCCAACATATTTGTTTCCGTTCAACTCATGAATATTCTCCATTTGCCGATCGCAATCGCCTTTCTTTACTTTTAAATTATTGATCGATATTTGTAAGAGATGATCCTATGCATGCTTGTCCGTGGAGGCGTTGGCGACAAAGAGTGATCTCCTATGCATCAGTCCTCGGTGGGTCATAGAGAAGTACTAAGGCCCTGTTTGGTTCATTTTTTTGCGCGACTTTGGCGAGATGCAATTATATCTCCAAGTGACTCTAAAGGCCTTTAGCCCAATGTAGCTCTTAAGGTTCATCTTCTTCGCGGTACTGTTCATCTTCTTTGGACAGATGAACGGAGGCGGACAACCGCCGGCCAAGGAGAGGCCCGCACCAGCGACCGTTGTTTGAGGCGTCACTGACCCCGGCGACCACCGCCTGAGGTCGTGCAACCTCGAGCGTCGCCTGGGTCACATAACTTGGTCGCTTGACCTCGGCATCGCGTGAGGTCGCCGAACCTCGGGCGGTGGTCGCCCGGGTTCGCGCGACCTAGGCGATGGAGGCTCGAGGTCACCGAACCTCAAGCAACGCGTCGCCCGGGTCGCGCGACCCACGACAGCCGCGCGACCTAGGCAATGGCACCTGGGTTGCAAACCCTAGGCGTCACCTGAGGTCCGACGGTAACAGGCGACCGTCACCTGGGTTGCGCGAACCTAAGCGACCCCTACTTGAGGTCGCCAGACCTCAGGCAAGTGTCACAGGCCGATCGATTGGGATCGTGACCGCGCGGCGACTCGGGCGAATTTGGACTACCCGAGCCAAGCCTTGCTCGGTCGAACGCTTACCCGCTCGCTTACCCGGATCGTTGAGAGAGAAAGCTAGAGAGAGGAGCTCTGAAAAGGAAGCGGAAGCTTTGATATAACTGAAATGTTGGGTGATTACAAATGAATGAGGACACCCCCTTTTATAGTGGAGGGCCTTGGATTACAACCGTTGATCTACTTTTCATCTGACGGGCGAGATCGCACCGCCTCAACTACCGACATAAATACTAACTACTGTCTATCGACATAAATAACGGAAGCTCCTAGAGTCAGGCAAAATGACGGTGTCGTCCTCCCTTGGAAACTTCGGGGATAAGCTTTGATGGGAACCCAAGTTGGAGCAAGAGGTCTTGCACGGACGAGTCGGGGTCGTCCTTGGGGAACCTCACGGATCGGCCTTCTCTCAGTCCGTGACATTCTCCCCCACTCATTCGAGCGACGCCCTCGTCGCTCACAGCTCGGAGGTTGGCCTTCTTGGCACGAGCACGAGCTTTGGCGTGGGCTCTCTTGTTCTTGTTTTGTTTGGTGCGGACGCTCTCATATGACGGACCGCAACCTTAGTTGATGAAGTCGGATTTGGCACGCGACTCGGCCTTTGGCTTGGACGGAGCGTGTGGTGCGCACTCAACCTCGGGGAAGAGCGCTTGGATTGGCATGGCGTTTGTTGAAGTAAGATCCAACTTGACCTTCGGCTTGACCTCGGACAGCTTGTTAATGCGCATGACGGCCTTCAAGCTTTTGTCGAGGTGTTGGATTGATGCGATGGTCTTGGTGTCGACCATCCCTTTGATCATTGGGACAGTCGTCAGGTAATCCAGGTCGAGGATCACGAGGCATTTGGTCCTCATGTCGATCATGGATCTCATGCTATTGAAAAATTGCATGCCAAGAATGAGATCGTAATCGTCAAGCGGGATTACCTCGAAATCCATTTTGCCCCTCCAATCGCCAATCTTGACGTCCACATCCGAGGTCGATCCTACGCCACGGACGCCTTCCGAATTGACCGGCTTGAAGGTGTTCCCGGTCGGCTCCACGCGAAGGTTTAAGGCTCTTGCCACTTCCTTCGACATGAACATGTTCGACGCACCCGTGTCGACCAAGGAATATAGCATTCGGCCGCACACGTCGACTTGCACGAAGAACATTTCTGTGTCCGACACAGGTTCTTTGGTTGGTGACCGAGCTTGGACGGAGTTGATCATCTTCACGGCTCCAAGTCGGATTTGTCTTTTCTCTTCTTTGGACTCCTCCTTTTCTTCCTCGATGGCAAGGAGGGCGTTGATTCGGCCCTTCTTCGGGCACTTTTGGGTCCAGTGCGGACCTTGGCAAATGAAACAAGGAGAAGGCGGGGGTTGATCAAACCTGCTCGCGTAGTCCGTCGGTGGTCTACCCTTTTGGAAGGCTGGCTTTGAAGACCCCTCTCCCCATGCTTTGGCTCGGCTGCCTTGATCATGCGCAGCCCGGGGAGTGTTTCTTCCAGCTTCATCCTCGCAAGGTCGATCCGACCTCCAATCTCTTTGCCGACTCCTTGGTTTGGTCTTGGTGAGGTCGACGAGCGACTCGGCCACGCTCAGCGCACGCGCCAGGCTACTTACGTCCCGCCGCTTCAACTCGAACAGTGCCCATGGCTTCAACCCATCCATGAACGCTCCGAGAGCCTCCTCTTCGCTCAGGTTGCGAATCTGGAGTTTGAGCTCGGTGAACTCCTTCACATATTATCGGATCGTGCCTCTTTGCTCGAGGCGATGGAGCTTGCTACGGGCCTCTTGTTGAGCGAACTCGGGGAAAAAGTAATCCCGGAATTCTCGCACGAAGTCGTCCCATGTGCACACGGGATCAGCGCCTCGTCTAACTTCATCACACCTATTGCGCCACCAAAGCATTGCCGTATCAGACAGGAACATGAACGCAGTTCGTACCTTGATCGACTCGTCGTGTATGTTGACGGCACCAAAGTATTGTTCCATGCTCCAAACGAAGTTGTCCACCTCCTTGGCGGATCGTTCGCCGTTGAACTCTTTCGGCTTTGGCACCTCAATTTTGGGCACCGCTTGGTTCGGCATAGCACCATTGGTGATGCTTAGTTTGGACAGGGCGAGCTCGGTCTTGAGCTCTTGGATCTCGGCCTTCATGGCTTCGATCTCGTCCCTACGCGGAGCTTCTTCCTCGATCACTTGGACGCGCTCCTTCAACACATTGATCGATGCTTCAAGGGTTTCTTCCTTGTCATGTAATGGGGCGGTAGCTTCGTTGATGCATGAAGTGAAGTCTTCACGGAGTGAATTGTTGACCTCCATGATCTAGTCTTGCACGTCGTCAAGACCTTCCATGAGTTCGTGCACAGCGCTCCGGACATTCGCGATCTTCTCATCGAACGCAACTACGACGTCCCTCGAGGCGTCTCTCCTCTTTCCACGACCGCAGTCCTCTTGGACTTGCACGGTCTCTCCAACCATAACAGCTTCTTGGCTCGACATTCCTTCGAACAGTTGGCGCTCCTTGATCTCTCGAACGGATCTCTCTTTTGCTCTGATACCACTTGTCACGGGCCGATCGATTGGGATCGTGACCGCGCGGCAACTCGGGCGAATTTGGACTACCCGAGCCAAGCCTTGCTCGATCGAACGCTTACCCGCTCACTTACCCGGATCGTTGAGAGAGAAAGCTAGAGAGAGGAGCTCTGAAAAGGAAGCGGAAGCTTTGATATAACTGAAATGTTGGGTGATTACAAATGAATGAGGACACCCCCTTTTATAGTGGAGGGCCTCGGATTACAACCGTTGATCTACTTTTCATCTGACGGGCGAGATCGCACCGCCTCAACTACCGACATAAATACTAATTACCGTCTATCGACATAAATAACGGAAGCTCCTAGAGTCAGGCAAAATGACGGTGTCGTCCTCCCTTGGAAACTTTGGGGATAAGCTTTAATGGGAACCCGAGTTGGAGCAAGAGGTCTTGCACGGACGAGTCGGGGTCATCCTTGGGGAACCTCACGGATCGGCCTTCTCTTGGTCCGTGACACAAGGCTGTCCGGCGGCCAAATCTGGCCGTTGGACATTGGCCGCCGTTGCCGATTTGGCCACCCGTTGCTACATTTTAAAAAAAATTAAAAACTTTTTTATATATAAAATTTACCAAAAATCCTTTACAAAATTTAGCTTTTACCAAACCTTGTTTAAGCTAAAGTTCTTTTACAATGCACTTTAAAACTACAATTTACCAAACGTTATTTGCATTTGCACAAACCCCTTTAGCTCAAAGGTATTTGCATTTTCCCAATAGCATTTGCCCAAAGCCGAACCAAACGGGCCCTAAGTCATGTGTTATGATCCATGCAAATATGAATAATGCAAGTGATATTTTTGTTTAGGGGTTGAATTCAATCCCTAAAAATTTTCATACAATAAATAACCCAAAAAAAAAAAATTAAGTGTTAACAATTGACTTTATGGTCAACTAGGTTTGCTAGCCACTGGCTAGGCATAGCTGCACTAGCAACCTTGGCCAACCATCACCCACCATCGCCAACCCATTCCAACGATGGTGGGGCTAGGGCCCTATGGGCCCTTGATTGATTTTGGTGTCCTTCCCCTTTTTATATAAGTTTAGATTATTTTTAATTTAGTTTAAATAATATTTAGATTTAAAAATTAGATTTGAACCCAAACAACATCATTTTAGCCTTATCTTTCATGTTTTAGCATGCCAATATATCTCATTAGCCAAGTTGGACGGAGTTAATGGAAAGACTTGACTATACAAATTTGATAAATTTTAGAACTTGATTGCACTTATTGATAACTTTAAAACTTAATTGCACTTTTGTTACAAGTTTTAGGACTTCTAGTGCACTTTTCCTATTAAAATATTTGGAAGTGTAAGGTGCCTTGCTAAGGTTATGCTTCTTAGTACTAAGAAAAGGAGAAAAGGCTTCAAGACATCTTGTTGCATGTTTGTTGGTTATGTTGAAGATAATAGTGCATTTCTTGTACTAAAAAGTGATGTGCTTGATAGCAATATAATGTCGAGTCAAAGAATGCATAATTTTTTAGCATATTTTTCTGTTAAGAACTAATGCTATTTCTCATGCATCTTTTCATACATACGATATTAAAGAATCAAATGACGAATTAAGGAGTGAAAGATCAAGGAAAGAAACTTCTTTTGAAAATAATTTTAATACTTATCTCATTGATAATGATTCTTTTTTTTTTTTTACTCTTAAGCAATTTTGCTAAAGAAAGTCATTTTTGAAAAGAAGTCATAAAAATTGAGATTGATTCTATTTGACAAATTAAAAATTAGGAATTGTTGATTTACCATCAGGTGCAAAATCGATTGGTCGTAAATGGATTTTTAAAAGAAAATTTAATCCTAACAGTTTCATTTATCAATAAAACATGTAGATAATGTTCAAACTTATGGCCTATTAATTTGAGACTTGATTAGACGTGAGCACAGTCCATTCTTTTGACTTACTACGGCATATCATAGAACCAAAATCGAAAGGGTAAGATCTTTTTATTGATGGGTTGCAAATATTGACAGCACCCATGTTACTTTTAGTTGAGCTAGCATGCAGTTGATATGCAAGTCTGTACCAACCGGAGGAAGAAGGGAATCACAGCCTAAAACATGAGTCATATTTTCTTCATCCCTAGTCGAAGGAAACATTCTTCAAGGCTTCGACCAGGCTTACTTTTAGTGGATAAAGATAAGACCATCGCCTACCTGTATTTTTTGTTAAGGTCTCATGTGGATAACACTCATATTCGTAGCATATCAATCAGGTGTGTGGTCAGAGAAATGGTGGAAGCACAGTTCAAAAGAAATTAATGAATCCATATGTAGCATCTTTTGTACGAAGTTGAAATTCTCACTCTAGATTTTTACTTAATATACAGTACAAAAAGAAAGTGTAAATAACAAAATAGATGCCCTTATTTCATTCACCAATACCACCAATTCAAGCATCCATTAAATACACCAAATACTAGCCACTAGGCACACGGCCCAGTGATAAGGATTTTTTTTTTTTTAATGGGGGCAACTATTATCACAGCTGTGGGATTCGATTTCTGCACTCCGTAAAAAGGCAAAAATAATCTGAGAATGAGATATGAATTAGAGATAGGATAGACAAAAAAAAAAAAAACTAAAACTAACTCCCCTCATTCAAAGACTTAATGCAGATCTAGTTATCTCAATAAAATACTTTTGTTATGCAAGCGTCCTTGTCATTACTTTCTCAGTTAAGAAAAAGGATAATCTGTGTATCCGACAACAGGGTCATGAGTATAAAACATCTCTTGGATGAACTTATTTAATGGTGTAATGATCTTGAACCAATGCACTAAATTGGGATTAGAAAGGAAAAGCCAACCGTACAAAAACAAATCCACATCACTGTCGATTACGACTTTCATCCCTATCTCTCGTGTGAACCCCCCAGCTGACATAAATGTACCTTAATAAGCTCTTCTTAAAGTCCGCATTATATTGGCTTATTCATTTTCTCACCAATTTGTTCGAGAGATGACATGAATTGCAGTCCAGTTACATGGAGATAAGCCTGTCGCGACCTAAGCTCAGGTGCATCACCTAGGGTTTGGCTAATAAATTACTAAGCTTAAACTTAGCTCGAGCTCTCCCAAACCTATACTAATTCATAACTTAGGTTTAAGTTCTTAACATCAAAATGACACTAATCTATTTTGTGTGGGTCAATTAGAAATCCAAGTAAAATAACGAGAGATTTATTTTACTTCTGCGAACAAGAGATTGTGAGTTCGGGGACTTGATTACACTAGATTTAACGCCCTTTTGGTACATTTCTTTTCGTTTTTTTAAGAAAAATGTTTTGTAGGCAATTTGAATTGATTTAATTTACTTTCCTAACATGTGAAGTGATTATGTGGGTGCACAAACCACCAAGTTAACACCCAAGAAAACAATGGATAAACTACGAGACTTACCTCGTAGCAATAAAAGCATCTGCACCCACCCACGCATGGCCGCGTTGGTGAGGCTTGCTTCTTGAATTTGGGATCTAGGTTAGGTGTTTGACTCCTAGGATGGTTCTGTGATTTAAGAGTTGCCGGGGGGATTCGGCGGTGGGTTGCTATACCGGTCTCTCCCAAGATATAGTCGGTGCTATGCTCCCGAAGGTGAGCTAGGCGGGGGATTCTGCAGTGGGTTGCTAGACCGGTCTCTCCCAAGATATAGTCGGTGTTGTGCTCTCGAAGGTGAGCTAGGCTGATGAGCTAGGTCGGATGCTCAGCATAAACAAAAAACAAAAAACAAAAAAACCAAAGCATCTACAATATTAGCTTAAAATTCATATCAAAAGCCCTAGATATGATTCATAATTAACATGCAATCACTCAATCTTTTTTAAGATTTTCTATTGTTTAGTGAAATTTAAGCTATATGTCATGTGATTTAACTAAATGGCAAAATTCTAATGACAAGCAATTTCTAATTAAATGGACCTAGTAACAATTACTAAATAATATGCATTTCATGAACCTAATTCTATATGACATGCGCATGATATTTTTGTATTTTTTTTATAAAAATTCGTAATTAAAAATTACTAACAATAAAAATCTAACTACAATGAGATATTGTCTATTTCAAGTTAGGAAATAGACTAATCCAAATCCTATCTTAACTTAGAAATTTATTTCCACATGTGATTTAATTCCAAGATATTATCTAACCTAGATATCATATAAACATGCATTCTAATATAGTTAGGAAGGTATCTAATTATTCTATCATGCAATTCTATCTGGGAAATTAATTGTAATCTACATTATATGCAAATGCAATCTTTTTTTTGTATTTTTTGGGATAAATAAAGCAATTAAAGCAAGATAAGCACCAAATCATTCACAGTCATCAAAGACATTATCCATTCTTCGAATTAGGAAACAATATCTAATCAACTTGATTATTTCACTAATAAAATTGATAAATTGATCTTAAGCTTTAAATATCAAAATATCAATTTTATTCCCGTGTGATTAATTATTCCATCTAAAACCTTATAGATAGAGTAAAAAATCGACATGCAGTTGCACCTTAGGCAATAAATCCTAATTGGAAATATGCCTATCATTCAATTATGCACGTAAGACATTGAAAAGCATATATTAGGCAATAGAATATCTAAATTAAATTTTAGATAAGATAATTACCTAATTCTACAAATAATATTATCCAATTAAAAATAAGAACGGAATCCACTCAACGGATGACCGGCGGTGGCGATCAGCTTCTTGGCGACATCAATGGTGATAGTTCACGAATGAACAGCGAGATCATGTAGGGACTCGCGGCTCGGGACAGTAGTTGGTGGCACAAAGTCTTGGCCTCGTCGAGCAGTGATTGGACTTCGCTAAGGATTGCTTTCTAGACAAAAGCCTTGCTTGGAATTGTTGGGACTTAGAGCATCGAGCTTGTGGCACGTCCAGACAAAAGCTTTGGTGCCGCAACGGCAGGCGGCGTGGATCACGGGATGGAGCAACTGCGAATCGTAGGAATACCAGCGGTGTCGAAGGGTTGAGGCGCGCGGCCATTGGAGTTGCAGCGTCGTCGGGCTGGTCGTGGTGTCGGGATGGTTTCAGCGAGCAATGAGTCGCAGGCATTGGTGACGAGAGCAAGTGCGGTGGCACTTGAGGCTACAACAGCGGCGGCGATGGGGTTGAAGCTTGGATGGCGTCGTGAATGGCAAGAGTCAGGACTTGTTGGCAGCTAAAGAAGATGACCCCTCGCAACTTCTCCTCTTTCTTCTCTTTTTTTATTTTTTTCTCTAACTTTTCCTTCTCTCCTTCTGCTCGCGTCCCTTCTTTTCTTTTCACCCTGCACTATGTTTTTCTTGACTTTTCCTTTGTGTGTGTCAGGCAACTTTTTGACCTCACCTTCTCCCCTTTTCCGTGAATGAATGGGCTGCCTTTCATAATTATAATTGTGGCGCCCCTCCTTTTATACGGAAAGGAACAATGCCCATCAAAGAAAGAAATCCCATGGTGCGGCCGAGGACACGGTTTTGTTTTCTTCTAATTGCGTATTTTTTCTTGGATGAATATGTGTTCTTTCCTTTTTTCTTCTTGAACCAAATATTTCTTCTTTGCAGGGATATATCTTTTTCTTTGCAAATCCATGTGCCCGCACAACGTGCCCAACATTCCCTTCTTATGCTAGATCTCGCCACGAATGAATATATGCACAAATATTTGATGAAGATATTTATCCCCTCTTGCTTTATTTTTTATTTTAAATAAAGATATATCACGTCAAGGAATCAAATATCCTTAAGCTCATTCGTTGACATCCATTCACCATTGTTGATCCAATGCGCATGCAATAAGAAAATAAATTCATCTAAAATTATATGCTATGCAATCAAATTCCTTTTTTAGGGCTTAAAAATTAATCTCTAATTTTCTATATAATGATTAAAAGATTGGGTCGCAAAATTTTAGGTGTCAACAACTGCCCTTCTTTGAAGGTGAGCTCGCAGAGGTTGCATTCAAAGATATAATGAGACCTAAATTTTGACCATGCAAATGCAATGTGATGAATTTTTTTTTGTGGGGAGATGTGTTTTGATGAACCCATTCCCAAAATATGATACAAATGCTAATATAGAAATAGAAAATGTACCTTTGGTAAATTACCTAAGGATTTGAGAAAGTAAACTTGGATACGAAGGGATTTTGTAAATCACAGGTTGCAAAAGCTCGCCATGCAAGAGACTCTAAACTACAAAAGTTCACCAGATTAATAAGGCGACTCTGGACTGCAAAGGCTCGCTAGACCGATGGAAAGAAACTCTGGACTACGGAAGCACGCCATGTTGATGAAAGGACTCCGTGTTACGGAAGCATGCCAGGTCAAAAACTTTGGGCTATAGGAGCACGTCGTGTCAATTAAGAGAGACATCGGGTTATGAAAGTACGCCGAGTCAATGAAAATGACTCCGGGCTACAAAAACACACCGGGTCAATATAAATGAAATTTGGGCTACAGAAGCACATCATGTCAATCAAGAGGAATATCGGGCTATAGAAGCACACCAAGTCGATGAAAAAGACTCCAGGCTACGGAAGCACATCAAATCAATATAAAGAAACTCCGGGCTATGGAAGCACGCCGGTTTGATAGGGAGACCCCAGGTTACAGAAGCACGCCGTGTCGATTACTTATAAAACAAGTAACTTGAACATGAGATATTACTCAGTCTTCAAGGAAATATTATCTGTTAGACACGATTAGAACAAAAACTAGTATGCATTCATCAAAGAGATAGACAATTTAAGCTACTGCACATTTCAAAGTTCGGTAAGGTTTTTATCAATTCAATCAAAGTTTATGCATAATGACTTTACCATATTTGCATCACCCAAATTTCCACATGAGAGAATTGTCGTTCAAGACAATGACATAAATTTCTTAAGAATACTAAAATGAGAGACTTTCAGTTAGAAATGACTTTCACTCACTCTCATTCAGAATGGCTATTTTTGAAGAATCACTTCATCTCACTATCATCATACCAATAAGGGTCCGAGTATTCTCGCAAACAGTACGACCTTACCAATTTGAGAGGTCTTTAATAAGGACTGTAATATGGGCTTGGTCAATGGCTCAATAAATGGACTCTTTGAGTCAAGGCAATTGAAAGAATAATTATGTAATTATATTCGGGTTTACAAGTCAAGAACCTTGCAAAATGAGAAAGAAATAATCGTGCTCGCACTTCTTTGAGCGATGCTTATAAACATATGAACTCCCATGTTAATTCAAGTGCCCTAATCTGAAGAAATTTGGTAAGGGACGTAACTTGGTTCGTTGGTGAGAAACGAAAGGATTGTTAGGCTCAAAATGTGCTTAGTGGAGTCAGAGTTGGTGATCATCTTGACATTGCCACCAATCTTTTTCTTCACCGTCAAAGATTTTCTTCGTATCAAAATTTCATTGATTGTAACATCTTGGCATTTTAGTTCTTTATGTACCGCCTCAATGGGGATACAACTTTCTACAACCAATGTTTGATTTTTCTCTTGGGGCATTAGCCTTGCTTTTACTAAGCATACTACTTTTTCATACCCCATGTTCATCGCACTTATCCATATTTTGGTTTCTCACAAAGTCTTTATCTTCTATCGGCGTTCTAGACCATGCTACTTGAATGGCTATCTTTTGCCTTGCCCCAGTGTGAGGGATGATCACCAACTGGGTTTAATATGAAATAATTCGTAGGCTCAAGTGGGCTAAGCAATGGATATAAGTGTATAGGATGGAGAAAGAAATGCTCTTCATTATCTTAAGGCACTTAAATTATCACATGAATTCAATGAAACAGCATGACTTGAAGATTGATACAAGTAAGAGCAAAAAATTTCTTTCCATTTTCTCACCTCATGATGCCATCTTACCTCCAATTTGTCCCGAGGTGGGGTGGTTCTTGACAGGGATAATTTGAAAAAAAATTCCATAAGTGTATGGGGTTCAAAGGGGTTAAGTAATGAGTCACCTATAGTGTTTGGGATAGAGAAATGTACTGCCTCTCATCACTTTGGCCATCGTACCTTTCACAAGAAAACTTTTTACCTTGCGGATATGAAACTTCCTACACTCATCTCACAAGTGTATAAGTAGGGAACTATGTATAGGATAGGGTTTGCCTTTCATTATCCTGAGGTGTCTCATTTGACATACTCAATCCATTCCACATCATTCATTAAATTGGTCCATCCTAACATTCCTTATTGGAATTAGTGGACTAAATATGTAAAAGTCACCATGCAAAATCATTTTCAAAAGAGCTCAATAACTTCAAGCATGAAAAACTTCGTGACTTTAGTACACAAATGTTTTCATAAGCATGATTTTGAGCATTCATTCAAGGAATTATCCCACGAATGGACCATCTTAGCAATGGGTATTCTTGGATTGCCCCTATTGAAAGGGAACAAACACACTAATTGATTAATCAAGATTGAAAATACGATCTTTAGTTTGATAGACGCTCCGTTCTTGCTTTTGTCCCTACGTAAGAGAACGTGCATGGATGGGGTTCTATGCAATAAAAAATGAGAGATAAATTTCAATTAGGCACCAAAGCACCGGTTTAGTTAGTCCACTATCACCATTAGAATTTGACATCCCCCATAGTTTGTCATCTGCAAGGAAAAAAATGGAAATAATGGTGTTTCCAAAATTGATTAAATTCAAGAATGAGAAACACCTTTTTCTCCAAAATTGGGTGATCCTCTCTTCACTTGCCCCCACTATCTCATCAATGCATAAGGAAAATAGGTGCATCAAGCATGGAGTTGACAAGGGTCGAGCACTCCTTTGGTTCCTCTGGGGTTAATATCTCGCACAAGTAGGAATGAGAGTTGCCTCACATCTGTTTTTTCCATTGAAAGCACACTTTAAGCCGGTTGATCATCAATTAAACCAAAAATTTTATCATTATTAAAACTTGATACGCTATTTTCATATATCCCTTGTCATTACAAGTTACAGAATTATGCTATGAGACAAAAAGTAAATGAGTCAGACAAATAAACAAGTTTAATTTGCTACAAGCTTTAGGAAAATGCTTTAAACAATGAAATACTTTTATTTTCGAAAAAGTTTATAGGAGGAAGTATAAGAAAGTCCAGCCCTCGGGATTTCTCCGTGGATGATATTTTTTGATGGTTGGATATCGTCATTGGACTAGTTTAGTATACCCCATCACGCCCTCAAAATTGGAAATAAACATATAATTTCATAGAATCAAATTAATTATATTATTGGAATGGAAAATGCAAACAAGCAAATAATAGAAATGAAACCAATAATTGAAACTTCATAAAGCAGGAAATCCTATAAAAAAAACTTGAAATCCTAAAAAGCAAAAAAAGAAAAAAAAAAAAAAAAGACTCACTCATAGAGGAGTGTGAAGATAAGAACTTCTTCTCGAATGGAAGTCTTGATCATTCAGTGTCCAACGCAATTTGGGCTCAAATGACGTCAAAGATATTGGGCACGTAACCCGATCATCTCCCTCTCGCTCTCGCTCTTGTTCGGAGAGTTCTTCATAGAGAAGCGGCTCATAAACTCAAAAAGGCAAAGGTCTGTTCATCTTCCATGGCAACAGAAGCCGGTCACGCAAAAAACACCAACATGACAACCAAAAAGCTCGAAAACTCGAAAGATTCTCCGGTTGGGAAACTCACCAGACGATCCCCAAGCCTCAAGCTTTGCAGAGCGAGAGAGAGAGAGAGAGAGAGAGACGACGAGACGATAGGGAGAAATTCGAACTCAGCGAAACACAGCATTCCACAGAAAAATGCTTCTTCTCGAGAGAGAAAAGCGCTCGGCGAAGCTTTGATTTCTCACAAAACTCATGCAACAATTTACAATGAACATCAATCAATTGCAAGTAATTTGAAAATTTTAGAAATTTTTCATGTATAAACCTAGGAATTTCAAATTTAAAATTCTCAGTCAATTATCAACAAAATTATACAAATTATATATGGTTGGACCTTAGGCTTTTGTTCTACATGTCGAGATCTTTCCAACCATATATAATTTGTATAATTTCGTTGAGAATTAAGTGAAAATTTTAAATTTTAAATTCTGTTTATACATGAAAAAGTTCTAGAATTTTCAAATTACATGATGTTCGTTGTAAATCATTGCATGAGTTTCATGAGAAATCAAAGCTTCTGCCGAGCGCTTTCTCTCTCTCCGAGAAGAAGCATTTTTTTGTGGAATGCTGTGTTTCTGCTGAGTTCGAATTTCTCCCGATCGTCTCATCGTCTCTCTCTCTCTCTCTCTCTCTACAAAGCTTGAGGCTTGGGGATCGTCTGGTGAGTTTCCCGGCCAGAGAATCTTTTGAGTTTTCGAGCTTTTTGGTTGTCACGTTGGTTTTTTTTGCGTGACCGCTTCCGCTGCTGTGAAAGATGAACGGACCTCTGCGATGACTAGTATTGATTCTGTGACGGTGGATAAGGGCGGTTGATGGTGACAAGAGATGTTGGTTCTTGATCGGCAGACATTGAAGTTGCTGGTGGAGAGTCTTCGAGTGGGGATGGCTAGGCGAAGAAGATGTGCAGAGGAAAAGGACGAAATAGGGAAAAGATAAAGAAGAAAAAGAAAGAAAAGTTATTTTAAAAAAACTATAAAAAAAATGGAAAATTTTCTTTCTTTTTAATCCGACTGGGTCGGATCTAGGTTTGGGTTAGGTCAACGGGCGGATTGGGTAAATCGGTCTGAACCGATTGCTCGGCCAGTGGAAGATGCAGTAGTGCGGGCTGTCATTCGGAGGGGATTTGCCGAGGCCTAGTTCTCACTGGAAACAGGAGTGGACCGGGCAGCATGAGGGGAAACTTGCTGGTGTCGCCTAGGAACTCGCCGGGGATGCCAATGAGACGATGGCAGCAGGAGCTTCGGCAGTGGATGGCGCAATGGCGTGGACGTAGGAGGAAACAAGGATCATCACCAGATTGTTTCATTGCTGCAGGGGCATTGGTTAGTTCTGGACAGCCCGTGAAAGAATAGTCAAGCATGATAGATAAAGTAGTAAGCGGTGGTGTTGGGTTTAAATGAACGGGAACAGCAGGAAGCGTCGAGGCCACGATCTGTTTTGGGCGGAGCTGCGTCGGGCACGAAGCAGGAGCGGGGGTCGTCTCGAGTGGATGAGCTGCTCGCGGGAGGGTCTGCAGGGATGGGATGAAAAAGAAGATCACCCTTCCTTTTTTGTTAGCCTTATCTCCCGCTGTGCATATCTAGTGTATTGCACCATGAGTTACTATGTTGCACTAATGGAAGCCTCTCCAAAGCCTCTCCACACTCTCTCTCTCCCTCTCTCCTTTCCCAGACCGTCCGTTCTCTCTCTCTCTCTCTCTCTCTGAGATTATCTATCGCACCTCTCTGTGTTTCCTCACCATTTTTTCCTTTCTATTACGAGCTGCCCTCCTCTCTTTCTAATCGTCCCCTCTTATACCAGAAAACTCCCACGTATTTTTGGAAGTTTTGAATCCAGGGAGACTTCTCTGGCGATGATTGGTAATCCTCTATGATTTTGGTCTTTTCCCTTCGCCATTTCCTTTTCTACTTTTACCAATATTGCCTTGAACGTATCCACATTCATTCACCATCGGCTAACTCATTCCATGAGTATTAATCTCTTGTTGATATGCCAATGATTCCTCCCAATCAGATTCGTATTCTTTCCTTTTGTTTTTATTCTTTCCTTCTATAATTGGTTTGCTTTCTAAATCCACCGATTCTGGCCCGAAATTTAAGATCTTGGAGGTGCCATCATGGAGGAATCGGCGGAAAGTAAATATCAAGAGAGTGAACTCCATGATCTTGATTTCCCTCCAACATATTTGTTTCCGTTCAACTCATGGATATTCTCCATTTGCCGATCGCAATTGCCTTTCTTTACTTTTAAATTATTGATCAATATTTGTAAGAGACGATCCTATGCATGCTTATCGAGATTGGGACACCTGGAGTGTCAAAACTTGACACGGAGGGACACTTAAGTTTCAAAACTTCGGAAAGGTACACTTAAGTGCCAATTTTGGAGTAAAGTGGATCACTTAAATACCACTCTGGCCAAAATCCGGCCAAATCGCTAACGTGGCAATTTTCTAGCGAGTTGGGTGCAAAACAGATTGTTTCGCTCACCGACGTAGCAAGAAAAAGCAAAACAATGTCGTTTTGTATCGATGTGTAAATAATTAATATAAAAATTAATTTAATTAAATTAAAACTTAATTTTTAAAAAAATATCCTTAAAAATTAAAAAACTTAAAACTAAAACACCTAAAAATGAGGGGGCGGCTAAAGGGGGCGGGCCGAGGGCTGAGCCGTTGTCATCGCCGTTAAGCAAGGCTGGCGACAGAGGGAGAAGGGTCGGCCGGGGTCGCTAGCCCCCGACTGACCGGTGGCGAGAGTTGCAAGCCCTCGCCGCCTCCCCGCCGTCACCGTAAAGGGCCGGCGACGGTGGGGGGAGCATCGGCCAGGGTCACCAAGCCCTAGCCAAGGGCCGGCGTCGATGGCAAGGGCTCGTGAGCCCTCGCCGCCTCCCCGCCATCGCCGGGAAGAGCCAGCGACTATGGGGGAGCATCGGCCGGGGTCAACGACCCCGACCGACCCTCCCCCTCGTCGCTGGCCCTTCTTAGCGGTGATGGCTCAACCCTCGCCGCCCCCTTTGGCTGCCCCCTCCTTTTTTTTTTTTTTAAATTTTAGGTTTTTTAATTTTAATTTTTTTATTTTTTAGAATATTTTAAATAAAATTAAGTTTTAATTTAATTTAATTAATTTTTATATTAATTATTTACATATCGACACAAAACGACGTCATTTTTGCATTTTCTCGCCACGTCAATGAGCAAAACGACGTCGTTTCGCACCCAACTCGCCGAAAAATTGCCACATCAGCAATTTGGCCAGATTTTAGCCAAAGTGACATTTAAGTGATCCACTTTACTTCAAAACTAGTATTTAAGTGTACTTTTCCGAAATTTTGGCACTTGGGCTATTCTTCTGCCCATGCTTATCTGTGGAGGCATTGGGCGACAAAGAGTGATCTCTCCCTAGTGGGTCATAGAGAAGTCATGCGACTAAGTCATGTGCGATGATCCACGCAAATGTGAATAATGCAAGTGATATTTTTGTTTAGGGGTTGAAATCAATCCCTAAAATTTTTCATACGATAAATAACAAAAAAAAATTAGTGTTAACAATTGATTTTATGGTCAACTAAGTTTGCTAGCCACCGGCCAAGGCATAGCGGCACTAGCAACCCTGGCCGATCGTCACCCACCATCGCCAACCCATTCTAGCAACGGTGGGGCATTGACGGCTAGGGCCCTATGGGCCCTTGATTGATTTTGTTGTCCTTCCCCTTTTTTATGTAAGTTTAGATTTTTTTAATTTAATTTAAATAATGTTTAGATTTAAAAATTAGATTTGAACCCAAACAACATCAAATTAGCCTTATCTTTTATTTTTTAGCCACACCAATATTTTTCGTTAGCCAAGTTGGACGGAGTTAGTGGAAAAACTTGACTATACAAGTGATAAGTTTTAGAACTTGATTACACTTATTGATAACTTTAAAACTTAATTGCACTTTTGTGACAAGTTTTAGGACTTTTAGTGCACTTTTCCTATTAAATATTTGGAAGTGTAGGGTGCCTTGCTAAGGTTATGCTTCTTAGTACTAAGAAAAGGATGATAGGCTTCAAGACATCTTGTTGCATGTTTGTTGGTTATGTTGAAGATAATAGTGCATTTCTTGTACTAAAAAGTGATGTGCTTGATAGCAATACAATGTCGAGACAAAGAATGCATAAATTTTTAGCATATCTTTTTGTTAAGAACTAATGCTATTTCTCATGCATCTCTTCATACATATGATATTAAAGAATTAAATGACAAATTAAGGAGTAAAAGATCAAGGAAAGAAACTTCTTTCGAAAATGATTTTAATTCTTATCTCATTGATAATGATTTTTTTTTAACTTACTCTTAAGCAATTTTGCACCTCTGGGGTTAATATCTTGCACAAGTAGTAATGAGAGTTACCCCACATTTGTTTTTTCCATTGAAAACGCACTATAAGCCAGTTGATCATCAGTTAAACCAAAAAGTTTATCATCATTGAAACTTGATACGCTATTTTCAAATATCCCTTGTCATAACAAGTTATAGAATTATGCTCTGAGACAAGAAGTAAATGAGTCAAACAAACAAACATGTTTAATCTGCTACAAACTTTAGGAAAATGCTTTTAACAATAAAATACTTTTGTTTTCGAAAAAGTTTTTGGGATGAAGCATAAGAAAAGTCCACTCCTCAGGATTTCTTCGTGGATGATATTTTTTTATGGTTGGATATCAATGGAATGGACTGGTTTAGTATACCCCACCATGCCCTCAAAACTGGAAATAAACTTTTAATTTCGTAGAATCATATGAATTGCATTATTGGAATGGAAAATGCAAACAAGCAAATCCTAGAAATGAAAGCAATAATTGCAACTTCAGAAAACTGAAAATCCTAAAAAAAGCTCGAAATCCTAGAAAGCATAAAAAAAAAAAAATTCCTTCGTAGAGAAATGTGAAGATAAGAACTTCTTTCTCGAACGAAAGTCTTGATCATTTGGTGTCCAATGCAATTCGGGCTCAAATGACATCAAAGATATCAGGCACGTAACCCGATCATCTCCCTCTTGCTCGGAGAGTTCTTCACAAAGAAGCAGCTCATAAACTCAAAAAGGCAGAGGTCTATTCATCTTTCATGGCAGCGAAAACCGGTCATGCAAAAAAAAAAAAAAAACCAACACGACAACCAAAAAGCTCGAAAACTTGAAAGATTCTCCAGCCCTACTTCTTCTTGGAGAGAGAGAAAGTTCTCGGCAAAAGCTTTGATTTCTCACGAAACTCATGCAATGATTTACAACAAACATCAATCAATTGCAAATAATTTGAAAATTCTAGAACTTTTTCACGTATAAACCCTAGAATTTCAAATTTAAAATTCTCACTTAATTCTCAACGAAATTATACAAATTATATATGGTTGGACCTTAGGCTTTTGTTCTGCATGTCGAGATCTTTCCAACCATATAAGCTTGTGTGGATAGCCAATAGCTCGGGTTCCTATAATGTGAAGAGCGGCTATAACAGAATACATAACAAGGTAGAACTCCCCACTAAAAATGCCATGTCTTCATCCTACCAAACTCCAAAGTCATTATGGAACGAAATATGGAAGCTCTAGACTTTTCCCAAAATTTGTTTATTACTATGGAATATATGTGGCAATACTCTCCCGACAAGGGAAAACTTATATAAAAGGCGAATGCTACCTAATCCAACCCGTCAGATTTGTGGCCAAGCACCAAAAACAACAGAGCACATTTTCCTCCTCTGTGATTGGACAAAGATCATATGGTCAACCCCTGACTTTCAAGCCGACACATCTCCATAACGTATTACACGAATTGACAAGTGAATTTTTGAAAATCTCACCTTTAGAACTGAACCAAACTCAAAAGCCCTCTTTGCTGGTGTTCTATGGCAGATCTGGAAGATCCGCAATGCATCGATCTTCCAAGGAAGGAAGCCCGACCCGACAGTCGCTCCAGAAGAAGCCGGCATCACTATAGCACTTTGCACGAAGTGGAACCTAAGGGGAAAGAGTGGGAAGCATAGGGTCATCGGCAGCTCCAAATAACTCGACGAAATGGAACCCGCCTTCTACAAATGAGCTGAAGATTAATGTTGATTGTTCTTGGTGCAGCTCGACAATGGCTGGATCGGTCGCCGGGGTGTGCAGGAATGATGCCGGCCTCCTTGTTGATGGCTTTGCCAAGTGGATCCATGCTCCATCCGCATGGATTGCCGAAGCCCTAGTTATGAGAGAAGCGGTACTTTGTGTGAAGAAAAATAGAGATACACGAACTGAACTAAACCAGCAGCTTAAGAGGAGAACTGATTTGCACGTGCTCATATCTTTAAATAACTTATCACTTTGCGCATAGCTTATCAGGCCTAGCGGAACCTCCTTGGCCGGCCCAGTCCATCGTTGCTGATTGCAAGGGAATAATGGCCCAGTTTAATGGAGTTTCAGTCATCTATGAGCTAGATACCAACAAGGCTGTGGATTGGGTCACTAAAATCCAAGTTGCATTTTCAAATAGGATTCTCACGAACACCCTACTTTATCATACGAGATTCTAAAACTTAATCAATTTACATTCCTTGTATATTATGAACAAAGAAATATCGACTCACAAATAAATTATTACCAAAGTAGTTTAGTATTCAGTAATCTGAGGCCCGAAAACCAATTATATCCTCATAGAGAAAAAATTAGACAGCACTTTGCAAATAAAACTAGAAGTTCCAAATGACGGTGCTTTAAAGCGTGGAGGAAGAGATAGGGATCGATCCAGAAATTATTTTAGAAAGGAACAAAAGCAATCAATGGTTCCAAAAAAATCGAGCGTAATTTGTTTTTAGTTATTTAAGTAGTGTTTCCATGCTTAAAAAGCCTGATAAAGATAAAATATGCGTAGCTTTTTGTTCATCTAAAGCGTCTATTCGTTTAAAATTTTAGAACTTCGAATTATTTTTTTGTTGATTTCAGAGGGCAACTTGAAAGGGAACCATTCAAAACTTACCTGAGGATTAGCATAACAAGAGATTTGGCCACTGGACTGATTTTTTCCCTCTTGTAGCCATTGTTACGCTAGCGGCGATTCATCTTCAAAACCGTGATTGGAGCTTTCTATTTCAATTCCTTTCCATGGAGTTTTGACTTTTTCCGAATTTTATTCAGCATCGATAATCTTAAAAATTCTCTTGAGACCGCGAATCATTTGCGATTTTTTGGAAATGGACCGAAGAAAAAAATTATGATATCTTCCCATTGTATAAATCTCGAAAGAAAGGCCGAACGTAATTTCGTTTCCTTTAATTGAAAGAAATAAAGAAAAAATAATAATTAATGACATACTTGCAAAAGATTCCTGCAGCTAAAGATGACCCTCATCACCATCCCACATCCGTTCAGCCTAAATTACGTGGAATAGATATGCACTGTACCATGCAGAAACAACTAGTTGCAACCATGATGCTACGTCCGAACCCTAGAGAACGACGCTTGTAAGGACGCGAACACGTGCCCCGCCGCCACGTGTCACGTCGACTCGACACCTACATAAACGTGTCGGGTTCCTTACCCATTGATCAGACCGGTATCGCCTTTCTTTCTTTTCATCAACCTCAGATCGGTGAGTACTCTTGAGAGAGAGAGAGAGAGAGAGAGAGCAGGAGATGGCGGTGGACGATGCCCACAGGGCCAGGGCGGGAGGGAGGAACATGCCGATGAGCCCGGGGGCGATGGCGGTCGGCGGGATCCTCCTGGTGGCGGCAGCGGGCTACTACGTCTTCTACAAAGACAAGAGGAACACGAGGGAGGGACGCGCCAGGGTCGGGAACGGAGTCACCACCCACGACCCGCCTTCGGATGTCCGTGCCAGGAAGTGAATATGTACGACTCGCGCGAGGGATGTCAACTTGTAATTATGCGTGTTCTGGAGTCTCGGTCGGTCCGTATGTATCGCCCTTTTTGGAGTTACGTAGATAGATGATGAATAGAAAATGGTCGAGCATTAGTTAATCCAAACTGAAAAGTACATCTTTTTCGCTATGCTTGGGATTACGGACGATAGAGGAGCAGATTTGGATTCATGCAAGCTCATTTCGTTTTGCGATGAAGATGTCCGAGTGATCGAGACGCTCTCCTCCTAGTCTAGATTGGAAGTTTTCGAATCTGATCGAGTCTTTTTAAGTTTGCTATCTTCGTAGTTTTGACTTTTAGGTTTTTGAAATTAAATTAGTGAAGTGAAAAGTGGAGGGTCATATGCAACTAGTGTTCATATAACCTTCTGGTAGTTCTAGTGCTCTTCTCAAGTGCAGATGTGTTCAAACAGGGCGTTCCTTCACATGCGAACTTAACACGAAACATGACCCGTCATCCACAATACACTGCCTTAACCAAACCATGCCTCTCCTGTTCTTGCTCTTTGCCGCACCATTTGGTCCGCCATCCCCAACGCCGAAGATTGCCTCTCCGCTTTGTCTCGCAACTCAGTCTCTCTCACTCCAACACTCTCTCCCTCATGTATGGACGGTGTCGCCCAGCCAACGCCAAGAGAGGCTGCCCTGGCCTGGGAGGGTCGGCCTCACCCAAGTGACCCTAGCCAGGCCACGCCGGGGCTAGGGCTCCCCTCGCCGAGGCTCCTCCTCGCCCGGTCGAGCCTCGCCTGCGTGGCCTGGCTAGGGCTCCCCTCGCCGAGGCTCCTCCTCGCCCGGTCGAGCCTCGCCTGTGGCAGGCAAGGCCGGCTGGGCCGTGGCCGATGGTGGCCACCGGAAAAGGTAAAAAAAAAAAAAAAAAGGAAAAAAAAAAAAATCAAAAAAATCAAAAAAATTCAAAGAATTTATTAAAATATTATTAAAAATTATTCACATCGGCGCCGGTAGTCTTACGTGGCACCATCGGCGTCCATGTCAGCAATTTCTGGTCAAAATTGGTTGGATTGACTCAATCGGCAAAAAGTAAAAATGTTTAAAACTCAATTGGCAAAGTTAAAAGGTTTATAACTGAATTGACAAAAGTGCAATTTGGTTGGATTGACTCAATCGGCAAAAAGTAAAAATGTTTAAAACTCAATTGGCAAAATTAAAATGTTTATGACTGAATTGACAAAAGTGCAATAGGTTTAGGACTTTTTGGACAATTTTCCCCAAATCAACCCCACTTGTCCTGATCAGAACGATTGAAGAAAGAGAAAAAAATCAGAATGATTGAAGAAAGAGAAAAAAGATTGAAGAAAGAGAACTGTCCTGGTCAGAACGAGAAAAAAGATTGAAGAAAGAGAACTGATCAGAACGATTGAAGAAAGAGAACGGGTAGAAACTTTTTCCAAGTGGACATCCTCGGAGAACAATGCTGTCGGTTATGCCCTCGTTGCCTTGGTTCTTCCATATTTAGAAAAGTAGAGAAGTGCCTCGTTACCTTGTTCTCACTTTCAAATAAAGAACCGTCAAGAAACAAGAACCGTCAAGAAACAAGAACAGTCAAGAAAGAATTAATGGCGTTCTTGCGATGATGCTAGGCCGCTGTTCCAAGACACGCGATTGGGGCGAGGTCGACGTTATGGTAATCTCCGAAAGTCCGACCATCGTTAATAGTTTGTCGTTGGAGAAGAGAAGATGGTACTGAATGGGGGTAGAGGAATACGAGTATATTGATTTTTTCCCTTTCTCCTATTTTTTCTTGGCCATTAAAATGTGTAATTATAATGGTGGGAATGATTACTCATTGGGCATTAGAAAAACCTTTTCCTTATCTTTAATCTGGGCCAATGATATGATTAACTTCCATATTCGACTCATCCATTCAAAACAAGGGTACAAATTGATTAAAATAAGACCATCAAAAGGACTTTAAACCCGCAATGGAATTGACCCGAGATAAAAGCAGTTTCATGCTTTTGGAACTTATGATTGAGGATAGTTTCATCCAAATAATCCGTTAGTCACGGATAAAAATAGGGACTACTGCCGGTGAGAGAGCAGAATGCCAGAAAAGGGAAGAGGGCAGCGACCGTAAATAATATGCAGAAACCAAGGAACATATGAAAATTGTGTATTTCAATAATCATCCATAACTTTTACATAATTGTGTATTTCAATAATCATCTATAACTTTTGGGAAAATTATAAAAGAAAAAGGTCCTAAATCTTTTGTAATTTTACCAATTCAATTTTATTTTATTTTTTTGTCAATTCAGTGCGTGGCATTGGACCAAATTTGGCTAAATAGATCGGATTGCCATAATTACAAAAGGTTTAAAATTAAATTAATTAAAAAATGTTTACAATTAAATTGGTATATTATAAAAGATCTACAATTTTCTGATAAATTTCCTTTTATATATACACTCAGAAAAAATATCAAGCAATTAATTTTGATAAAAGAATCGGTAATCATTTGTGAGGATAACATTTGAATCAATCTTGATTGCAAATTGTGCATAAATTGTGTTTGTGCTCTGATTTAAACGCGACCTGGAGATAAACGTTTGAATAAAACTCGGATTGCTTATTATGTAGATATCTTTTATTGTATTCCGATTGTGTGCAAGCCCAAACATCTGGCACTGGGTCAACGGTTAATACCAAACCTCTCAATTAGAAGAAAGACTGGTCATTTCGTGAGCGAACTCTGTACGACCGTGCCATGTGTGTATAATGCGAAATCCCACGTGTCCCATGCTACAAGAGGAGGCAGACATGCAAACTGCCACGTGGCGTTCGACGAGGCGCGCACTTCGGTCCCTCTACACCGCGATCTCAAAACCGTCCGACATTATCCCGAGCGAGAGAAGAAGAAGAAGACGATCGAGAAATAGAACGAGAAGGGAGATGGCGAAGGAAGGAGATGGAGATTGGAGGAAAATGGCGGACACCCACAAGATGAGCCCGGAAGAAGTGAGGGCCGCCGGAGTCGAGGCATCGAAGCGGCCGCCCGGGCACGGGCCTGGCGAGGTCCTGCACCAGCGGCGCGGCCTGCCCTACAGCTTCCCCGCCATGGCCATCGCCGGCTTGCTCATAACCGGGGCTGTCGGCTACTTCACGCTCTACGTGTTGAAGAAGCCCGAGGCCGATGCCGGGGACGTCGCCAAGGTGGCCACCGGCGTTGCTGGGCCGGAAGACACTCGCCCAAGGAAGTAGCCGGCGCCTCTTTATTTTCGGATTCTTTTGGTTCATCTTCTTATCAAGAGGTTGTATCGAAAGTTTAAGGATCTCCGGCAATGCTGGCCTACTAGCCTGTTTATGGCGGCACAGCTGTTTATGAGTTTACTTGGGAGGTGAACGTTTTGTTGAACATCATCTATGCTCTATATATTAAAATGGAGGACTTGAATGCGCTGGTTCTATTTCGTGAGAATTTCTGTATTTTCTGTACGTTTGAGTCAATGAACATTGCTCAGCAAGGGCGCAAATCGCCATGTCGATCACATCTTTACATAAGATTTGTATACGGTGAAGTCTTTTCTATGATTTTCACTTATATAGCTGCGAAGTTTATAATAGTTGGCTCTTAAGGTCCACATTTTTAATGTGACCAATGACATCATACATTACAGGTTAACACCACGAAGTTAACCACGAAAAATTCAGAGTACATCAGTGATTAATTTCTTTCAAATTAATTTTTTTATCATTAAAAATCTCAAACTAATATATTTGTAATATATTTACTTCAAATTAATTTTGTGATCATCCAAAATCTTAATTAAAAATTCCAAATCAATATATTTATGACAAATTTACTCTTTGTTAATTTATGTTAAATTATATTAATATCATGATAAATTACAAATTAGTATATTTGGTATATCTATCAATTGTCACGTTTCATCAAATTCAGCAATTTAACAATAAAATTTAATAGAAACTAATAAATGATAAATGTATCACAAGCATATCAATTAACAGTTTTTCATGATATTAACACTATATTATAAGGAAAATAAGACAAATAGTCCATGAAATTTGGTTTAAAACGAGATATGGTTCCTGAACTTTCAATATAAATACCTGAAATTTGGTCATTTATGCAATGCCGCCCATACATTTTAAATTTACTTAATGCGGTTCATGAACTTTAGTGTAACGTTCAATAAAGTCTCTAGATTTTTAAATATTTTCATAATGTGCGGGGACTACGTTGAACATTCATCAATAGCTTAGGAATCCGATTGAACAAGTTAAAAGTTTAGGAGACGGCACACATTGAGTCAAAATTCATGAATCACATTATACAAATGAAAAGTTTGATGATTATCTTACTTTTACCAAAAAAAAAAAAAATGAAAAGTTTGATGATGATATTATATATTCGATCAAGTTATGGCACAGTACCCAACCAAGGAAATTATGCTGACCAACGGTTGGGTACCGTGAACATCAACACAATTGTGGGCATTTCACCTATCCTCACTCATCCCAGGTGTAGAAAGCTACTATACCTACCTATCCGACGGTAGCCAAGACCGAGATCCTAACGTAGTGTCTACCTTCATCACTGTGAGGCTCTATATTCCTTGTCTATCTTTGTTTTCCCGACAAAAAAGGAATATGAATGACAGCGTAGGGTCTCTCACCCTAGGGCGGATTTCCCGCCTATTTTCTCCTTAAGTTTTTTAAGGACATGCCTAGGTCCAGACTATTTATTCTATTATCCCTATATTTTACCGGGACCCTCTTGTCGCTGGGCTATCACGGTCCACCTTTCATTGCAACAACAGGAATTTGTACCAGAAAGGAAAGCCCATTCTCGAGCCCACGAGCTGCCGAGCATTTTTCGTTGCTCTTTTCTCTTTCGACATGCCCTCGTCACCCTCGCGTAATCTCCTCGGCAGACGAATGCAAGCCCCTCTCTCTCTTTTCTCACAAGTCGAGTTGAGACAACCTCAAAACCCCAACCTCTCCTGTCCTAAAGCCCTAGATTTTACAGAGAGAGATTTTGGCGATTGCGGGGAGAGAGAATTCGCTCGGATACCGCGATGGAAGGAGGGCCGACCGAGAGCATGGTGCCGGAACCGGTGCTCGATGCGGCGAAGACCACGCTGCGCAACGTGGAGGCGCTGCGGAGCCAGTTCCTGGAGTTCCTCTCCCTCGCCGACCCCGACGTCCTCGCCGAAATGCCGCCTCTCCATCGCGCCCGCGCCCTGCTCGTGCTCGCGAAAGCCGCTTCGACTCTCTTGGCCGGTAGCTCCGCCGCATTCCCCGGCCTTCGCCCTTGTGTATTTTTTGGCGATGAAATTTGGGTTCTGGGTCTTGATTTTAGGCCGCGCATTTCGCTGTTTTTGGGTTTTCTCGATAGCTGATATGACTCGGTACTTTGTGTGTGATTACAGTGAGGTTAAGGTGTAATGGCGTCGACCCGGATGACCATCCTATCAAATCCGAGCTTGTAAGTGATAAAAGATTCGATTTTGATTCCTTGTAGATGTCGGTTGCAGCATATTCTCTGCTTAGTGGATTACATTTGGCGTGCAGAATGAGCTTTATTTATGCTTGACTCTGGCCTCTGCCTGAACTTGATTGTGTGGAGCAGTTCCTCTCGAGTGTTGGCTTAATTTGTGTGATTCTGTTTCAACATTTGTAGGAGAGGCTAAGCTTGTACGAAGGCAAACTCGAGCGGCTTGTGGATTTGAGTAAAGGTAGTTGCTAAGTCTCCATATTTCTGGGATTTCATTCTTCAGTTGAGGGGGCCAGAATGTTTGAGTGGGTCACTGATATTCATCCACAGTTGCATTATGTGCCTAATCTGATCTTAAGTAACCTTTATACATGCATTTAACTGTCTAGTTTATATACGTTGGGTTTCCCATTTAAGTCCTTTGACTGATGCTGTTTGGCCAAGAAAGTCTGAATGGAGCGACATTATCGCTAGTGATAAGTATCTGCTGGAGCATGCTCGCCATAATCATCTTCTAGTATTCTGTATTGGAGTGAGGAAAAGAACGTATGAGAAGAGTGAATCGCATGGAAAACCAACACCAGAGATCCTCCCGTTAGCCTGGCAGCTATTTGACAAACGCACAATCTACGCGAAATCTCAATAGGCACACACTGAAGTTAATGAGTGAAAGCTTTACAGTTCCACAGGAAGTTTGCTATTCTCTTCCCAAAGAGCATTACGGCCTTAGATTTGCCAGAGAAGCACTTGGCCATAGCACAAATGCTCAATTGATGGTGATTTATATTGATAATATTTCTTCATTCATCACAACATAGTCAAATGACAGATACCATGCTGACGTTGGTTGAGTAATTGTGATGATATTTTTCCTTTTATGGTCTGAATCTGATCCTTGGGATCAGGATTCAGGAAGGATGAAGAAAAGAAAGAGAGATTAGCTTTTCGAAAGGGAGAATCCATCTCAAACCCTTTCTATCCCCTTAAGAAGAATTTGTGCTACAAAGCTCCTGGTTAAGTTAAATGTGAGTTAAAACTCAGGCTTATGACCCCCGTTGCCAGCTCCATTCTTGTTCAATCCCGCCATTAGTACTTCCAAGGAAGTCAGGTGTTAATAATTAGTCATGGCAAAGCTTTACATTACATCAGAACTTTATTTTTGTTGCAAAAATTTGTTGTGAGACGGGAACCATGATCAGAAGTGTTTGAAATGGAGAAAATCCTTGGTGTTGTCTGCTGCTTTGATTGTTATGCTATATGATTCACAGACAATTTGACTTAAAGAGTTTGGGGCATCTGGTTTTTTAGTTTTATTTTTATTGCTGTACCATTTTCTGACGATGTACTTGTATCCTTGTTTCTCTCCCTGAAGCTCCACTTCGGCCTTCTACTACATTGAATCTCCAAGCAACCACTCGCTTCATCGAGCATTCTTTGCCTGATCTCACCCCAGGTATGCCTTCAATCATTTTCTTCATAGGACATTGATTGTTGACCGTAGATCCCAGTAGGTTTCATGGAGAGGTTTCTATTGCAGACCAGAGGCAGAGCATGAGGGAACTAAGTAGAGGAGGGGGCCAAAGCTGAAGAAGAGCTACGAGAGGAAGAGGAAGTATCAGTCTTCCGGGCTCCACTCTGTTCAAGCTACTGCCAAGGAATTCCTGGAGAAAGCTGCGCAGGAGCTTCTTGGTAGCAATAGAACTGGTTTTAAGGGACCTCTGATCAACGATTCAGATGAAGAAAACGGCCATGACAAGGTCATCAAGGGTTTGGTGGAGATTTCATCGGATGAAGATTGATTTTGTTGTGCAGGCCTTGCTCCAGTCTGTTCAAAGCTACCGCCAAGGAATTCCTGGAGAAAGCTGCGCAGGAGCTTCTTGGTAGCAAAAGAACTGGTTTTAAGGGATCTCTGATCGATGATTCAGATGATGAAAACGGCCATGACAAGGTCATCAAGGGATTGGTGGAGATTTCATCGGATGAAGAATGATTTTGTTTCGCAGGCCCTTTGCTTGCTTTCTGTAGAGTCCATGCTATTTTTGTACATTGCAATCTATATCAGCAGAGTTCTTTGGTCATTTCTGGTCTCTTTCGGCGGTCGCGTGATTCATGTCTGGGATTGCTGCCATTTGGGTAGCCATTTGCTGCCAATCTATATATCACTTTGAAATACCCCGACACATTGGGCTTTTAACGTTGTCCTTTCTTTTCTTTGGCTAAAAACCATCAGCTGAATTTTGAAGGTGGTGAATTTTGACAATGGCGAGGAGTGTGGAGTATTTGTATAAGTTAAACCCCCTTGTTCTCAATGAGATGACATGAGTGTACTTTCTTCTCTGTGTAGGATTAGATGGTAGATACTAGAGCATACTAAAAGTTAAAAACTGCACGAAATATATATTTTCTTCAGAAAAAATAGAATGAATTGCTCAGGCCAATTTTCGAAATATACATGTAAAATTTTCGATAGCCTGGAAATTTCCAAAGAATTAACGAATCATATTCAAACGATTGGGAAGGGAACATCACAACAGTTCCATCTCATCCCCACACAGAACGGAAATCCCTTATATATCTTCAACTCAAAACAAGCCCAAGCCGAAGACGCCGAACAACGAGCCCGCAGCCAAGGCCCAACCCATCTTGAGGCCCAATCTCGCAGCCCCACTGGTCGGAGCCACCGCCGGCACCTCGGTCTCCGCCGGAGCAGGAGCCGGAGAGCTCGCCTCGGCGGGGGCACGCCTGGGCGACAGCACGACGACGATCAGCTTCTGTCCCTTCCCGCAGTGGCCGGGAGCTCCGCTGATGAAGTAGAAGGGGCCGGACCTGTCCAGCTCCGCCTTGGCCTCGCCGCCCTTGTTGACGTACTGGGCGACGGGGCCGGAGACGTTGCAGGCCAGGTAGCCGGCCCTGGTGACCTGGAGGACGGAGTCCTGGGCGGGGTCGTACTTGAAGACGAGGGCGTCGCCGATGCGGAAGCGGGCTTTCTCGGCCCACGAGTTGAGAGCGTCGGCCGTCTGCGAGGAGGGGATCTTCCAGGCGCCGCCGTTGGCGGCTCCTCCCACGAGGACCTCGGCGGCTCGCGACAGGGAGGAGATGCTGCCCAGGAGCAGGAGGAGAAGGGTCAGGGAGAGAGGAGATGGAAGAGAGTTTGCAGAAGCAGCCATTGCGCAGAAGGAGAGGGAGACAGAGAGAGAAGATGCTGGTTGATGGTGGGAAGCTTTAAGGCGATGGGGTGTAGATTGTGAGTTGAATGTGCTTCTTGGGGGATATATATAGCGTGGAGAGATGAGAAGCAGAGCTAGCCGTTGGAGAGAGAGAGAGAGAGAGAGAGAGAAGCTGGCATGGAAACGGGCTGATTGGTGGTGGGGGAGCTTTTCTGTACGGTCCCGAGGCAAGGGACATGACTGGACAGGTGGTGTCGTGGAACAGGGTGAAGAAGAAGAGAAGGGGGAAGATTCAACGGTCTAAAATGAGCTTGCTTGCTCGCATTTTTATGTTGGGTCGGGTCGGGTCGGGCCAGCCCGGTTAAGTTAGCTTGTTAATTTTTTTGTGGGTACATGATGTAAAACAATGGGCAAATTACTTACATGGAAATTTTCAAAATAAGAATTAGGCCAAAAATTAGGATACATTATGGGAAAATAAAACTTACATAGAAAAGAAGCAAATGAAAGGCTTTCATAAAAATTCTCATAGAATTGAAAATGAGGTTTTCATTCTGTACATGCCAGATCATAAATTAGTAAGCTGATGATCTCACAAATCAAAAAAGATTGTAGGATCTTCGAAATTGCAAATGAATTACGATATTTTGATAATACGTTTCTATTTATTTATGAGATATTGAAGATTTTGGACGTGTTTATGGAAATCTTCGAGCAAGTGGTCCCACCGATCAAAAAAGATTGCGCGATCTTTAAAGTTATAAAATGGTTTACTATATTTGATTTCAAATTCATTTGTTTTGCTTGATTTCCAAGACGTTAATGATTTAGGACGCATTTTCGTTGATTTTCGATACATCAAAGATTTCGAAGTGTTTTACAGATTTTTTAGTAGCATTTTGAAAACTCTCCCCTTTAATTATTTGATTATCTCCTAAATGGTGACCTCCCTATTTATAGGCCCTTGAGGTATTATAATTGACACTTTATCATTCAATTAACATTATCTTTTGAACCCCTTCAAAGGGTTTCTTCTTCCACATTAGTACAATTTTGTAGCTTTTTGCGAACGATCAAGTCAATCGCAATTCGATAGAATAATTTGAGGTTGGGTTCGGTCGAGCTGTGCATTTCCTTGAAGATTTTTTTGGCTCAAGACTTTTTTTTTTTGGTCAAAAGATAGCAATCATTACTAATAAGTTGCGGAACCCCAACTAAGTTCGGAATCATTACATAATAAAACCCAATGAGGGGGATATAAAATCCAATTGCGACGAAGACGGTTGTCCCGGTGGGCTCTTGCTATCCAATCGGCGGGCTTGTTTGCTTCTCTATGCGCGTAAGAAACGGAGACGCCTTTAAGTTGGGCCGGTGGGCTCAAGGCGTTTGATTAGTGGCTTCTGGTGTAGTTTTTTTTTCGTAAAGTTCGATCTGAAGCTAGAAAGAAAAAAGAAAAGGCAAAGGGAACTAAATAAAATCATGGCAACACTGAAGCAGTGTGACCGTTTCACTGATACGGGAGGTGGAGGAGGTGGCGCCACCCTCGATGGCCGTGGCTCGCCAAAGAGGATCGGGCGAGGGTCGTGGGACACAGTGGCGGTGATGGCAGTGAGGGCGTAGCCCATGCGGCGGTTGGGGGCGTCCTTTTTGGTGTCCTAGTAGATCTCCATGTTCCGAAAGGTCGAACCCCGGGTATAACCATGGAACTACAAAGCACAAGCTTCGCCGCAAAACCAAGCCTGAAATTCAATTGACTGAATCAAATTGGAATCTTAGAAAGGAATTATCAAGGAGGGTTCCGGGTATTCATGAGCCGGTCACCATGACCAAATCAAAGGAAAATCCTTAAGCTAAATAGTATCGATACTGACTCGTGAAATGCAACACATTATTTTTAAAAAAAAATAAGGAATTTTGATGCATCATAACACATTGTATATTAAATATATATTTTTATATATACATGATAAATGATTATTTTAATTAAATTAATTTGATTAAAATTCAAGACAAATAAATAATAATGAAAGAGTTTATAATGAATTTCATACTAAAATTATTAATCCGCAATTTGTTAATATCATTCATTGTTTTAATTTGACAAATTTAACTCCATTCCAATAATCCATAAAATTTGGAGAAAAAAGCAATCTGGATTCTAAGGTCGCATATCAAAGCTTGTAGGAATAAAAAAAAAATTAGAGATGAATTGTGTATTGTATCGGGAAGTGAAGAGAATACTAAATTTTTATTCTTTCATGATTTATTATTTTTTAGATACTTAGATTTTGAGCTCTTATCTTTTTTAAAAATTAAGTCCGCGTTGGAACTTTGAACTTACATGTCGAAATTTTTACTCGCGTTGGAGAATTGATTAGATGTCAAATTTTTCAACACGTGTTGATCGAATATCGGAGAAATCGACCATGTATCAAAATATCCGACATAATGGGAAGGATCTCAAAGAGTGTCAATACTTCTCAGCCGGTGAGTTGATTGTTTAAGGTCTATCAATTTGGGGAGATTAATGACGGTGATGCTGGGTCAGGGGTACTCGCGAGAGAGGGTATAGGAATTGGACCGAGTTGGGACCGTACAACAGAAAAAGTGAGGGCAAGACTGGAATATAAAAATTTTAGTGGAGGCAATTTTGGAAAGAAAAAGAGTTCATTAACCCTAAAAGTTGCTTTCCGAAAATATTGAAACTCAAAATAGATCTCCAAAGTTGTCTGAAAATAAATTTACCAAATTTCAACTTTTTCAAAGAAGCCTAATAGATCTCCAAAGTGGTCTAAAAATAAATTTACCAAATTTCTTAACTCTTTTCAAAGAAGCCTAAAGTCTTTTAAGGAAGTCGAATCAAATGCATATAAATTTGAAATTCCACGGATCTGATGGGTAGTTTGTAGGAAATGACGTAACATTCTTTTCATTCACTTTAACAGATTACGTCCAAAAAAAAAAGAAAAGGGTCTTTCAGATTCGATCTTGACCATCGAAATTAGCATTAGACAATTATGAGTTTCCGTGGCCGGCCCACCGTGTGTCAGAGTAGGAACGTCGAGATCTGGAATGCGCTCGTTTTGCCTGCGATGCGTATAACTCAGAAAGCGAGTAAATATCGTATGTGCCATGCGGATCTAAACCCCAATTGTTTTATACCAAGGGCGAATGGGCCTCCACTCACCTTGTCTTTTCCGCGATGTGATTGAACAACAGTCCTCATAAAAGGCTGGCTCGTCCAATGGCAATGACATGAGGAAAGCAACTGTGCACTCGCTTCCTAGCTTTGTTGGACACCCTTTAATAATAATTGATTGGGGTGATTAATTTTAAGATGGATCGATTTTCATCCTGAAATTAAGAACTTGATTTAGCAGGGTCGATTCCCTTATTACGGAACTGGAAATTGACTCACGTCCCCTTGGAATCGACAATGTTTTCTTTCTTTCTTTTTTGGTCTCCTCTCTTTTTCGTTTTATGTTGTCTGAATACAAAATGATAATGGACGAACAACACACATCTAAACTTGTGATTGCATTGCAAGGATATGAAAATTTGGCTTCACAAAAACTCTCTAAGACTGACCTCAAATATAAATTTAGATTATATATATGAAATTAATCTCAACTAAACTCTGAGTTAGTTCTATCAGTTCAATCCGGATCCTTAAATTAGGAATGGGATTGACTCTAATAGAACTACTTAAAATAGGCCAATTCGATCCAATCCCTTTGGTTCAACCCGAATCAATGCTCACCACTTTCCTATAAGTTGCAAAATTAAGAATGGTTCACCTCATGTCCGTTACCATGTTGATCCATCGGCATCCCTTGTGTATTATGTGATGGATGTATATATTTAGTTAATGTTACAAGCCTTCCAGGATTTGCCTAGATCAACTGGAGTCTGTAAGCTCTCGTGTTAAAATGGAATACTTTTGTAATTTGTCATTTTTCTTTCGCAGGTCAATTTATACCATATAATCAAATAATTATTGTAATTTCAATGAATAAAAAAGAAGTAAGAAGAAAAAGAAGAAGAAATTTCACCATTTGGGGCTTCCCTTTTGCTTGCATTCCACACAAACTCTTGATGCTTATAATCGCCGAACGCCAATAAAAACTCATCTAGATCTTAACAGTGGAACCTGCATTTTGAAAATGCCGAATGCTCAAAAAGCACCTTAAGAGCTGCATTAGTGCATTGAGCTTTTAGTATTGAGAATGGTGATATTTTGGCCAATGAGTTTTAAAAAATGACCCCCCAAATACAAAAATATATTCTCCAACGGTTTGGGACCAAAGCCGTTGACCGTTGGGAAAACTGAACCAAACGGCCCTCGTCCCCCTCCCCCTTCCCATTCCTTCTCCAATCTCACTGTTCCTGTCTCTTCCTCTCGCTCTGTCTTTCTCTCGCTCGCTCGCTCTCCATGGATCCGCTGAGGAGATCCCTCTCCCTCTCCTCCCTGATCCTCCTCCTCTTCTTCCTCCTGATCCATGGCGCCCGCTCCTTCTACCTCCCCGGCGTCGCCCCCGAGGACTTCGAGAAGGTCAGTTCCCCCACTCTGCCTCTCGCATCTGCTCGCTCCCTCCCCTCCTAGTCCCGTCCGCCCTGGATGCGATGTGATTTTAGGTTTTCGGATGCACGTCGATTCGCGAGCGGTGCGCGTGCGTGTCTGGTGTGTGTGGAGAGATGCGGTCATCACTGTGCGAGACCAAACACCCCCCGGGGGGGGCGTGCGTGTCTGGTGTCGATTCGCGACTTCGGCCCGCGTCGCGGTTCGGATCTGGCTTTTGATTCGCGGTCGGCAGGGGAGCTGAGGTGGTGGTGCTGAGAGCGCTGGGGATTTTTTTGGTTCTCCGTGTGGAGTGGTGACGCGATGGTTTGTCATTTGCGTGTGGAAATGCGAAGCGGTGCTCGATTCGATTTTCCTGATTCTTCTTTTCGGCTGCCGACACTCTCGATTCGGCTGCCGACGCTCTCTATGGAAGGGATTCGGCAGTAGAGAGATTGCTGCCTTCGAGGGAAATCTGAAATGACGTCGCGCAGGTGTCTTGAGCGATACAGAGCCTCCAGGTTTAAGCTGTGGAAATGGCTGTTCGCTTCAGGAGAATTTCCAATTCCTGATTTTTAGGTCACTGCTGCTGAGCTCTGGACTTACTTGGTGTTTTTATTTATTTTTTATTTATTTTTTCTTTTTTTTTGGGGGGGGTTAGGAGTGTCGTCTTGTAGCTGTGCAGACTTAGTTGGAATCAGATATTCATTTGATTAGCTAGATTTTAGCTTTTTAGGAGCTATTGTTGCTGGGTTTGCGTTAGAAATATGTTCTCACGAGTGTTATGGCTGTGGAATTGACTTTATACATCGTGCGAATAAGCTGTAGAATGTGATACATTTCGTTTCTTTTATGTTAGCCATATCTTATATGTTTCCATACGTATTGTAAGTCTGTATTTTTAGATCTGGCAAGTGAGGAAAGCAAGATTTGGAGATGTAGGCAACTTGGCTTTAGTTATGTAAATTTCAGCCATAGAACTTTGAGGAAATTACGATGGCATGTGGTGTTTGGCCACAAGATGATGATAGCAGTTAGTGTAAAAAACTGATGTAGTTTGATTCATTTCATTCTGCTGAAAGGCTTGAGAAATACATTGCATGCACTGCCCATGGGAAGACACCACGATCAAGCTAGATCTTGTAGAAAGAAAAAACAAAGTTGAAAAGAGAATGAATGGCAAGCTTACATAAATGGCATAGGGGTTAAGAACTGCAGAATCTATTTACCTAATACTCTGTTCTTAAAACACAATGATTGCTGGTTGGAGACTTGATGTAGGAATTAATTAATTGATGAAACTTATCTCTTTGGTTCTTTGTGTTGTGATATATTTTGGATGCATGGCCAATGTATAGCAATCAAGCCATTTTAGGGGGATATTTTCATTGCCGAGCTCTCCTTCATTGTATATTAACGTGTTTTGGCAGTGCTATTTTTTTCTTCTTTTTGTAATCTGAATATTTTTTTTTGTTGTACTGCGTTATATTCCGATCAAAGTCATTTGATCAAAGATGAGCGGTGATGATATTTAATATTTAAAGTTCGTTGAAACTGTCTGTTGCCACTTGCCATGATTGTCTTGGTGTGCTGTGTATCCTTTTTCGAGCTATAAATATCTGAGCCTGTGTTATTTTGTGCTTTTTTAATTTGCATTCTGATATATGAGGGTTTTACTCGGACATAATCCCATGTTGACTTTTTGTTTATCGCTTTCTAAATTGGAGGGACATCTGCTGAAGGTCAAAGTGAACAAATTGACATCTATTAAGACGCAGCTTCCTTATTCCTTTTATTCCCTACCATTTTGCCACCCCAAAAGATATTGGACAGTGCAGAGAATCTTGGTGAAGTACTACGTGGAGACCGTATTGAGAACTCTCTTTATGAGGTTAGTTTTCATGTCTGCAACCTTTTATCTTGAGAATGAATTTTGTGTTTTGCTAATTACCTAAACGATTTCTGCAGTTTGAGATGCGGGACCCAAAGATATGCAAAATTCTCTGCCGTATAGTCCCCGATGCAAAGCAAACAAAGGATTTGAAAGAAAAGATTGCTGATTATTATCTGGTCAATATGTAAGGAACATGCTGAACATGCTTTTGGACCAGTCTAGCTTCTGTTATTTTCTAGAGCACATTGCTCAATTTAGTTTTCTTGATGTGCTTAATGACAGGATTCTTGACAACCTTCCCGTTGTTGTTCCCTTATGGAGATCAGAGCAGCACCCCACTCCTGTATATCAACTCGGTTTTCATGTTGGGCTTAAAAGCCAATATGCTGGGGTATGTTCTGTCATAACAGAACAAAATTCTCTCTCTCTCTCTCTCTCAACATAGCATGATAAGTTTTTCACTTTTTATGCACAGAGCAAAGAGGAGAAGTATTTCATTTACAACCATTTGGCATTTGCTGTCAAGTTTCACAGAGATGCAGAGACCGACTTGGCCAGAATTGTTGGTTTTGAGGTCAAACCCTTTAGGTTGGTTTTGCTTGCTTTCAAATGTTATTATTTGCTATGTCTTCCTCCCCTTCTAGCAATACCTGACGTGTTTGGTTATGATTTTGTGAATATAGTGTTAAGCATGAATATGAAGGGACGTGGAATGAAAATACTCGTCTAACGACATGCGATCACACAGTAGTTAACGCAAATTCTTCTCCTCAAGAGGTTGAGGAGAAAAAGGAAATTATATTCACCTATGATGTGGAGTTCCTGGTGAGCTTCTTTGCTTTAATGATAACCCTTTTTTTGATATGCTGAAGAACTTTCGGTATTGATGATTTTCTTCAGTTTCTCATATATTAACCTGTATCTTTCCTGTGAATAGTCTGTCATTAGCTGAAGCACTTTTTGATAGTAATTATTTGTTTTTTCAGTTACCTTCAAATAAATCTGCCAGACGAGAGTTGTCTATTTCCTGACTCATGTCTCATTATATGTCTCATTATATCAATTCCTCTCTCCTTCATTTATCTTGCAGGAGAGCGATGTAAAGTGGGCTTCTCGGTGGGATACCTATCTTTTGATGAGTGATGACCAGATTCACTGGTTTTCAATTGTTAATTCGCTGATGATTGTCCTATTTCTCTCTGGAATGGTGGCTATGATAATGCTGTGGCCACTTTATCGCGATATTTCCAAGTACAATGAGCTTGAGACTCAGGAAGAAGCCCAGGAAGAGACTGGATGGAAGCTGGTCCATGGTGATGTTTTCAGACCCCCTTCCAACTCAGATCTGCTGTGTATCTACGTAGGAACAGGTGTTCAGTTTTTTTGCATGGTTCTGGTAACAATGATCTTTGCCATCCTCGGGTTCCTCTCCCCTTCAAACCAGGGTGGTCTCATGACAGCCATGCTCTTACTTTGGGTGTTCATGGGCCTCTTTGCTGGATACGCATCTTCTCGTTTGTACAAAATGTTCAAAGGGACTGAGTGGAAGAAAATAGCAGTGCGGACTGCAACTGTGTTCCCTGCAATCGTCTTTGCCATTTTCTTCGTCTTGAATGCGCTCTTATGGGGCCAGAAGTCTTCTGGGGCAGTGCCGTTTGGTACCATGTTCGCTTTGGTATTCTTGTGGTTTGGAATTTCAGTCCCACTTGTTTTTGTGGGTGCCTACATTGGATTCAAGAAGCCGGCGATTGAGGATCCAGTCAAAACAAATAAAATTCCCAGGCAGATCCCAGAGCAGGCTTGGTACATGAATCCGGCCTTCTCAATCTTGATTGGTGGAATCCTTCCATTTGGAGCTGTCTTCATCGAACTCTTCTTCATCCTCACTTCAATCTGGCTGAACCAGTTCTACAACGTCTTCGGTTTCCTCTTCCTGGTCTTCATTATCTTGATCGTCACTTGTGCTGAAATTACGATTGTGCTCTGCTATTTCCAGTTGTGCCGCGAGGACTATCTTTGGTGGTGGAGATCTTACCTCACAGCTGGATCCTCGGCCTTGTACCTTTTCCTCTATGCCACGTTTTACTTCTTCACAAAGCTCGAGATCACGAAGCTAGTTTCTGGGGCATTGTACTTCGGCTACATGCTGATTGTTTCCTATGCATTTTTGTGCTGACCGGAACCATTGGCTTCTATGCTTGCTTCTGGTTCACTAGGCTCATTTACTCGTCAGTGAAGATTAACTGATCGATGCAATTGAGTATGTGCACCGGTTAGCTTCTTCCCTTCAAAGAATGAAAACAATGTGACTGTTCCGATCTTGGCGGCTCGCGACGAGGAGGAGATGCTGCCCAGGAGCAGGAGGAGAAGGGTCAGGGGAGAGGAGATGGAAGAGAGGTTGCAGAAGCAGCCATTGCAGGAGAGAGAGAGAGAGAGAGAGAGGGAGAAGATGCCGGGGAAGCTTGAAGGCGATGGGGTGTTGGGTTTTTTTGTGAGTTTACTGTGCGTATGGGGGGATATATATAGTGTGGAGAGATGAGAAGCAGAGCTAGCCGTTGGGGAGAGAGAGAGAGAGAGAGAGGGAAGCTGGCATGGAAACGGGCTGTTTGGCGGTGGGTGAGCTTTTTCTGTACGTTCTCAAGGCAAGGGCCAAGATTGGACAGGTGGCGTCGTGGAACAAGGTGAAGAAGAAGAGAAGGGGAAGATACAGCGTTCTAAAGTGCGCTGATGCTTGCTCGCATTTTTCTGTCGGCTCGGGTAGGGCCGGGTAAGTTAGGCCCTGTTTGGTAACCATCCAAACAGGCCAAATTCTGATTCTTTGTTAGAATCGGTTTACCGCCGAAATCGCGTTTGGTAAATTTTTTGTTAACAAATTTGTTCCTTAATCGTTTTGGACAAGAATTTAGAATCGAAAAAATGTGATTCTTGATTACGAATCGAAAAAGAATCAAAAAAGCGGCTGCTCATCAACGTACCTCTCCCCGCTCCACGTTAAATTAAAATTAACATCCATCCATATTGAATTCAAAATGAATTAGTTATTTAATCATAGAAACGTAAATATTTATTGAAAATGAGAAATCACCATGATAAAAAAAAAAAAAAAACTCATATTTAAATATAAATGATATTGAAATTCTAATAAGAAAAAAATTAAAATAACAACAATTTTCGTTTTTATTTTTATTTATTTATTTATTTCTATATTTTATTTTAATTTCGTCCTATTCTGAAATATATATTTGCTATATATAGAATACATATTTAATTTTGCTTTATAATTTAGTATTTATATTTATTACATATTTTAGGTATATTAGTATAATTTATACTATGGTTTATTATTAACTATTTAATAAAAATTGATTAGTTAATATTTTTATTACTTAGTATAAATATAATTAATCAATGAGGGGTTTATGAGAATTCAATATCAAATTTATATTTATCTAAAAGGTAATTAAAAAAGAATTGGAATAGAAATTTTATGCGATTCTAAACACATTTATGTTCTTTTTCTATTCTAGAATCGGAAATTTTGTACGATTCTAAACGCGTTCTTTTCTCGGAATCGGTTTGGGAGCGAGTAATCAAAAAGAATCAATTCGATCGGAATCTACTCCCTAACGAATCGTTACCAAACGCGCCCTTAGCTTGTTAATTTTTTTGTGGGTACATCATGTAGAACAATGGGCAAATACTTATATGGAAATGTTCAAGCGTAAAAAAAAGCTGGTGATTCCACGAATCAAAAAAAGAACGCGTGATCTTCAAAGTTATAAATGAGATACGATGATATTTGATTTCAAATTCATGCGCTTCCATTTATTTCCATTTATTTATGAGACATCAAAGATTTTGGACGCATTTATAGAAATCTTCGAGCAAATGGTTTCACATATGAAAGAAGATTGTAGGATCTTCAAATTTATAAATGGACAAATGGGTTACGATATTTAATCTCAAATTCACATATTTTTCTTGATTTTCGTGACGTCAAAGATTTAGGATGCGTTTTTATTGATTTCTAAGACGTCAAAAATTTCAGATTTCGGATGCATTTTACAAATTTTCTAGTAGTATTTTGAAAACTTTCCCCTTTATCAATATATATTTTTATTTTAATTATTTAATTATTTTTTAAATTACGATTTTCCTATAAATAAGTGTTCAATATATTATAATCGACGCTTCATCATTCAATTAACATCATTTTTGAACCCCTTTCAATGGGTTTCTTCTTCAATTTTGCAGCTTTTTGCAATCCATCAAGTCAATCGCAATTCAATAGAATAATCTGAGGCTGCGTTCGGTCGAGCTGTGCATTTCCTTGAAGATTTTTATGGCTCAAGGTGTTTGATTAGTGGCTTTTGGCGTAGCTTTTTTCGCAAGGTTAGATCTGAAGTTAGAAAGAAAAAAGAAAAGGCAAAAGGGAACTACGGTTCCTTGTCTCCGACGGCTCGGAGACACAAGACTAAATAAAATGAGGGCAATACACTAAAGCAGAATGACCGTTTCACTGATGCCGGAGGTGGAGGCAGCGCCGCCCTCGATGGCTGTGGCTCGCCAAAGAGGATCGGGCGAGGGTCGTGGGACTCGGTGGTGGCGATGGCAGTGAGGGCGTAAGCCCATGCGGGGGTTGGGGGCGTCTTGTTTGGTGTCCCTAGTAGATCTCCAAGTTCCGAAGAGGTCGAAGTCCGGGTATAACCATGGAACTACAAAGCACAAGCTATGCCGCAAAACCAAGCTCGAAATTCAATTGACTGAATCAAATGGGAACCCTAGAAATGAAGTAGATCAAGGAGGGTTCCAAGTATTCATGAGCTGGTCGCCATGACCAAATCAAAAGAAAATCCTTGAGCTAAGTAGTATCGACACTAACTCGTGATACGTGACATATCTTTCCAAAAAAAAGAAAAAAATTTGATACGTTAGAACATATTGTATATTAAATATACATTTGTATATATACATGATAAATAATTATTTTAATTAAATTAATTCTATTAAAATTCACAAACAAATAAATAATAATGAAAGAGTTTATAATGAATTTTATACTAAAATATTAATCCACGGTTTGTTAATATCATTCATTGCTTCAATTTGACGAATTTTAACTCAATTCCAAAAATCCATAAAACTTGGCCAAAAGGAAAGAAGCAATTTAGATTCTAAACTCGCGTGTCAAAACGTATCGGAAGAAAATAAAAAGAAAAAATAAATTTGATAGATGAATTGTATATCGGGAATAATAAGAGCCAGGAGAGAAGAGAATACTAAATTTTTCTTCTTTTGCCATTTTTTTGACATATTTATATTTTGAGCTCTTATTTATTAAAATTAACCCCTTGTTGGAACTTTGAACTCATATGTCGAAATTCCCTACTCGTATAGGAGAATTGATTAGGTATCATATTTTCTGACATATGTTGACTGAATGTCGGAGAATATTAATTACATATCAAAATATCTAACACGATAAAAAGGATCCCAAAGAGTGTTAGTGCTTTTTACCCGGTGAGTTGATTGTTGATATTGGCAACTAAGGTCTATCGATTTGGGGAGATTAATGACGATTATGGTGGATTCTGGGTACTCGTGAGAGAGCATATATGAATTGGACGGAGTTGGGACCGTACCAACATAAAAAGTGAGGGCAAGACTGGAATATAAAAATTTCAGTTGAGGCAATTTTGAAAAGAAAAAGAGTTCATTATTCCTAATAGTTGCTTTCCGAAAATACTAAAAACTCAAAATAGATCTCTAGAGTAGTCTGAAAATAAATTTACCAAATTTCTTAACTTTTTTCAAAGAAGCCTAAAGTCATTTAAGGAAGTCGAATCAAATGCATATAAATTTGAAATTCCACAGATCTGATGGGTAATTTGTAGGAAATGACATAACATTTTTTTCATTAACTTTAACAGTCTTTCGAATTACGTCCGAAAAAAAAAAGGGTCTTTCAGATTCGATCCCGACCATCGAAATTAGCATTAGACAATTATGAGTTTCCGTGGCCGGCCCACCGCGTGTCAGAGTAGGAACGTCGAGATCTGGAATGCGCTCGTTTTGCTTGCGATGCGTATAACTTTAGAAAGCGAGTAAATATCGTATGTGGATCTAACCCCAATTGTTTTATACCAAGGGGAAAGTGGGCCTCCACTCACCTTGTCTTTTCCGCGATGTGATTGAACAACAGTCCTCATAAAAGGCTGGCTCGTCCAATGGCAATGACATGAGGAAAGCAACTGTGCACTCGCTTCCTATCTTTGTTGGACACCCTTAATAATAATTGATTGGGGTGATTAATTTTAAGATGGATCGATTTTCATCCTGAAATTACGAACCAGATCTAGTAGGGTCGGTTCCCTTGTTATGGACTCAGAAATTGACTCACCTCCCCTTGGAAGCGACATTGTTTTCTCTCTCTCTCTCTCTTTTTGGTTTCCTCTCTTTTTCTTTTTATGTTGGCCTAGTACAAAATGACAATTGATGAACAACACGGATCTAAACTTGTGGTTGCATCACAACGATATGAAAATTTGGCTTCACAAAAGCTCTCAAAGGTTGACTTCATATATAAATTTGGATTTTATATATGAAATAAATATCAAATAAATTATGAGTTAGTTCTATTGGTTCAGTTCGAACCTTTGAATTAAAAATGGGACCGACTCCTAAAGGAATTGCTTAAAATAGGCCGATTCGATCCGATCCGATCCCTTTGGTTCAACCCCAATCAATGCTCGCCACTTTCCTATGAACTGCAAAATTAAGAATAGTTCACCTCATGTTCATTACCGTGTTGATCCATCGACATCCCTTGTGTATAATGTGTTGGATGTATGATTAATTGGAGTCTGTAAGCTCTCATGTTAAAATGGAATACCTTCGTAATTCGTCATTTTTTTTGGCATATAATCAAAAAATTATCGTAATTTCAATTGAATAAAAAAGAAAATAAGAAGAAAAAAAAAAAAAAAGGAAGAAGAAATTTCACCATTGGGGGCCTCTCTTTCGCTTGCATTCCACATAAACTTTTGACGCTTATAATCGCGGAAGGCCAATAAAACTCCTCTAGATCTCGTCTCCCTGCCCCCCCACCTCCCCATTCCTTCTCACATCTCACTGTTTCTCTCTCTCTCTCTCTTCCTCTCTCGCTCGCGCTCTCCATGGATCCGCTGAGGAGATCCCTCTCCCTCCCCTCCCTGATCCTCCTCTTCTTCCTCCTGATCCATGGCGCCCGCTCCTTCTACCTCCCCGGCGTCGCCCCCGAGGACTTCGAGAAGGTCAGTTCCCCTCCTCCGCCTCTCGCATCTGCTCGCTCTCGCTTCCTTCCAGTCCCGTCCCGTCCGCCCCGGATGCGATGCCGTCTTAGGTTTCCGGATGCATGCGGATTCGAGAGCTCTGCCTGCGCGCGCGCGTTCGTGTCCGGTGTCGAGAGATGTGCTCGTCACTGTTCGAGACCCCCCGCGAAGCGGCTCGATCTGCGCCCTCGGCCGTCGGATCTGGCCGATTCGCGACTCCGGCCCGCGCCTGCGATCGCGTCGCGGCTCGGATCTGGCTTTTGATTCGCGGTCGGGAAGGGAGCTGATGTGGCGGTGTCGGTGGTGCTGAGAGCGCTAGGGATTTTTTTTTGGTTCTTCGTTTGGAGTGGTGACGCGATGGTTTGTTTTTTGCATGTGGAAATGCGAAGCGGTGCTCGATTCGATTTGCCTGATTCTCTTTGTTTTTTCGGCTGCCGACGCTCTCGATGGAAGGGATTCGGCAGGAGAGAGATTGCTGCCTTCGCGGGAAATGTGAAATGACGTTGTGCTGGTGTCTTGAGCGATAGAGAGCCTCTAGGATTAAGCTGTGGAAATGGCCGTGCCTGTGCACTTCAGGAGAATCTCCAATTCCTGATTTTTAGGTCACTGCTGCTGAGCTCTAGAGTAACTCGGTGTGATGGGGAATCGGAGTGTCGTCTTGTAGCTGTGCAGGCTAATCCTTAGATTGGGAGGTGGACTTGTGATGTAGTTGGAATCAGATATTCATTTGATTAGCTAGATTTTAGCTTTTTTAGGAGCTATTGTTGCTGGGTTCGCGTTAGAAATATGTGCTCACGAGTGTTATGGCTGTGGAATTGAATTTTTACATCGTGTGAATAAGCTGTAGAATGTGATACATTTTGTTTCTTTTATGTTAGCCATATCTTATATGTTTCCATACGTATTGTAGGTCTGTATTTTTAGATCTGGCAAGTGAGGAAGCAAGATTTGGAGATGTAGGCAACTTAGCTTTAGATTTGTAAATTTCAGCCATAGAACTTTGAGCAAATTACGATGACATGTGGTGTTTGGCCACGAGATGATGATAGCAGTTAGTGTAAAAAACTGATGTAGTTTGATTCATTTCATTCCACTGGAAGGCTTGTGAAATACATTGCATGCGCTGCCCATGGGAAGACTCACGATCAAGCTAGATTTTGTAGAAAGAAGAAACAAATGGCATATGGGTTAAGAACTGCATAATCTATTTACCTAATACTCTGTTCTTAAAACACAATGATTGCTGGTTGGAGACTTGATGTAGGTATTAATTAATTGATGAAACTTATCTCTTTGGTTCTTTGTGTTGTGATATATTTTGGATGCATGGCCAATGTATAGCAATCAAGCCATTTTAGGGGGATATTAACATGTTTTGGCAGTGCTATTTTTTTCTTCTTTTTGTAATTTGAATATTTTTCTGTTGTGCGTGCGTTATATGTCTGATCTAAGTCATTTGATCAAAGATGAGCAGTGATGATATTTAATATTTAAATTTTTGTAGAAACTTTGTGTTGCCACTTGCCATGATTGTCTTGGTGTGCTGTGTATCCTTTTTTGAGCTGTAAATATCTGAGCCTGCGTTATTTTGTGCTTTTTTAATTTGCATTCTGATATATGAGGGTTTTACTTGGACATAATCCCATGTTGACTTTTTGTTTATCGCATTCTAAAATGCAGGGACATCCGCTGAAGGTCAAAGTGAACAAATTGACATCTATTAAGACGCAGCTTCCTTATTCCTTTTATTCTCTACCATTTTGCCGCCCCAAAAAGATATTGGACAGTGCAGAGAATCTTGGTGAAGTACTACGTGGGGACCGTATTGAGAACTCTCCTTATGAGGTTACTTTTTGTGTCTGCAAGATTTTATCTTGAGAATGAATTTTGTATTTTGCTAATTACCTAATTGATTTCTGCAGTTTAAGATGCGGGACCCAAAGATGTGCAAAATCCTCTGCCGTGTAGTCCCTAATGCAAAGGAGACGAAGGATTTGAAGGAAAAGATTGCTGATGAGTATCGGGTTAATATGTAAGGAACATGTTGAACATGCTTTTGGACCAGTCTAGCTTCTGTTATTTTCTAGAGCGCATTGCTCAATTTGGTTTTCTTTATGTGCGTAATGACAGGATTCTGGACAACCTTCCTGTTGTTGTTCCCTTACGGAGATCAGAGCAGGATGCCACTCCTGTATATCAACTTGGTTTTCATGTTGGGCTTAAAGGCCACTATGCTGGGGTATGTTCTCTCATAACAGAACAAAATTCTCTCTCTCTCTCTCTCTCTCTCTCAACATAGCATGATAAGTTTTTTACTTTTTATGCACAGAGCAAAGAGGAGAAGTATTTCATCCACAACCATTTGTCATTTTCTGTCAAGTATCACAGAGATGCAGAGACCGACTTGGCCAGAATTGTGGGTTTTGAGGTCAAACCCTTTAGGTTGGTTTTGCTCGCTTTCAAATGTTATTATTTGCTATGTCTTCCTCCCCTTCTAGCAATACCTGACGTGTTTGGTTATGATTTCATGAATATAGTGTTAAGCACGAATATGAAGGGACGTGGAATGAAAATACTCGTCTAACGACATGCGATCCCCATTCGAAGCATACAGTAGTTAACTCAAATTCTCCTCAAGAGGTTGAGGAGAAAAAGGAAATTATATTCACCTATGATGTGGAGTTCCTGGTGAGCTTCTTTGCTTTAATGATAACCCTTTTTTTGATATGCTGAAGAACTTTCGGTATTGATGATTTTCTTCAGTTTCTCATATATAAACCTGTATCTTTCCTGTGAAGAGTCTTTCATTAGCTGAAGCACTTTTTGATAATAATTATTTGTTTTTTCAGTTACCTTCAAATAAATCTGCTAGATGAGAGTTGTCTATGTCCTGACTCATGTCTCATTATATCAATTCCACTCTCCTTCATTTATCTTTCAGGAGAGCGATGTGAAGTGGGCTTCTCGGTGGGATACCTATCTTTTGATGAGTGATGACCAGATCCACTGGTTTTCAATTGTTAATTCTCTGATGATTGTCCTATTTCTCTCTGGAATGGTGGCTATGATAATGCTGCGTACACTTTATCGTGATATTTCCAAGTACAATGAGCTTGAGACTCAGGAAGAAGCCCAGGAAGAGACTGGATGGAAGCTGGTCCATGGTGATGTTTTCAGACCCCCTTCCAACTCAGATCTGCTGTGTATCTATGTAGGAACAGGTGTTCAGTTTTTTGGCATGATTCTGGTCACGATGATCTTTGCCATCCTCGGGTTCCTCTCCCCTTCAAACCGGGGTGGTCTCATGACAGCCATGCTCTTACTTTGGGTATTCATGGGCCTCTTTGCTGGATACGCATCTTCTCGTCTGTACAAAATGTTCAAAGGAACTGAGTGGAAGAAAATAGCACTGCGGACTGCAATTGTGTTCCCTGCAATCGTCTTTGCCATTTTCTTCGTCTTGAATGCGCTCATATGGGGCCAGAAGTCGTCTGGGGCAGTGCCGTTTGGTACCATGTTCGCTTTGGTATTCTTATGGTTTGGAATTTCAGTCCCACTTGTTTTTGTGGGTGCCTACATTGGATTCAGGAAGCCGGCGATTGAGGATCCAGTCAAAACAAATAAAATTCCCAGGCAGATCCCAGAGCAGGCTTGGTACATGAATCCGGCCTTCTCAATCTTGATTGGTGGAATCCTTCCATTTGGAGCCGTCTTCATCGAGCTCTTCTTCATCCTCACTTCAATCTGGCTGAACCAGTTCTACTACATCTTCGGATTCCTCTTCCTGGTCTTCATTATCTTGATCGTCACTTGTGCTGAAATTACGATTGTGCTCTGCTATTTCCAGTTGTGCAGCGAGGACTATCTTTGGTGGTGGAGATCTTACCTCACAGCTGGATCCTCGGCCTTCTACCTTTTCCTCTATGCCACGTTTTACTTCTTCACAAAGCTCGAGATCACGAAGCTAGTTTCTGGGGCATTGTACTTCGGCTACATGCTGATTGCTTCCTATGCATTTTTCGTGCTGACTGGAACCATCGGCTTCTATGCTTGCTTCTGGTTCACTAGGCTCATTTACTCGTCAGTGAAGATTGACTGATCGATGCAGTTGAGTATGTGCACCGGTTAGCTTCTTCCTTTCAAAGAATGAAAAACAATGCGACTGTTCCGACCTCAGATTTAAGGCGTCTTCAAATCATTCATATGTATTCTTATGTTTTCAATTTTGTATGTCAGCAGAACTATGATTTTTGTTATAGCGATTCTAAAATTCTCATGTGAAAGTAGTATACCCTTTTAAATTCGAGCTTTGGTTGCTTGAAGTTAGCTTGTCTCCATGCTGCTTGATAATAATGTAGATTCTCTTCAAAAGCTTACTTTTGTTTTCTAGAGGCCTAGTTCCTGTAAACCTTTGTTTTCCAATTTCGATCGAGTGCGCTTGATTGGTAGGATTAGCGGATCTTGTCTCATGATTTGGATGCTCTGTAATGCTTCTTATGCTCTGAAAGGCTAAGTTCCATTAGTGCTGAACTGGTTTTCTTTTCCTTTCCCAATGATCGAGCTTTAGGGGAACGCACTCGCTCCATTGAGATAGGCAGCTCCTAAAGTAGCTTATCTACGAGCCTAATTTGTTGTTTATATAGCTGTATATTTTATTGTACCTATACATCTACAACCGTCGTAGACTTGAATCGTGATTTCCCTATTCGTGTTTGAGAGTAGCTTGAGTCGAACTAGATTTGCATACGATTTGAGTTGAGTCGAACTAAAGCTTATATTGGGGTCGAGCGTGAGCTCTCCAAATTTAATCTCGAGGGGTATATTGTGCTGTATACATATTGTTGAATATTAACGGCAGTTTCGTCACATTTTATGATTGATGATGCATTACAAGGGTTGGAAGAGCTCATTTCGAAACGGTAACTAGTCTGCTAACTGGCCGAGAGACGAAACCCAAATCATTGAGCCCCAGATTATTCTTTTCATCTGCCCGACGTGCGACTTCCCTCATGTCAGTGATGGAAATAACATTTTTGAAGGCACTTGTAAAAAAATGAAAGAACGACACGTCTTAACGAACTTCGAACGGTAAACTAAATTTTACCCCACCAAAACTTTAAGTAATGAAGCTAAATTTACTTTAGCAGAACTTTTTAAGTAATGAAAAGCTTAAAGATCGCTCAAAAAGGTACTTTTTAATGTTTTCCTTTTGCTTTAAGACATTATATCCGGACGATAATCTGTATCAGCGCTTTAAAGCGAGATATGCTTCATACCCACCATCTCGAGCGAGTACGAAACATGACACACCTACTCAAGTATTAAATACGCAAAGCATATTTTGGCAACCTAGCAAACCAACTTCCGTAATATGCCACTCAATAATCGAAGCGCCAGTGTCAAAACAGAAAAAGTAGCAACTAGCGAGGCAGCAAAACCTCGTCTGAGGTCTACCAACCACTCGCGTTGCAAATAGTCAAGACAACTCGATTGCGCTACGTCACATGCTGCTTTTCCATCTCGTGGAAATCCTTTACAATTCTACAATAAAATTTACAAGGGGGAGAGAGAAGGAAGAAAAATAAACATTATATTTTCAAGAAATCGGAATCCTTTAAAAAGAGATTACCCAACCGAAAAACCCGTGCATCGACACCGGTCTGTTTTGAATTTACTCAGGTCCGGACCCATTATTCTCTGGTTTTGACCCTGCTTCGGTAGGCTGAGGAGGTGGAGATTGCTCCTCGGCAGGCACTGAGGACTGGATAGGTTTCTTGAACTGGACTAAGATCATGGTCATGTTGTCGCATCCCTCGCCAGTTACAGTGGATGGTGCCAAACATCTATCCATAACTCTCTCGCACACCGCAGAGAGCTTGGTTTCCTGTATTGCATGTAAACCGAAATGAAGATGCAAGATCATGTCGCTCTCAGACAAATATATATGTATGTGCATGCATGTGTATATATATGAGCAAAAACAACGTACCAACTTCAGCTGGTCGTGTATGAAATCCACTAGCTGCTGGCTTGACATACAGTCCCTGAACCAAAGTGAAGAAAATCACATGACCATCTATTGGTTTAATCAATGCAGACCACACATATCGAGCGTGTCTTATTCCATCCAGGCACTCAAAACTTGGGTTTCTCAAAAATGGAAAGGGGGAAAAAGACTAAGTCAAAATCCTTTAAAGTACAAAATTAATCATTGAATAGTGCCCAAAAACTCCAACATATGGCAAAAGTTTTCCACTGATATATTTATAAAGCAAGATGAAGAATCAGGACATATACCAGATTCCATCACATGCCAGCACAATGAAATCGTCATCGTCACAAAGCTCCACCTAAAGACGAAACAATTAAAAGAAAAGATTAGAAGTGGTACCTCATATAAATCCAATAATATTAAAAGCCAAACGAAAATTAGGCACAGCCACACCAAAGTCCTAGTTAAACACAAAATGACAACAAAGAGGAAAGAAGGAACTAGGAAATGCCCGGAACAACCACTTTTGCAATAATGTACCTAGAAAACAAAAGAGCGATTATGTAGGACTATACGTACAGTATTTATATCAGGGTTGGCCGTTACAATTTGCTTCTCAACAGGCAAAAATTTGTTCTGCTTGAATTCCATGTCACCTGCATTGTGTGGAAAGATCACACACTGACGATATGCTTAAAATACCAAATTGCAATTATGGTGTTTATCAATGCTACACGCTGCATGATAAATTCCATTGAAAATGCAAAAAAGTCAAATTTGCCAATCACACTGACGATGTGATCCAATGGAAATGACCAGACAAGAATGGAATCAAGAATCAAATGCGTGATATTCACCATATAAACATGTGACATAATAAATCCCGAGGAGGAAGTGAGTACCTATAGCCCTGGCAAGATTCAAACTTCCATTAACTCGTCCAGCATGAATGAAACCACCAGCTTTTATAATCCTCTCCTTTTCAGCCTCCAAATCAGGTTTATGGTCTCGAGAAAGATTGTATGCCTTTTCAAGAAGAATCCAGGATAAAATAACAGTTCTTATATTACCTCTATGCAGGAATACAGGAGTCATACTACATCCACCAGTCAGAATATCTAGATGAACGCAGCAGATTTTAAGTTATACGGCATCCCTAATAATCCATGGCGCAGAAGTTACACATTATCTTTCAGTAAATCAATCCAAGATAATGGATACTCAAAAAGAGGCAAGGAAATCCATGATGATGCTCTCCAATAAATACAAGAATGGTCTTGAGTTGTGGTTTTGATATCCTACCTGACCCTTCCTAGATATGACACACCGAGAATCACCAGCATTTGCAACAACAAGCTGGTTGTTTCTAATGATTGCAACACAGGCCGTACTCCCAGAAGTTGGTCCAGGAAAATCAGAATGAGGCCCCTGACAAAATGCCAAGAAGGAAAATGTCTGTGTCACTGTTGTGAAATATTAATAGAAAATGAAATAACATCTGGGACTGCAGCGGTAATAAGAGAAATTTTTGATGTATGGCTTGCTGCACCTACATCCTCAAAAGCCCAATCATCAATCCGGCCATTAGCGTCACCACCCCTTGGAGACCATATTAGCCCTTCTATCATACCGGAAAACTTGTTTATCTTGTCCCCAAGAACAGCTAGCTCCCTCCACCCTCTCTGGCCACGCATCATCTCATCCATTCTGCAAAAGCAAAACCAAAGCAATCCCAGATGTCAACAAAACTATGCATGTGAGTCCATCTCATATAAAATAAATGCAGCAGAACTAATCATCCCAGTAGAGCCTGTAAAAATTCAAACCACGTCTTGCAGATCTCAACATATATGAATCATCAGACATATTCTGCAGTACAGAAGCTCTACTAAGCGAACTTTAAACACAATCTGATCAAGCATTTATTCCAGAAGAAGCATTGAAGTTTTCCACCCATATTTGGTCAGAAGCTTTGGTTGATGATCTTGCCCACCATTTAGTCTGCTGATGTATTATACTTGATTTACAATACCCATTTCTTCACAATTTAAGCTCTTAGAAATGGTTACATATCCTGGTATTTGAGTATGGATCAAGTTTCAACACCACCACTCTGCTTTATTAAACTTGTCTTTTACTCTATTTGTCCATTGTTCGTTTGACACGATTATGTAGATTCTGCATTTTACATGTCACACTCAACTTACATAGAAGAGGCAGCACTACGATATCTTGACACAGATTCTGGTCTAATCTATAGAACTGTTCTTTTTCTTTTCAGTATTAGACTATCCTTAAATTAAACAAATACTTAACAAGGCCAACAAAAGTCAGATGTTTAAATTTCTATTGTTTGAAGCAGCGGCCCATTAGTGTTTTGACTTGTTAACTGTCATTAACAATACAATAATGACATGACAGAATAGGATGTCGTCCAACAGAAGTAACAACCAGCTGTTTGGTTAAAGTCAGATCATTGAGGACTCACGTCTTAAATCATCAAAAAATAGACAAAACTGGACAGAAAGAAAGATTTAAGCAAGCAACTATGCCCTCCATTTCATGTCTTAACTTTTGGGAACTAACAGATTCAGCCATACATATTCTGCACCCCATCCATAAAAAAGCATGCTTGCAATGGAGATCAAGGCCACACAAGCAGTAACCACAGACTAAAACTCAATAAACCATGTACGCAAAAACCTGGCTAGAAAGCAGAAATGTGAATGCACAACAACACATTCAAACTCAAAAATTGATGAGCAGCACCTGAAAAATGCCTTCTGAACTGAAGTTCCAATTTCCCCAGCTGAATAAGCTTCCTCCTTCAAAACCTGCTGGTGAAGATATTTGGCACAAAACTTGGCAACCACCTTACCTGCAAGTCATGGTAAATTGTACTATGTGATGCATATATCGATATTGCAAACAGATAGAGAATTCAGGAAAGTTACTGATATTGAGAGTATACCAAAAGCATGTTGTTACCTCCGTGGCCATCGTAAACACCAAAGAACGAGGTGGAAGAGTCCAGATTGGGATAGGCAGCATGCTAGCGGCAACACATACAGTAGTAGTAACTAACCAACATTAGTAATGGCATCAGCACCAAAACTCATCAAGTACAATCTCAAAGGCCAGATGGCAAACGATGATGAATTCACTCACGGCGTCTTCCATAGTGGCACGCCACCCTTGCATAGACGACAACCCATATCTGAGCCGGTCACCCTCGCCATCTTCCGAGAATTTCTCAGTTTTGGGAGTGCTCAAGTATACTCCCATCTCTGCTGTTCACCCAAAATTCAACACATCAGGCGGTCGTAAGTTTTCGCTTTCACAAACTAATTATCATTGGCTGCAACCAGGACCTCCTTTCTACGGTTCAAAACTCTTTTAAGTCCACACGATTCAATCCCTCGTCAAAAGCCAAAGAGAAATTTTACTAAAAAACCGTTTTCTTGCTAGAAAAGATGTACGATCCCGTAGCCCATCAATTCTCCAGAATATACAGTGACCAAAAGAAGAAGCCCTTCCAGAAAATACCACTCTTTACCCAATTCGAGAATCGCGATGCTCGAAACCGTACTCGTCACCGAACATTAAAGAACGACAAGAAAAGAAAAGTCGAATCCCCGTACAGCAGAGCAGAACCCAGAAGCGCCACTCAGGGCAAAGACAGAGACAGATCGGATGAGGTAAAAGCCACGCGATCAAATACCACTTACCGACCCAGAAGCGGAGATGAATTAAGGCCTCGCGTACGGGCACCCGCCTGAGTCACACGCTTCGAGTGAGCTCCGAACAGAGCCGGGAATTCCAGAGAACGAGACGGGTGGCGAAGAAAGCAAGCGAATTTTCCCCCCACGAATCCGGAAGGTTCGACGAGGAGGAGGAGGAGGAGGGGCCGAAAGGAGAGAGCTTTATAGAGGCGCCATGGGATTCGAAGAAGAAGAAGACGACCCAGAAGGAAGGAAGGAAGGAAGAAGGAGACGGAGATGGAGACGGAGATGGAGATGGGGAGATGGGGAGATGGGAAGGGTCGTGTGTGTGTCTTGTCGGGTAATGGGTGGGGACTGTTTAATCAACTTCGAGACGTGTGTCAGCCAGAACTGCAAGAGTCTCTCTCTCTCTCTCTCTCTCTCTCTCTCTCTCTTTCTTTCTTTCTTTCTCTCTCTCTAATGACTGCGTCGCAGTACAGCGACACGTATAAAAGATTACTACTTTTGTCATCTGGCCATTGAACCTATCCACCTACCTTTGAGATTTCTCCCTTTTTTCATTTGTCTATGCACTCTTTTTTCATTTCCTTTTCAAGGCTGTCTCCGTTTTACTACAGATTTCATGGTGAAAAAAAATTGTATATTTTTCATGAAGATGACTTAAGAAAGTAAATAGTTTTTCATGCTTCGAAACGTGGATGAAAGAGCTATGAAATTTTGTGAGATTATTATCAATTATTCTAAAAATTTAAGCTGTTAAATGAATACGTATTTTAAAATTTAATGACTCTAACACTCTCCCTCACAAATAAGTTGGATTTTGGCCTAAGCTTAAAATGTGGAAATATATAATTGAAGAGGAGATTGGAAATGATTTGAACTCGAGATCTCCTATTTTGATACTATGAAAGAACAAAAGTATTTGATTCTTGATCTCAACGTACAATTATTGAGATGCTTTCCATTATGTATGGATCTTATAAATGAATAGAAAATAATAAATAAAGAGATTATTATACTATAAGAGTTGTGGATCCCTTGATTCTAGTATCCCAAAAAAGATTCTAATTGGATTTTGATTGATATTTCCAGATTATTCTTCTTTGCTTGATAAGTGGATGCCTTCAAAAGCTAATATACCATTAAAAATCTTAAGTTAGTATTCAAAATGACATGCTTATTTTAAAATAGTTTTCAATTTACGGAACATTCAAAATCGGTAATGTTGTGGCATATATAATCCACGTGATAAACGATTGCAAATTAGACAAATCCGACGTGGAGAATGATAGATCCAAAATGAGTATAACTAATGCTATTGTTCTTTTCCGAAAGTAGAGTAAACTGTTATATATTCAGGAGTTATTTATTATGCTTCACTTCTTAAAATAAAATATATACTAAATAATGTCGCTTATTGAAGTTATAACCGAAAAAAACAGAAACTACCCCAAAATATTCATCTATTACTTAATTCCAAGAACGGATTCTCTTTTTCTTTGGAATTTTCTGTGGTCCAGATAAGAATCCTGGTTAATCTCTAATCACTTCTTTTTTATGTCCAAGAAAATATCCCCAACAGTTTTTCGGACGTGTATCCTTTCCCATCTTCCCCACAAGATCCATCGAATGACAGGATTTTGGCCAGAGTTAGGCTCGTTCCAACATGGAAAGAAAATGATTCTCTCCCTTTCTTTCTCTATCTCTATCTTTTTCTGGGCTAATCGGAAAGAAAATGATTGGTGCCCACCTATCAGAGAAAGGAAATTTAGACCTCTCCTGGATAATATTATCATGTATTTGAGCCACACGCTTTGCCCGACAAACTGTTAAAAGCAGCAGAAAAGGAAGGACCTTTCTCCATTGTCGAATTCACACTAATCGCCCTTATACGTCGACCATGGACCGGAGTTCATCTTTGAGAATGCCTTACCAGCAGCAGAAAAAGGAAATACCTGCCCCTAGATTATCTCGGGCAGAATTGGGTTTTGCTTGTTAAGCTCCCCTTCCTCCCCTTCTCTCTCTCTCTCTCTCTCTCGTATTTTCAACAGATTAGTCTTTTTCAGCATCGTTTTCTGACTTCCCTTGTACTTCAGGAGATAAAAAATCTGGCTTCACACGTCACGGCCAAGCATTGCTGCGGCCTTATCATGTTTTGGACCACACCCTTCCAAATCCTTCTGTCCACTTGTGAGTTACCAAACGCCGAGCAACCTCCAATTCAGGAAATAGAACGCATGAAGTATTCCATTTCCGTCCATCGTCTTTTCACTGCAAGTTCAGTAATTTTTAATCTTAAGCAACGTTTGCTTGCTTCAACTCAAAATGATAACGAATTGCTTATGTGATCACCAGATTTGGATTGGGTTGCATTGGTAAAAGCTCCACGGTACAGGAATAAAGTCAGTTTTTTTGGGGTGGAAATTAAAAGGAGGGACTTCTTTATGGGGGGAGAGATCGATGGGCTATACCTGGAAAAGCAAACTGTTCAATCATGTGAACGAGATCTCTCGCATTGGAGAGGACAAGATTTGCCACGGAGGCCGAAAGAGTGACGTTGGGAGTTATCGGCTCCAAAAGAAGAATAAATAATCTGGTACTAGTTAGGTGGGACATCAACTTTACAGGCGTATTAAAATAGACATGAAGTGATATGATGAAGTGTTAGACCCCAAAAAAATAAAGAAAAAAAAGACATGACGCGGTATGATGAGAAAAGGGAGGGGTGTGGAAGAGGGAGAATTCAAGGATCAGAATTATTCTGTGTGCTCAGGGTACTATCGCATTGAATCCAAATGAATGGCATGGAGTCACTGAGGAAAAGTCATGTGTAGAGTACGATAGAATATTGCCATTCCTATGTGCTGATGGATCAGCCAAGCGGACTTGTCTCCTAACAATATAATAATGAATATATTAAAGTGACGGGAGCAGGAGCAGGTACAGGTGACTTGGACCGTATGGGCAACTTGATTGACTTCAAGAAACTAGGAGGTGAAAATTCAATGAAAGGTTAAGGAAAATAAGAGGGAGTGATTCTAGCTAGACACTCCCTTGTAAGATAGACTCGGTCTAACCATATCAGTCTAATTTTGACCAAATCAAAGGGAGAATTTTGTAAGCTTGACGAAGCTAGCAGGCTATTTAGTCTTAGTCGGATTGGAAAATTACCACTTCAACGAGCAATTGCACATTACATGCACCGCCAATCTCTAAGTCATGGATTGTACGGATATTTTTTTATAAGGCCTTGTTAACGAAATCCTTCTTAAAAAACCAAATTTGACCCGATCAATTAATTTTTGGCTGAGTTTTACTCTCTTATGTGGCTCTCATTTGGCGCAATAGTCAGATTAAAAATTATGTTACCCATGATGGGAATAAACTAGAGACATTTTCAGCTTTAGGGAAACCATAACTTACAAAAGTTGGTAGTCTCATTAATGGGTTTGTCAGATGGTCACTTGATAATTGACCAATCTAATTGGGACTGAACAAGTTTCCTAGGTCCAGTAATTATCTTAATTCAATGCTGCAGCTTAGCTCACAATGAAGCTTCAATAAGAACAGGACAACTAGAGAACAGAGCGGACTCCCAATAGAATATTCAGCGATCCGCTCGCTTCAATTAGATCACGAGGAACTACTCTACCGATCTCTTCTTTAATCTTACTCATTACAAAATCTGAAAAGAGGAACAACTGGCAAAGGAAATATATACCAAATCATTGGCATCTCATAACTATTGAGTCCCCGAAAGTGACATAAATCGATGGCGATGAGGGTAGCTCAAAGGTACCTATGGATCTTGTTGCAGACTATGGTCCTTCCAGCACAGATCAACCTCTCATCAGCCCAACTCAAAGGACTCAGGGTAAATCTGAACACTCCCATGCGCACGTTCATTACATAAGTTTGTACCAGGAAAAAGTGGATCAGAAGAAGACTCGCCAACATCTGATGCAGCAAGGGAGAACATGGCAAGGAGACTCATCTTCACAAGCCCAAGCCCAAGCCTGATGAAACTGCTCAACAAGACCACACTTCTTTTTGGGCAGCTTAGAAACTCATTCCAGGCCCACTTAGGACATTATCCATTAACAAGATTGTGGAACTTCGACCGGGTTGGGCTGCCTCTGATGGGCTGACCCCTCTGGAAAGGCCCTAACTCAGGACATCAGATTATTACTTTGGATAGATTTGAAACAACTTCTTCTCGAGGAGAACAAGAAATTCGGTGAGAGATTACTAATTATTAATTAGTACACATTTATTTTCCTGATATTACGAAACTGCTAACCGTGTCAGCTACTGTAACTAGTAGATATATTACTTTCATTTTCAGTTGTTTTGACTAACTTGAACTCTATTCTCTACATCAACATGAAAAGCTTGAAAAGAAAGGCTCGAATGATACAAAATGAGAGGGATAATCTCAAAGTGCTTGGTCTGTAAAAATACTTTGATAGGTGCATAGATGCTCCATTTTATCATTATTTTTTCATTGAGATAAAACCTTAACATGTGCTCAAGAGATAGTTATTCATACACTAATGAGAAATTTATAGCTTCTCAAGAAGAGACAAGTTGTGGCATTGTGGACCTCTTTGTTGAGAAAGGCCATATCCTAAGAAATATCGAATTAGACGCCTTGGGAAAGCCCTGAACGCATAAGGAGCCCTTGCTTTAAAAAAGATTTTGCATGGATCTTGCTAATAAATAGATGGTTCTAAGTGCTCTGACGCATTACTTTTGTTTCAATTCAGAAGCATTATCAATGTGTTTAAAAGAAGGGTTATCTAGACATGTTTTGCTTCTTATCAAGTGAATTTAAATCAAGAAACTTTTGTTAGGCTATTATTATTATTATTATTATTATTATTATTATTATTATTATTATTATTATTATTATTATTATTATTATTATTATTATTATTATTATTATTATTATTATTATTATTATTATTATTATTATTATATGGTTTGTTGTTGTTTGATATAACTGGTTTTAGATTTTATATCTTTTAAATCATTTGTGCAAGAGATTTGGACCCATTTTTTTTGCCGAGATATGTTCATTAAAAGTCCTAAAACTTATCAAGAAAATACAATTAAGACCTAAAACTTATAAAAAGTGCAATCAAATCTTAAAACTCGTTAAGTTGGTTCAACTGAATCATTCCGTTAACACCGTTAATTTATACTAACAGAAATTGCTAACATGGCTTATTTTAATCATTTCTCTCTCCTACGTGGCAACATGGGCAAGAAAAATTGTCCAAGTTAGCAAAACAACGTAGTTTTGGATATTGCTTACTTATCCAAAACGACGACATCTCTTCTCTCATATTTTTACGTTTTCCTTCCATTGAACTCTTCCCCTTGCGTTTTCCTTTAGTCCCTTCTTCCCCATCCAAATTAACTCTTCCTTCATATGAACCCTAAGCCCTAAATCTAGATGCAGATCACGATATGGTGCCTTGCGAGTTGCAGTTCTTCGTCAAACGCGAGTACGTGTGACACTTGTCCTACAAGAGCCTCAGTGGTGGATCGAGCAGCGTCGATGATGGAGGTAGCCACTATGACAAAGCCACTCTCTTCCTCACTCATCTGAGCTAGGTTTGTATCTTCACCGCCGATTTCATTGCAACTTGTTGATTCCAAGATTTTGGGTTTTTAGTTTTTCAAAATTTGAGCCCTAAATGTGATATGTGTGCCAACTTTCCCTAGAATTTCATTTTGAAATTCTTGATTCGAAAGGGATTGGTGAAGAAGATGAGCAATCTTGCAAGAAAGGAGCACAACCCCAAAATTTGTGTTTATTGTTGTCTGTCCTGCTGTTTTTTTTTTTTTTTTTTGGCTCTGTTGAGTTGGTTTCTAGTATCAAATTTTCTTAGTTCTCTTCACTTCTCTACCTAAATTCTAGACAAAAATCTTTCAAGGGCCCTTCCTTATAGCGGAAATAATCTAGAGATAGGAAAAAGTTTTTATTTGTAGATAGTAGTTTTTGGAACTTTTCATTCTTTATGAGAAAGATTCTAATGTGAAGTTGGTCTTCCTACAAGACTTTTTTTTTTTTAATGATTGTTAATAGCCCTCCAATTTGTATAAGTGGAAATTACAGAATCAATAGCCTTGAGATTTTCTTTCGATAGACTTTTGTTGCGCGGAATATATAATACGGGAAACAATTCTAGAGCTTTTAGCTTTTAGGAGTTAGATGACCTTTTCAATGTTTGGTTCTGAGTTGCAGAGGGTGTACTATGGCTTAAAATTATTGTTGGTTGTTTACAAATTTTGCATTGGTTAATCATTCGGAAGGGTAAACAGCCTGAAGATGTCTGTAATTGAAGTGATTCATATTAGCCACAGCTTAATTAATCTTTATATATTTACTCATTCAACATCTTGCGAAATGAGTCCTTACTTGAATGAAGACACGATTTTTTTTTTTTTTTTTTTTTTTTTTTGATTCAAAATGTGACATGAAGTTGTGGATTGAAAAAGAAAACGTCAAAATGTCATATTGATAAAAAGAAGTGGAAGAAGAAAACGGAAAAATATCCTTATCCCATACTTAGCGTGATTAAGAGCTTGGATTATAGTGATGAGAGCTAATCCTTCACCAACTTTCTCGTACACACTAGTCAAGTAATTGTGTCGAATTGACTTCCTAAATGGGTTGTGTTGCAATAGATTCTGAAAGGATTCTAATGTGAAGTTGGTCTTTCTACAAAGCTTTTTTTTTTTAATGACTGTTAATAGCCCTGCAATTTACACAAGTGGAAATTTCAGAATTGTTAGCCTTGAGATTTTCTTTTCAGAGATTGGTAGACTTTTTTTTGCGCTGTGAAGATTGGCAAAGTTTATTGGACTTAGCTTGGATCAAATTCTTTTGCTGGTGCACCATTTATGGCCGTGCGCTCATATGTATATATTTTACAAAATGTTTATTCGATATATTAATATGCTTAAGCAAGGAAATAAATTATGTTTTGTTAGTTTCTTTAGTTGCATTTAAAGGCCTATTTTTTAGTTAACATATCATATACATGGGAACTAGTGATATACAATATGAGAAACAATTATGGAACTTTTGGGAGTTGGATAGTTTTTCCAATGTCTGGTTCTAAATTGTAGATTGCGTGTTATGGCTTAGAATTACTATAGGCTGTTTATAAGTTTTGCATTATTTAATCATTCATAAGGGTAAACAACCCAAAGATGTCTATAATTGAAGTAGTTCATATTTGCCACAGTGTGACATCTTGAAATTTCAACCTTAAAATTCCGCTTAAGCTTGTGCTTGTCGATGAAAGAGGAATCAGGATAGGTGGACCGTCCGATGAGCTTTGCGTGTGAGCTAGGTGTGTGATGGCCTAGTGGGCTTAATTTTGGGCTGAGTTTGGACTAGAGAGAGAGAATAGTGGACTGTGAATAAGGCTCGTGGGTTGGACGTGTGCGAAAGGCCTAGTTAAGGAGGATAAATGCCGAGATTTTTTGCCAATGTTTGTCTTGCGCAAATTCGAATGATTTCGAATTTTCGATGGTGTTTTCTTATAACTTAACTAGTGATGTTGTGATGTATATGAAATTAATGGTGGACGTAAGATCCGTGGATATTAGAAATTGTGACTTGAAGATGTGTACCATTTCACTAAGTTTTTGGTCATATTAATAATGGAGGATCTTGGAATAAAGTTGTTTGATTAGTGCCTAGTATTGGAGGTGGCGGAATTCTTGGGCTAGGCGGATGATTAGTTTTATTTTGTTTAGATTACGTTTTGTTTAGGGCATCTAAGTTGAGGGGAAAAAGACAAAATCTAGGATTTTCTGCAATAGGTTTTGGCTTCCCCATGCAAAATTTCAGTTCTTCCCCTTCCCCCAGCCGAAACTTCAGCCCCTAAACCTCACAATGGCCCTAAAATTTCCCCAACCAATCTCTTCCTTTGCATGGCTGCAGCAAGGGAAAATTTCCCAAGGAAAGCTATCATTTTTCCCCCCAACTTTTGCTTTTATTTTTCCCTTCTCATTTGTTCTTCTTTTGCCTTCGTCCCCTCACTTGCCCGACACTTCCCTATCTCATTTTCATTTTGTTTCGTTACTGTTCTTCGAAGGACCAGCGACCAGAGAAGCAACCAGCCTTCAAGAGAGCTTGAGAAAGCAGTTTTTGAGTCCTAAACTAGGTAAGTGAATGAGTTATGTATTAAACTTCAACATCCTATCGATGCTTGAGGGTAAATTAGCTCGATCTAGTGGATTTTTGAGTTATAAGAGCTAGATCTTTGGATGACTTTAGTTTGCATGTATGATGTGATGTGTGAGATGTTTTGCATGTGAGTTTCTCAAAGACTTTTGGTTGTTAAGCTTGCATGAGACATACTCAAAGGAGCTGAGGTTGGATTTTTCTCAAGATCTATTTTACCGAATCCCCTATGTTTGTTGTTTTCGTGGGTTTGAATGTGCTACAAATTTGAGGTTGATTTCCTCTTGAAAAATATTTTAAACACCTTTATTTATGACATATATTTTACTCAAGATTATCTAGATTTAGAGGAACAAGTTTTCAGCTTTGTTGCATGCAAGTTAGAATCTCATTTTATGTTGGAATCCGTGACCTTCTGGTGTTCAGAGAACTTTTATTTACTCTTGATGTTCGATTTTCAAAATAGTTTCTTTACGAAAGTTTTTCAGCACATCTTGAAGTTTAACGTAGTCAAATTTTAGAGCAAATGGATGAGTTTTGGATTTCGAACCAAGCTGGTTTTGGAAAACATGATTTCTAGACACGGACAAAGTTTTGGTAATTGTTGAGCGATTTACTGCTCCTATTCTAGAAAGAACTGGTCAAAGTCTCTCCATGAAAAATGTTTGTTTAAGTGTTCTTTAAAATATATTTAAATTTGAGAATTTTCTGAACTAGTTTGGTTATGTTTCTGCTTTTAATTTTAAAACTGTGTGTGTGGATTCGGTTTTTGACGATAAGGGCCGGTTGTGGTCTTGTTGTTGTTCTTGGTGTATTGCTTGCTGGAAATTGCATATTTTTGATTTTGGATGATTTTGGCATGTTAAGAACTTATGCTTGATGGCTATGTGTGAGTGGTGTTGATCTTGTGCGTAGAATCATGTGTGATAAGTTTGTAAGGCAGTGTGAAGGGCAATTTTGTTTTGTGCATGCTGATGCAATTTGATCTTAGCACACTAAGTATGTTATGTGGTGATACATGATGCGTTGTAATTTTAGCACACTAAGTATGTTGTGTAGTGATACATGATGCATTGTAATCTTAGCACACTAAGTATGTTGTGTGGTGATACATGTGTGTGCTAGAGGTATTAAAAAGTGTGCCGTGATGGAAGATTTTGATGTCATAAAATGTGTAGATGAATCAAATTAAGAGATATTTCATCGGACATCATTCCAATTATTCTCCCAAGGAGTGGGGATGCCCCAAATAGTGAGGTTTGGGATGCCTCGGTTGAAGTCACAAGGCCAGCGACCCTTGGACACCGGGATGCCTTAAAGGAAGATGCCCAAGGCCAGCATCCATTGAAATTTGGGCAACGACCCGGAAGTGACTCAAACTGATTCAGCCAGCATCCCGGGTTCAATCCGTTTCGAGGGTGGATATGAAATGTTCACACATTAAAATTAATCAACAAGGCGTATGAGTACGTGTGATGGTGTTGCCGTGTGTCATGAGATGCATGAATGGGATTATGTGTGCCATGTGATGCATGAACGGAGTTTGCATGCACATTGCGGTGTAGTCTTCATGCATTATGCTCACGTTAGCTTGTCTAGTACACATGATATTATTGGTACCGTATGCTGTCCTATTTGATGTAGTCCATGGTTTGGATGATTTACTATATTTGTGTTATTTTCACTAATGAGCGAAATTAGAATCTCGTTGTTTAATGCCATGCTTTAACTTTTATTGGTCATTATTACTCACCCCTTATTTTTCCTCTCAAATCATTAGTTATGGATGTGACACATTTGGCGACTTATGACACACCTATGCGGGTAGATGGCGTGTATAGGAATTTTGAGGATTGAGATTCTAACCTTGTTTTGACTTGTTATATTTGTACTGTCTGAATAGATGATGGATGCTTTAATCTTTTTCCTATGCGATTTGTGTCAGTATATCTCAACATGAATGTGAGGTTGTTTGGCCCTATCCTTTGGTGATGTTCTGAGCTTGGAGTAGGAGTCGCGCGTGGTATGGAGGGTTGTAGTGGATGAGGAAAACTACCGGGTAGAGGAGTTAGGCATCTTTTTGGCCTCTCCCACGTGTTTTGTTCAGATCATCTTGATATGTGTATTGCCATGATGTAATTATCAAGATGTGGTTTTCCTATTATAATCCCTGCTTATGATGAATGAATGGAAGCATGATATTATTATGTTATAATTATTCTTAAGTGAAATCTCTTTATATGAAAAGTGTATACTCTTCCGCTTGTGTAATAGAAATTAAAGATTATAGTTGAGAGTCTAGAGTGACAACCTAAGACGTCACACATAAAGTACTTATCCAATAAAAGTATATTCACTCAATTTTTCCTTGTCTTATGGTGAAGTTTCATGTGCCAATTATATTAATCCTCTTGTTTCATCCTTCATTAACCTATCAAAATGATCACGTTGTGGATTAGTTTTAAACAAGGCTTGACTTCTAATATATACAATTTATATAGTGTTTGATCTACCCTCTTAATACAATTTTTCTTAATAATTTCAATTGCTTGTCTTTGGAATAAGTTTATTGGAGGGTTGACTACTCTCAAGGTCATCCGTCAACATGGATATGTTTACCCTACCCATTTCTCTTTACAAATGAAATCATTAGTAACTTTTAATTGAAATTTTACGATTAAAAGTGTTATTTGTTTTTGTTCCTTTGTAGGTCCAATGGGAAACAACAAAATTTATGTCACTGTTTTCTTTGGAGGTAAATTTCAAGTTGGACCACCCTTAGAATACGTAGATGGAAGGGTCGATGTTGTTGAAGTAAACTTAAGTAAAGGTTCATTGTCCAACATAATTGAATAAGTTGAAAAAAGAAAAACTCTTTTATAGAGTTCTTGGAAGTAAAATTCTTAAAAATGAGGTAACTTTCAAGTATTTATGGGATAATTCCAGTGTGATTGTATGTTGAGTATGTCAATGATGAAGAGACACTTGCTAAGATAAGGGGAGTTGAGATGGAAATTAGAGGTTTGTTTGATGTGAATATGGAAAGTGTTAACAATGTGGCTGATAATATGTTTGAAAATATAATTGGAAATGCTGATGGTGACGGGAAACGGATTGAGGGTGAAAGTAGGGATTTGGATGATAAGAATGATAATGCATGTAATTTGATGGATGTGGAATAGTCAAGTGACAATGATGATTTTGAATTGGTTAATACAGGAAAAAATTTAAAGGAATTTTCAGTGAGACATAGACTCAAAATTGGAACTAACATTGAAGAAACTTCCCAATTAGACATTGACTCTCCAACAGAGTTATTAGTTGATCCTCTAATGGTAGATGCTTCTGGGTACGAAACATAATACTATGATTCAAATGAAGAAGAAAGTCTTCATTTAGATTTGGATGATGAGAGTGAAAAAAAGAAGAAGATGATGCTATTTCAAGATGGAGGAGTAGGTTTCCATCATATGATTGAAATGGTAAGAATCAAATATTTGTTGTTAGAATGATATTTGAAGATTCAAGTGAGTTCAAAGATGCAATTTTGAGGTACTTGGTGGCTAAGCAAAGAGCAATTAAATACACCAAGAACACCACTAGATTTGTAAGAGCTAGATGTTCCCAAGCTAATTGTAATTGGATGATTTATGGTGCTCTCAATAGCAAAACTGGATCATTTTATTTTAAAAAGTACATTAATAATCATATATGTGCTATCACTTTTGAAAATAAGAGAGTTTTTAGTTCTTTCTTAAATAAACACTTCAAAATTCTCATTTCTATAATGCCTAAAATCAATGCACCTCAATTGAAGAAATTAGTTACAGAACGGTTAAGGGTGAATGTCACTTTGAGTCAATGCAGAAGAACAATGCTAAAAGTGTTCAAAGAATTGCAGGGCAATTATAAAAATGAGCATGCACTGATATACGATTAGTTGCGAAAGCTTTACAATATAAACCATGTGAGCACATTTAAAATGAAAGTTGAAAGATCACTACCAGATTTCCTACCATTATTTGATAAGGCTCTTGTAGGATGAGTATTGCAATACTCGCGTTTGATGAAGAACTGCAACTCGTGAGGCACTAGATCATGATCTACGTCTAGATTTAAGGCTTAGGGATCATGCGAAGGAAGGGTTAATTCGAATGGGGAAGAAGGGACTAAAGGAAAACATAAGGGAAGAGTTCAACGGAAGGAAATTGTTTTGGAATGTAAAAATGTGAGTGAAGAGATGTCGTAGTTTGAGACGTCGTCGTTTTGGATAAGTAAGCAGTATCCAAAACTACGTCGTTTTACTGACTTGGACAATTTTCCTTACCCTAATTGCCACGTAGAAGAGAGAAATGGTTAAAATAAGCCACATAAACATTTTTCGTTAGTATAAATTAACGGTGTTAACAAAATGATTCAATTGAACCAACTTGACAAGTTTTAGGATTTGATTGTACTTTTTGTAAGTTTTAGAACTCAATTGCATTTTCCCGACAAGTTTTAGGATTTCTGCTGAATATATCCCTTTTTTTTTCCTGACCCTTGGTTGTTATAATGGAATGAACCAAAACCATTTTCTTTTTTCTTTGTCTTTTTGCTAGTTGAGAAATGGATAAAAAGGAAAAAAGAAATAGGAATTGCTCGCGTAAGAAAAGTTCGCGATAGTTACTATATCATATCTCACTTGTATTATGTGTAATCATTATATTGAAAATTAAAATATTAAATTAACAATATTAGAAAAGAAAAAAATAAATTGAAAGTTGGTTAACAAATGGTGTGTTTGGGAAAGACTTCCCAAAGCCCCTTGGACTAAATTGAAGGTGTTTGGCAAATTTTTTTGAAATCTCATTTCACAAAGGTCAGTCTTTAAAGGGTTGAAAGTCCAAGGCAAGTCTTAGGTTGCCTTGGACTTTCAGCTTTCTTGGCATTGCCTTCAGTTAGGGTTAGTAACAAAAATTCTTCTAAAAGTCTTTGCTTTTCTAGTTTTGGCCTCAATGACTATTCACCTTCTTCTCTAGTTTTACCCTCGATGACTATTCGACTTCTCCTCCGTTGAGGTTGACCGGCAAGGCCGTGAGGGGCGGACAATGGGCTAGAGAGGGGTCGCATGGTCACAGCGACATAGGCGACCGTCGTTGGTGGTAGGGATGTGCAAAGGAATTGGGACTCGCCCAGACCACCCAAAACCAAACTGGACTCGTTCGAAAAAAGTGGTTCTTAGGGGAATTAGTCTGGTTCCCAATTTCGATTTATGGAAATTAGTGGGCATCGATCCGGTTCTTGATTCCGTGGGCAGATTCGCCCACTAGGATGGGATTGGTCATATTATATTAATATATTAATTTTTAATATTGAAAAAAATCAAAATCAATAAGTCTAAAATTTAAGATTCATGTTCTCTCTCAATTCTCCATCTCGTTGCTCTTGAAATTGCTCAAGCTCTCACTGTCTTTGTCTAGGGCTCACATTATGGTATTACCTCATTTGCATAATCATTGGATGCTTCTCAACTGAAAGGGTGGCAATATTCTTGGGGTGGATAGAGAATTTCTTTACCTTGAGGTTGAATTATGAGAAGTTGCATTGTCAGTTTGAGTTAGTTTGAGAATTCAGAATATTGCAATTTTTCAATTGCTTTGACTTGAATAAAAGAGATGAGCTTGATTGGATTGTTATCTAATTCAATCAAGTCAAACAAGCAATTGTCTAAATTTATTCGCTATGCTTTTACTCTAGAGAGTTCCAAAGCTTCTTATTTCTAAATCAAAGACCTTCATCTTCATCAAGAAAATGTTATTATGAGCAAATCGTGACTAAGGCATGAGGATGACTTTTTTCTTGCGCATGCTCATTCCTGTACTAGAGTACCAAATTTGCCCACTTGTTCCTTGCAACATTATTAAGCATGTAGAATTTTTTCTCATTATTTTACCAATTTTGGTTTCCCTCGTCTTGGTTGCGCAAGTCTAGATTGACAATATTTAGTTAATGTTTGGTGAGACTAGTTTCATGGATCTACTTGGGAATCGAATTGGGTGGATCCATAAAACCAATGGGCGATTCTCGATTTCAATTTTTCGGAATTGATCTTTAGTAGGTGGTTTCCGATTCTAGGATGGGAACTACTTATTTAGACCATGCACACTCTTAGCCAAGGGTCACCGGACCTTTACAAGGGGTCATGCAATTTGGGTCACGCAATCTCCATGGGATTTGGGTTACAACGACCTCTGCGAGAGGCCATGCGACCTCCGTGAGAGGCCACGCGACCTCCGCGCAATTTAGGTCGTGGCAACCTCTGCTAAGGGCAATCTAGGTTGCGTTGACCTTCGTGTGAAGCCGCGCAATTTGGGTCACAGTGACCTCCGTGAGGGTGGTGCGACCCTCACTAGGGGTCATCTAACCCCAGGCAACCCTCGCCGGTAGTCTCCAAACGCCACTTAAGATCTTGCAACCTCAAATGATGGTTGATTGCGTTTCATCGGCCATCGCAGTGCTCGACAAGCTAGCCCTTTTTTTATAATAAAAAAATTATTTTATAAATATAATTTCTTCAAATACTATTCTATTTAAAGATATTTCACCATAAATGTTTAGATTATAATTTATCAAATATAATTTATATTTTGAAAATTCCTTCAACTTAAAGTTTTTAGCATTTTTTTTAAGACTTTTTCCAAAAGTCTAGCAGGGCGCAGCCACATGTCCACGTGGAACAATGGAAAACCCCACCGTACAAAAAAATTGACCACGTGGAACAACACCTCCCACTGCCCAAAGTCCGCAAATTCCAGCCACCGTCCTCCTCCTTCTCCTCGCCGTTCGCCATTTCTGCTTCGCTTTCTTCCCCACTCCATCGATCGCTCTGCAACTTCCCATCGATCTTCCCCTCGCGAAACCTCAATTTCGGTAAACGCCCGTCGAAGGAATGGCCTCGGCCCCTTTTTCGGCCGCTTTCTCTGCCCCTTCGTACGGCTTCCGTCGAGCCAGAACGAATGGAAACTCCCCCTTTCCGACCTCCCTTTGGTCGCCGGCCGCTCTTCGCGTGCCGTCATCGGTTCGATCCTCGCTCGGTTCGTGCAATTCGGCTTTTCTCGTTAATGGGTTGTTGTCGTCGTCCCTTCCGAGTTCGTCGCGGCTCAGCTTCAGTTCTCGCTCGTCGGGTGTTTATGCTAGAGCTGCCACTGAGAAGACCCTCTACGATTTCAGCGTGAAGGTATCGAATTTCTCTTCTGGGTGTAGCTGAAATTGGTTCTTGAAGAGATTTTCTTTTGTGGGTCGTCAGGGAGCTTCGTAATTCACTTAAATACGATGTTTTTATGTATTTATTTATTTACGGTAGAATCAAGCAATTTTGATGGCTGGCCCAATCTGCTTTGGAAATTAGAAAAAAATATATCTTAATTGTCTCAGCCGCCACACTGTTTTTTGCATCTTCTCTGTTTTATTGTTACTTTTGGATGACGAGGAAGCACATTGTAGCTACTTGATATTGGTGCTTCCAATTTAGACTAAAAGAAATTAAGCTGGAGTTGAGGTCGCTTATTTGCCCTTTGTTCATGAATTGAACTAATTTGCAAATTCTCCATGGTATGCAAATCCTTAGAATTAAGATTCATGCTGTTGTGGCTAAAAATTCTTCATTGTTTTGGCACCTACTATGTTTCGGTAATTTATGTGGACATTATTATACTATTTGTTTTTCGGTTTACATACTGAATTTTGGGTAAAGCTGCTTTATTCATGATAATTGCTAATTGCTGCACACATTTTTCTTCATGGTTCAGGACATTGATAGGAATGATGTTTCATTGAGCAAATTCAAGGGAAAAGTCTTATTAATTGTGAACGTAGCTTCAAATGGTAATTGCTTTATCTCCTTCAGTTGTCTGATTTAATTTATCAGATGTACAGTCTCATTGAAGAATTTTCTCGTGATTCAGTGGTTTAACGACATCAAACTACAAGGAGCTCTCGCATGTATATGAGAAGTACAAGACTCAAGGTGAGATGAGGTTGTGAGGAGAGTTATAGAATTCCTTTAAAGCTTCTCCTGTTTGAAGTTAGACTACTATCTTTGAGCTAGGAGGGATCATTAATTTGTAAATATAGTAGATGAAATCATGATTTAGCAAAGGATGTGAATCGCTTTATTATGTCAGTGTCTTTTTGCACTCATCGGCAAATGTACAATATCAATGGAGTTTTGTCTGTCCTACACGCCAAAAGATTCAAGTGGAAGTTCTGTTCAAGTCCTCGAGACCATCTAATTAGGAGCTGAATTTCCCTTGACAACAAGTCATGGCGATCATTATGCTTCTCAATTATAGTTTTTTTAATGATATGGGCTCCAACCAGAATTTAATCTTCTCAAGCAAGCTTTGTTTAGTTTGGCCTGTGGTACTGTGTCTTACACAGATTGCTAAAGGGATTGTCCAATGGTCTTTGCTGCAGTTGAGTGTAACGGTGTGCTAGAAATCAGTTGTCCTTTATTTTTCTGTGGGACTTTTACCAGTGTTTTTTCCAGTCCATTTTCAGGTGTTATATTTTGCCAATCGTGTTTGTTACATCTTCTTTTTTGGTACTCTTGCACATTTACGAAGGGCACAGTTAGAGATGCTTCCTTTGTGTGTGTGTGTGTGTGTGTACGAGAGAGAGAGAGAGAGAGAGAGAGAGAGAGAGAGTAGTATATCCTGGATGGATGGATGGGGTGATAGGGGTAGAGAAAGAGAGATGTACCTGTGATGAAAAGGAAGGGTTCTTTGTTTTGATGCAAGGAGAGAGATAGAGAGGGAGAGACCTATTGCCTCCACCGCAAGGGTGGGATGACTGTTTCTTTTCTGGGATGGAAACAGTGGGAGACCTCCACTGATGAAAGGAAAGGAGTTTTTTTTTTTTTTTTTTTTTTTTTTTTTTTTTTGTGGTGGGTGGGGGAGCTATATATTTTGCTATATCCGAGAGACAGGAAGAGATCCACTTCTTAAGGAGTGAAATAAGTTCTTTGCTTTGAGTCAAGGAGGGAGCTATAGGGAGGGAGAGACCTATTGCCTCTACTGGAAGGGTGGGATGGCTGTTTCTTTGCTGGGATGGAAAGAGTGGGAGACCTCTTTCCTCTGATATAATGTATAGCTTGAATCTTCTATGCACATTTGGATTTGGTTAGTCCTCTTTCTATATCTTTAAAATTGATAAGAAACACCTTGGGCTGTCCATGTTACAGGTTTTGAAATTTTGGCTTTTCCTTGTAATCAATTTGGTGGCCAGGAGCCTGCTTCAAATCCTGAGATTAAACAATTCGCTTGTACAAGGTTTAAAGCAGAGTTTCCGATTTTTGATAAGGTTTGACTTCCACACATACATTCTTTCCTCTATTTTAACTGATGGCTGGAATGAACAACCAAGCTCAAGTCTGTTGGAAACAGGTTGATGTTAATGGACCAGGTACAGCTCCTGTGTATCAGTTTCTGAAATCGAGTGCAGGAGGTTTTTTGGGTGACCTGGTCAAGTGGAACTTTGAGAAGTTTCTGGTTGACAAAAATGGCAAAGTTGTGGAGAGATATCCTCCAACAACGTCTCCTTTTCAAATAGAGGTACGTTTTTTAAGCTAACTTGTGAAGTTCGGAGATATGCCTAAGTAATCGATGTTCTGAAGTATGGCAATTGCTTGCTATCATGACTGCATGGAGATGGTTACAGTCTTGTATGTTGTGTGACTGTATATCTGGTGGGCTTTTGTAATCATTCACCATGCCATTCCCATAGAAAAAGTCAGTCCATATTCTTTCCCTTTCTGAGGCAGAGATTTTGTGTGTTCATTGTAACTTCAGTGTGTTCTCAATGCACTAATTCCCCTGGGTCATCAACAATGATAAGTTTTTACACCTCCCATTCACCAGAAAGGGGGTCTATATGTCACGTTCAATAATTCTAGAAGAAAAGACCAACAAAAGACTTTGGTGCACATAATCTTTTGAAGATCAAGCCTCAGAACGATTTGAGCAGTTCTTTCTATTAACATTCTCGAGTCTTCTTGCAGAAGGACATTCAAAAGCTTCTTGCTGCTTGATTGCTTATCCAACAGTGGATCTCTCACTGAACGAGTCGGGGTTAAAGGTTGTGCGGCACCTCTCTTTTACTATTAACATGTAATTGTGACGTACATTTGGACATGCTGAACTGGAGTTAGTGGGTTGTTCGTTCATCTACAATTGCCTTTAGTGCTCTTAGATCGTAAGAATATGAACTGCTATAAGATCGATATCCGCCAGACCAGACGGGATAAGCCATGTAGCATGTACTTACGTTTGAGTTTCTGTACAGCCTAAGGTTGTACGGTACTGGATTTATTCTAGCAATTGAACTGCCACATTGCATTTAACCTTTTCCTAGAGACTGCATCTCTTTCTACATTAGGATGCTGGGGGAAAAGGCGAGAAGTTTTATAGAGTCGGCTCTTGACCCCCGTGTGCATAGACCTGAAAGTTCGGTTGATGTGCGAGTAGAAAGAGGCTCGAGTTGCGGCGAGTGCTTATGGTCCCTTCCATAGTAGTGAGAAAGATGCTCGAGACTTGACAACGGGGTCTGATTTGGTGCAGTGCACTGACCCTGTCTGGGTCTTGGAAATCTAGGATCACGGCACGATCCATTACCGACCTTTTCTGTTCTTACTCGCGATACATTCATGATGCCGAGTCGAGCGTAATGGTTCAAGCGGCTTTAGATCGATTTGACATGTCTTGACGGATCAGCTCTCTAATCTTCTTTCAAGATGCTGCCAATTGCATTACAAATACGGTAACGATGGCAAGTTGCCAACGCCAATTAGAGCTGCCCTCCTTTAATATTTTGCGACGATGAGCACATCTTGAAAATCTTTCTATAAAGTTCTTTTTTTTTTAAACAAATGACATAAATGGTTCATGAACTTTTATCTAATGTGTAGTATAGTTTATAAATTTTTAATTTTTTAAATGAAGTTCTTGAATTTTAACCTGATGTGCAATGTTGTTTTTTGAATTTTTATATATATTCAATTTAGTCTATAGAATATAATAAGTCTATGAATTATTAAAATTGAGGAACTATTTGTGTTACTATCTTCTTCTTTTTTTCTTTTTTTCTTTTCTCCTTTTCCTACCGATGCAAATCTCTCGACGATCAACACAATTTTCTGTTTATTTATAGATGTCGGATTTTGGACATTCTTCAAGCGTTGACATACAAAATCTTTCAAGATACTGCCAATTGCATTACAAATACGGTAACGATGGCAAGCTGCCAACGCCAATCAGAGCCACCCTCTTTTAATATTTTGCGGCGATGATCACATCTTGAAAAATTTCTATAGAGTTTTTTTTTTTTTTTTTTACAAATGACATAAATGTTTTATGAACCTTCATCTAATGTGCGATGTAGTTTATAAACTTTTAATTTGTTAAACGTAGTTCTTGAATTTTAACCTAACGTGCAATGTTGTTTTTTGAATTTTTAGTATATATTCAATTTAGTCTGTAGATATTAACAAGTCTATGAATCATTAAAATTGAGGAACTATTTGTGTTATTATCTTCTTCTTCTTCTTTTATTTTTTTATTTTCTCCTTTTCCTACCGATGCAAATCTCTCGACAATCAACACAGTTTTCTATTTATTTACAGATATCGGATTTTGGACATTCTTCAAGTGTTGACATACAAAATCTTTCAAGATGCTACCCACCCCGCTATGGGCGCGTTGGCTTGGGCGGACTTCCCCCATCCCGCTTTTGGGGGGGGGGGGGTTCGATTCTTTGCGCGCACAATTGCATGACTTAAGTGCGGCGCCATGAGAGGTGGGTTTCTGCGCTAGCTTCAACCGCATTACAAATACAGTAATGATGGCAAGCTGCCAACGCCAATCAAAGCTGCCCTCTTTTAATATTTTGCGGCAATGAGCACATCTTGAAAAACTTTCTATAGAGTTTTTTATTTTATTTTATTTTTAAAAAATGACATAAATGGTTCATGAATTTTGATCTAATGTGCAATGTAGTTTATAAACTTTTAATTTGCTAAATATAGTTCTTGAATTTTAACCTAATGTGCAATGTTGTTTTTTGAATTTTTAGTATATAATCAATTCGGTTTGTAGATATAATAAGTGTATGAATCATTAAATTGAGGAACCATTTGTGTTATTATCTTCTTCTTCTTTTTTATTTTTTCTTTTCTCCTTTTCCTACCGATGCAGATCTCTTGACAATCAACATAGTTTTCTGTTTATTTACAGTTATCAGATTTTGGACATTCTTCAAGTGTTGACATACAAAATCTTTCAAGATGTTTTTCACCAAAAAAAAAAAAAAAAATCTTTCAAGATGCTGCCAATTGCATTACAAATATGGTAATGATGTCAAGCTGCCAACGCCAATCAGAGCTAGGGGTGATCGGGTCTCGGGTGGGTAGGGTTTAGACCCTGTACCCGACCTTGTTATAACCAGTTCTCATTTTTTGGATCATATACCTGACCTTGTTTGTATTAGATCCCGTACTTGACCCACCCCGTTTTCTCGGTCCTGCCTGTGGTCAACCTTGTTTCCACTGGAACTTATTTTGTAACCTCATGATATCCTATACGACTTCAAATTTTACATTAATACACGGGAAAATAACATAATCCTCCTGATTGGTATTGAAACATTAAGCACTTGTAATAAATAAATACATTAACATTTTGACTAAACGAAAAATTAAGAATCTACAAGGTTAATTATCATAAATAAAATCATAAGGCAAAACAAAAATCATAGCATTACATAATTATTAGCAATAAATATGGTTCTAATATTATACTTATTCCCATAACTATCACATGAAGTTATTCATTTTTGCAATCATAACTTCTCCTACCAAAGAAAAATTAGGCAAGCCAATCCACATGATACACAAGAATTTGGTGGCAGCGAACGTCATCCGTCCGTCAGATGGTGCGAGAGGGAGCTAGTGAGGGAGGGAAGCGAGTGAGGAAGATGAACAATAAAGGAGGAGGGTCGTGCATGTCTAAGAGAGCCAAGAGGAAAAAATGCCATGTAATTGCAGGAGTAAGAATAAAAATCAAGTGAAAAATAGGATTTTTGACCTCTATTTACAAAACCATTCCAGAACCGGTTTCCGGGTGGGTAATCACTCGAACCGGTTCCTAGACCGGTTTAAATTGGTTCCAAATTTTGGGAACTGGTTCCCGGACCGATTTCAACGAGAATCGGTTCTCGACCCTATTTTCTAAATGGGCCGGTCCGATTCGCAAGTATACCCAGTCCAGTTACACACCCCTAATCAAAGCCGCCCTCTTTTAATATTTTGCGGTGATGAGCACATCTTGAAAAACTTTCTATAGAGTTTATTATTATTATTATTATTATTATTATTATTATTATTATTTTCAAATGGTTCATGAACCTTGATCTAATGTACAATGTAGTTTTTTTTTTTTTTTTTTTTTATGACCTAGAGAATTCCATACGCCGGTAGTCGGCGGGCAAACCCTAGGGCCGCATAAAGGAACCACCACGCCATGCAAGTAGTTAAGGCACCAAGCGCATCCACTAGGTTTCAAACCCCTCACCTTGAGGGCAAGAATCAATGGAGCCTTATCCAACGGAGCCACCGCAGTAGTTTATAAAATTTTAATTTGTTAAATGTAATTCTTGAATTTTAACCTAATGTGCAATGTTGTTTTTTGAATTTTTAGTATATATTCAATTTAGTCTGTAGATATAATAAGTCTATGAATCATTAAAATTGAGGAACTATTTGTGTTATTATCTTCTTCTTCTTTTTCTTTTATTTTTTCTTTTCTCCTTTTCCTACCAATGCAAATCTCTCGACAATCAACACGGTTATTTGTTTATTTACAAATATCGGATTTTGGACATTCTTCAAGTGTTGATATACAAAATCTTTCAAGATGCTGCCAATTGCATTACAAATATGGTAATGATGGCAAGCTGCCAACGCCAATTAGAGCCGCCCTCTTTTAATATTTTGCGATGATGACCACATCTTGAAAAACTTTTTATAGAGTTTTTTTTATTATTTTTTTAAACAATTGATATAAATGGTTCATGAACCTTGATCTAATGTGCAATGTACTTTATAAACTTTTAATTTGTTAAATATAGTTATTAAATTTTAGCTTAATGTGCAATGTTGTGTTTGAATTTTTTGTATGTATTCAATTTAGTCTGTAGATATCATAAGTCTATGAATTGTTAAAATTGAGGAACTATTTGTGTTATTATCTTCTTTTTTTTTTAATTTTTAATTTTTAATTTTCTCTTTTTCTTACCGATGCAAATCTCTCGATGATCAACGCAGTTTTCTATTTATTTACAAATATTGAATTATGGACATTCTTCGAGAGTTGAAATACAGAATCTTTCCCTTTTTTAAAGTGGTGGTTGCATTTGATTATGTCGTACCAACTGTCATCTCGTCCTTGAAAATTGGGGGGGCGGCGGTGTTCCTCCACTTTCCAAGTTCCAAACTCAAGAAACGATTTTTTTTTTTTTTCATTTTCTCCGAATTCGACGTCATCGATGAGTCACTCACACGTCACGATAAACAACACTTTTCAGTCCTCACCTTTGCTAACAAATTATCAATACATATTAATTGCAAGCATCATATTATAATATAAATGATTAGATCATATCTCTCATTCTAAGATACGGTGAACAAATATAAGAGAAACATATATATATATATATATATATATATATATATATATATATATATATATTATTTAGCAAGCAATATTAAAAATTAGTGTAAATAAGTAGAGTCGTGCTCATAAGATTGCAATCATAAGATCGCGATCCTTTCAATAACCAATTATATATGAATAAGCATAAAGTAGCATGGTTGATAATTTTTATATAATTTTTTTTTAATCATTTATATGTTTTTAATGTGTAATTCTAAATAACTAATGAAAGTTTTCTAGCACGGGACATAAGCCTGTGATGATATACCCCACCCCACCATTTGCAAGGCACGGGGCAGCGGCGAGGACGAGGAATGCGATCCCCTAGTCTTGCTTCATGCTGTGCCCATCCCTACTTTACATAAATATCGATCTCTTTTGAGAGATGGATAGTTAGACCCTTTTTCCTTCTACGCTTTTCATATTCAAATATAAACTATTTTTTAATTCTTTCCAACAAATCCTCCAAATCCCTCCTTCACATGTAGAAAGGAGCAAGTGGAGCAAGTATTAGTGAGTGAGTACTATATATATCAAAATAAATCTAGACCCACATCGAAATTCGAGAGGAGGACTCATATAAAGAGCAGGGTGATCCTTAAACCAACTTTATTTATTTGATTTCAAATTAATCGGAGACGTGTAGCTCATGCCAAAATAGTTTATTCCCACAAATTGTATTCAGATGCACGAAGCACAATGCACGTCCGAACCCAAGTAGGTATTTTATTACTCTCCCACGAATAACTTTGCATATATGTGAAATTGTTTATATATGTACGTATGTTTGTCTTTATTGAGAAGGAAAGGAACCTCCCTAAGTTCAACCTCTTTATTGATTAAAGAATTCGGTCTCGCATCTCAAACCTTGCACAGGCATCTATATCTCTCCCAAGAGTCAACATTTCCCTATGAAACTCTCTCTCTTTCTCCCTGAAACCTCCGCGATGGGTTCCCTAGAAACCGAGAAGCTGGTCCAAGACTCCCTCTCCGACCACCACAAGCCTCCGCCGCTGCCGCCATCAGCCGCCGCCTATTTCCAACCGAAAGCTTCGAAGAACCGCCTCCTCTCGCTCCTCCTCGAGCCCATCCAATGGCTCCGGATGCTGTCCGACAACCTCAACCCGACCTTCGTCCTTGGCGTCTTCGTCGTGTACGGCCTCAACCAGGGCTTCGCCGGCTCCTTCTTCAAGGTCGTCTCCGACTACTACTGGAAGGACGTCCAGCGAGTCCAGCCCTCCGCCGTCCAGCTCTACATCGGTTTCTATTACATCCCTGGATCATGAAGCCCCTCTGGGGCCTCCTCACCGACGTCTTCCCCGTGATGGGCTACCGCCGGAGGCCCTACTTCGTCGCCTCGGGGGTTCTCGGGGTGGCCTCAGCGATGGCAGTGGCAGCTGGGGGGAGGCTGGTGGTGCCTCTGGCGCTGACATTCCTGATGGGGCTGACGGCTTCCCTGGCCATTGCCGACGTGACGATTGATGCGTGCGTGGCGCACAACAGCATCAAGATGGCGGCGCTCGCGCCGGACATGCAAAGCCTCTGTGGGTTGTGCTCGTCGGCCGGAGCATTGATCGGGTACTCCACCAGCGGTTTCTTCGTTCACCACATCGGAGCTCAGGTCAGGTCAAAGTTTCTCTTTTATTTTATTTTTTTTCCCTTTAAAAGCTTAGTTTGGTCAAATTAGCTGGCTTTTTCTATTAAATTGCTTAGATTATCAATTAACTAGATCTTGGACAAACGGGGTTTTCTTGGCCCTACACGTGAAAGAAAGATCGACCACTCACAGTCAAATTTAGCTACATGTAATCATACCTCATGCCTCATAGAGTTTCTTAAAACTCTATTCTTTTATCAACAAAAGATAGATAGAATTACTGGCTTTTTAGCCTTCATTAAAGAAACTTTAAGCAAGTGCGCGTGGTAATCAATCTCACATTTTGCAAGAAACTACTCTGTTCTTTGGGAAATTGCTAGTAATTATATGTGGATAATGTAATTTTTTTGGGCATTTGCAGGGAGCTCTGGGTGTATTAGCGATTCCGCCAGCCTTGTTGATAGTTCTTGGTTTTGTAATTCATGAAGTGAGAACAGACGCTCTAAATTCCGAGAAGAAGAAAAAGGTCAGCATCATTTTTCTATTTATTTCATTTTGCAACGCGTTTCTCATGGTTATATTTTTATCTATTTTTTGCGTAGCTATTCGTGCTATAAACTAACCCTAATTTATATCTGGGCCATACCAAAAACCATTAAATTATTCACTTCAGGCCTCTCTATTTTATAGCTCAACTGGGTGTGACCCTTGGAGCTCGGCTTTAGCTAATTTAGCCCTAAAGAATATCAAGTGGATGTTTATTTATCTAGAATGAGGTGGAAAACTCAGACCTCATCTGGGGTTTGGTTGACATTAATGACAGCAACCGATCCGAATCGGAGAAGTGCTTAGCGTGAAGGTTTAGACGTTCAAGTCAACTTTTCTTCCCGGGGTCAGGGTCAACGAGGGTGTTTAAGTAACTTCGGTTAGAGCGTCCTTAGCAAAATTCACCAGATTAGTGGGACAGGTGATGTAAATACGCGATGGCAACATCTGTTCAACTACACAGATCTATAATATTTTTGCCATCAAAGGTTACAACCCCAGAAGTAGCCTGCCTCAGAAACAGTTCCTTTATTTTACTTAAAATTATATCATTAGCTAGATAAAAATGATTCCATTGTTGACTGCTATAGCTCCATTTTTCTATCTATAACCTTCCCTGTGTTACTGTGACCTCCAGCTTGTATTATTCTTGAAAGAAAGCGTGTGATCTCTCTCGAGATCCTCTAGGTTAAATTGCTTAATTAAAAAGTTAATGGATGAAGTAGGAGATTGGCATAGATTGAATTAAATGAAATATTACAAAAAAGATGATGTTATCTTCACGGGTGGATTCACCGCGACTCTGACCAGCAATCTCATTTTGCCAGAAGATCTTACGACCTAATCCTGTGACTTGACCACCGTATCTCAGGGTCTCTATCTGGGTTGTTTTCAGTAACTCATATGCTTTTGATCGTGTTAATGTGCGAAGATGATGCGAGCGACAATAATTTACACAAAACTAAAGAAAAAATTAATCTGTCATGTGACGCTTTGATAGACACCCAAGAGGAATGGCGTGTAGATTATATGATGCTCTAGTCTCGACTCTCGAGGAAGTTTTAGATTATAGTTTGACCGGCGAAATGTCATTGTCTGTTAATATGAACAAAAATCTTATCAATCCTGATTGACGTTAGCTACCAAAACATATTCTTTCTTTATTTGATCTACAAAAGATGTTTACTACATGATAGCTTCCATCTATAATAGCATAATTGTAGTATTCGGTGTGGTTTTTTTTTTAAAATATAATTCTCTGGGGTAGGATTTGGGTTTTTGGGTGGTAAACTCAACAGTTGCCATTGTAAATATCGAAAAAGGCTGGTGGTAAGATAAACGACCGGCGACTTTTTTTTTTTTTTAATGTAATTTGCTGGTTACTTTCCGACGAAATCATTAACCTTTTTAATAGTTTGTAGGTTAATGATTTTTGTATTAACTCATCAGATATTATTTGCATAACTTCACCGGTGCTTAAAATTTACTAACTGTTATATGAAATTACTAATCTAAATTGGAATGATGTTCCAGTTTTTATCGGTTTATTTTTGGACCGCCAATTCTCATTTGAGTTATCTACCTTGTGGTACATTAAGACAGTTTCTTTATCTATAGATAGACCTACTTTGATTTAACCTTGCGACGTAATTTACGTGTAAGCATCGAAATCCAAGAAAGACATTTCATGAGGTGCATTAAGGTTAAATCACCGAACCGAGCATTCTGACTCATTCATTGCATATCAAATGAGAGTAAACTCAAAAGTTTGAAAATAAAAATATCACTAGATATCAAAAGATTGCATTATACAGATTTTCTTTGTCAAGGTATTGACTATGATCAATGTGCAGGCGACGGAGAAAATAGGAGCGGCGGTGAGAGGCATGTACGAAACGATAAAACTCCCCCAAGTATGGAAGCCATCTCTCTACATGTACCTGTCCTTCTCTCTCAACATCAGCACGCACGAAGGCCAGTTCTACTGGTACACCGACCCGAAAGCCGGCCCCGCCTTCTCCCAGGAGTTCGTCGGCATTGTCCACGCCATTGGCGCGCTCGCCTCCATGGTCGGCGTCCTCATCTACCAGAAGACCCTGAAGAACTGCTCGTTCCGGAAGCTCCTGTTTTCCGTGCAGTTGCTGTACGGCGTCACCGGGATGCTCGACCTCGTCTTCGTCCGGCGGTGGAACCTGGCGCTCGGGGTGCCCGATTCGTTCTTCGTCATTGCGGAGGAGTGCGTGTCGCGGGTCGTGAGCCGGATCCGGTGGATGCCGATGATCGTGCTCAGCACCAAGCTGTGCCCTCTCGGGATCGAAGGGATGTTCTTCGCGCTGCTCATGTGCATCGACAGCCTAGGGTTCCTGAGCTCCAAGATGGGAGGAGGGCTGGTGCTTAACCTGATGCACGTCACCAGGACGGATTTCAGTAACCTGTGGCTGGCCCTCTTGATAAGGAACGTGCTGCGGCTGGCCACGCTGGGCCTGATCTTTCTGGTCCCGGAGGCGGAGCAGTCCGACGTCATCGTTGCTTCCGGCGCGTTGAGCAATAAGAGAGGAAACGAGAATGGCAAAGACGCCGACGACGATGACGACGACGGCCACCACCACTACCGCCATGAAGGGTTACAACTTGTTCCTATGAGTGAGAAAAGCGAGGTTTAACACTAATCGATTTTGTACAGACATCGAGGCATCTATTACATTAATTGATATAAATTTCAAAAAAAAAATTCAGTGCATATCATTAAATAAGATGAAAGGCTCTCTTTTTCTTGGTTATCCAACTCTAGGGTTTGGCATCTTATGCTTTAGTGCTGGAGAAAACGTGAGATTCTCTGAAGTAGAAGAAAATTTCAATATTCTCATATTCATGTGCTTTAAGCGAGATTAAGTTCGTTTTTTTTTCTTTTTCTTGGCATTTGGCCTGAAATACCCATTATCCACGAACTAAGTTCCGAAACAAAGGATAGTCCATTTTGACTTGTGGGATTCAGTCTTGCAAGGTTTATTGCAGACTCAACCTGGGAGCTCCTAGGGTGGGGGGATCCGACTCCCGTGGAATTAGAGGTGATTGATTTTCTATTCGATTCTATCTCACCTAGGAATCGAGAATCTAATCGGGAAAACCGGTTCTCTAGTCAATGAAACCGATCACTTAATAAATAAATTTATTACTATTTTAGAATTTATAACTATTTTGGACTAAATGCGTGACCTGGTGGGCCCCGCCCCCTCTTTGAGCTTTCGTTGACCAAGAGAGGGGCATATACGTCATTCGATCTTCCCTCTTTTCCATTGCGCAAACGCGTCATGGGACCCAGCCAGCAGCACCTCTCTCCCTTTCTTTCCTTGACCCCGGCTCCAGCTGCATTTTGTCGTCTTTTCCATCCTTTGCAGCTGATTTAGAATCATCGTCGCGTTTCCAATTAGATGGATGAAGGAGTCTACAAAATTTACCTAAACGTGACGAAATTAGATCTAAGTTGACTGAGTCGAGGTTTCTTTTTCGATTTTGTTTTCTCCACGACCTTGGACGCGAGAATCATGGCCGGAGGCCGAAAAGGGCAGTTGGCATCATGGAGTCGCGATTGATGCCATGCCGAGTTGATTAAAATTGGATATGAGCGCGTTAAGATACGCATAATGACTATTTTATTTCTATTCAAGAATTAATTTTCTATTCTAGAAAGAAGTTTAATTTGTGGAAGATAAATCTATTTAATTATCATTTTTCTATTTCTGAAATTATTTTTTTGTTCAGAAATAGATTTAAAATATAATTGAGAAGTAAATATTTTCTACTTTTTATTTATTTATTTCTAAAATAAAAATAAGAAATAAAAATTCTTCTAATCGCTTGCCATCGCTACTAGTTGGTTGCTCAATTGCTGCCACCCATTGCCTTGCCCATCGCCGCCTGCAGCTTGCTTGCTTGCCGTTGCCCATCATACGCATGTCGTCTACCCACTCGCTTTCTCATCGTTTGCTCACCCCCTCGTAATTGCCCATCGGACTCACGTCGTCTACTTGCTCACTCGCTCATCGTTTGCTCACCCCCTCATCGTTCGCCCACCCCCATCCATCGCTCTCTATCCACCTGCACCCCACCGATGCTTAGGAAGGATAAACTTTATATCATTATCAAACATATATTTTTACTCACAAATTTGTCCACAAATAAGGATATAAGACATATTTATATTTAGAAATCAATTTCTGATATTTCTTAGCAAATGTATAAGAAGCATCTCCTTACTTTCCACTTCCCAACACTTGAGTACTAGGTGTCCAAAACCCGACCCAACCCGACCCGACTCGAACACGAACCAAACATGGAACAAGTTGAGTACATGTTTCGGGTCTTAAAATTGTTTAGGTAATTATTATGAAACAATAAAACAAACATGTTTTGGGTCGAGTTAGGGTCAAAACACTGTTCGGCCCGAACACATTATTGGCCTCTCACCCAAAGTCTCAAACCCAAACACTCTTCACTCTTCACACTCTTCACTTCATGCAAACCCAAACACGAAACAAGACTCTTCACTTCTCCGGTCGTCAACTCCGCCTCTACCGCCACTGTTGTCGCCGCCGCCACTGCTGCCGCTATCGATGACTACACCATCTTGTCGATTCTGCTGCCGCCCTCTTCTTTGCTCCTCACATTCTAGGGTTCCTATAGATTTGATCTCACTCTCGAATGAGGAAGGTCTCTCGGTGTCACTCCGAATCTGTTTCCTTCGGATGCTCCGAATGTAGCCGGCGCTCAAGCTGGTTCTAGAACGGTGCGGATCTATCTGCTTCGCAAGAGTAGGTTAGTCCTCGAGCAATGCCGACGATATCCTCAAGCTAGCCAAATCCACTCTTGGGTTGAACCACGTCTTCGGCACGAGCCTCGCTCGGCTCTTAAAATCCAATCTTTAGAACGTCAGACGAAACAAGATGGATTTGGCCCTCAAGTTATGGCCTTTTTCACGCCTGGGTTCTTCCCTTGTTGGAGTCCGTGGTTCTGGGTCTTCGTTTTCTTTGCTTTTCTTGTTGGTTTTCAAGTTCTCTCTTTGTAAGTTTGGCGTATGGTGGGAACATTATCTACTCGTGAAAATAGGAATTGGAAGTTTAGAAGGCCATTTTTGGCATCTCTGTGAGTTGCATTCTTTGATTGAATACTCTATACTTCTTGAAGTTTGACAGAAATTTATAAATGTAAGTGTGGGTTTATAGATAAGTCTACAGATTTTAAGTTTTGGGTTGAGACAGGGTGATTGTTTGTTGTCTTCAAGAAAATTGAGTTGTGGCAATATTATTTTCCCTTTTGAATGTTCTTTCTTGGATCTTTGCAAGTTACTGGAGATGAACTGCTTCCTGATGGAATTAGCTAATTCTTTTCTTAATTGATGCAATTTATCTCGTCTGTAACCCTGTGTGTATGTGCATACTAGAGAAATTAGCTTGAATTTGGTCTATTGTTTCATGTTAATGAGTTTTATCAAAGATGAATAATTGCTACTTTGGACTGGCATAAGCTGGCACTTTAGGTTGTCCAAGTAAATTTTCCTTCCATCATTTTGACTTCCAACTTTGACGGATTTTTTTTCGTAAGAGTAAACTATTTGATAGGTCTATTACTTTTTCTATTTCATCTTTTATGGATGAAGTTTGGAGGATTCTCTTCCTATGGTGCAACAAACTAATAATATTCTTAAAGTTATTACTGTTAGGTGGCTCATCATAGGTTCCATCTTCAAGTTTTTATATTGTCTGGAGCATCTAACTGTGCTAACTTTTATGCAATTATGTGATGGATCAATTGTCGCCTTCACTGTTTTCCATAATGTAAACTGTAATCGCGGGCTCATATATGTGACCTCATAGGTTAATGCATTGCATTTTGCAGGCTAATTATGTGCAATATCAAGTTATGAATCTCCCTTTTTTTACCTCTAAAATGTTTTGACATTCCAGGGTGTTCTAAAAATTTGTCAACTTTCATCTAATTCAAGCTATGACAACTATTGGCTAATACAAAAGATATTCCTTACTAAAATGCTAGTCAACCTTCTTGCTTATGATGCCAGTGATCATTTACTTTTTATCATATTCCACTGAAAGGAACTCCACATCAAGTTACTTACTTTGTGGAGAATAATCTCTACCCACTTATAGTTTCAACTCTAGTAAGTAATGCTTAAAACATTTTCTTATTCACATTCTTTTTCTCCGGTATTACAGATGTACCAGAAGTTCTGCATAACATGTAATTTTCTCACTTGGTAGCATCACAATATTAGACTAGGATATATTTGTACATAAATTTATAGACGACAATGATCATGTCTTAGTTATTATACTCTCATTTATGATATACCTGTGCTATCCATTATTTTTTTTTAAGCTCACTTCAACAAACTTTACTTTTATAACTAGTGCTACTTCTGCCAGCTATTCTTTTCTTCATATTTTGCCACTTCATTGTCTCCACATTGTCTCCACATTGTCTCCATAGGACTGTAAAACTAATGGAAAATGTGAAGAAACATTTTGAAACACTTGGTGGGTGGAGTCATCTTCAAGGGTTGCTCGGTGTTTGAAGATTTTTTAAGCTGATATTACCATGGGCAAAGGGAGAAAAATTGTGCTAAATCAGATGTACAAACTGACCATGTGTTTCAATCTTGTAAAGAAATAATAAGGCTTGTAATCTGCAACAGAGGATGAACCCATGACTATTTTTTTATGCCTTTATGAATGCTAGCTTACTATAAATTATTAAAGTAATAATTTGCAGGCTCTAAGTGTTATAAATAGAAGGATCGCTAGGTGTCTTCAACGAGTGGTTCTAATGTCACAAATAGAAGGACGAGATCTATAATGTGAGAACATTTTAAAGAGATTCCTGGTCAAGAAAAGGTGAGTGTTTACATTGTGGCACCTTTATTGGTTGTGCTAGTGGTCAAAGGACTAGCTCAATGCATCATCATCTAGCTAGATGTAAGGAATATCCATATGCAGACGTTGAAAAACGCAAAAAAGTGCCTCGAGTCAAGTTGTTGGGCGTGGTAGTTCATCAGGTCCTTGGAAATTTGATTAGGATACTAGTAGAAAAGAATTAGCGATTATGTTTATGCTTAGCAAGTTGCTTTTTAAGTTGGTAGAGCATGAGGACTTCGTCAATTTGTGAATAGAATCCAGCCAAAATTCTTAATCATGTCACGCAACACATTGAGGCATGATTGTTATGATTTATACATGAATGAAAGAAGCAAATTGAGGAAATATTTCTCCAAGACATCTTTTAGAGCATGTCTAACAATTGATACATGGACATCTTGTCAAAATTTAAGTTATATGTGTCTGACTGCTCATTTTGTTGATGCCGATTGGAAATTGTAAAAGAAGATATTAAAATTTTGTCAGATCTCAGGTCATTCTGCTGAGATAATAAGAAAAGCAATTAAGAAATGTTTGACTGATTGGGGGATCCAAAGTGTTTTTTCTATATAATGCTAGCTTGAATGACTTAGGAGTTCAATACCTGAAAAAGATACTTAAATGTTATTGAGAGATGAGTTACTCCATGTAAGATGTTATACCCATATATTAAGTTTGATTGTTAGAGATGGGTTAAAAGACATGAGCGATTCAATTGCTAGAATAGGTTCAGCCGTACGTTATGTGAGATCTTCCCCTAGCAGGCTAAGAAAGTTCAAGGGTTTTATTGAGTTAGAGAATATTGAGTCAAAGAGTCTTGTATGTTTAGATGTGGAAACTCGTTGGAACTCAACATATATGATGTTGGAATCTATTTTGAAGTTTGAAAGATCTTTTAGCAATATGAAACTTTGGAATAGCAAATATGCCCAAGAGCTTTTCAAGGGGAAATGGTTGCCCACTAATGAGGATTGGAATTATGCACGTCGCTTTCTTCCTTTTCTGAAGTTGTTCTTTAATATAACTATAAAAATTTTCCGATTCTTCTTATGTTACTAGCAATAATATGGCGAATGACGTCTATGAGATTTATATGATGATTGAGAGATATGGTAGAAATGAGGACCAAAGCTTGCGAGAAATGACTCAAATAATGAAAATGAAATTCCGTAAGTATTTTGGCAACGTGAACAATATACATCTCACTTTATTCATTACTTGTGTGCTTGACCCACGACATAAGTGGGACTATGTGAAGTAGATGATTAGTCATGTTTATGAAAGCAAGGAGACAGAAACTTTATAAGAAAAAGTGATAACATCTCTGACATTATTATTTAAGTAATATCGCACGGGTGTATGCTCTCAAAGCAACTTGAGGCTAAAGAGCACAAGGATGGTAAGTCAAGGTCCCCTGTGGTTGGTGCTAATATCATGACTAAAATATATTTTAGCCAAACTTGACAACAATATTTGGATGAAAAATCAGAAGTGGACAAGTACTTAGAGGAAGCATGTGAACATTAAAACTCTGAATTTGATATCTTAAGTTGGTGGAAAGGAAATTCATCAAGATATCCTATACTTTCTACTGTTGCTTGAGATATCTTGGCCATGCCCATCTCGACTGTAGCATCGGAGGCGGCATTTAGCATAGGAGGTTGTGTGCTCGATGTGTTTTGTAATTCCTTGACCCCAACCATGGTGGAGGCTCTTATATGTGCTCAAGATTGGTTATGATCCATGCCATTTTTACGTTTGATTGAGGAGGACTTAGAAGACCTTGAAATCTCTAAATCGGGTGAGAAAATATGATTGTAGAATATTTATACATTTCTTTATTTTAATGCATATATTAGTTCTCATTTTCATCGTGAATTTATTGTAGAATTACCAAATACAATCATGGAGTCAAGTGCTTACCATCCTTGTGCTTTTTAGCCTCAAGTTGCTTTGAGGGCATACACTCGTTCGATATTGCTCAAATAATAATGTTAGAGATGTTATCATTTTTTCTTGTAAAGTTTCTGCCTCATTGCTTTCATAAACATGACTAATCATCCACTTCACATTTCCACTTATGTCGCGAGTCACATACACAAGCAATGAATAAAGTGAGATTTATGTTGTTTATATTGCCAAAATACTTACGGAATTTCATTTTCATTTTTTGAGCCATTTCTCGCAAGCTTTGGTCATCATTTCCACAATATCTCTCAATCATCATATAAATCCCTCACACGTCATTCACCATATTGTTGCTAGTAACATAAGAAGAATCGGAAACTCTTATAGTTATATCAAAGAACAACTTCAGAAAATGAAGAAAGTGACATGCATAATTTCAATCCTCACTAGTGGCAATCGTTTCCTCTTGGAAAGTTCTTAAGCATATTTGCTATTCTGAAGTTCCATATTGCTAAAAGCTCTTTCAAACTTCAAAGTTGATTCCAATATCATATATGTTAAGTTCCAGCGAGTTTCCATATCCAAACATATAAGACTCTTTGACTTAATATTCTCTAACTCAACAAAACCCTTAAACTTTCTTAGCCTACTAGGGAATATCTCACATAATGTATGGTTGAACATATTTTAGCAATTGAATCGTTTATGTTTTTTAACCCTTCTTTAACAACAAACTTAATATATGTGCATAACACCTTACATGGAATAACTCACCTCTCAATAACAGAGAATTCCAAAAGTTAATATCTTTTTCAGGTATTGAACTCCCAAGTCATTCGAACTAGCATTATCTATAGTGATAGAACTTTGGATCCCCCAATCAATCAAACATTTCTCAATTGTTTTTCCTATTATCTCAGCAAAATGACCTGAAATCTAACAAAAATTTAATATCTTCTTCTGTAATTTCCAATCGGCATCAACAAAATGAGCAATTAGTCACATATAACTTAAATTTTGACATGATGTCCATGTATCAATTGTTAGACATACTCTATGAGATGTTTAGGAGAAATATTTCTTCAATTTGCTTCTTTCCTTCATGTATAAATCATAACAATCATGCCTCAATGTGTTGCGTGATGGGATTAAGAATTTTGGTTGGATTTTATTCACAAATCGACGAAATCCCTCATGCTCTACCAACTTAAAAGGCAACTCACTAAGAATAAACATAATCGCTAATTCTTTCTTCTAGCATTCTGATCAAATTTCCAATGACTTGATGAACTACCACTCCCAACAACTTGACTCAAGGTACTTTTTTGCCTTTTTCCGACCTCTGCATATGGATATTTCTTACATTTAGCTAGATAATGATGCATTGAGCTAGTCCATTGACCACTAGCACAACCTATAAGGGTGCTACAATATAAACACTCAGCCTTTTTTTAACCAGGAATCTCTTTAAAATATTCTGACATTGTAGATCTCCCCGTTCTATTTGTAACATTAGAACCACCCGCTGAAGACATCTAGCAATCCTTCTATTTATAACACTTCGAGCTTGCAAATTATTATTTCAATAATTTATAGTAAGCTAGCATTTGGAAAGTATAAAAAAAAAAAAAATAGTCGTGGGTTCATCATCTGTTGCAGATTACAAGCATTACTATTTTTTTACAAGATTGAAACACATAGTCAGTTTGTACCTCTGATTTAGCACAATTTTTCTCATTTTGCCTCTGGTAATATTAGCTCATAAAATCTTCAAACACCGAGCAACCCTCGAAGATGACTCCACCAAGTGCTTTAAAACATTTATTCACAGTTTCTATTAGCTTTAAAAGCCTATAGAGACAATGAAGTGGCAAAATATGAAGAAAATAATAGCTGGTAGAAGTATCACTAGCTATAAAAGTAAAGTTTGTTGAAGTGAGAGCACAGGTACATCATAAATGAGAATATAATAACTAAGACATGATCAATGTCGTTTATAAATTTATGTACAAATATATTTTAGTATGATATTGTGATACTGCCAAGTGAAGAAATTACATGTTATGTAAAAGGACGCATATGCTTCTGGTACATCTGTAATATCGGAGAAAAGAATGTGAATGAGAAAATGTTTTAAGCATTACTTACCGGAGTTGAAACTCTAAGTGGGCACAGATTCTTCTCGACAAGGTAAGTAACTTGATGTGGAGTTCCTTTCAATGGAATCTGATAAAAAGTAAATGATCACTGGCATCATAAGCAAGAAGGTTGACTAGCATTTTAGTAAAAAATACCTTTTGTACTGGCCAAAAGTTGTCATAGCTTGAATTAGATGGCAGTTGACAAATTTTTAGAACACTCTAGAATGTCAAAACATTTTAGAGGTAAAAAAAAAGGAGGAGTTTCAGAACTTGATATTGCACATAATTAGCTTGCAAAACGCTATGCATTAACCTATGAGGTCACATATATGAGCCCACAATTACAATTTACATTATAGAAAATAGTGAAGGCAACAATTGATCCATCACATAACTGCATAAAAGTTAGCACAGTTAGATGCTCTAGACAAAATAAAAACTTGAATATGGAACCTATGATGAGCCACCTAACAACAATAACTTTAAGAATATTATTAGTTTGTTGCACCAGAGGAAGAGAAGCCTCCAAACTTCATCCATAAAAGATGAAATAGAAAAAGTAATAGACCTATCAAATAGTTTACTCTTATGAAAAAAGATCCGTCAAAGTTGGAAGTCAAAATGATGGAAGGAAAATTTACTTGGACAACCTAAAGTGCCAACTTATGCCATTCCAAAGTAGCAATTATTCATCTTTGATAAAACTCATTAACATGAAACAGTAGACCAAATTCAAGCTAATTTCTCTAGTATGCACATACACATAGGGTTACAGACGAGATAAATCGCATCAGTTAAGAAAAGAATTAGCCAATTCCATTAGGAGGCAGTTCATCTCCAGTAACTTGCAAAGATCCAAGTAGAAAGAACATTCAAAAGGGAAAATAATATTGCCACAACTCAATTTTCTTGGAGATAGCAAACAATCACCCTGTCTCAACCCAAAACTTAAAATCTGTGGACTTATCTATAAACCCATTGTCGGGACCTCTCTTTTTCTGTCTAGGGAAAAGAAATAAGGTTTAGGGGTATTTGCCTAAAGAGGCAGACCAACGGCCCTAAATTAGGCACGAGCTCCTCCAAGCTCATACCTCACGTAACATTGGATTTTGAATTTTAATTCTTAACAACCTATGTATTTCTAGGAGTCGCCACTAGCCTATTAGGGTCAGTTAGAAACCAATCAACACGTGGGAGTATTGTTTTGATTCCTACACAACCAGAGATTTTTAGAATCGATGACTTGTTTACGCCAATGTTTCTATCGCAAAGCATTCATGCAAATGTTTTTGTAGGTTTGTTTTCCTTAATGTCTGGACTAATCCTAACATAATTTAGAAGAGAAATTTACACTCAAATTAATGAAAAGTGGTGCATAAGTAAACATCCAATAAATTAAAATGACTTAAAAAATAAATGCGGAAAAGGAAAAAATCAACACTAATTGGGCAAATAATATTATATAGCCTTGTTATCACGCCCTGGGACAAGACCCTCATGAGCGAAATGAGAATTCAAATATGCATAAAATTACTCTAAATAATTTTAATCTACGCAAAATAGATTATTTACAAAAAAAAAAATGCTATTAAATAGCAAAATAACATTAAATTAGGAAAATGACCTTTTAAAATTAGGAAAATTTCATAGATGTCATAACTCGATACCATCCATCATTTTTATAATTTTTTTTTTTTTGAAATTTTCATATCTTTTTCATGTTTTTAATTTTAATTTTTTAATTTTTTTAAATTAAGAAAAAGGTCAAGTTTTTTAATGCTTTCTGAGTTTTTTTGAATTTTCGGAAATCTTTTTAAATTTTTATTATTTTTCAAAACTTTTTTATTTTATTTTTGAATTTTTTTAATATTGAATACTTAATATTATTATATTCGAGAAAATGGGTTCGGACCGGGTAAACTCAATTAGCCCGGTCCAACAACCCGAACATAACCTAATAAGGACAAAACCTATTTCATAAAACCCCTTTTTTGTTTTCTTTTTCGTTTTTATATTAATGTTAATATTTTAATCAATTTTTTTGTCTTTTCCCTGTTTCGTTTTTCCGCTGCACCTCTTCTCTGCACCTTCCCTTCCCGACGCCAACTTTTGTTTGTTTTTTTTTTTTTTTTTTTCTGGTTTTTCTTTTTCCTTGTTCTCTTTTATTTCCCCTTTGGCGTTCTTCTTCTTCGCCGACGCTTCTTCCTCATTTTGTGCCATCCTCTCCGAACTAAAAACAACACTGCGGCGAACCCTCACCGGTGTTTGGAGGGTCGCCAAGCTACCATTTGGCGCCGGTCATTGTTCCGACCGACGATGACCACTGTTGGACACCCATTCCAGTGACCACAAACCCATTTTTTTCGGCGCGGAGAAACGTCATCGACTCGAATACGCATGAATATTTCTCACGAGCACTACGAAAAAAAAAAACCACAAATACGAGCAAAGCAAGCAGGACTCAGCGGGCATGGGAGAAAAACGAGTTGATCTTGCATTAAAACATACACTGCTCTTCGGTTTTTTATTAAGGCATTTCATCGAACACATAAGACGAACTAACTAGAGGTAAGCATAGACTCGATCGGGGCTCGGGTTCAGGCCAAGATCGTCACGATACGCAAGCACTATTCTGGATCGACTCAGGGACAGGTTTATGAGCATTTAACTTCAGTTTAAACAAAAATGACAAGTCTAGGCCTTAACACCAAACACGGACAAATATTTGCATAAAGCACTACAATAAGCACGCATATGCTGCGTGAGGAATGAACACGAGCACAATGGAATTTCGGGCGAGGATCGAGACTGAAGCTCGTACGAACTGGTCGACCACGAGCTCCAGCCCGACGCCCCACCAAAAACCGGGTAGACGTACTCGGGAATGACCTACCTGGTTCGAAGGGGAGCGCTGCGGTGGACGACGTCTCTCGGGCGGAAGACTGGCGATGGCTAAGCTGTCCTTCAGTCTCACCCTCTCTCTTTGGCTCGCCCTCTACTCTCTCGAACTCTCTCCGGTGCTCTCTGTTCTCTCTCTCGACCCCAAAAAAAAAGAGCCGAGCCCCCCTCTTTCTCGGTTCTCGCTGTTCCAGAAGAAGGGCGTCGGGGAGTGGGATCCCGTGCACGGTTGAGCCACTCCTTGGCTCTCTTCCCTCTCTCAAAAACCTCTGTCGCTCAAGCTCTCTCTCTCGAGCCCTTCTCTCGCTCAAGCTCTCACGGTCCTTCTGTTCTTCGCTTCGACCTAAGAAGCCACCCCCAGAACCCCCTTCTAAAAGCGTCTCCGGTCCTTCTGTTCTTCGCTTCAACCTAAGAAACCGCCCCAGAACCCCCTTCTAAAAGCCTCTCCCCCTCTCGCTTTTTATGTTCGGCCAGCAAGCGCGCATGGCCCCCTGCCACCGCCAGCTACCTTGCCGGCCTAACTCCGACCCTGGGATCATGCTATGCGATCTGCTGTCCCTGCGATCCTCTGACCTCGCGATCCTCTGCGTTGCCCTGGTTTGTACGTGTCTCTTTTCTCATCCTTTTTTCAAGAAGCGTGGTTGGTGTGAGGAGAGGAAGAAGACTCACGCATGGGCTGGGCTGAAATAAAAGGAGATGGGCCGGCCCAATTTCAAAAGAGAGAAGAGAAAAAGAGATGGGTCGACGAGCCCACGGATGAAGAAAAGCCCTCTACTCGGCCTCATTCGATGTTCTTCTCCTTTAAAGAAAAAAATAGCAAAATTTCTTTGAAAAAATAAAAATTATCATTAGTGATGTAAATACTCCTAATGCTAAAACGCGATGCAATTTAATAATTTTTTAAAAAATTTTGCCTAGGTTTGAAAATTAATCTCTAATTTTTACGCAATTAAGTCTTAAATAAATTTGTAAAGTTTATCTATCAATACCCACACTTACATCTGTAAATTTCCGTCTAACTTCAAAAGTATAGAGTATTCAATCAAGGAATGCAACTCAAAGAGATAAATGGCCTTCCAAACTTTCAATTCCTATTTTCACAAGCAAATATTGTTCCCACCATACGCCAAACTTACAAAGAGAGAATTCGAAAACCAACAAGAAAAGCAAAGAAAATGAAGACCCAGAACCACGGACTCCAACAAGGGAAGAACCCAAGCGCGAAAAAGGCCATAACTTGAGAGCCAAATCCATCTTATTTTGTCTCTTAAGCTCGGCAAAGATGTTCAAAAGATTGGATTTTAAGAGCCAAGCGAGGCTCGTGCTGAAGACGTGGTTCAACCCAAGAGTGGATTTGAATATCGTTGGCATTGCTTGAGGACTAACCTACTCTTGCAAAGTGGACAAATCATAACCCACACCGTTCCAGAACCAGCTCGAGCACCAACTACATTCAGAGCATCCAGAGGAAACAGATTTGGAACGACACTGAGAGACCTTCCTCGTTCGAGAGCGAGATCAGATCAAGAGGAACCTTAGAATGCGAGGAGCAAAGAAAAGGGCGGCGGCAGAATCGACGAGATGGTGTAGTCGTCGACAGCGGTGGTAGCGGCGACGGCAATGGAGTCGATCACCGAAGAAATGAAGAGTCTTGTTTCGTGTTTAGGTTTGCGTGAAGTGAAGAGTGTGAAGACTGAAGAGTGGAGGGTTTGGGATTTTGGGTGAGAGGCCATTAATGTGTTCGGGCCAAACAATGTTTCGACTCTAATCCGACTCAAAAGATGTTTGTTTTCTTGTTTTGTAATAATTACCCGAACAATTTTAAGACTCGAAACATGTACTCAACTTGTTTCATGTTTGGTTCATGTTAGGTCGGGTTTTGGGATACCCCTATAAGGCAACATATTCTTGATGAGGCATGATGACTTCTTGTTTTCTTCCTTAAAAGATAAATCAAAAGTCTTTTGAATCTAGTGTGTGGATCCAAAGCTGGTTTAACTAACCCCAGAAAAAGAAACCCGACCCGACCCATTGACACCACTACCGAGTACGACACATTTCCATGATTTTTCCAAAAGATACGAGAGGATGCAGTTTAAGCTCATTTAATGTCGCGATGTATTTGAGAAAGAAAGAGTAACTTTACCATTTTTTATTTAATTATATAAATCATAATACTGTCTTAGTTACCGGAGCCCTCGAAAGAAACAGAGAAAAAGACAAAACAGAGGAACCTGCTCCCGGCACATAAAAACACAACCAAATAACACTTAAAAATAACATGAATGATCAATTTAAAAGAAAAGAAAAGCCCCATAAAATAATTCGTCACAGTTAGGAAAAAAAAAGGGTAAAATAATTCGTAAAAGTCAAGAAAAAAAAGGCAAAAACGTTAAAGTTAATTTCTTGAAAAGAAAGCGAAAAATCGAGCAGGGGCGAGAAGCGAAAAATCTTAGGCTCAGACCAAGTTTGCAGGTTACGATCGAAGCCGAAGGGCAGAGACACCACCCAAGAAACGCCGCACCGCCGCACCGCCCTCGGCTGCGACCAGACGGTTGCCGGTGAATACGGAGGACGGGACCGTCCGTTTCCGTTCACAGGCCATCCGGGTCGCCCCGCCGGAGGGCAAAAAATGCAAGGTGGTGGGCGAGTTGGGGTGTTCCTCGATGCCCGACCCGACCTGACCCGATCCTCCATGTTCACGCTCTTACAAACTTGGGAACAACCGTCATCACGGCCTCTATCAAGCGGCCCCGAAGGGGGCGATATTTAACATCATCAGAAAAGATGAGGAACAACAGCGAGAAGCCAAGAAAAAGAAGAAGAAGAAGAAGAAGATTCTCAACCAGCACAGGAACATAGAGAGAGAGAGAGAGAGAGAGAGTCCATGGTTCATGGCGTTTCAGGGTCGCCCGTGAAATCACAGGCTTCGCCATCGGATCGCGGAGGAGGGAGAGAGAAAGGAATGGTGCCTCATTCCAGATCGAGCGCGTCCGACGAACCCTAGAAACGATGGTTTTCGCTGCGGGGGAGGGATGGGTCGATATGATCTTTGCGGTTTCCGTAGGATTCGCCTTTCGAGGCCCTTGTGGATTTTACCCTTCTGCCCTCCGCGCTCCCCGAAAAGGACAAGTTTGACCGGAGGGCATTTCGGCCTCCACGGCGGGTGATTTTCCTTTTCTAAACCGGGACTCAGCGACAGTGGTGATTATCTGATCTTAAATGGAGGGGATTTTGTCGACATTAATTAAATTAGCTACATTGAGAAATTCATGGAAGTTTTAAAATGTTTTAATTAATTTTATTGTTACTTTTCAAAAATAGATCATGCAATGTGACTGTATTCACTGAGAAATATATGAAAAACAAACCTTGGAAAAAAAGGGGTGAAATTTCAAAGAACATAGCAATCTGCAGGCAAGATTTTTCTTGTTTTTAGGTCATATGCAGGCCAGATTAAATAGGGAAAAGAAACAATTATCTTTTTTCACGATAGAGAAATGTTAAAACTCTGCAATAGATCCAAATCTTCAAACGAAAAAGATAGAAAAAGAACATTAAAAAAAAAATGGAAGCTCGTGAATAACAGAGAGAGAGAGAGAGAGAGAGAGAGGCAGATTCGTTCAATGATCAGGCAGATGAAGAAGGAACCCCGCCATGGCTGCGGCCGGCTCTGGCCGCCCCGCCAAGATACGGTCGGTTCTCAGCGCCTGCCACACATTCATTTCTCTCCCCGCATTTCGTCACAGCCTCTCTTCACTTACCCTTTTTCTCTGTTTTTTTTTTTTTTTGCCCTAACAAACCCAGAATCTGCGGAGATCGGAGTCGTAGTTTGGAGGGTTGGTGCTAGTGGTGGTGGGTATGAAAATGGAGAAGCAGATGAGATGGGATCGGGAAGCAGCTATGGCATGCTTTTGCTGTCAATGTACATTCCCTTTGTTTCGCGGAGCGGCTGTTTCGGACAGGCGGAAACGTGCGTGGAGGCACGCTCGCCGTCGCGGGCCGGCGAAATCATCGGCTCCGCCGTCGACCGGAGAGGCGGCAACGGCCGCCGGGACACCCAGGAGCCTCTCCGGGAGGCAAAACCTCATTCTCTCGAACTGAGAGAGTTCAATGCCAGGCCCTGCTCCTCTCGCCTCCGGTTTTGCCCCTATAATGATGATGATGATGATGGCATTATCGACGACCCCGGTCCAACCGGTTCACATCTCTTCTCTTTTTTCTTTTCTTTTCTCGTGATTTTCAAATTTTATTAGACAATTTCTCTCAATTTTTTTGAGCTAAATTTCTCTTAATTTTTTAACAAATTTACTTCTTGTTGCAACAAACACGATAAAACAACAAAAAAAGGCTAAAAAAGAAAGAAAATTAAACAGCCCTGCAACTGAGCAGGATTGGAAAAAGAGTTTCTTTTCATTTTCCCGAGAAAAAAATCTGTTTTTGCAGATCAACAAATTGGGAAAACCAGAACTGAGCTAAAGAAAAGAAGAAAGAAAACAGGGAAGAATCGTGGAAGACGGAGGCAGAGAGAGGCTCAGATTCGCCTTTGATCAGGCAAACGAAGGAGGAACCCCGCCATGGCTGCGTGCCGGCTATGGCCGCCCCGCCAAGATACGGTCGGTTCTCGATGCCTGTTACTTTTCCGCATCTCGTCATCGCCTCTTTTCTCTTAGCGCTTAGACGCCGCACGCTTCGCCAGCAAAGCTGGGAAAGATCGGCATGCATCGCCGCCGGTAAATCGTGGTGCGGGTGTGTTTAGGTCAGATCAGAAAGGAGCTGCATCGTCGTCGTCACCGTCGCCGTCGCCATCGTCGTCGTTGGTCGAAGGTTTAGAACATTTCGTGGCATTTTCCTTTTGCATTTTCTGTTCCTTTACTTTTTTGGAACCGCGGCCGTTTCGATAGATGAGCACGCCCGCGAAGGGCGCGCTTGCCGTCGTATATCGGCGAAATCACCGGCTCCACTGTCGACCGTAGAGGGGGCAACGGCCGCCGGGACACCCCGAGAGCCTCTCCGGGAGGCAGAGCCTCATTCTTAAACTAACGAGTGAAGGAGACCGGAACCCTAAAGCTGGATTTTATACCTCCGGCAGGTGGTTCCTTCGTTGAGGTTCTTTTACTCTTTTACCCCTTTGTGATGGTGGCTGGGCTGGTTTTTTGTTTGTTAATAAGATATTAGCCCGTCCTACAGTGGAGAGCAAATTAGACAGGAGAAAAGTTGGGTAAAATGAGTGATTGAAAGAATATCCAACTATTTTTAGGCTTTGTGACAAGGAAATGGAAAGATTGGAAAGAAATAATTTGAGAAAATCCCATGGTGTTAGTATTT